>OX637462.1:53825969-55038889 GCA_951799995.1 Trifolium subterraneum
CTTGTTTATAAAAAAGCTAATCATTTATTATTTTAATTAACATAATTTTTCTAGTAAAAATCAGTATTAAAAAAATTAATCCATGGATTAGTTTGCCCTCTTTTTTTAGCGAGTTAAACGGCTCGTGCGTCAAATTAAGGGTCGAGTTTAAAACTTTAACTCACTTAAAATAGCGAGTTAAACGGATCAGTTGTGGGGTTCAATCCATTTTACACTACAAGAATACATTTATTTTTTTACGGATTTACTATTTACTAGCTATTTTAGCCGCCAATAAGTTTGTGACGGCCAATTCAGTGACTAAATGAAGCAAAGCCGTCAAAAAATATCCCTATAACGAATATGAATTTTACAAAATTCACCATTAGATTGAAAGTTTATATCAAATAGATCATATATACAAATTTTTAAAAAAATATGAAAATCATTTGATGTGTTATTGAAATTCACCAAAATTAACGGTATTCAATAAAAAATCATAAACAGTTAACCTTAATGAGTCTCAATATAACACATCAAATGATTTTCAATTTCTTTAAAAATTCGTATGGATGACCTATATAATATAAACTTTCAATCCAACAGTGAATTTTGTAAAATTCGTATTCGTTAAGTGGTGCACCGTGCACCACTTGTCCAACTCTTTCATTTAAATCATAGCCATGTATATATATATATTCCATTTTTGTTTGTAAAAAAAAAAACAAATTTAAAGGACATATACAGTGCAAAGTGAAGAAACGCAAAAATATCTTACAACCGTAGGATTACACAAATTACCTCCTTATGTTTTCCACTAAAAGTGGAGATAACAATTTTCGCTTTATTAAAACAATACACTTAATGTATTCTTGCCTTTGTTGTTTAATAATTTCTTCCGTAAAAAATAGCAATGTATATAAAAATTAGGCCACATTATCTATTCGTTTCCGTGAATGGATTTTACATAGTCATATTATCCATTTGGGGTTTGGATCCCCTCCTGTTGCCTTTCTCCAGCCATCTCTCCAGTTTCCAATCCAATGGTTGAGAAATATCAAAGAAAAAATTAATAAAAAAAGACCATAGAGAGTACACGGATGAAAAGTTGGGCGGGAGAAAATCACTTGTTACAACTTCCCCTATTTGTTTCAACTTCTAACTTTTACCTTGTAGCTTTTCAAGTACACATTCTATGCATTTTTCATCTTGGTATTTTCACATCATCTTCTTCAAATAGCTCCACCACCATTGTCATTGCGTGTGTCAACAAGGTTAGTTTTTTTTTTCCCCTTTCCTTTTTTGACTAAAACTAGGTCAGTTTTGATTTTCTAAATTGGGAATGAAAGTAAAAAAAAATTACAAATATTTGTTGCTTAATATGTAATCAATGGATTATGAGTGGATTATGACTATATGGCTATAGAGCTTTTCTTTTTTTACAGTAGTGTGCCTTTTATATAAAAAACAACACATTACTATGTACATAATTGAAACTAGTTAATTACAATAGTTCAAGACAAAACTAATGTTTCAACATGGTAGTTAAAAACTACTAAAAAACATCATCAACAAAATTATTATATATTTTGTTTTGATTTTCATATAAAATGCAGGACTTTTTTTTTTTGTATATAGAAAATGGAAGAAAATTGGAAACCGAAGATGGAAATGATGTTTTATAGCATTGAAGATGCTTGGAAATTTTGGGTTGATTATGGCGGAAAAGTTGGATTCGGCGTGAGGAAACATATTCAAACAAGAACAAACATGGTATTATTACTTCTTATAAGTTTGTTTGTTGTAAAGAAGGTTTGAGAAAACCAGATAAACGAGATTATAAAACAATTAAACCAAGGCCGGAGACCAGGACAAATTGTCAAGCAAGGTTAGGCATCAAGAATATGGATGGAAAATTTATGGTGGTTGATTTTGTGGAGGAAGATAACCACAATTTACATCTACCGGAAACAACTCATATGTTGTCATCTCAAAGAAAAATCTCTCAAATTCAATGTCAGCAAATTGATCTAGCTGATGATGCTGGACTACAACAAAGAAAGTCATTTGACTTGATGAGTAAAGAAGTGGGAGGTAGAACTAACTTGGGATTTACTCGTCTTGATCAAAAGAACTATCTCCGAAAAAAGAGGGAGAGGAGTATGGAACATGGGGATGTTGGTTATTTATTACAATACTTTCAAAAAAAGTTGGTGGAAAATCCAACTTTCTATCATGCATATAAAATGGACGATGAAGATCAAATCACCAACGTGTTTTGGGCAGATGCAAGTATGCTTATTGATTATGAGTGTTTTGGTGATGTGATTTCTCTTGATTCAATATATTGCACAAATACTTCACATAGGCCGCTAGCAGTGTTCTCGGGATTTAACCACCATCGAAAAGCAGTAATTTTTGGGGCTGCATTGTTGTATGACGAAACAACAGAGTCATACAAGTGGCTCTTGGAGACATTTTTAGAGGTTCATAAGCAGAAAATGCCTCAAACAATTTTTACTGATCAAGCCCAAGCAATGGCAAAAGCGCTAGGTGAGGTTATGCCTGGATCTTACCATGGCTTATGTACGTGGCACTTGATGCAAAATGCCATCAAACGCTTAGGCAATTTAATGAAAGGTGGAACTTGTTTTCTTAGTGATTTGAAAAGTGCATGTATGGATATGACAACGAAGAACAATTTGAAGAAGGCTGGAGTACTCTCCTTGTGAAGTATGATGCAAAGGAAAGCGAATGGCTGCAAAGATTATACACTATGAAGGAAAAATGGGCATCATGTTACATGAATAAGGTTTTTACATTAGGAATGCGAAGTACTCAACTTAGTGAAAGTGTGAACGCAGATATTAAAAGTTTTATGAATGTGAAGTTGGATATTATCAAAAATTTTAAGCGCTTTGAGGATGTTGTAGAAGAAAAGCGGCATAACGAATTGAAGTGTGAATATGAAGCACGTCAAAAGATTCCAAGACTAAAAAACTCATATTCGAGTATCTTGCAATACATAAGGATTTGAAGCAAACATATTTTGGAGACAATCATTCCAACTCTTTTGCTTTATGTCACAATGGAATTGTACTTAATTTTAGTTATGAATGCAACAACAATTTTTTTGAACAAGCTGAATGCAACAACAATTAGGATATGGATGCAACAATTATGCAGAAAATTTTAGATATAGGGACTCTAATTAGGATCTTTTGGTTTATGTCACAATGGAATTGTACTTAATTTTAGTTATAAAAGTAACAACAACTATGCAGCAACACTTATGTAGCAACAATTATTTTGGTTATTGTAAATGATGAGAGAATTACTCGATTGAGGAAACAGGTTTTCACCTATGTGAGGCGTTTTACAGTTGTAACAGCGTGTTTCGCGGTCATAACGGTGTTACGTAACGGCGTGTTTCACAGTCATAACGGTGTTATGTAACGGCGTTTCACTGTGATCTTTTTTCTCACCGTTTCGGCCAATAACGGTATCAGTGACTTCCTTTACCGTTTTGTAATGGCCGATTTCGCGGTAACATTCCTTTATTTGAAACCTTTATAATAACAACTTCTAACTATACTAGTTAAGTTGATAGTTATCAATGTGGTCATTATACAGTAACAACTATAACACAATTCTAATTTTATATAGCAAAGTTAACAAAGACAAATGAACCATATCAGTACACCAGAAACACCAAAAACATGCACCATATCAGTACACCAGAAAAACATGCACCATATCAGTACCATATCAGTACACCAGAAACAGAAGAAAAATGCACCATATCAGTACACCAGAAACACCAAAAAAATGCACCATATCAGTACACCATCTTGGTTATAAATGTCAATGAGATGCACATGCAATTACACAGTAAACCAGAAATGAAGCATCATAGCAGTACAAAATCAGAAAACATCAAAAAATAACTATGAGAACAACATCATTCCATTAATTCAATTTGAAATTATTACATAGTAATTGGCTCAAGTAAATCTCTATTACAAGTATAACCATTGATCCAATACTACAATAACAACGATCAATTTTACAATCTCCAATTTCAGAGTACAAAACCCAAAAATTACAACATTTGACTCTATCAGCAAATTTAAAAGTGACGAGATTCTTTTGCATCACCGTCGTATGAAAATCAGGGCTTGAATCATCATAGTTGGCATCTTGAACTCCTATGAAGGCGTTGTTCCAGCGGTATTCAGCTATCACGATTCTTTTTCTTCGTCGTCGTCGGTGACGAGTTTGAATAGGGCTAAGGCGGTTAAGAAGCGCTGTGGTGGTCGTGCGGTTGAAAAGTGGTGGTGGTGCGATTGAGAAATGGTGCGGTCGAGAAGTGGTGGTGGTGCGGTCGAGAAGTGGTTGTTCGTCGGCGATGATTTTGTTTTGCGCATAATCGCTTTCTTCTCTCTATCTTCTTTGTTCATGAATCATGAGTTTACTTTCTCTCTCTCATCTAATCCTGTGTTTTATGTACTGTTAGTTACCTTTTATTCTCAGTCACTGGATCAATCCAAGGGCTCACAAAAGCACAGCAGAGACTACAGTAGAGAAATCATGGGAGAGGATCCGGATCCATCCATTTGTTATATATATATATATATATATATATATATATTCCATTTTTGTCTCTTAAAAAAAAGATTTTAAAGGACACACTGCAACGTGAAGAAACGCAAAAATATCGTACAACAGTAGGATTACCCAAATTACCTCCCATGTTTTCCACTAAAAGTAGAGAGAACAATTTTTGCTTTATTAAAATAATACACTTCAATGTATTCTTGCCTTTGTTGTTTAGTTTCTTCCGTAAAAAATAGCAATGTTCATAAAAATTAGGTCACATTATTTATTCGTTTCGGTGAATGGATTTTACATAGTCATATTATCTCTTTGCTATGGCGAACAAATTTTATATACTCGTGTTATCAATCTCATTTTTATGAAGAATGAACATAGACCTATAATATCTTTATTATGAAAAACGGTCTGACAAGGCAACAAGCAATTATCGTGTAGATCAGGCGGATCCAGACATTTAAACATGGTGTGGAAAAAAATCAAAGAAATTATAAATTAAGTTATATTGAAAATAACCAACAATGAATTGGTCCAAGTGGTCAGGGTCTTGTCCCCTTAAACATGTGGTCAGGGGTTTGATCCATGACTCATGCGTATATGAAGAAAATTCAGTTGGGAGAAGAAAACTCACCTTGTGTGCCAACACAGGTTTCCTGACGAAGTCTAGTTATCGCAAACGGCAGTCGAAACTTTGTACCATTATCATGGTAACCCCAAAAAGAATTATATTGAAAATAAGAAATAATGTTACACATCGTTCGATAATGTCTTAATTCATATATAATCATGTAAAATTTTAAGGAAATCCAAAATAATTTCATATGTTTTTGAGCTCCATTAAGGTTAACGATGCTCAATAAAAATATATAAATCCTTAATCTTAGTAGGTCACAATAATATATAAAATTATTATTATTATTATTATTTGATAAACATGCCAAATTATTTTAAAATTTTTGTAAAATTTTACATGTATTTTATCAATATGATATAAATTTTCAATTTTATTGGTACATTTTATACTGGTTAGAACGTCGTCGATACAAGTTAATTTCTCTAATATTATGTATATATTGACCATTCCTTTTAAAAAAGTAATTGACAATTTTATTTTTTTTCTCTAATAAGTTGTCATTTTTTTGTGTGAAGGAAATAATTGAAAATTTGAAATACTTAAACATGAATACAACTTATCAGACCAGCATTCCATAAAATATAGACTTAAATATTGAACAAAATTTTTTAATTTGGTAAAATTTAGAAGAGATGTTTCAATTTTTTTAATAATGTATATATCATATTTCAAATTTGAGAATTTCTTTTTGTGTCGTCTTGTATTTTTCGTATGCCATGCTTGTTTCCAATTTTATCGTTCCGCTACTTAAGTAGAAGACTTTATTAAAATGAGAAATTATGATAAATATCGAAATTGTCGTCTGATACTTAAATAGCGGTGGTCAATGGTCAAGTCTGCTGCATCACTCAAAGGTTTATTAAGTGGCCAATTTTAATTGGTTATTTATGTTGTCATGACATGGTATTGATCAATGGGAGGCCGCCAAAATTTCTATAAATACCACTCTTCTTTTCTCCCATTCATTTGTTTGTTCGTTCGTTCATTCATTTATTCATTTGATTTCTCTTATTTTGATCTTCTATTTTTTTCCTTCCAATTTTAGTTAGTTTAGTTTAATTTTTGTCATTTCGTGTATACACGGACATAGTTTGTCGCTGGTTAGTCATAAAGCTCCCACTGGTATTTTCTAGTCACCATGGTTGGAAGCGATATGATAATCGACGAGAAATTCTTTTTGACTAAAATTAAAAACATTATGACTAACCGAAACAGAGGCTATAAAATGGAGTTTTTCCACGCACAAACGAGGTTGTTCCATACTACTAAATTGGTATGTGGTAGTAGCTAATTGGTATGTGTAAGCATTATGTGGCAAAGATTTTTCTGGATAAAGTTGCTAACAGGACAGTGAAGCTTCTTAGAATTCCCACCAATTTTTTTTGACTTGTGTAATACACTATTGCTAATATGGTACTGGACTACTGGTAGCATTTGATTTTCAAATTTTGTTATGATATTCTTCATCGAAAATTGTTTCAATTGTTGTTATTCATCCTAATTTATGTGAATTTTCAGGGGAAGTATGGTTGTCGGGCAATGATGCTTAAAATAGTGCATTACTGGAAAACATTTCCAAGCTATTCCGGTGTTAATAGTTTTAGTTTTGTAGTTGTTATGATTACCAGAAAACATTTCTGAAGTTTTTTGGTTTGTAATTTTCGCTACCGGAGAACTTAACTCAAGTTTTCCAAAAGTTGATTCAATTTCGGAAATTTTTTGTATATCGAAAATATTTTGGTGGGGTGAAATCAAATAATAAAAAGGTAAAATTGAAAATAAATAAATAAATTGGTTTATTGGGGTGTAGGTATAAATATAAGGATATAAGAAAAAAATTCTGTGCGGGATAAGCCACCAAACAAGTGGGCTTGAGATATATGAACTTCAATGAGTCTGTCCATAAAGCAATTAACCACAAATTATTTTGTCTTGATTCTTCATTGTATGTGAAAACAACTGCATTAATGAAGGAAAATTTCTCAAGCGACCCTCCCAATTTCTTTTCTATCTTATGAATTTTTAATTTTGTCCTTGCAAAAAACTTCGATTTTTAGACTACAAAAAAATTGATTTTTTCGAACTGAAACTTTCTACAAAGGCAAAATTGGAATATTGAGGGGTAAAAAAGAATGGCAAGGGTTGGAAGAGAAATTTTCTTAATGAAGTAGCAAAAGAGAGAAGAAAAAGGAACAAAATATGAAATAGGGTGAGAAGAAAATGAAGAACATATACATCCATATAAAAAGATTATTATTAAGTTAATAATAGTGTCTGCCCAATATATTTAGAGGCCTAAAACAACTTCTATAAAGTAAGATATTTTATGAAACATGTCGACTCCACATATATTCTCAAAATATTTTAGGCTAAATTGTATTTTTGCCCCCTTAAGTTTTAGAAAGTTGCAATTTTGGCCACCTATGTTTCAAAATAGTACTTTTGGCCCTTTATCTTTATCCCTTCTGCAAAATGTCAATTTTGACCAAGTCAAAGTTGATGTGGCAAGTCACTTAGTGACTCAGCTGCCACGTCAACATTTTTTTGTCATCTTATAATTAAAAAAATAAAAGGAAGAAGTCACGTACTTTGAAAAAAAACCAAAATATGGTCATCGCAATCAAATTTGGGTTCAGGAGTCGGTTATGCGAGGGGAAGATATTAGCACCCCTCACATCCGTTGTACCCAATGGGAGCCATTCAGATAACCTAGCGTGTATGAGTGTTGTTGCTAATATTCCTAAGCCTGCTTTTAATTATATGTGTTTTATCTGGGAAAAAAAGTTTTTTTTTTATGTTTTGGTGTTTGACGAGATGTTTCGATCCCGCTCTCACGTATTTCTAGGTGCAATGGGAAACTCAAAGCTACGTAGTTCTTGGTATAAAATATTTTTGGGTTGGTTGCTTTTAGTGAATGATATTTGTGTCGCATTCATGTATATAAATGTTGCTTGTATGCTCGCACCATGGAGGCTTAAGTGTAGTTTGTATTACGAGGAATTGATAAAACATCATCCAACTTATGAAAAGAGTTTGATTGATTGCGCAAGGGCAGAGAAAAGAAGATTTAAGTTTTTTATTAAGGATTTTAGAGAGATGACGGTTGTCTGGATCGTGAGTCATACGCTAACGATCCAGACAACCGAGGGATAAAATGTCATACGTTAGATCACCCATTTTTCATCTAAGTTTAATTAAGTCATTATTTAAATATTTTATGAGAACGACAATTACCCAAGTTACGAATCATACGTCAAGCACCTGGATAATTGGGAGGTGGAGTGATATACACCAACCCAACCCTTTTCATTCATTTATTATAAAAAGGAATTTTTATGTTTTTTACTATCTTTACTAAACTAATTAAGTACTTAATTAATAAACACTTATTTTTAAGCGCTTAATCAAAGTTAATAAAGAATCAATATATAGTGGTAGTTTTTAAATTTGAATTTTTTTATATCTTAAGGATATTTTATCATTGATTAATCTTGGTGATATAAGGTTACAATCAGCTTATCCCAAATTCCAAATGTAGTGGGAAAAGTGAATCAAATAACATCACGTTGAAATCTAAAAATTCGGTTTAGTGGTAGACAGATTATAGATTTGGTATTTTCGAGTTCAAGTCCCATCAATATTCTTGGAGGAAGGTAAATGTGAATTTTCTTTGTAAATTCTTTTTGTGTCCTTAAATTTTCCTTATAATTTTTCTTGAGTTGTTGTGTATAAAGTGTGGGGTTTGGAACTTCCCCACTACACGTAAAACTGGAGTGAGGTTGAATAATTCATGTGTGAGAGAACCATAAATTCCGTGCCTTAAAATTTTGAATAGAAGATGTGTGGTGTCCGACTCACATGTTTGACTGCTCTTAATACAATGTGAACAATACCCTAGGCTTCCCATGATCCAAATAGTGGTAGCTTTATTTGATGAAGAGTTCAATAGACTCTTTGCCTCAAAAGTCTTTCTGACAAATATGGTCAAACATTGTGTCGCATTGAGAACAAAAACGACAATACAAGTCTATGGACGGAAAATAATGTTTTCTTTTGAAGAAAATCATAATGAATTGAATGACTCACATTTGAGGGGAAGATTGTTGTGCATCAAATGTGAAATTGAGAGTCTCATATATATATATATTGCTTAGAAAAATGGAGGTCGAACACTTTATGTGTGTGAAACGTGGTTCCAACTGACTTATCGTATTGACCTTGATCCTTCAATGACCGATATCGAACTCAGAATTCTCAATTTGCAGTGGCGCTCCTTTGCCATTAGATCACATCAATATACTTTCTACTTCCTATGTCCCTATATAAAGATCCATCGGTAACTGTAGTGTCATGAAAGTGGACTCATTAAAGTTCAATACTGAGTGGTGACGATAAGGTAGTTGTCGTGTCATGTATGTGTCAAATGACTGTGACTTTGTTCTATTTTTTATCTTTCATTATTTGTCCATTTACGAGAGAGATAAACACAAAAAATAGATTAATAATATTCATTTAATAAATGAGTTTCACGAATGAATCTCATAAGTCTTTTATTTATGTTGATTTCTCTTACAAATTAGCGACAAATAAAAGATACAAAATGGAGAAAAGCTAAACTCGTCTGAAACTATATGCAATTCCACGTAATGTCCACAATACTCACAAGTATGATCTATTTTTCTAAAAAAAATCTTCAAGTAAGAGACAAACTACAATTCCAAAAAACATGGTACTCTTTGTTCCCTATTCACTGCAAGCCAGCACGCTTAGTGAGGACTTGAAAGCTCAACTGGCGTATGATAGTTACTACTTGTAAATAAAGGGTCCACAACCAAAAATAGAAACAAGCATTAATGTACCTTACAAACCCCATGAAACCTTTCCCTAATTAGTAACCTCTAATTAACCCACTTTCTTCTATCGTTTTGCAATACACCCTACATCCTATGCCTAAAGATAAGTTATTGGACCCCATACATGTATAGAGAAAATTATTAGTCACTTTAATGTCATGTGACTTCTCACACTTTTTTATTTTTTTTCAACTCTTTTCCTATTCCCACTCCCTTTGTGGTAAAACCTTGTTCTTGGTGGTAGTTGGTTTATAGAGTTCTTGTGGATTGGAAAAGGTTTTGTTTATGGTAGTACCTTTTTTGCTAGTCATAGCTAGCAAATATGTACAAACCATATGTGACACACCATAAAGAAGTGATATGTTATGAGTGCATATTTGCTATGAGTGCATATTGCACCATATAGTACAAGAGTAAGGAAAGATGATTCTCTCCATTAACATGAAGATAATTTTTTTTAACCCTTGATTTGGAGAGAGAAAGAGAATAGTAAAAGAAAGAAAAGGTGAATTTAAGGGTGATGATGGTTACACTTTAGGAACATGAGGGAAAAAATTTAGAGGACCCATTCTCAAGAGTAAGTTTTCCATGATTGTAAAGACTATGAGAACACACATAAAAGTAAAATATAGAATTACTGTCACCGTGCACAAACCAAGACCACCGCATCAACCACTTATTTCTATCTTTTGGAGCTATTCATTTTGCCCATTCAAAGCACATACATATATTTTTTCAAATAAACACACACACATAAAAGATAACTACACATTAATGAAAAGTAGAGGACAACAAGCAGAACCACTAAACCTTTCTTTATAGCATTTATAGACTTAGGCAACACGACCCTTTGAACTCTTTTTAGAAGCTTTACAACATCTAGTGTTTGGAAGCCAAAAGTATCAAATACAAGTGATATAAAATCATGTTGACTGTCAGAGCACACATGTTTGGCCATTTTGCTGAAGCAGCTTGAAGGCTACCCGTCCCACGGTAAAATCTCCAACTCCAGTCCCACCTACAACTGGAGAAACTTCAGTCAAGTTTACACAAACATGTTTCTCATTTATCCATCAATGTTTCCCATTTACTCATCCATGCACTAGAACATTCGTTAGGCGAAGTGTCGATCACCCTTCTTATGGATCATTTAAGAAGTTCACTGGTGCGCTTTTCTTCATAGAAATTCCTGCATGCCTATAAATATAAAAAAAAACACATCTCTAGCCAAACATGATAAAGTGTACTGCTACTTGTATTTTGTCAAAGCATCAATTTTCTTACCATCTCATTTTAAAATGCACCATATCAAAGATTTTGGGTGCCAACACGGAGGATGGGCAAAAATTGCAATAAATGTTATAATAGGAGGACCAAAATGTTTGATTTAAAAATAAGATGATTAATTTTATGAAAACTAGTGGGTCAGATAGGCGCGTTCCGCGTCTGCCTGTGTCTAACTTATGTCCAAAATAAATAACTAAAGACATGCCCCTATGATAAATTTGTTAATAAAAGATTTTTGTTGCTAAAAAAAATTCAAGGGTATTATTGGTATTATGAAAAGTCCACACCAAAATTTTTTTGTATCCTTTTTATATATAGTATAGATAATAAAATGAGAATAAAAATACAATTAAACTTAAATACTTTTGTTAGTGATGTGACAGTAAGAGAACACATTTGCTGAATTTAAAGAAGGAATTAGCTGTGTTAAATAGGACTCATTTGCACATGAGATTCCTTAGAACTTGCACACAAAGTCTCACACACACATCAACACACCACTAAGAATTAAATTTATTTTGTCCCTACATTTTATTTACTTTTTAATAATAATTTACATTTTAAAAAATGTTTTTAAAATCTACATAGTTTACTCCCGTTATCATATTTAGTCTCTTTGTTTGTTTTCTAAATGGTAAACTGACGTGACATGTGGATATATATCCAATTAAATATGTTTTTGATCACTACATTTTACTCGCTTTATAACAACAATCCCTGTATTTTAAAAAATAATTTTGGAAACTCTTATAGTTTATTCTTTTTACCAAATTGATTTCCTCTTATTGCTTTTTATTGCTTTTGAAGCCAAGTGAACCTCTTTCAGATTGCTTTCGATGCCTTCATATAAGGCTTGTGAAATTAAAATGGACCAACAAATATTTTGAGTTTTAAACATTGTGTTGCATACTCAAATTAGACAAAATAATTTTATACTATTTGTGCAAATCTGATCTTATTTAATTACCAGCAGACATGTGTAACACTTGGATGCTTATCATGACCCATATTATTTGATTTTGCCACAATGATTGAAACAGTTTCGGTTGTAAGATATACATGTGCTATTCTACTTTTCCTTTTGTCTATTGAAATTTAATATTTTTTTAGGTTTATTTTGCTTACCTTTTGTCTCTTGATCTTGTTTGGCATTTTTCCTTTATCTTATGAATTTTTTTTAAGAAAGTGAAATTAATGTCCTTGTTCTGTTTTGATTTTTGAATTGGTTACGTACTTCTCCTACTAATGCAAGTTCACTACCTCTTGTATTTTTTCTACTTTTTAATATAATAATTTGCCGTTTTATAATTAATTGTGAAATGTCCTAAAGATAAATTTTCTAAACGTTTTATAACTAATTGATATATTATAGTTTTTCAAATAAAGAGACGTGTGATATGATTGGTTTCTTTATATTAGTGATAAAGATAATCATTTTTATGGTAATTTAGAATATAAATCGAGGATAATAATTTTTTTTTTTTATGTTTTTGCATTTTTCTATTGAGGACTATTTTTAATATTCCTACATAGCCTCCCTAGTTAGGGATGGCTCTGTAGAGGCCCTTATATATAAGAATGCCTCATAAGAAGACCTACAATATTGAAGGTAGCTCCATCCAAAATTAAGTATTTGTATGTATCGTTTAAAATTCATATGATCTCTTTAAATTTCAATTAATAGGATAGAGTGTGACTGGAAATATATAGGTTAGTCTCAGTATTAAGAGTCTCTTTAATTTGTCAAAATTAATGTTAATATCTAGATGAGATGGTACAAAGTTTTTTTTTTTTTAATTTAACTAATGTATTGACTTCGATATTTGATTTGGATATGTAGCAGTGTTACAATTTTTAGAGAGAGAGTTTGATGTCCATTTGAGTCCTACAAGACTCGAAAGATTAGTTTCTACAATTGCGTGCAGAGAATACTTAATTTACGTCAAAAAACAATACTCCATCTGTCTCTTATTGTAAGCCTATTGACACTTTTCACACATTAAGAAAAATTGATAGTGTAATTTTTTTTTGAATTGTAGTTGATAGTATAAATAATGTGTACTTTTTGAGTATTACAATTACTAAATTCTCCTTGGTGAAAAAATGTATTTGTAGTTGATTTTTCATATTCCAATGCAGACGAGTTTTATCAATAACCTTATAACAATACGATTTTTACAAAATTCCCCATTGGATTGAAAGTTTATACCATATAGATCATCCATACAAATTTTAAAAAAAATTAAAAATCATTTGATGTGTTATTGAGACCCACAAAGATTAATCGTATTCAATAAAAATTCATAAACCGTTAATCTTGGTGGGTCTCAATAACACATTAAATGATTTTCAATTTTTTTAAAATTTTGTATGGATGATCTAGATGATATATAAACTTTCAATTTAACAGTGAATTTTTTAAAATTTATATTCGTTAGAGTTATTGACAAAAGTGGTGCACAGTACATAACTTCATGGATTAACCTCAAGTCCTAAATCCATTGACTTTCCACCCAACTACCCCTCTCCCTCACTGTACTAGTACTATGGGCTTAAACTTGAAAGAGCCTTTGACACCGAGTCCTCAACGGGGTTCCTCCCAGCCAAGGATCAAACCAAAAGGAAGTCATGCAACCATTACCAACTTTTTTAGTCACCCCTCAGAAAATCAATATGAGATAGCATCCTCAGGATCACCTAGTAAAGACACCTTCCTCCACCAGCAAGAGACCCTCCTGAGATACTCAAGCCTCCCTCCAATATGAGGGGAGGGAAATAAAGAGGCATATCTCGCCAAAATTATATCTCTCCAGAGACCCACTCCTCCAAAAATTATTCTCCATCTCCATTTACCAACCAATACTATATTCACGACTCGAAGATCTCTGACCCCAACCTTCCATCACTCTTTGACTTACACACCTTGCCCCGACTAACCCAAGCAATCTTTCCAATACTCTTAGCTAAACTATCCAAAAGAGGTTGCCAAGTTACTTTCTTCCGACGATTTGCCCCATCAGGTAACCCAAAATAACTAAAAGGAATAGATTCAATTCTACAATGAAGAAATCTCTCAGCTACCCCAAAAACTCTGAATTGACGTTAAAACCCATGATATGTTGTTATAAAAATTAACCTTTAGTCCCGATGCAAGCTCAAAAATGCGCAAAATAGCATTAAGAGACTAGAGGTTTTTCATCGAAGCTTCTCCAATAAACAATGTATTATCTGCATACAGAAGATGAGAGATAGATAATCATGTGTTACCAACTTTGAACCCTATACACCACAAGAATTTTAGGAACTTGCAACGGCCAAAATTGGCAGGAAAGTCCTAAAAAATGGCCTGAAAGACACCTTCCTCCACCAGAAATGTGCGTCGGGGCTTTAGTGGCGGCCAAAAACCGTCAGACACACTTTTTTTTGTACTTGTTGTAATTAAACCGACGTAAGGTCACATCGGGTTTTAGCAACGGCAAAAAATCGTCGGAAACCCTTTTTTTTGTACCGGTTTGGATTTAGCGGCATTCAAAAACCACTGGAAACAAAAAAATTCTACCAATTTGTCTTTAGCGTCGAACCAAAGCTGGCGTAAAAGTCAACATTTTTTTATAATTTTTTTTATTTGTTTCCATTCTAAATTTAGATAAAAATGTGTATCCACAAACAGTACTGTAAGCTAATTTTACACCGTCAATCAATATCAACCGTGTATTCCGTCAAATCACCTCACTATACCCCACTACATTGTATGATATGGAGAAATATTTGATTCCTATTGGATGTCAGTGTAAAATTAATTTACACTAACAGATCATATACATTAAACTCTAAATTTAAATGTTTATTAAAATGTTTTATTTCCACAAATAATTATTATAATTAAATAAAGAAATTATATCTTTTCAAAACACTTTAATACTAAATTTTCAAATAAGTTTAAATATTACAAAACCCACTTGGGTTGGTCTGGTGGTATTGGCTTGGGACCTGAGAGCGTGCTTCTCCTTGAAGTGTCAAGTTCAATTTCCTCTGGTGCCAATTTGGATGAGCTAGTTTAGCTTATTCAAAAAAAAGTTTAAATATTTAAATATTGGGAAATGAATCTTTCTTTAATCAAATTAGCAAATAAGAAATTGTAGAGAGACGAAAGAAAAATGAGTAGAGAAATGAGAGAGAATGATCGGTAGAGAAATTGTAGAGTGAAAGAAGAGAGAATGAGTAGAGCAATTGTAGAGAGAAGGAAATTCGATCTTGTAGTGGTAAACATATTTCGCTTCTCCACACTTCTGATAGCCCAACTTAAACCCTCTAATACCAAAAGAAAAAGGAAGGGGCTAGCGGATCCCCTTATTTAATCCTCTTTGAATATTAATTTCTTCTGTTGAACTGCCGTTAACCAGCACATAAATCTTTAATCTAGCTAGCTACGCCACCAACCACCCTATATACAGCTTTTGTAGTTCCGTTTTCTTGGTTTGTGTTCGTCTTGAGCATAGACCGATTTTATTAATAATATATTTTTGCCGTTCAAAAAAAAAAAAACTAACCACCCTAATCATTAATCATATCCTAATCATTATATAATCCAAGAAGCTTCAGCTAACCGAATTATTTTTTCAAAATCGACTTCAAATATAAAACATTTTTTCCTCGATTTTTTCCCTAGATCAATGATCTCATTATCTGCCGCAACTCCATCCACTAATTATCTCTCCTTAATAAAAACATATTGGTTTGGAGAGATTAAATTATTTTGTCTATCTACAGATTATTTTTACAAATAACAATGCCTATAAAGAAAGATAACAAATACAAATTATTACCATAATACATCTGTGATATTTTTCTACAAGATATTGGTCAATCCCTGCAAACAAAACTTCATCATCACTCTTATAACCAAACTCAGCAGAAGGAGGTTAGTACATTTCCACAAATACTGCTGTCTGATGTTGAAGTATATAAAGACCGATCACATGGGCGCGTGAGATAACAGGCGCGTTACTCAAAATCATACACATACACACATAATTTCTTTGCCCTAAACTGCTGCAGTTAGTAGGAGTTGGATTTGATGTTGTTACATCCCTCTGCTGTAACAGATCTGGACCGTCTGATCATAAATCGGCAATTCAGATTATTTTAGTGGTAAATCTGTATATAAAATCTGTGTGTCCGATCACAAATAAATGGTCCAGATTTGTTAATGCGTTGAACAGCGTGAAAATATAACTGCAGCATATATGGGTCCCAGTTAAAGTATGCATCAAGAGAGAAAAAGATGATAATAACTTCTATAAGGAACTATTGTCAAAAAAAACTTCTATAAGGAACTACTAAAAACAAATACACTTGAGCCGATTTTAAAAAAGATGATAATAACTTCTATAAGGAACTATTGTCAAAAAAAACTTCTATAAGGAACTACTAAAAACAAATTCACTTGAGCCGATTTTAAATTTAATCACATTGAGTCTTACCTATCAAAAAAGTTCAATTGAAATGAAAGAGTCCAACTTTGTACTATGATGTTGTGACAAAAAACTCGCACTTATAACATGATAAAAAATGGAGAATAATCATTGGCGGTAATAAAAGACTTTGCATTTAGTCTCTGTGAATATATTTCAGTTGATAGAGACATTGTATATAATATATAGGGATCAGAATTCGAACTCTGGTGCTCCCATTTGTTCACTTAAAAAATGTGAAATTCGAGTTACTAGACTACCTGACAAAAACATCTGTATTATACGGTAAAAAAAGCTACTAAGAGTCTAAGAGAGGACATTTACTAAAAATTGAATTAGAAAAAGAGAATAACATAAGAAATTAATAAAAGTAAAGACCTGGTTTCCCTATTTTTGTGAAAAAAATATCAAGTTTGTCCCTTTTTAAATAGCACACAAACTTTCATTTCTCAAAACAACAATTAATTCTCTCTCTATTTTTCTATATTGCACTAAATCACACAACTCTAGTAGTATTCATCAGAAACTCATAAAAATTCCAAATATAAATAAACTTTTGAGTTTATTGTTTCAAGACAAACACAAACACTCACAAATAGAAAAAGAGAAAGAAAAAAAATGGGTAGAGGAAGAGTTGAATTGAAGAGAATAGAGAACAAAATTAACCGGCAAGTAACTTTCTCAAAAAGAAGAAATGGTTTGCTCAAGAAAGCTTATGAATTATCTGTTCTATGTGATGCTGAAGTTGCTCTTATCATTTTCTCTAGCCGTGGCAAACTCTATGAATTTGGAAGTGTTGGGTATTTTTTCTTTCTCTCTCTAATTTCTAAAGTTTTAATTTTTTTATAGACCCATTTATTTAATTTTATGAAAGTTTCAATTTTTAATTTCTATTTTTGTGAGGTGCAAATTCCAATGGCTAATTGAATCTTTTTTCTTTGTTTTATATTTTGGGTTTTGTGATGTTGTAGCTTCTTATATTTCTATGTACAATAAGCTTTCTTCTTTGAATCAGCTTCTTTCACCAAAATGGTTATAAGTTCTCTGCTTGTTTTCCTTTTAACTTGCTACAACTGAATTTTTTGCTTTTAAGATTTAACTACACACAAATACTTTTGACACATTAATTTTTTAGTATTTATTTATTTTTATTTTTTCCTTGTTCTTTCTCTTAACACATATATGCAACTGTCACCCTCATAACCTCCTCTCTCTCTCTCTCTCTCACATAGAATTTCTGGATCATAAGCCATTTCATAACATATTAATTTTTTTTAATTAATTGTGTTTGTGGCTTCTATGATTTTTAGTTTTAATTTCATGAATTTGTTTTTTAATTTCATGAGTTTTGGGAAGATATATGTAAATTATATTAAGTTTTAATATTTTCTAATGATAGATCGGACACTTCAATATTAATAGTAGTACTTTACAAAACCTGAAAAATAATATTATGTAAAAAAGTTTCAACTTTGAAATAAAAGAGTACAATCTAGAAAGGAAGAAACAATGATATGATAAGTACAAGACTATGTACAAATTGAATGTGTTTGTGTGTTCAATCTTATGTACTATTGTCTACAGTGTAAGATCTAGGGCTTTTTCCAAAATCATGTTCTAAATAATTGAAGGTTAAATGAAGCAATTTATTAAACATTTTAACACTCACAAGAATATATGGAGTTTCAATGCTTTATCAATATCTCTTTTAAGTGTTTAATCTTTCGGTTCTATCATTGTATCTTTCCTCTCAAAGGATACTTTATTATCTTCCATTTTTATCCCTAGCTTAGCTATATATCACTGGGTTTGGAATCTCTCTCTCTCTCTCTCTCTCTCTCTCTCTCTCTCTCTCTCTCTCTCTCTCTCTCTCTCTCTCTCTCTCTCTCTCTCTCTCTCTCTCTCTCTCTCTCTCTCTCTCTCTCTCTCTCTCTCTCTCTCTCTCTCTCTCTCTCTCTCTCTCTCTCTCTCTCTCTCTCTCTCTCTCTCTCGTTTTCTTAATTACCCTGCAACGTGTATTTCACGTCTACAAGAAAGCAACGAGTTCTAAAAACACACTCAATTAGGTATAGGTTTTTGAGATTTTTCATCTATTTCCTGTATTTTTCTATATTTTATTTTTGAAAAAATCTTCATTTTCTTTTAATTATACTATGGAAAATGCTAAATATTGCTCACGGAAACTAATTACGCAAATAAAATAACAAATTATATCGTGAAACTTGTTGAATTTAATACATTGAAAATCTACTACTAATCTATTGATACACATTTTTGATATTTTATGAACATTAAAAAATATAGAATTATTATTATAGGGCTTCAAAATTTTGAGGTCTGATGCGTCGCACATCCGACACATGTGAATGCTGCGCACCTACATAAGTGTAGCTCACTTGCAGCTATATATTAAAAATATTATTGGAGAGGCTGAATTTCAAATCCCAAATTCTCTACTTTCTATACTTAAAATGTGTGAGTTTAACCGCTAGATAGACTACTTAAAAAAAAATTAAACATGATGTTTTTGATTAAGTTCTTACCAATAATTGGTGGTAATTAATCTAAGGAAAATGCTGAACAATGCCTTGGGGACACTTTTTAAGCACCTTAATTTGTAATTTTTTGTGAATTTTGTATGGAAATGTGTGAAGTCAACGCATTGGGAATTGAAATGTTTTACTTTTTAAATAAATTATTTCTTTAAATAGAATGCTTAAAGAGTGTTCCGGGGCACTGTTTAGCAAAACCCTTAATCTAAAAGGGGAAAAGGAAACCTTATAAAAAATTTAAAGTGTGAAACATATTTCTTCCCTTTGCTAGTTCTATAATGTACACAAAAATGGATTAAGATTCTCTACGGTATTATTGCACGTAGTTTCACACTGTTTTTAATCTAAACCGTTAATCGGAGATAAGAGAGTCTAAATTAAAACTGTGTCTTTTTAACTAGATCAATCTGAATTGTTAGTTTATTATTGGACGGTTGTAATCAATTACAACATCCTGCTATAACTACATTAAATCCTAATCTCACAAAAATAGCTGTCAAAAAACAATTAAAAAAAGGTACAGAGGAAAATGAAAGAAAGTAAACATGTAAACTATTATTTTTTTGTTATAAACCATATAAATTAATATCAAATTAATTAATTTCCTTAAAAAAAATCAAATTAATTAATTAGTTTAATTCACCTTTTTTTGAATTACGACGTTATTTCAACACACACGAATATACACTCCTATAATTACCAATCGTTAGTTGGTTTAGTGGTGATTGACGCTGAATTTGGTAGGGAGGACCACGGTTCGATCCCCGCAACTGCGATTGGAAGGAGACTGAAATCACTTGATGGCATAACTGACTTCCGAACTAGATTAAACTGGTGGTGAAAGCCAAAAAATCTCCACTCCTATAATTTCTCTGTATCTTTTACTACAATTTAACCCCCAACGTTGAAACAACCTTATTATGGTGTGAGTGTGTTGACTTTCATAACGTTATATTATATAGATCTACCGGTATAATTTTGTGCAACAAAGGTCAACATCATCTGGAACTGAAAAATTACCACTGTGTAATCTTTTTTTCATCTAATTCTGTCTAGCATTCAATGTTTCCAAAAAAAAACTAGGTTTTCTTGGATGAATTAAGAAAATCTTATGAAAGCTTTACTCTTTAGTTGTTGAAGTTTGGGGAATTTTTTTCTTAATTACAAATATATTATTAATAAATCAAGTCTCTAGACAAGACGAGCAGAGACCGGTAAAAAAAGATTATAAAACAAAAGTGTCGTATATATATATAGGCGGAACACCCATGAAAAATTAAAACAAACACCACCTAAAAAGGTACAATTCTAATCTCATTCTTAAAAAGACCCTATCAACTTTCAGACCACCAAAGCAGACATCAACGTGACCCAAAAAGATGTCACTAGACTCTAACTCCCGATCTCGAATCAAAAGTTAACGCCTCATCAAAATCCGAAAGACTCCTTGAATCAAGAATGGGAAATACACAATTTAGCTCAAAATAATCATATTGAAAGACAAATATTTTATCGTAAAAAACTTGGAATGTTCAATATATATAATAATGATTATAATAGAAGTCTGGTAGAGTACTTCTTGTACTTTTTTCCATTGATTTATATGCTGTGGCAAGTGTGAGTGTTAAGTCTCACGTTGCTTAAAATAGTGGAGGTTGAACACTTTATAAGTTAGAGGAACCATAAACCTAACGCCTTAAGATTTTGGGTAAAAGTGTGGTGTCCAACTCACTTGTAGAGTTGTTCTTGTACCCAATGTGGATGATCCCCTGGTTGCCCCCTCGTGATGACCCAACATTGGTATCAGAGCCGATGGTTCGACAAAGGGTTTGACCGGCTCCTTGTATCGAAAGTCTTCCTGACAAAGGTGGTCAGGCGGCGTGTTCCGTGTGCTGTGTGGCAACGGCGGTACAAGTGTAGTGTTGCTGAATAAGCTTCCGCTTGAGGGGGAGCATATCCTGGTATGGATGGACTCACACTTGAGGGGGAGATTGCTGTGGCAAGTGTGAGTGTTAAGTCTCACGTTGCTTAAAATAGTGGAGGTTGAACACTTTATAAGTTAGAGGAACCATAAACCTAACGCCTTAAGATTTTGGGTAAAAGTGTGGTGTCCAACTCACTTGTAGAGTTGTTCTTGTACCCAATGTGGATGATCCCCTGGTTGCCCCCTCGTGATGACCCAACATTATATATATACACACATACTACTTTGCTGTTAAAAAAAAAAATTATAATAGAAGTCTCAAAGAACTTGTGTGCAGTTTTCTGTCCACATATAAATTTTCCACTAGTCCAGAAATTCTAACATTTCCCCTGGTTTTTATTTTATCTTTCTATTTTAAGGTATATCCTTAAATTTATAAACACAAATGTATATAATATCCTTAATTTATTGGCCATATCATTTCTATATACAGCACTTCCAAAACTATTGAGCGTTACCAACGGTGCTCATTTAATCCTCAACAAGATGATCACCAAATCGATTGTGAAACCCAGGTACATATAATATCTTTAATTAAATATAAATTCAAAGTAATTTTTTAATTAAATATAAATTCAAAGTAATTTTTTAATTGTTTTTTTAATGGAAGTTTTAAATAATTCTAGATGATGTATAATTTTTTTTTAATAATCATTTTATATCTTGTGTTTTGAGAAGCAGAGTTGGTACCAAGAGGTGTCTAAGCTGAAGGTTAAATATGAGTCTCTTCAAAAGACTCAGAGGTACTACTATATACCCATTTTACATATATTGTATAGAATTTTAATTTCACTAGTGACTACATTCCATCTTTGTTTTCAATTGTCATGTTGGATTGAAGGTGAATTTGATAAATACTATACACTTTTGAATTAAATTATCGTGCTACTATAATTTTGTTTAACTCATCGTCAATCCAAATATGCAGATACATATGTTACTCGTTCACAAAAAACAAAGACACGTATAGACTAGTAATAATGATTTTTTTAAAAAAAAGCATAGAAAAAGGTGGGAAAATTTACTTTCCAATATATGTAATGTCATTTCAGGCAGTTGCTTGGGGAAGATCTTGGACCTTTGAATATAAAGGAGCTGCATAATCTTGAGAAACAACTTGAAGGTGCTTTAGCACAAGCTAGGCAAAGAAAGGTCTAGTGCACCCATCTACATGCATTATATTTTTTTGTTTTGCCAATTTTTCTTTGATTGTATTGAGATATATCAAGTGTGATTTAACTTTTATTTTGGCTGAAAGAGTTGATGTTTAACAACATATAAGTCAGAGGTTACTGGGGTCAAAAGTCACTTATGGTTGCTCTTAGCCAATGTGTCAATCCAACTCTGTGAAACTCCCCCTCTCGGTACAACAATGGTATCGCAACCCAGTTGGGGAGCAATAAAAGAGTGATGATGGATCATGAACACAGAGAGACTTACACTTGAATGGAGATGTTGAGATATATCAAGTATGAGTTAAGTCGAATATTGGTTGAAAAAGTTGATGTTAAGTAACATATAAGTTAGAGGATCCATGAATCTAAGATATTAGGATTTTGGGTAAATGTGCGGTATCAAAAGTCAGTTGTGCGATAAAAATTAAATAAGGTCGATATATGTGGCGGCAATTGCAGTTGTAATATTGTTGAGAAGACCGTTAAAAAATTTATACCGCGGTTATAGTAGTGCATTATGAAACAATTTAGAACAATGGTTATCAAAGTTCAGAAATATTGGCCTTATAAAAAAAGTTATAAATTTTATTTATGGTTGATCATTCTTGAAATTTTATTTCAATTTGCAGACACAAATTATGGTTGAACAAATGGAAGAGCTTCGGAAAAGGGTAAGATTAATTGTGACAAAATTTTTGTTCTCTGTTTGTAAAAAAAAATTGTTCTCTAATTTTATTATCCAAGTCCAAATTAACTTGTTATAAGTACAATTATAATTGTCAAAGTTAAACACTTTAATTTTCACATTTGTAAATTTTCAGAATTCATTCACATTAAATTAGTACTTATGTGTCTTTGAGATCAAAATAATTTCTCAATTTTGGTATTTTCAACCATTTTGCAGGAACGCCATTTAGCAGACATGAATAAACAACTAAGACTCAAGGTTATAGGAACGTGTACTATTTCTTTTATGTTTTTCAGTCAAGTAATTTATTAACTAAACTCATACGCTTTTAAGTGTTGAGAAGTAGAAAATTTTGAATTCAAACCCAAATCTCTATGGAGAAGTGTCCTTATAACTACCAAGCGATCGATTCAACTTACCAGATGGATTGTGTACCATTTCTAATGCAAGAAGACACATGTCTACATTTTTATTTTATTTAAATTGATGAAATTACACTAATTTATTTTATATTTTTTTATTTCCTATTTAAAATATTATTTTCAGCTCGAAAGCGAGGGATTTAATCTTAAAGCTATGGAAAGCTTGTGGAGTTCTAATAATTCAATTGCTGGAAATAGCAACTTTACTTTTCAGCCACCTCAAACCAACCCTATGACTATGAATATGGATATTCAAGCAGAACCCTTTTTGCAAATAGGGTAAATGAAATTTCTTTCATTTTTGCATACATTTTCACTACATTTTGAATTAGATAATCAGATGAGTATATGGTCTTTACCGATCATAACAATCGACCTAACATAATAATGTTAAATAAATTTTACATTTCAAGATCATATAAGTTTTCAAGTTCGTAATTTTGTTGATATTAGTTTAAGGGTAAGTCCATTAAAGCTATAATTTTAGGCTCACGAACAAAATTATAATATTATTTATTATTAATTTGTGCTTGTATACAACCAAAAGATGTAAAAAATTCATAATAAGTCTTGGATTTCTAAAAAAAAAAAGAAGCAAATATAGTTTAAATGGTAAAAAATTATAATTTTAATTAACCTCTTTGATTGGCCAGATACCAACAGTATGTTCAAGCTGAGGCATCTAATGTTTCCAAGAGCATGGCTTGTCAGACTAACTTCATGCATGGATGGATCCTTTGATAACTTGAATTAATCAAGTATAAGATTTACCTTATTGTTTATATGCTATTAATATTTATGTTTAAGCAATAATTATTAACAGCACAAGATTGTATCTTTGTGACTAGAATGAGTAATTGCAGACTCCTATATAGTGTCTTTTTGTAATTGGATACAAATATAGATAATGGTCTTTTACTTATATTTTATATTTAAAATAATATTTTTGCTGAATTTTGAAGTTTAATTGAATATCAAAATAGACCGGTATAACAAACTCGGCCCATTTTACCATTCTTAGTCATGCGAACATCATATCGCATATCAAAAAAATGTAATGTACCCCAATATGTCATAAAATTAGAAAAGTTCTTTTCCCACCCACTTCACCTCTTTTTGACTAGGGGTGTTCGTGGTGCGGTTTGGTTCGGTTATGAGCCAAAAAGTCATCCTAACCGCGAGATAAAAAAGCGTGCGGTTCGGTTTGGTTCGGTTGATTTTTAAAAAGTCATCCAAACCAAACCAAATCAATGCGGTTAGGATCGGTTCGGTGGCGGCGGTTTACTGTGATATAAAAAATACTACAATATTACCAACTTGTTACAAAATAAACATAGAAAAATTTATTTTATTTTATTGTTTATATGATATAATATGCATATATAGAAATTGCATATAAACAAGAACTTATTTTTAATACCAACAATATAGTTTTGTATCGCATGAAATTATATGCTTGTACATCTTACTGTTTTATGGACTCAGTATAGGTTGAGTTTGCTAAGTTGAACTAGATAATAGGTTGATTGCTACTAGTTGATAGAGTTAAGTTAAGTATTGCGGTTTGGTTCGTTTTTATGAAATGAAAACCGCAAACCAAACCAAACCGTGCGGTTTAAAAGAAACATGATCCGCGCGGTTTATACTAAATGCGGTTTTTTGCGGTTTCGGTTTGGATTGGTTCGGTTTTGCAGTTTTACTTTTGGTTCGGTTCGGATACGATCACCCCTATTTTTGACCCCCACCTATCCCCAAAAAATCGAACTTTTTTGGGAGGTCTGGAGATCAAAAAGACATGAGGGGGGTGGGAAGAGAACTTTTAATAAAATTACACCACTTAAAAGTTAAAACGACTGATATGACAAATAGCAAGATAAAAAAGTGGTAAGAAAATAATCTCATACCGAATGCGGTATATAAATAAATAAATACATTTGATATGATTGACACTGAATTTAGACTCTTTTTTTTCAAGAGTTTATCCGTTTAAGTATCCCTTGTACTCTCTTAATAATTTTTCTTTGTTTATCAAAGTAAATAAATAAATAAGGTGTTGTATAAAATGTAGAAGTACACATAACATTTGCTATATACCAAGGTTAATATTGAAAAGTAGTCGTTCCCGTGAGATTAACTTAATTGGTAGGAATATAGCGTTATAAATGCAGGAGCTGGGGTTCGATCCCCGAACACTATACTTATGCGTCTTTAAGATGAAATTTTTAGTCACTAGACTACTTGACAAGAAAAAAATATTGAGAAGTAGTCGTAAAGTTTTTTTTTTTTTTTTTTACCAAATATAATGTCAATGAACCTGGATGAATGGAGTGGGTTGTGTTTTGTATATTTTGTTTTGGAAAATAGGGTGTATTTTGGAGACAGTTGTTTTTCCAAATAAGGAGGGTTCGGTATTTAGATAAAAAAGATGGTGCAAACCGTAATTCACAAATACATTTCTCATACAATAGTACACCTATGGGCTAGTATTACCACGCAAGTAATAGGTTCTCCATTGATGGGCTTGCCTATTTTGATTGTGATCCCACAAGTAGCATATCACAATGAAAAGTTATTTCCCCTCTCCCCTGGAAATTTGTTTTCTCATTAAGAAAATTTCGATTTCCAAAGTTTTCTGAGTGAGAAAAGAAATGTGGGTAAAACAATTATGATATGCCCCTCCGTTCCAATTTTATTTTTAATCTATTATTTAGTAACTAGACTAGATTTGCAAACTTTAAGTTTGGAGAAGTAGTTAATATAGGGATCGAGCTCGACCCCTCTAGTAATGTCTCTGCTAGCTAACATTTGAATTACATTTACTGCCGGACAACCCTCCATCCCAATGTATAAGAAGCAAAAATCTATTTTTTGTCTCAAATTATAAACAAAAACGATCAATTTTTATGCTATTTAATCATGTTGTTCGAAATATTTATCTTTTTCAAGAATTGATTCTATATATTTTTGTGAAATTAAATGTAACCTTCATTTAATTTTCTTTCTTCTCATTTTCTCCGTAACCAATAATCAATAAAAATTAACTAATTTCGAATTTTACATTCCGAAATCTAAAAAAAATTGAAAAAAAAAACCATTTTGGCACCTACATTCCAAAATATAAAAAAAATTGGAAAAAAAGTCATTAAATTGACTAGGGATAATTTGGTCATAACGGGGGACTTTAGAGCAATATAGAGGGGCCTAAAAAGAAAATGTCTAGCATTAATTATCATACAATTACACCATATACATCCTAGAAGTGCTTAGTTTTTTTATAAGCAATGTTTATTTTTTATTAAAGGGAGTACAAAGGGTACTCCAACCCATGTACAAAGGAAGCGGTCCAAGCCTAGCATCATAGCAGGAATAACTACCCACCTTCTATGAAGGGTTGCAGTGTTCCGCCAAATCATTTGCTCGAAAGTCGGATAAAAAAAATAGAACAATAAAAAAGACATAACCAACCAAACAAAAAGAAACATACTGTCACAAGCAGATGCATCAGTCCCACTACTTCCTAGTGAACCTGCTTCACCATTAAACCATATAAAAGATCCTACTACCAAAAAGCACACACCATAGCTAGGATCCATCCTTCCTATTGATCACAATCTGCCCACCTTTGAAAGATATTATGATAAAGCATAAGCCAACAAATTCATTCAGAGATTAAAAGGACGAAATCTGCACATAACATAGTTGAAACCAAAATACGCTAACATTACAAAGGTAAACACTAGCTATTAACCTAAATTTCTATTATAAGTTAGAAATCAAAGCAATCAGGAAAGTCATAGATTTAAAACCCTAAATAAAATTCTAGCACCAATCATACAATTACACAATACTAGAAGTGCTTAATTAATTACTTCTGAGTTATAAAAGCATCAATACAACATGTCATTTAGGTCATAGATATTTTAGAATATTATGACACAAAACATTCTCATAATTCAGCATTATTTTTCTGAATGAGATAGAGGATACATATAGGAAAAACATATGATCCAATATAAATTTATGAGACATTTTTCCTTGCCTTCAATTATTTCTCAATTTGCATAGTCAGAGGGATTAATATTAGTCCTCAACTAGCTAGCTTAGAACTTTGGAGGATTAATGCGCCTTGTTCTTGTTTCTGGAAGACCAATGAACAATTCAGTCACCACATCTGAACTTGGACTGCTTTGATCTGCATAGGGTTCAGCCTCATGTATACTTTCTCTCTGATTCTCTTTTGCTGCCTGTGATGAATAGTTATCATACTGCACACAAATTTGGATTTTCATTGCATAACTATGGGATGCTATTTCAAGTTTGATATTAAAAAATTAAGGTATACTCACCTTCTCAGAGAGCCTGACATTTTCAGCAACTAGGGCTTTTTCCTGAATTGAATTCAAAACAGTATTATCAGAATCTTTTTTATGTAATGCTAATTAACAATGAGTGTTTTTAATGTACATAACTTATGAATGTTTGTATTGGCACTGAGGTTGGCAAAATCATAGTAACGTACACCATAGTTTTGTAGAAGCTAAAAAGTATAGTTTTTGTCAAAATTGTGGTGGTTCACCGTGATTAAGTATAATAACTAAAGTTTTCTCATCGGTACTAATTGTGTTCGAAGACGGAAGTTCAATATCCACAAAATCTTAAATTTTCAAGCAATATGAAACTTGTGTTTAAAGTTATGTGTGATGTTACATCAATGTTGACAAGTCATGAAGTAACTTAATGTGACATATCAACATTTCTAATAGAGCTGCTTGATGAAGGAGCATTTTGAGTGAAGATGAACAATTTCGAGGAGCAATTTGATATTTCATAAATTTGGTTTACTCCAATACAAAGGTGGCAACACATATGCGAGCGTTATCTCAACCGCTATTTATTTATCTCAACCGCTAGTGAGTTGCAAAGGTAATATCGTGAATACTTAACATTTCAACTATGTTAACATCTTACGCAACACCAATTCTTTGCAGCACCACACACCAAATATATTGATTAAATTAATGAAGTACAAGAGGTAATCCAACCCATTTAATTATAAGCACCAATATGATACTAATTTCTAATATTTTATTATAAAAAGCAGATGCAAATTATTATTTTTTTAATAATAAAAGCAGATGCAAAATTAAATTACCACACCCTAATGTAAAAAATATAAACACCTTACCTTTTCTTTTAGCTGCTCAATTTGTTCCCTAAAAACTTGAGTCTGAAAAATAGAAATTTCATATTTTAAAATATCTATAAACTTTAAATTTACATAAGAGTTTTTTATTGCTAACCTTTTTTGTTCGAATTTTATTTATACTTTTCTCCAACTGTTGCTCTATCTTTTGTAGTTCTTCAATGGAACAAGACCCGAAACCTTCTCCTAAGAATTTCCTGAGTGTATGAAATTACAAATGCAACACATTCTTTTTAATTTATTATTATAAGTAAGGGAAATCAACCTTTGAATGTAATTTTTTTTGTCAACAAATGAATATGGATTCATGAATTTTAACTAACCGTTTTGAAGTCTCAAGATGGTCAATCTTCCTCCTCATGTTTTCTACTTCTTCCTTCAAATGCTGTAAATATAATCAAAACAATTTCACTCAAACTTCAATTTATTGTCTGTAGAGTTTCTCACTCTAGTGCTGGAATTGGACTTTATTAATAAAATCAATTAGTCCATTGGTCCCTTAAATACATTTTAGGTTTCACAATAATCCATTAAAGAAAAAAATGTCTGGATTAGTCATTTAAAAACATTTTCGTTTGCCATTTAGGTCCCTTCCGTTAGCTTTTGAGAAAAAAACGTTAACTTGTGAATATGTGACATGTGACTGCCTAAGGTGAAGCAATATATAAAATGGTCCACCATAGACTTCAATTAAATTTTAAATTTTAATAGTTTGATCATTTTGTCAAAATCTAAACTATTGAATCTTATAAAGTTTATGGTATTTAATAGTGAACCAACAACACACAATTTAATAGTTACTAGTTTAAAATAAAATAAGAAATAAAAACCCAAATTTTCTTAAACAAAATTGACCTAGACATGATTTAAACTAAGGTGAAAAAATATATCAAAGACTAATACTGAAGATAAACAAAAACAAACTATTTTATATTAATTGAGTTTGTCTAATATGGACCTCTAAAAAATGGTCCAACATTTAATCCTACCATTTTTAGTAAAAAGTTAATTTTATAATAATAATAATAAAAGAAAGAAACAACTAGGTTATTTTATTCAAATTTATTAAAAATAGTATGGGAAAGAACAACTACACCTAATTGGATTCTCTCACTAGTAAAAAAACATGCAATCGGATAAAAAGTAATTTGTAAATCGGTTTCGCATCTGACTTAACAAGATGATATACAAATTTTTTATTTTTTAAATCAGATTTTGAGCCGACTTAACGAATCCCACCCTTGCAATTGTAGGAGTCATTAGATTTGGAAATCCCACCATGCAAATGATCACGTGGCATCAACTCATAATTCATTTGCATTTTTTATTATTGCTAAAAGAACATTTGGAGCATATAAATAGAAATTGCAGTTATGTAAGAGAAACACATATTTTTCAAGCATCAATGTATTTTTTGAAATAATCATCTAGGAAAGCAATCATATTAAAAAAAAAATGTAAATCATAGATGATGAATAGGAAGACAACAATAATAAGAGGCATGTGTAATTAACCTGAATATTTTCAATTGATTCAGATGTCGTTGGACTTGGAGTATTATTAATCCTAGCATGATTGCGGTATCGTCCAATTATTTCTGAAACGCTGTATCATTAAATTCAATGTTAGTGATTAATTTCGGGTCCAAATATTAAGTAAATATATAGGTAGTTGCTAATTAGATAGAAAATAAGAAAACAGACAAGGTAATACATGATAAATATCTTCTAAGAGTTATGTTTTACATCAAAGTGAGAAAATGAAAATGAGAATTAGAGAATGAGAAACATATGTTTTTGTAGTAAAAGTGAAATATCAACCAGATTTGTAAATTGAAGAGAAAATAAAAAGGAAAAAAGAAAACCTCACTTAGCGGATTGTGATTCGTTCTCGAATCATCATACGATTCATCTCTCTCTCTCTCTCTCTCATGGCAAATAATCCTAGGTCTAAGTCTAAATCAAAAGGGTTTGATAAATCGAAGTAGAAATGCTTCATTTGTCATAACATCAGTCACTTCAAGAAGAATTATCCTGAGAAGAGGGGCAAGGCTAGTTCCGTTCAAGTTACGGTTGCCTCATATGAGAGGGTATGATAGGGAGGAGCTCTTGGTGACGATTGAGTTTTGAAATGGAAAAGAGTTAGGTCATGAACTCAAGATGCTCTTATCACATGTTTCCAAAAGGTACTTTGAGACTATGGAGTCCAAAGGAGGTGGAGTGCTAGCCTCGACAACAAGGGTTGGAAGGTTCAAGATATGGGTATGGTTCATCTTAAGATGTTTGATAACCGTGAATCCTTTTTGCAGAATGTGAGTTCACATTTTGAAACATAAAAGTGACATCGTTGAAAGGTTCAAGGAATGGAACTAAACTATAAGTTGTGAGAACTGACAATGACCTAGAGTTTATTTCAAACAGTTTCAGAAGTTTTGCAGGAAATAACAATAAAACCATAACACACAAACACCGTTATAAAATGGTCTTTCTTTTGAAAGAAGAGTTACCCAAGAATTTATGGGGAGAAATTATTTGTACCGAAGTATATGTCTTTATTGGATATGAAGCAAGACAAGATTGATGCTAGAGCTGTGTAATATGTCTCTATTGGATATTCAAAAGGTGTGAAAGAGTACAAGTTATGGAAGGTGAAATCTCGTGGGGGATCAAGATTCATTATAAGCATGGGGATGAAGTGTAATGATCAGAGACCAGAGAAAATGCATTTATTGGAAAAGAACAAAACTTGAAAATTTGTGGAGACTCTTAAGAAACAAATACTAGTTGTATGCAAGTGAGTTTGAAGAATGCTTTCTTACATGGAACCCTTGAAGACACAATCTACATGGAAAAACCAGAAGGTTTTGTTGAGAACAAGTTTAACGTGTGTCTTTTAAAGTAATCTTTATATGGGTTGAAACAAAGCAATATGCAATGGTATCATCGGTTTGATGGGTTCTTTTTGAAGATTAGTTTTGTAAAAAGTGGGTATGATAGTTGTGTATACATTTGAATAGGGATGAGAAAGTAGGTCTTGACTTACTTTTATATGTGGATGATATGTTGATGGAAAATTCAAGTAATGAAGAGATCAGTGTGATCAAGGAGAAATTGAATGGTAAATTTGACATGAAAGATCTTAGTGCTTTTAATAGGATACTTTGGATGAATATAGTGAGGAACCGAGACAAGCATGAATTGTTCTTATATAAATGTGTTATTTGAAGAAAATGGTGGAGCGATTTAAGATGCTTGATGCTAAAACTATTGGCACTCCTTTGGTTATACAATCTTCTCAATCTATGGAAGAGAAGACGAAGATATAGACTACTCCAAATTCAAGTGCGGTTGGAAGCATCATGTATGACATGGTTTCTAGCAAATCATACTTAGCATATGCGGTTAACAGAGTAAGTCAGTTTATTGGTTAGCTTTGAAGTGCGGGTATTGAAATATTTGAAATGCACAAGAAAAACTCAACAATGTGCGGTTAACAATGTTATATACAAAATTCGACAACAGATTCTTTATTTTCCTTGTAACTAATAGATGTCCCATACACATGTAAACACAAAATTCGACAAGCATTTTCTAGTGTCCACACTTACAGTATAGTCTGCATCTGCACATCCTTCCTGTTGTGGTATTATATACAACTAGATCATAGTACATTGCCCTTGTTGAGGGGGGATTAAAGAAGTCATATGGTTGAAGGGTATGATTAGGAAGCTAGGAATTACTCATTGATATTATTTTGATTTGTGAAGATACAATGTGATAGCCAAAGTGAAATCCATTAATAATCATCAAGTGTATCATGAAAGAAATAATGCATTGATATATGTTCACAGTTTGTTAGAGAATCAAACATTTCTTGGACTTGATCAATTTTTTTGAAGAATAATTCAAAAATGGAGAACAACAAGGTGGTTGATGGTTAAGTTAACATCATTAATGATTTTAAGGCAAGATGAAGAATTATTGTGTGTGCATCAGTAAACACTTTAAAAAACTAGTATTACTTAGGCGCGACACATATGACCAGTGTGTGACGCACCCCTCTAGCATTGTGTTTTCATATGCCAAGGGTGTATAACACGAGGTGTGTAACGACCCAATTTGTATTATTTATTTATTTATTTATTTATTTCTAGGATAGTGTCTTACAGTACACTAGAGAACCCTCTTAAAAATATTTTTAATTACTCTTTTATTGTGAATATCATACATTTATACTATATACGAATATAAGAATGGAATTCAAAGTCACATAATTTTCAAAGAAATATTCATGCTCATTTTCCTTAAACTAATGTTAGTTATTTTATTTTATAAATGGTTGTATATAGGGCCGTTCCTGATTATTTGGTGACCCTGTTCAAATATTAAAAATTGACCCTAATAAAAAATTACAAACACATAAAAAATGATTATCATTATATAACACGTAGAAGAAAATTTTGAGGGAGACTCTAATGATATTCATATGATATTTTATGAATATAAATAATATATAACTAATATTATAGGACCTAAAAATTTTGAGGAAGACCCTAAAAATTCGGAGGTCCGATACCGTTGCACACACTGCCCATGTGTGCAGGCCGGCTTGTATATATATAACTTCACCATGATCACCAGAACTAGACTATTAAATAGTTTTTTAGACAATAAATTGACAAAGAATATATATGTAGTTAAATTTGCAATTTTGGTTATATAAAATATAAAATCACAAGTTTGATGATAATAATAATCAACTTAGAATGAGGGTTATTGTTTGTGACCTCGAATTATACTAAAATATGTACAATGTGATCACACTGCACATTATTCCATTATTTATTGGAACATACCAAAATTAATTATTTAATATAGAGCTACATTTTCCTTTTTATCATTATTAAAACACCACAATCACCAAAAAGGAACCACATTATCTCTAATGATAAAAGAAATGTACTCTATTTTTTTTAAATGGCAAAAGGATAAATATATATAAATAACGAGAGTCTGAGTACAAATCAAGAGTACCAATAGAATAAAAGAAATGTACTAAAAGTACAGCTTCTAACTTAAACAACCAGAATATTTTATTTACAGCATTGATATATCATAAGATATTAGAGGATATTAATCAAATCATGGTTTATGTTATAACAATCACTGTACATGTGATATAACAACCACTGTGATAAAAACTCTCTTATAGTACATGTGTATGTGTGTTAGTCCTATGCTTTGTTCTTTTATATATACGATTTGGTCCAATTTTTAAAACACCAAGGGTCTGTTTGAAATAATTTTGATTTTAAATTTTTAAAATGTGCTTTATAAAAGTGTGTTAAAACTCTTCTTAAAAAGATAAAAGCAAAATTTCTTGAGTTTGTTTTACTTTTTTAGTTTTAAAAATTAATAAACAGAAAACAATTTTTGAAAACACTTTTGTAAAATTAGATTACCAATCAAATTTTTTAGTTTTTACATTTTAAAAACTAAAAAAATGTTTTTAAAAAGCAAATCAAACAAGCCCTAATAATTTTAATCCTAAAATTGTAATAGACAGTGTACCCTTGTACTCCATCTTTTGACATTAAAAAAATCTCTGTACTTTTATGGTTTTAGATTTTATTTTATTTATGTGTTTGATGTCATTAAGTTTTGGATTATTTAAAAACTAGTAACTTCATGCATGGCACATTTTTATTATTGTGATAATATATGGACCACAAAATTAGAAGACATCAAATGAGTTTTAAGAAGGAAGCCGTTCAAAAACAAAAAAGTTTAAGAAGGAAGTTATTAAGGATCCAAATTTTATAAACTAACCTAACCACTAATTTTTTAACATTTTCAATATCCCATTCTTTTTTTTTTGTCATGATTTTCAATATCCAATTCTAACATAGAAATAATACAAAGCTTGATTTTGGAATTGGAAATTCCACAAAAAGTTACATGCTCCTTTAATTATTATACACTTAAACAAAGATTATATATAAACAACAATAGTCACAACATGAACACAATTGATTGTTGGTTGTATTATTTTTATTATGCAATTTATTTTCTAGTGGGTTTAAATTATTATAAATATCTTTTGCCTTCAAAAATAAAAACTAAATAGTAAACACAAAGAAAATTATAACCTCAACCACAATGAATATAAAAAATTATGAACAAACCTTGAGCTAGCAAATTCATAAAGCCTTCCTCTTGGTGAGAAAACAATAAGAGCAACTTCAGCATCACATAACACTGACAATTCAAAAGCTTTCTTCAACAAACCATTTCTCCTCTTTGAGAATGTTACTTGTCTACTTGTTGCATTTTCTATACGTTTCATTTGAGTTTTTCCTCTCACCATCTTTGTTTCTCTATGCTAAATAATATCACAAAAAAAAAAGTATAAAAATCAAGAAATACTTATTAAAAAATTTGATGACAAATTTAATATATAGTCACAATTAAGAGAGTCCTTATGAAGGAAAAATTAAACAAAATATTTACAAATTTTAAGGAAAAGGGATGAAATATTAGATCTAGAAAATATAGGAAATAGAAAGAATTTTATTTTATTTTTGAAAATAATAAAAATCACTCACCACTCAATAAATCGAAAGAACAAAATTTCTTCAAGGGTGTTTGAAATATGATGGATGAAAGAAATGGGGAATTTAATGAAAAGGCTAGAAGAAAATACAACCACAAAAAAAAAGTTATACATATTTCAAGAAAAGAATGAAACGTAATTGTCAAATTGTATTTAATTTAATGAATAAATTAAATGGTGTAATAGCTTCCTAGAAAGGGTCTATACACCTACAAATATTTAAGGGATTTTCATTATAGGTGAACTTACCAACAAGGAAGCAACTTCAAATTGAAGTAGATTTGCACCAAATTGGAAAAATCAAAGAAAATAATTTGAACCAGGGAAGGGATAGAAATAAAGGGTTGAGCCTAAAAAAGGAAAAGAAAGAAGAAAAAGGTAAAAAAATAAATGAGGGTAAAGGAATCAAAAGAAAGGAGAAACTAAGCACCCCCAAAAGTAGTGATAATACATAATTGGTGTAAGTTCAAGGAAAAGGTTGAATTTGGGTTTGACTATCATTTTTGGCTAAGAGAAAAAGAAAATACACAAACCTATCTTTCCTTATTAATCAACCTGATACCATGTTGCTTCCACAAGCTACCCCACCATATTAAGAAATAAATGATTTTTTTTATTAAAAAATTGAAACCTCATAATTTGCTTGTTTTGGTAAAATCAGACTCTACTTGCCCAAAAAGAGAAATTTAAATATTAAAGTAATAGTCATATGAAAATGATAGTGCCAAATTTTCTATGAAAGGAAAAGGAAAATAGGTAAATATAGGACAGATATAGGAGGTAGTATAATTATTAGAAATAGGTAAATATAGGACAGATTAAGGAAATGTTGGTAATATATATATACTTTTCCAACTCATCTCCCAATGGAAGGTTTGGTGAATGGTCATTTTGTACTTTTACCAAAGACGTATAGAAATAAAGATTCTAGTATGCCTTTGATTGTCATTTAAAATTTTAACTATTATAGTACATTGGTTAGTTACAATTGAACTATGATTCTTTAAGTAAGACCTCTAGAGTTTGTTTCATTTTTGAGAGCAACAATTTTTGTCTTGGTCATATTCATAATATTATTGAGTTTGTAGCTCTCTTTGTTCTTGAGAAAATAAAAAGATAGATGAGAAACTAGGGTTTGTTTTTTGAACGGTAAGTATATTATTATTAAAAATTAAGTTTTTACACAAAACGAACAGAGGCCGATAAAAGATGAGCTACAAAATAAAGGTATTGTATATAAGCGGCACACCAATTAATAAAAATCCAAAACACACATCACCTAAAAAAATGTCCACTTCTAATCTCATTCTTATAAATTATAGGGTTTGTTTTAATTTGTTGAGTTTTTTAAGCTTATTTTTTGTTGAATGGATTTTCTATCCGTCATACAAGGGTCAAGAACAATGTGGTTCAATGGAAGTTCCTCCCCTGCAGAAGCCGAAGCCTAGGCATTGAAAGAAGTCATTAAACTCAAATGGTCATCAAAATATATTGTTAGCTTGTGGTAAACGCCATAAAAGATAGCTCTAAAGGACCAATCCAAGTTTGGCAATACTATAGAAGAATGCCAATGTTTGTTAAGGAATTATTCACACTTTAAGATAAGTTTTGGAAAGAGTAGGCCAAATTTTGTTGCACACTCATTTGTGAGGGCGTTAAAATTTTATGCTAGTTCTCAATCTTTTGATTTGATACCATCTTGTATTGTTATTTGCTGCTATATTATTTCTTTTGAACAACAAGAAGTATATTTTATTAGAAAAATGAAATCAGTACAAGAGGTACTAAACCCACATCAATAGAAAAAGTACAGATAATACTCGCCCCAAAATTATCGGACAAGATCGATTTGAGGCCTATACATACCTAAAAATGTTATTTATTTCTATATTGAGGAATGCAATAATATGAGTTTATTTTTAAAAAAAATGGTAACACTTAATTAATGTTTAACAACCAATATTGACATATATAGAGACCAACTTCATATTTGACTGAAATAATTATTAGCAAACTATACTTACCTTTCAATCAAACCTCACATTATCACATCTTTCTCCAACAAACTAGAGGTGTAAGACAAGAAAATCAAGATTAAATAAGAGTAACTAATAAATAGAAATAAAATGAATTATTTATGTTGATAAAAAGATGCTTATTATAACATTTCATTCATAAAAAATAAATTAATTAGTTATTACTAAAATTTTCATATTATTTATAGTGGTAGAAAGTAGCTAGTTTTCAGATTAGCTCAGTTGGTAGGACGTTGCATTATATATGCAGGGGGTCAGTGTTCGAACCCTGGTCATCCCACTTATCCACCTTAAAATGGTGGAATTTCTAGCCATTAGGCTATTTGACCAAAAAAAAAAAATAGCTAGTTTTGGAGTTGCTATGAACAAATTAATTAAATTAAAATATCGTTTGGCATGAATTAACAATGAGACAAAGATATTCAAATATGAAGTTGGTCTCTATATATGTCATGGTATGAATTAACATTTTCCTCTAAATATGAAGTTGGTCTCTATAAATGTGAAGTTGGGTCATTATTGTCCATCAGTCCATGAATGTGTTGAACATACTAAAAATGTTTTCTTTTACCAAAAAGAAATCATATTTATTATTTAAAATATATCAATACAACAAAAATTCAAAGTCACCAAAAAAAAAAGACTCATAACATCCAAATTAATACTACAAAATGATAAATTGTATAAATCTATAAAAAAAAAAAAATTCTTGAGCGTCTCCTCATTTATAATATGAAATCAAATCTATATTTCTACATAATATGACATCAAATCTATATTTGTTTCAACATATTGAAGAACTAAAAATTATTATTTACCCCTTAGTAAAAAATGATTAGTTGCTCTTAAACAATTCAAAACTTTAAATAAAAGAAGGTTAAAAAAAATTAAAACCTGAAGGATTTTTTTTTTTAGTAAACAACCTGAATGATTTTAAAACAGTAGTGGTGTAGTGCAGGAACTGTGTGTCAAAAACAAATGAAAAGGTACAATCACTAATGTTAACAAAATGAAATGAAATGGTACAATGTTAGAAACACTTCACTTTCGTCCGTACAACAACGTACGCGAAGTAACCAATCAGAAATCGTAAACGAAGCACCTTTGTTTCCAAGTGTTATCATGACCATTGTGTCCCATCCAGATGCTTTGTTCATTTTTTATTTGTAATGTCTTTTATATTTTCGTACGGATTAAATATACATATTTATTAGTTAGAAATTTCACTCTTAAGGTAGATAAATGAGATGATTGGGGTTCGAATTGCGGCATCTGTATATATAATGCATTGTATCTGCCAACTAATTTAACCTTATAATTAAAAACACATTATGCTCTGAATTTGGAGACACATTATATTATATATGCATGATTTTAACGTTTTTTGGAAAATGTTAACTAGTGCCCCCGGCACTACTTAAGGAATCTCAATATAGCAAAAAACATTGAAACAATGAAATTTGTGTAATCAAAGTTAGTAAAATATAAAAAATTATGTTTTCAATGCGAATTAGCTCACCCAAATTGGTATTAGTTAGCATGACCTTTTTTTTTATGAAGCTAAATTCGTCCACCCATATTTGCATAAGAGAGAATCAAATCTGAGACTTTAAAGAGGAGCGCAATCTCAGGTCCCAAGTCAATATCACCAGACCAACTCAAGTGGATTTTGTAGGATTTTCAGTTGGTAAATACTCCACTTATTTATTTTAAGCATCAAATATGGGTGGCATAGCTGTCTGTCGGCCCGGTATAAGCCCTTCCAAACCACTCTCTAGCTCTTACATATAATTTGTGTGGTTCTGTTAAAAACAATAGGTTTAATCGTAGTTTTGTTCCTCCTATTTTTACCATTTTGCATATTTGATTCCCCTATTAAGCCATTTTAAAATATGACAATTTTTGTACCTCTATCAAAAACTTTAGCTATAAATTTACGATGTGATATGTTTTAAACGATGAAATTGTAAGAAAAATCCTTCATAATTAATAATTAATTTAAAACATGTTTTAGACAAAATATGTGTCGGAGAGATCGAAACTCTCAAATTTTCAAATAGAAGAACCAATTATGTAAAATGGTGAAAATAAGAGTACTAAAATGATAATTAAACCAAAAAAATTAATTGGATGAAAATTGACTTTAGAGAGTACTGGCCAAACGTATTTAGTTCATGTGTCTTAGCTTGTTTAAAACGTGGAAGTCACATAATCAAACACGAGACTATTTATTGTATGAATTGTTACTTGTAGCCAAACTCTTCTAGGCTATTGAATTCCATTTTTTGACAATTACTAAGTTAATAAAAAAATAAATTACAAATTATTGTCTCCACAAGAAGCTAAATATTATTGTAAGAATTAATTATTGTCGTAGCAAACTTAAGAAGATCTACAGCTTTTCACTTTAAAATAACTCAAGAACGGTAAGTTATAATATTATGACCATCTTCAAGTGGTATATTATAGACGAGCAAAAATATTTAAAATTTTAATGATGAACCGTTGTTGTTTATGTTGTTGTTTATGTTGTTGTTTGTAAATATAAATTAATGATAATATTTTAGTGTAAGGAATCGGCCTCAGGTGGCATCACCGCTGGTTGGGAGGTTCTCTTATAATAGTTTCTCATTTAATCTCGATTTCTTATTGGATAGTCCGGTCTTATGCGTTTTTTAGCTATAATTGGTGTTTGAGTTTGGGTTTGGGTTTAGTTTTCATTTTCTCTTTTTTACTTTGCCTCTCATCTTTGTTAGTATTTTTATTTTTGGAGTATTTTTTATACTCCAAAATATTTGTACTAAATTTTGATTTATGTTATTTAAATATTTTTATATATAAATAGCTAGTTTTTTGTTTATAATTCTTATAATTTAAATTGTAATTTATTTAATAGCAGTTCAATCGAAACAATGGAAAATAAATATGTATTTCGGTGTTGAAAATGTCGTTAATCATGTTACTGTTTTATTTGTAAGGATGGAGACAGTTATAAATATTTACGTTTAAAGAGTATTGTCAATTGTAAATAAATTTTCTATAAAAAAAAAATTATAATCAAAAAAACTTTTTATAAATTTAATTATTGGTTCACAATTGAGCATTTATCACCTCCAAACTATAGTTATATATGTGAGAGAGTTAACTTAGAGATGTCAAATTTTATAATTTTAATTAATGCATCAACTAAATGGTCACGTGTATGTTTGGTGTCAACTCACAACCAGAAGTTTGTGTGATTATTTTCTTTACTAATTTGATTAAGAGCTCATTTTTATAACATTTCTATAAAGTATTTGATAAGTATCGTATGTCAATTGAAATTGATATGAAACATCTCATAGAATATGTTCAAAAAATTTTAAAAAAAAATTGACTTGAAGATTCATTCTTTAGACGTCTAAAGTTAATTACATGACCGATAATTATGAGATCATAAATTCTAAGTTATATTTTGGAAACATTCAAACATGTATGTTGAGGTATTGAATTGCATGCCAACAAATTATTATATAAATAAATTCTCCCCTAATTTATTTGAATTTTGGTTTATAAATCTAATTTCCGATATAAGCATTTTTGAATTTGTTGTGTACGTCTCAATTGCTCCAATATAATGCATTTAAATGGGTAGTAAAAGAATATTGAAAAAATAATTTTGATATGAATCTCCAACTATTATTATAAATTACCTTGAGCCAGTAATTGGAGATTTTTTTACAGCACAGTAGGGTGATTATCAATTGGTGAATTAGTTTTTCCAATATTAGGAAGAAATAATAAGCAACTGAAAATATGAACTTGAAACTCAAATAAATTTTTTGAAATAAAAAATTGTTATTATTATCTCATTTTGATCCTCTTAAAAATCAATATGAACCAGAAGTTCAAAAGATAACTCATCATTTGCAAAGTTTATGAAATCAATCAACAGTTGCTAATGCTCCAATAAAATGAATGTCCCTTTTGGACAATTTAATATTGCAAACGAGTCTTAATCACGCCTGAAGCATGGTAATAAGCAAATTGGATTCAAGGATAAATTCCTCAAATAAGATAAAGAGCTAAAAAAAAAGATAACCTAAGTGAGGATATGAAAATTTCAAAATAGTATTTGTCATAATTAATTTTTCAGTTCCAAAAGAACTTATCTGGTACCCTGTAATTGATTATTAAAGCAAAGACATCTCAATAAATTATGTCATGAATGAATATGATGAAACCGAGATGAAGTCAACGTTGACAATATTGTTGCACATAATAAAGTGCTATATATAATAGATGACAATGAGGATCATGGATCAAAGTCTATTAAGGATTATAGGCAACGAAGTTATTGACTAAAAAGATAGACGCGATTGATACATATTAAACTAGCTTTGCAAAGTGAAATATTTTTGGATCAGCAGTCCATACACCTAAAAATGAAAATAATTGGATATGAATAAGTTTCGTGTGGAAAGAAAATAATGAAAATAAAATATTTAGAGTTTAACTTGTTATTCAAGGATATTTATAAATGTCTACCATTTTCAAGAGGTATATTCACATGAAGTGAAAAATTCATTGTAATTAATTAAGTTGATCAGTAGCACATGAAATTACTCAATATAAGTGAAAGATGCGATTTAACGTATTTGAATGACTCAGATGATAACGATGATTATATGAGAATCCCTGAAGGATTTATTTTTTGTGAGACATATAAATCAGATTATTACAAAGATGATTTAATAAGGGCTTAATTGCACTTTTGGTCTCTTATCTTTATTTTAGGTTTCAAGTTGGTCTCTTATCTTTTAAAAGTTTCAAGTTGGTACCTTATATTTTCTGCCGTTCAATAAGTTGGTCCCTCCCATCAATTTTTTCACTATTACCGTTAAATTTGGACACGTGACAATCTAACTTGGACACGTGGTTGTTATCCCATATTTTGGTAGAGCCAAAATATGCAATAAATGCTCATTGGAACGTTTGAATACTCTTAAACTAAAATGGAAAGGAATTATTGTCTTTAGGAATACAAGGAAATCTTGTATTTATTCCATTTTTTAGAGTCAAAGGTTTAAGGGAATTTATTATGTTTCGAAAGGACAATTTTTAAGAATGTTAAAGTCTTTTAAAAAGTTAAAAGTTCTTTTGTTTCGATTCATTTATCGAAAGGATACTTTTGGAAAGAGAATATTCAAGGATCGAAAGAAACGAAGCACTTGAGACTTGGAGTTTCATTCCTGTTTATCTACATTTCGACTTCAAATTTATCAACGGATGCATTGGTTCAAATGAAGACAGCTCATCAAAGAACGTGGGCACGTGTCACTTACGTGTTTTTGTAACCGTTACTTAGCAGTTAGGATTTATAGCTTATAAATACTAGTTTAGAAGTCGAAATCAGGGTCACATACTAAATCCTAGAAAACTCACAATATATGCTCACGCTATCGAGAAAGATGAGTATCCAAAGGAAAAAGTATGATTCTGTGAACCGTTTACTGTAAATCATTTACATGTTTTAATGCAAATTTCCCTTTATTTAAGTCTCTAATCTTTTAAAGTTTCTGCACTTTACTCGTTCCTACAAAATTTGTTGTTTATGTGTTTCTCTCGTAAACATCAAGTTTGTTCATACTTTATTTAACTGTGAAAATATATGAAAACCATAAAAATGTATATTTCTTTAATGATTTACGTACAAAATTATAATCCCAGGATTTACTAGTTGATCCTTCAAGTAATTAATTTAAACTAGCGATTGTTTACCAAAAATCAGTGTAAACAGTGGCACACTTTGACAGATGATACGTGTCCAAATTTAATGGCAATAGTAGAAAATTTGACAGGAGGGATCAACTTATTGAATTGAAGAAAAGATAAGAGACCAACTTAAAAATTTTAAAAGATAAGGGATCAACTTAAAATCTAAAATAAAGCTAAGGGGTCAAAAATATAATTAAACCTTTAATAAACCTATGATAAACCACAGGTCAGACTCAAACCTTTAAATTTTTCACAAGTCAGACTCAAACTTGGCAAAACCTAACTTAATCTAACTTATCCCCACCACTAAATACAATATACTTTTATTCTCTCTTTCTCTGTTCTCTTGCTCTTCTATTTTCATTCTCAATTCTCTGTATTTTTTTACTAGTACTATTTTTTTTCCTCATTGTGTAATGTTATTTGGAGTGAACTAGTATTTTTTTCCTATACGTGGTTAATAAAATTGACTATCAAAATTCCATAAATGTCAAAATACTGAGGATTCTTTCTTCTACGTTCGAAACGTGTTGAGTTTCTGACATTACACACTAAGACTAAATTAATCAAAAAATAGTAAACCCAATGAAGGAACAGATAATTGTAGTGATGCTGCCTTATGTGAAGGGACCACTGAGCGTGCTGAGTTGTTTCGATGCATGTTTTTGTTTTTCATATAATTGCACAATTTTCGTGAAAAAAAAAAAATTCATATAATTACACAAGATAGAAAAGCTAACATCAACCCTAAAACCACATGTTAATCTATTAAAAATAAAAAATTTATATTAGAAATTGTGTATTTTATTTATTTTAAAGCCATCAACAATTGCTTTAAGTAAAATGTCAAATATGAGAAAATAGGTTCCGATAATCTAACATACACTTGAGACTGTGAATTTTCGGAAAAAAGTTCAAAAAACTATGCATGTCCTCTAGAATTATAAACGTTAATTTTTTTAACTCAAAAACATAAATATTCATTCAAATTCATAGGAAATATATCAACTAAAATCATTACATGTTCAATTTCTTTAAAAACTAATAAGGATGAGTCTGCGAACAGACTCACAACATCCAAGTTAATAGCATATAAAACGGCCTAAAGTCTATGACAAAGCCTACAATTGATTTGACAAAATTCAAATATATGGAATAGTCATGCATCCAAATATGCAACGCTGACGGCACTAAAGTCATTGAATCTGCACTGAATTTGGATCGAAGTACACCACCTACAAATATGAACAAACACAAACACCATATTATGACGGGACAAAACCAAAACTCCGCACTAAGACGGAATCAAAACAACCAAGATGAAAAAAATTTAATAAACCTAAAAAATTCTTTCTTATACATCAATTATTTAATAAACATCAAAAAAAAATTATTTATATATGAGACGTAAGTATTTGGAATATTCTCTCCCCACAACATTGATGTGACATATCTTCTTACACTCTCTAGCCTCAAACTCTCTCGTCATATACTCTCCAAAAATAAACATACCCTCTATACAAGTAGAGATAAAAATACAATAAAGAGGAATACTGGAAGAATATCCGACTAAAAATAAACAACAACAAAAAACAGCAAAAAAAAAAAACAATACAAGCACACCGACTGGCTACCACTATGAGGTCCTCACCACCAAAAAACGCCAGACTACCCAAACTTGAACCAAAATACTTGAGATAGTCTTGGAGCTGGTTACCCACTAACCAGGTACATTGAGATCCAACGCAAACCACCCACTAACCATTATGGGCTCCAGCACAAGAGGTTCTCACTCATAGAAAGTGCAGGGGTTACCAAATTTTTTAGAGAGATATCAATTTTTCAAGATGAAAGTTTAACCTTTTTAACTAAAGATTCGATAAAAATAGTTCTGACAAAGATTAAATCATTCTAAGAGTTTCAAATAAACCAAAGTTTAACTTTTACTACTTAAGTAGCGGAAGAGTAAAAAGGAAAAGTTATAGGACGCGAGTAACCGTAGTGACAAAAGTAATTCTCTTTAAAATATACCCCTAATATTTGTTACAAACACATTCATAAAACCTAAGGACCACATTGACAACAATTTAGCTATGCGAATCTGACCCTTTTAAATCAATCAAGCCAGAAAACATATAACTTCAACAAATGGCAGTCTTCTATATGGGAAGGTAGTTGAAGAAGAAGGAAAAAAAATGCATGCATGTTATCCCACGGGATCCTACGTAGGGCAGGAAATGAGTCGAGTCGAACTCGCTTAAACTCGGCTCGACTCATTTATTTAAAGAGCTTAATTTTCAACTCAAGCTCGATTCATTTGGTTCATGAATCAAGTTCAACAATTTAATTATCGAATCGAATCTCGAACTATTTTCGAATTGGTTTGGTTCATTGTCAGCCGTATTTAGGAGTATTATCACACTTAGGAAAATGTGAAACAATAACAAACTCACCATAAGTATTTTGTTGTGCTTCCAAGACATGTAGTACACCACCTATTTATAACAAAGTTTTCTCTCAATGCTAGATAAGTTAACCGATGTGAGACTTAGTGTTAGTGAATAAATTGTGAAGTATCAAAGAAACAAGTATCACTTATGCTTCAAAAGAGAAACAAGACTCAGCTCATTTAATTAACGAACTTAATATTTAGCTCAAGTTCGGCTCATTTGGTTCATGAACTAAGTTCAACGAATCAATTGTCGAATCGAGTCTCGAACTTTGTTCGAGTTGGTTCGGTTCATTTCCACCCCTAATCCTACGTACCCTTTTTTTTAAAAAAAACTTTCTAAAATAACAATATCCTAAAACTCGAAAACAGATTGTCTGTTGTAACTGCATTAATGCAGTTGCAACAACAACCATTAGATTTAAATGAACGGTCACAATCATTTTGATGCAAATATATCTTAACCGTCCAATGTAAAATTAATGGACAAGAATCATTACTGCTTGATTTATTTACTGCAGCAAATCCTGGTAAAAAAATCATAGGTTTCAATGACATGTAAAAAGCAACCATCATCAATTACCACATAATTTCTTGTGCTGCAGTATGAGACATTTATTTTAAATTTGGCCATAGGTTTGAGAATATTATGAAACAAATCATTAGCTACTCTCACAATTCACCACTAGTGTATATTCTCTGAATGAAAGAAACATATGATCCATTATATATACATTTATGTGTCACTTTGCCTTTCTCTTAATCATTTTCTTTTGCATAGTCAGAAGGATTAATATTATTCCTCAACTAACTAGCTAGAACTTTGGAGGATTAATACGCCTTGTTCTTGTTTCTGGAAGACCAATGAATAATTCAGTCTCCACATCTGAACTTGGACTGCTTTGATCTGCATAGGGTTCAGTCTCATGTATATTTTCTCTCTGATCCTTTTTTGCTGCCTGTGATGAAAAGTTACCATACTGCACACAAATTAATTTGGATTTTCATTCCATATAAGTGAAAAAAAATTAAAACAGAAACTAGGGCTTTTTCAGATAGAAAGTGTATTCACCTTCTCAGAGAGCTTGAGATTTTCTGCAACTAGGGCTTTTTCCTGAATTGTATATACCAAGGTTTTAGTCAGAATCTTTTCAATGCCATGCATGAATGAACTCCAAATGATATGTAGAAAATTAACCAACCACAAACTCTTATACAAAGGATGATTAATGGAGAAATATTCTTAGTTTGATAACATTTCAAGTTCACATTTGGGAATCAGGATCGTCAACAGCAAAAGCATGCAGTTTACCGCCGTAGTAAATCTCAGCCGTTGATTATATATCAGACGGTTCAAATTAAATATAATAATTAAGATTAAATATAAGCAATCTCAACCGGTGATTGTTGATCAGACGGGCTTTTATGTTTCCAAAATTGCAACATGACCGATTGAGGCCTGCGATTCTTTGTAATATCAAAGATCGCAAACAGCTATCTCAACTATTATAATTAAAACCTAATACTAATCACTGGGATTTTAAATTACGGACTGCATCATTTGATGTAGTTGTTGCGGCATTGAATGCAATCCACATCAGGCCTTCCAAATAATAGAAGAAAATGCAAAAGTAAACCACAATTATCGTACCTTTTCTTTTAGGTGCTCAATTTGTTCTCTGAAAATCTGAGTCTGAATAATAGAAATATTAGATTTAAAAAATATCTATAAAATTTAAAATTATATTGTCTTGTTTGATTGATCATGCTAACCTTTTTTGCTCGAATTTTGGTTACACTCTTCTCCAACTGTAGTTCTATCTTTTGTAGTTCATCAATGGAACAAGACCCTATACCTTCTCCTAAGAGTTTCCTGAGGGAATAAAATTGCAAATGCAACAAAAAAAATATATTATAAGTGAAGTGAGGGAAATTACTTTCATTTTTTTTTTGGTAAACAAATGAATAGAAATTCAAGATCTTTAATTAACCGTTTTGAAGTCTCAAGAAGGTCAATCTTCTTCATCATGTGTTCTGCTTCTTGCCTCAAATGCTGTAATGTATGATTAAGGGAATTTAATTCAAACATAGTAAATAATATAAAAACAATTTATTAATTTGTTTTCCCGTCCATTCTTCAAAACTTGCAAAGTTTATTATTAAAAAAAAAAATTGCAAAGTTTAATACATGTTCACTTATATAGCAAGGAGAGCAGTATTAAAAAAGTTAGGAGTGTAAGTCAAACTTTTCCTACGAGAGGAAAGTCGGTATAAGGGTAAGGCAATCCAAGAAAACAGGTATTAGGTCCATGAAAAAGACATAAAATTACAAAGAAAAAAAATGAGACAATATCTTTGTAACTCCTTAAGAATGTAAAATAAATATGACATTTGAATTTCTGTGATTTGAAACTAGAATTAATATTAAAAAAAATTGGACTAGGCAAAGATTAAATTTATTGGTTTATTAATATTATCTTTTGAAAAGGAAATGTTAAATTAAATTTATTATGATATTTTAATAAATTATTTTTTTAAAACAGAAATCTCACCTTAGAGATGGCTTTTAGACTTAATTATTTAGTGTTGGACTAGCCCTTATGGGAGGAGTCCGGTTTCTCTTAACGAGCAATTGAGTATAATTTTTAGGTCACTTTTGTAATTCTCTTGTTAAGAGATTGGGGGCAAATGGGAGAAATTAGCATTTAAATGACTCTTGATTGAAGATAATTTTTGTAAACTTTTTGTATCTCTTGTAAAAACTCAATCATAGTGGATCACTGATTTTTCTCTCAACCATATGTACTAAATAGGACGGAGAAACTTGTTATCAATAAGCATGCTTGATGGATTTGTCTATGACACTAGAATTGAGCATGAGGTAATGGAGATTTAGCATGATGTAAAGATAATAGGTAAAGATATGAAAGCGTATGATTTATATATATGTTAGAGGGTTCTATATACTATTAATTGTCAATCATTAGAAACTAGTCAAGATTCAAATGGTATAGCTAAGATATGGGATTTTAGGTTGATATGTATTAGTGATATGAATTTGGACTAGGTAAATAAGGTTTGCTAGGTGGTGGAACTAAACTAAAAATATTGGATACTGACACTGATCTGGAGTTTGTTTCATAGCAGTTTAATGAGTTTTGTAGGTTACAATCTAAAAGGAAGAGTATTCATCTTGTAGAAGGTGTGGTGGAAGAAACTCAGTTAAAGGTAGAGTATTCCACTAGTAGACAACCAACAATACTTTCTAGCTATCAAGTGAAAGATATCGAAATGATGGATATTGTTACACCAAAGGGGTATGACTATGGAGACTTTATGTATTATGGATTAATTGAGTTTGAAGATAGAAATCGAAATGATGCAATTAGGAGAAAGAAAACAAACTTAATTTTTGCAAGCAAGAAAAACTAGATATTATAGCTTGTAGGACAGAAGGTATTTCGGAGGTTAAATAATGTACGGTACAACTTTTTGTTGGACTACCTAAAAAACCAAGGGTGGTTGAAGGTAATGGGTTCTTCAAAAATACGGAAGATGTTCCGAGTGTTGACGAGACAATAATACAATAAGAGGAGCTACGTAGGAACCCTAGTGTAGTTGGATGTTTGGAGCGTTGACGAAGTAAAGGTAAATCTTGTGGGACTATAAAGTGTAGTTGTATGCAAGGAGATGAATAAGACTAAGAAGCTTTTGGAGCTTTTGAGGGCCTTTAGATAAGTTTATATGGTAGGGAAATAATTTTTTTGCAAACACATTATAAACAATTTGGGTAGCTTGAAATCACTAGAGTAAGGATCAAAGATTTCTCTAGTGATCGAGTTCTTGAGTGAAATCTATCAAGTGAGAGGTTGAGAGAATACGAGAGAAATTGGGAATTGCTGATGGTGAGCATTTGGAAACAATTTCTTGATCACTTTTATAACTCTCTTGTTTCATGAGAGAATGAGAGGATAAAGGTAGAAATTAATTAAGTTTTGTTCTTGGAGAAATCTTGAAACTAATTTTGTAAAGATTCAATGATAGTTGATCGGAGAGTCGCTCTTTCTCCCAATCTTAGTGTGTTTTTTAATCTCTTTATCTTAGTTATTTGGATTGATTATGTGTTTTTTCTTTACATGTAAGGAGGTCTAGATTTGATAAGATATATCGATAAGATATTGCATTTATATATCTAGAAGAAACACATTTTTAAGCATCAATAATTATTCTTTTTTTTAAACAAGGTTGAAAATCAATCATATTAAAAAAGTATTTAAAATATAGATGATGATTTAATAGGAAAACAACAACAACAATAATAATAAGAGGTATAAGTAATTAACCTGAGTATTCTCAACTGATTCAGATGCCGTTGGTATATTATTTATCCTGTTATGGTTGCGGTACCGTTCAATTGTTTCTGAAGTGCTGTATCATTAAAGCCAATATTACTGATTAATTTAGGGTCCAGATAATTAGTTACGTATAGAAAATTAAATAAGAAAACAGATAAAAAAAAAGATACATACAATTACATGATCTGATGATCCATGTCTTAGAATAGAAATTGTTGACAAGAATGTGACAAAATATATAAAGAAATGGAATCAAGGAAAGATATATATTTTATATTATTTTTTTTAGTAAATATGTAAATGTTTTTCGTCACATATAGCTTTAATTCTAAAACTATATCTACACGTATTCAATAATGAGAGTTAAAATATATTATATCACTATAATTAGCTACAACCCAGAATGGGAGGGGATTCTCTCCAGTCACTTTATCTATAAGTGAAATTCTGACCATTCATTTACACTGTGAATAGTAACTTACATTATAAATCATGAGGGGATCATTTAAGGAGCCAGCTGAACCCTTCGTCGAATCATCGACTCTGATAATGCTATTGGATCATGAGGGGATCATTCACATTGAGATTATGAGCAACCACATAAGTGAGTTGGACACGATATCTTTACCGAAAAACTTTGATGCATTAGGTTATAATGGTATTCTCACTTATAAAGTAGTCAACTTCCATCCTCTCTCTATGACAAGGTTGGGGATGCGGCTACTAGTTACCCTAGGTTGCGAATGAATCATTTCTCCATATGATCACCTAATGTTCAGAATGTTTCAACTCTTTACCGCCTCTAAATTCATAGGAGTGAGGAGTATTTATGGTTTTTTCTTCTAACTTGTATCTCTTTTTCAACCCAAAAGGTATAATATTTTTTCTCTCTCATCATTGATATAGTCATCTCCAACACAACATTTTGTGGTAGAGAATATATAACTGTTAGTGTTGTTTGATGCCTTCATCTATCCATACACAACAAATTTAATATTTTTCGCTTCTTTTTAGCAAAGGTTTTGAGCTTTTTAAATACTCTAATATTTGCCGGTTTTTTCTTTGACATTCTAGAAAAGTCTTCAATGAAAAGGATACCACTTTTGTTGTTGTCAAGTGAAGCTCTTCATCAAAATCTACTTGATACTTATTTTGGCTATGGTATTTGTTCTCATAGTCCAAATATCTTGTAGTGTCGACATTGTGGCTTTCCACAAATCCCACAATATTTTTCCCAATGATTCGTCCTTTTGCATATACCACATGGAGAATACTAAACTTGATAATTTTTTGAGAAAGTTCTTGAATTTTCATTGTTTCTAGACACCAATTCTATTTCATTATCACTCAACCTTTGCTCATAAGCTTCAAGAAATCCAATTATTTCTGTCACAAATAAAATAGACAGACCATAGATCTATAGTTTTTCCATCGTAGTTACGATTTGCATCATACTTATGAAGAATGAAAATTATAATTTTCTCAACAATTCTTATGTCAAGAATATCATCCCCATAACCGCTCATTTGAATTGCCAATTCTTTTATCTTGGTATTGTAGACTTTTATGTTCTCAGACTCTTTCATTTTTATTGACTCAGATTTTAGGGTTTAAAGTATAATGGCACGTACATTGCCATTTCCTTAAAACTCCTCCTTTAATGAACCCCACTCATATTTGACTCAGATTCCATTAAGATTATAGGAAAGATGATGTCTTCTTTTGCTTCTTGTAGAAAGTATAATATCGCTGAATCTTTTTGTTTGTTTTCCTTCAACTTTTTTTCTGAGTTGCATTGAGAGTTTGAAGTGCCAGCGGAAATAATAAATTCTTCATCTACAAGGTCCAATAAATCTCGAGAGAGAGAAAATATTGTTGTGGGAATTGTGAAGTGAGTTAAGTCTCACATTGTTTAGAAAAGTGGAGGTTGATTACTTTATAAGTAAGAGGACGCATAAATCTAATGCCTTAAGATTTTGTCCAACTCGCTTGTTATAGTTTTTTTGAGCCAATATGGATGATCCTCTGACTACCCCTCGTGATCAACAGGAGTATCAGAGCTGATAGTTCAACGAAGGGTTCAACCAGCTCTTTGTATAGAAAGTCTTCCTGACAAATATGGTCAAGTGACGTGTACCATTGAGAGGTGCAAGTGTATGGATGAAAAAGGTTTTCGGAATTGAATGATTCACGCTTGAGGGGGAGATTGTTGTAGCCAGTGTGAGGTAACTTAAGTCTCACATTGATTAGAGAAATGGAGGTTGAGCACTTTATATGTGAGATGGCCGAACTTAATTCATTAAGGTTTTGGGTAAAGACCTGACAAATGTGGTCAAGTGACGTGTACCATTGAGTGGTGCAAGTGTATGGATGAAAAAACTTTTCGCTTAAGGGGAAGCATACAGAATTGAACCATTCACACTTGAGGGGGAGATTGTTGTGGTCAGTGTGAGGTAAGTTAAGTCTTACATTGATTAGAGAAATGGAGGTTGAACACTTTATATGTGAGATGACCGAACCCAATTCATTAAGGTTTTGGGTAAAGATGTGGTGTCAAAATCACTTGTATAATTGCTCCAAACCCAATGTAGATGATCGCCGACTACCGCGTCATGACCCAACAAATATATCTTTATTTTAAAGCTCCAAAAATCAATGTCCACCGTTCAAAATAGGGATAGTCAATAGATGAAATGGTATTAACCATGTTTTCACCATTGGTTTATGGATGAAGTTTATATGCTCAATGTATGATCAAATGCAGCTATGATGCAATTGTTAATAAGTGATTCTAGAAATATATATATCATAGTTTTACTAGAATTCAAGACATGCAAGTCATCAAATCCTCCCAAGGATCATAAAATTATTGGAATTATTATTATTGGAATTAGTTAATAAGTGCACTAGAAAAACACTTGCTATAAACACTCATGTACATTAAAAAGAATTTGATAAAGAACTCTGTAGTTCAGAATTGAAATTTCTGTCAAACAAACTAAAATCTGATTTCAAGGTTTACCAGGTATTGTCCAGTTCTTTTCTTATGTTAGATTTTACTGATTTAATTTGTACCGTTAAAAAAATTTATAGTTGATTAATTTAGATTCTCTAACAATCTAGAACATTTTGAAGGATATGATTGATACTCTCTTGATGGATCATAACACAAAGCAGATGTGTTTGAAGACGATTTTTATATAATGAAGACAATATCAAATTCTATTTATTTTTTAAGCCAATTTTTAGACCGGCTTATAATGTCGCTACATCCTAAGACTAAATATTATATGACGCCAATAGGCTTGAAAGAGTGATTTTACCCGGCTGAAAATCCCATTTTACAAAATTAGACATATCAGAGTGGCATAAGCTCTGATCTTAAACAAAATTGACGGTAATGTAGATTACTGTTGTTCCGTCCAAAGTGCAGTTTTTATTAGCGAGGTTACCAACTCAAGTTGCGCTTGCTAAGATAGGTAGGTATCTTAGATGGTATTTTTAATAAATCATGTGTTTTGTTGTAGGGAAGATGAAAGTGGAACACATATTTTCTTCTCTTGTAATTTTGCTAGCAAAATATTGCAGCTAGTCCTCGAGTTGGAAGGGGTGTCTATCTTTTCGCAGGCTAGGAAATTGGTGCAAGGGTGAAAATCAAGAGGGGGGAAAAGGGTTGACATAGTTGGCCATAATTTGAAACTTATTATTATTAAATAATAGATTATCTTCGATATTTTAGAATGTTCTTATTTAAGGGTTTGAGTATCCCTTATATTTTTATTATTAAATATTTTGATTTTGATTATAAAATAATAATAATAATATTATTATTTTGTGAAATTTGCTAACTACGTAAAAAAGTTAAATAACATCAAAACGATTTATTGGCGTTTGGTTTATTGAAAAATTATATTAAACAGAAATTTTACATGTTGTATTAGGTTGAAGTCCCTTTATATTCTCTTAATTCACTTTGCATATTTAAAAAGTACAATCACAAATATCGAACTAAGTTGTTGTAAGCCAATTAAAAAAAATATATATAGAAATTTCAAAATGATAAAATTCAAAAAACTTCATTTGAAAACATTGCAAAATAACCATTACATATATCCATGATGTATCCAATCATACACAAATTTTGATTGCTTAACGAGTATTTGACTTTAAAAAAAATTGTATGGCAAAGAAGGCACGTAAAATAAATCATTATATTAATCTCTGACTTTATAGAACATTCTTAAATAGATCTCTAAAAAAGTGCGAATATCTCAAAAATAACCTGCCCCTTAAGACCATAACAACAAAAAACTAACAGACCATGAAGTAAAATCAGCACCACAAAACATAACCAAAAACCCCTTCTATAATTTTTTTTCCTAGGTTCGTCGGTGATACATTCGAACGGAATAAACAAATTTTGGTGGAATAATCATAATGACCAAGTCATCGAAACTTGTCGTACTAAACTTGAGATGCAAAATCCTTTAATTGGTATCTATATTTAACTGCTTACTATCAATTAAGTCATTATACTTTAAATACTGATTGTCAATTTAAATCTCTCCCGACTCTTACAAGGACTAAAGTGAGTAAATTTGAGAGAATATCAAAATTTTAGAAATATTTATGATTATAAGAACTATTTGAGAACGTTCTACAAAGTCAGTGACAAAATTGGTGGTATGCTCAAAAAATGTACATTAGATACTCTAACCTTTACAACCATATATATACATTAGTTTTTTTATTAGCAATCAAATTAACAAAAGTTTAACAAAATGTGGAAACATAAAGATTAACAATTTATTAACAAAAACAAAAGTATTTCAAAATGTGGAGACATAAAAGTTTCATTAAACCGTTATTCTATGATGAGTTGAAACACATTATACAAATTATTGGCTTTGATTTTCATAAAGGAATTTGGAACAGCTATTATATTTAATGTTATGATACTAGCTTGTTTTTTTTTTCTACAAGTTCAAGATAACCCTATTTGAGACACGGTTAAATAAATCTCGGAGAATCTACGAGAAAATAATAACTATCAACAATATTACAAAACATATGTAATAGTACCTATTGTACTTATCTCCACTTTTTATATAATATATTTTGATGTTAAAAAAAAATGTACTTAAAAAGAATTACTATACTACAAAAGAGAAATTGATAAATACTTAAATCAGATGAGATTTCTCATTATGCAAAATTGATAAATACATATGCATGATGCATGCCGGTCTTCTCTTATGACTGTTCCATCCACACTATTTAGGGTTTGAAAATGGGTTAAGGGACTCTTCCCATAAAAAATAAGACATTATAAAGTAATTAATTAAAAAACACACATATATATATATATATATATATATATATATAAATGTGAGTTTGATCAAGCTTAACGTGCAATATGTCCCGTAAAGGTAATTAAATTAGTAACTACTAAGGATGTTATTAGAAAGGTCGGAGTTTGAATCCCAAATTTCTCATTTCTTTATATTTATAGTTTATAAGTTTAACCACTAAACTACTAAAAAAATGTAATGATAAGTATGAAAAATGTTATTTTGAACATCAATTTTCAGATAAAAATACGACAACCTACGTATCCGTGCAACTTTTTAATTTTTTCAATACCTTTTGCACGTTTCGGGAACTGAAGAGAGGTAGAATACGGGTGTCGTATTTTTGTCTATAAAAGAATGTTCATATAACATAGCTTGATAAATATTCATATTTAGTTTCTCAATCTGCAAAGTCAGAGTTTTCTGAGAAATTAGGATTGGCTTTACTGTCATTGCAGGAAAAGGATTTGACAAGGGCTGATACAATTGGTTTGTAACTCTCATCTCTCACTTCATGAGATCTTAATATAATTGATGTGATAAATAAGTGCTAAGTAAATATGTTATTTTTTTAAGCAAAATTATATAATTGAGTAATATGATACAACAACTATACATGTGCTAGTTTAACCCTATATATCATTCATATATACATATAACTTAATGTTATGATTGGGATGCTAGTGTACTATATTAATTAAATGGGGTTAAAATTATTTATTCTCTATTTGACGGTAGCTTTTTATTTTATTTCTTTTTTTAATTAGCAGGTTGATAAGTTCAAATGATAATGTTATTAATCAAAAAAAATAAAAAATGATAATGTTAATATTATTTCTGTGTACAAACCAAATTTTGATTACTGGCTTGGATTGTGTTAAAATTTAGTAGCTTTATGTACATTTTTTTTATAATAGGCCTTTTAAGGTTTATTTCCTAAAGAGTGTAAACCGCACGCACCGTTAGTGTAACTAAATTTTACACTGACAATCAATAAAAATGGTTTAATGTTTCATGTCATATAAAGAAAGTGGGATGACGTGGTGGAAAATATGGTTGTGATAAATTGGCAATGTAAAATTATTTTATACTGTCGGTACATATTCTTTTTTCTGTTTTCTAAAACAACATATTTTTAATTTTATGTCCGGGTGTAGATTGAAATATTGACAATCACTCTGTTTTTTGTTTTGATCAAGTAGTCTAGTGGTTAGAAATTTCACCCTAAAGAGTGAATAAGTGGGATGACCGGGGTTCGAACCCCAATACCCTACATATATAATACATTGTCCTATCAACTGAACTAAGTTCACGGGACAATCACTCCGTTTTTTAACTGCCAGCCACAACCATTATATATGCTTTTTTATGGTCAAATTCCCTTGACAATTTAATCAATTTATAGTGATTTCTATACAACAAGAACTGGAAAGCTAAGAGACATGGAAGAAATTTAAAAAATAAAATAAACAAAAAATAATAGGGTTCAAATTTATGGAAGGCATAAACAGAAAAAAGAATTATATCGTCCTTTACAATATATATCTTAGATTTAGTAAAAATAATGCTATATTAATATGAACCCAATTTAGATGTGAACTATATAATTTCTAGTAAATTTTAATAAAATATTATATTATTTATATTTTCATTTTTTTTACTAAAAATGATATCAGTTAACCCGTAAACTATTTCTTAAAATTCTATGATTTGGTAGAGTAAAATGGAATAAAACCTACAACACATTTAAACGTAGAGTAAAATTTACTTAGGCATAATCACAAATTAAATATATTTTAGACATACATACAAACATTAAAAAAACATAAAATAAAAAATTAATTAATTGATAATTGATGTTAAATTATTTTGGCTTGGATATGATTTGGTATTTTGCATATGGAAGAATTTCTACTTAAACATAAACATATAAGCATATAATATAGATATAGTCAGCAATTGTACTGACTAAACATAGACACAAAAACACAAAAAGTTTGTGTAAAATTTAATAGCTCAATCACAAAATAAAGGAACAAAAAAATTAATTAAATAATCTAAAACAAGTACATGACACATACCTTGAGCTAGCAAATTCATAAAGCCTTCCTCTTGGTGAAAAAACAATAAGAGCAACTTCAGCATCACATAACACTGACAATTCAAAAGCTTTCTTCAACAAACCATTTCTCCTCTTTGAAAATGTTACTTGTCTACTTGTTGCATTTTCTATACGTTTCATTTGAGTTTTTCCTCTGACCATCTTTTCTTCTCTTTAATTTCCAACAAAAAAAAAAGGAATAAAAATCAAAACATACTTATAAAATAGATTTAAAAATGAAATAGTCACAAAAGAACTATCCTTACCAAGTAGGAGTTAAGAACACAAAAATTAAGCCTTCTATGGAAAAGGGGGTGAAAATATTAAACTTTAATTTAAGATCCAAAATCTATAGGAGATGGAAAAAAAATATTGCAAAAGATTAGAATCACTTACCACACAATAAAACTAAAAGAATAAAAATTCCTATGGGTGATTAAAATATGAAGGATGAAAGAAACAAAGAAATGGGAAGTTAATGAAAAAGTAGAAAGAAATAAAAATAAAATCTTTGTTATACATATTTTCAATGAAAAGAGAGAGACATAATTGTCAAAGTATTTTAATAAGTAAATTAAATGGTGTAAAATATATAGCTTCCTAGATGTACCCCAAAAGAAAATCCTAGTAAAAGGGTGTAAACATCTCCAAAGAGATTTAAATCTCGGAGTTGTACAACCCTTTATAGAAGGTGGATAGAATTATTCTACTTCGATGTTGGGTCTCTGGATCAATCTTGTTGTAAGGGTTTGAGTATTACTTATACTCTTTTTTTAATAAATTTTTTTATCAAAAAAAAAAAACTCATATCAAGGAAGGGAATTTCTGATTGATGGATATAACTTACCAGCAAGAAAAGCAACTTCAAAAGGAAACAGATTTGCACCAAATAGACAAAATCAAAGAAAATATTTTGATCAAAGGAAGGGATAGGAATAAAGGGTTGTTCCTAGAAAAGGAAAAAAAATAAAGGACAAAAATGTTGGATGGCTAAGGAATAAAAAGAAAGGAGAAATTTATCACCCAAAAAGAGAGTATATAGTTGAGAGAAACAGAAAAAGTAGTGATGCATAATTGAGGTAAGTTCAAAGGTAAAGAGTTTGATTTGGATTTGAGCTATTTTAGCTAATAGAGAAAGCTAAGACACAAACCTACCTTTCCTTATTAATCAAAACCTGATCCCATCTTGCTTCCTCACCTACCCCACCATATTAAGAAGCAAATTATTTTTTTTACTCACTTGGATCTTTTCTGTAAGAAACAGTTGACTTTTTTGATTTATTGATATTTTTTTTGTAAGCAAGTTATTTTTTTATACTTCCTTAGACCATTTTGATATATTTTTTTCTATATTATAGACCAGATAAATTAGTTATTTAATTAATTTAAAAAGTAATTTGTTTCTTATAAAAAGACATAGTAATAAAAAATTGAAATCTGATGTATTGCTTGTTTTAGTAAAATCAAACTCTATTGGCCTAAAAAAGAAATTTCTAGTTTAAAGTCAAGTAGTAATGTGAAAATGATACTGAAGAATTTTCTATGAAAGGAAAAAGAAATAAATTGTCTGTAAAGAAAGGACAGATATAGAAGTAGTCTCTTATTACTGAAAATAACATATGTAATGTGTAATGTATGTATATCATGCATATATTGCCAACTCATCTTCCAATACCACGTTTCAATTATTTAATGGTCAATTGTCATCTCAATTGTACTTTTACCAGATAAGATTGAGTAAACCACAATTTTAGATCATGAAATTGTAGAATACAAATACTTTAAGAAAACAAATTTAGAATTATTTTTTTGCTTTGTATAATTAAAAACACTTCATTCCTCTCAAAATAAATAACACAATTCCTACGACATAATATATGGTTCACTTTTATATGTTAGTTCCAATAATATATTAAAATACTTCAATCATTCCAAAAAATATATATATATATATATATAATTGTAGAACTTTAATCATTAATATTTTATAAAAATTTGATATTTTAAAAATACTCATCGAAACAAATATAACATCTTATATGCTAATATTTGTTTTTATTTACTTATCATAAAAATACTGTCAAAACGATATATGTGAATAGTGTACCACATTCGATCAAATTAAATCATTTAAAATGGAACTGAGGAAATTATATATATGTGTGTTATGATTTAATTGAATATAAGTGTAAAAATATTGCACTTTCGTGTATATAAAATTAATTGGTCCACCTATTTGAATAGTGTAACCATTTAAAAATATGTGAATATTGCACTGTCATAATATCTATTTTGTAAAATTGGTACATTTATTTTAAAATTTTACAGTTTTGATTCCTCTATTAAATATTTTGTCTAAAATACATTGATACAACATGTTTTAAATTAAGTTTATAAAAAAAAAATATTTTCATTTTATCGATGTTGTCATTTTTCATAATCAGATCATATATCACGTTGTTTAAAACATATTATATCATTAATTTGTATTATTTAAACGTGATAGGGTGACTGAAACTTCATAATTTAAAATATAGGAACTAAATATGTAAAATGATAAAAATAGGAGGGCAAAACTAAATACTTTTTCTTAATTTTTTTAACATCAAAATAATAACATTTTATATATATATATATATCCAAAATAATTACACATGAGTGAAATGTAAATGGAGAACAAACTGCACTAAATTATAGTAAAAAGGAAGGAAGATATAGTGATGCAGGAACAGTGCTGTAAAAACAGGAAATGGTACAATGTTAGAAACACGTCACTTTCGTTCGTACAACAACGTACGCGAAGTAACCAATCAGAAATCGTAAACGCACCACCTTTGTCATCAACTGTTATCATCACCATTATGTCTCATCGAGATGCTTTTGTATTTTTTTTCAGCAATGTCTTTTTCTTTTACTATTGTTGTACGGATAATATTATTTAAATATGTATACCATCTTCTATTTTATTTAATGAATACTCAGTATTATTATACTTCTAACAAGATAAATGTCTAAAAAATATAGTCTGAATTTATAGTATTTCTGACAATATTATTTAGTTTAAAGAATTTATTTATTTAAAATTTTAAATGTTTTAATTTTAAATGTAATAATTTTACATTTATAGAAGTGAAGAAGAAATTAGAAAAAAGAGAAAAGAAAAATGAATGTGATGTGACACAAATTTATGAGAGGAATATAAAAGAGATTGAGAAAGATGCAATTTTGAGAAAATTGAAGAAAAAAATTCAACATTTAAGACGTAAGGGAATATCAATGTAGTTTTACTAATTCATTAGTTAGTAATAATGGATTAGTAAAACTACAAATTTTCTTTATAAAAGAGAAATTATAGTTTTATTAATCCATTAGTTAGTTATATATGCAGGTTTGGATTGAAGGACAAATTCTCTTGAAGAGTGAGAGAGAATGATGAGATCATGAGTTCACTAAGCATGTGGAATCATATAAAACAATGCACTAGTTTACCGTTGTTATTCCTAATCTTATTTGTCAAGAGAACCGTTCAAGTTGACGACGTAAAATCGATGAAGCTCAACTAACATGATAAGAAGCATTCATGGGTTGATTTGTGGTCTAAAAGTATTGGATGAAAACAATTAAATCCAATTTTCTTTAGTTTTATTGCAATTTGCATTTTATGTATTGAGAGAGTTTTTAGATGACCTTTAGTTTCTTTCTAGCCTCTCTAGATACTTCCTGGTGGTGCTATAAGTCATTATAGCAGCTAGTGAAAAATTATACTCATGTTTAGTGCTTATTTTCTAAAGCATTTTGTTGGGAATTCGTTTAAAAATCACACCAATAAAAGAACTTGATGTGTAGAGCAAATAGAATCAAGCAACCAAAATATAAGCGGATAAAGATGATGATAATAAAAGTAACCAAAAAGAAAATAGCCACGCAAGGAGATATAAATGAATAAGGAGATATATGGTTACAATGAGATTTCAAAGTGGTTACAAGAATTAGCTTTCAATCCTAGTTCTAAATCTCTTCATTTGTGATACTAAGAGACTCAATTTGATATTGTTTTTCCCAAGGTGAATTGAATAACATTTCGCTCAACCCTATAATTAATTATATCAAGAGACAACTCATCTTGTTTCTCTCTAAAACTCTAACCTTTGTGTTGGTAGTAAATCATTATTCTCACTAAATCTCTTTTATTTTTCTATGAATAAAACAACTCATATGTATAGAAAATTATATGCCTAAATAACATAAACAAATCTTCTTTAAAATAAAACAGAATCTAAGTCAGATAGCCCTCACAAAACTATTTTTTCCACAAAATCAGGAAAACAATACTCATGCGTGCCTGTCCCCAGCGTCGTGTCCCGTGCAGGTTACAACATTTGAACCTGCAAACAAACACGTTATTGCGCCATGCGCAACAGGAAAACACGAAACTTGGACACCGAAGAATAGGATTGCGCCCAGCGCAATATCCTCTATGCTCGGCGCAATATCCTCTACGGTCAGCGCAACCTTCAGTAGCTCCAATCACAATTTCTGACTTATGTAACTGAGATTTCAAAGCATACTTCAGCACATTTGTTAAATGCATGAAAGTGGGAAATAAATTATACTATGTAAGATTTAGACTATATATAGGGATATCATGTACTTCTTAAATCACAACTTGAAGTTCAATCAAATTTGAGAGTTACTATATATAGCGATATCATAGGGATAGAAAATATATGCGGATATCATGTACTTCTCAAACAAAATGAAATTCAATCAAGTTTGAGAGTTTTCTATTGTGAAAAATTTATAACGTTGGTTCTACCAGCAGGTCGTGGTTTAGGTCGCACTTTGTTTAATAACTTCAGTTCTACTGTCAGGTCATGGTGAAGGTTAAGTTCCTTATTTATTTGATAACTTTGGTTCTACCGACAGGTCGCGGTTATGGTCAAGTTTCTTTCCTGTTTTCAATACAATCCTAAGTAGTCGCTTATCATTTACCATTGGAAACATCATTCATGTGTGTGATTATTCGTCTATTCATGTATAATTTTCAAAACTCTTTTGTGATGTCTATTATTACTATGTGCATCTAATTCTCTTAGGATAGAAATTGTGAGATGATTCTCTTTGAAACTATTTGAACCATATAAGTACGTATAGTTTATTTTTTACTAAAAATAAAGATATTCATTTTAATAATTGATAGAGTATATCATATGCAAATACAAATTCAACATCGCTAAAAATAAAAGGATGAGTCTGCGAACAAACTCGCAACATCAAGTTAATAGCATACAATGGCAAAATGCCTACACATAATATGATAAAATTAAAGTCACCGGAATGTCCATATTTCCGGTTCTGCAACGTTGATGCTCAAATCATTGATTGAATCTACAATTGATTGAGGTTGATCTTTCAATATGAACCAAACGAACACCGCAACAAGACAGGAAATCAAACGCCGTACCAAGACGACAAAAAACACAACGCCACACTCAAAAGACGAAATCACAACAAAAGAAAGAAAATAAAATACTCAATCTATGTGAAATTACTTATTTAGATTAAAATCGAGAAAAAAAAAGATACAGAGGGGTGATTTTAGACCAAAATAACCTAAAACTAGCCCTCACCGGTAAAGGAAGAAGAAAACTCAAAAGAAAAAAAATTGAACAATTTTAGTCATCACAAAAAAACTAATAGTTATTCAGTTAATTTTGTATTTAATTTTTCTTTATCTGACCAATATTGAATTGAATTTAGGGATAAATCACTACTGACTCTAGATTTTATAACTGAAACTAAATTAATAGTTTGTCAATCATAATTGCTATATGAATATGGAATTAGTTGGTATGATATATAATTTAACGTTCACTCATGTTTTTTATAATATCAGTTTCGTCTAAGAAATTAGAATTCTATATTAAATAAATGAGATCGATAAGACAAAGAATTAGACTCAGTCTACTTTATTAAATTGTCATGAAGCACCTCTCTTCATTAGGCAATTAGAAAGAAAGAAAATGACTCATATATAACCCCAACTATTACAAGGGGTTGTTTTGTCATGTTATTATCTACTGTATCAATCTTATTAGTTAGAGCGGACCGCTATTATTTGGAGATTTTTTAATTTTCACCATAGTTTAATTTAGTTTTCACCAAGTAATTTCAGTTCTCTCTTGACCACAGTTGTAGAAAATTGAACTGTAGTCCTCTCTACTAAATTTAACGTCAATCACTATTAAACCAATTAACAATTAGTACTATCAGGAGAATTTGATCGAACATTATAAATAGACTCCTACTAACTCATTTGGAAAGCACCAGTGTCTGTGTCTGTATATGAATGTGTATTTTGTAGAAAAGTGCAAATGGGTGTCATGTCACGTGTCACACAGTGGGAATAGAGAAACCAAAAGAATACCATTTATGTCAAAGTACTAAGGATTCTTGTAATGTCGAAACGTGTTGAGTTCTGACAACATACCACATACAGTAAACTAATAAACTAATCAAAATAGAATCAACCCAATTGAATGGAACTAGAAGGAAGGAAGGAACATTGAATTACATTGCCTTGTGTGGAGGGGACCACTGAGCGTGCTGAGTTGTTTCAATGCATTTTTTTGATATTCACAAAAAACTATGCCTTTGAAAATGTGAGATCATAGTAGTATAGTGCTTGTGCTTCCCATTAAACCTGCTGCTGTTACCTTTTCTCTGATTTTTCTGCGTTTAATTTCGTGCACACATTTTTTCTTTTTCTGGTTTAGATCTCCCGCCACCAATAGTTTACTAGTATTACTTTATAGATAGATACTCTTTCTTAGATTAATATTTTATGTGTTACGCTAACTAGTGTTTCAGAACACTGGTTGGAATTACTGATATCGATAATTTGAATATTTATTTCACTAAAATTATAGTACTCGTGATGTCCATTTTTTTATTGAAATTGAAGAGGTCTCTACTCAATGAAGACACAATGAATTGAACCAACTTAAAAATAGTTGATGACCAAATTCATAATAGAATGGTCGATCAAATTTGACAATTCTTCTTTGGTTTGATTTATAGTCAACTAAATTTGACAATTCTTCTATCGTTCCAGAAAGGAGATGATATCGATTCTAATAAGGTTTAAAATTGTTAACAATAGAGGAATACAAATAGAGAAGATAAAGGGAGACTAGTGTTTCATAATATTACAATAGCATGACATTTCAAAAGAGTTACAAGACAATATATAATAATACCAAATGACTAGAATAGTAACATAAGCTCATTATCTATAACACTTCCCCTAAAAGATAGAAATTGATTTGAGTGATCTTCTTTAATAAATACTACATCCGTCTCTAATTATAAGACCCTTTTAAAAAATTTCTTTCTCCCTTTTTATAAGATCCATTTCAAATTTTTAAGGGCATTAAATAATTTTTTTTTACCACATACCCTTAATTATGGTAATCTTTTTCTACACTTTATAATAAATACTTTAGAAAAAATAATAACTACAATAGAGTGATTCAATCCTCTAGTCACTGGCCTATTTTAACAAAACATGATCTAACCGTTAATTTAAAGGTTAAATTGCATTTTTGGCCCCCTATGTTTTAGAAACTTGCAATTTTGGCCCTTATGTTTCAAAATAGCACTTCTGGCCCTTAAGTTTCAGAAAGTTCCGATTTTGGCCCCCTATGTTTCAAAATAGTAATTTTGGCCCCCTAAGTTTCAGTAGTTGCGATTTTGGTCACCTATGTTTCAAAATAGCACTTTTGACCCCCTATCTTTACCCCTTTTGCAAAAGGTCAATTTTGATCGAGTCAAAGTTGATGTGGCAAGTCACTTAAGTGACTCAGCTGTCACGTCAGCATTTTTTTGTCATCTTATAATTAAAAAAACTAAAAGAATAAAAAAATAAAAGGAAGAAGTCACGTGCTTTAAATTTATTCTTTCACTAACACACATATATAATCTCAAATCCTAAAGAATTAACCTAATCTTCCGTGACGTTTATTCAAAAGGATTTCTCATTATACCTAAAAAAAATAACCTATTCCCCCAAATCCAAAAATAGGAAACAATGGAAATTGGAAACCCTTCGTGCTTTTTATTTTGTCATTTTGATTATGTTGTTTTGATTATGTAATGATTTCTTATATGTAATGACTTGATTTGTTATGTCATTTTGATTTAGAAAAGTATCTTGAACTTCTATTTTGAATGTAATTTCTTATATGTAATAAGTTTGACTTGTTATGTCATTTTAATTATGTTATTTTGCCTCTGCAGTTTATGCTTAACAGATTTATATATTATTATGTCACATCAACTTTGACTTGGTCAAAATTGACTTTATGCAAAAAGGATAAAGATAGTGGGTCAAAAGTGCTATTTTGAAACATATGGGGTTAAAATGCAACTTTCTGAAACTTAGGGAGCCAAAAATGCTATTTTGAAACATAAGGGGCTAAAATCGCAACTTTTTGAAACTTAGGGGAGCCAAAAGTGTTATTTTGCAACATAAGGGGCCAAAATTGCAAGTTTCTGAAACTCAGGGGGCCAAAAGTGCAATTTAGCCTAATTTAAATTAATTGCAATTTAATGGTTGTGATGAATTGTTCTCATTTCTTACAATAACAAAGTGTTCCCGCCGGAATCTTCCCCTATATTTATATATATATGAGAATGATGATATGTTATTAATTACAATGACGAAGTTCTTGTTCTTAGCAACCGGTATTAGTCAATATCTGTTTATGGTGCTATTTTTCTGCAATACCCTGTACTGTTGGTTATGTACATTGCTTGGAATACCTATTCGATTTGAGTTTTATATGAGCGGATTTGACTACAGTAACATATTTCGTTTGATGAATAGAGAACCGCAAATTGGTTCGCAAAACCAATTCTCGGTTCTTTTATGAATTAGTACGCACCCATTCATGTCAAATTCACTAGAAACTAAGGTTAGTTCTACATCTTGTCTTTATTCTGTGCTTATTTGACTCTAGTTATCTTATTCTTTTTCATTTTGCACGCTGTTCATATTATATAATCACAAATTCGGATAACATTTGTTCTACGACGATGATTGATATGTATTCTATGAAGCACGGGCACCTCAATGACATTTGTACAAACTAAGGTTATTCATTATAAGTTTGAAACTGAGGATTTGATCAAACTATTTATTGGCAGTCAACAACAAAAAAATTGAACTTACTAAACATGAAATTAAACTGTCTCAAAAAAAGTACAAGAAATATAATTCCAAACTGGTCAATATGTCTTAATGGCTTAAAATTAATTAAAGCAACATGACAATATTTTCACAATGCCTTAAGTCTTTCCTCGTCATCCTCATGTCATTTGTAAAGATGCAGATATCAATGTAAATGAATCATGAGAATACATATAAATAAAGTAGAGCAACTAGGAAATCAATATCAACCAATTCTTCATAACATTGAACATTCATCTTCATAACATTGAGATTAAACTAATAACATTCATCTTCATATAAAATCCTAAATCTAATAGCAGTTGGTTGGACGTTGCATTATATATGCAGGGGGCCAGGGTTCGAACCCTGGTCATCCCACTTATCCACCTTAAAAGGGTGGAACTTCTAGCCATTAGGCTACTTGACCAAAAAAAAAAAAATCCTAAATCTAATAGCAATGTTCATGAATCTCTTGATGCAAAACATTGAGATTAGACTACAAAAACAATTAATTATTTATTCCTCGAAAAGAACAAAGGTTTTTCTTATAAATTACAATTTGCAACCAAGCTCGATCTTCTTTAATCCCAACATCCACAATTCTTTGGGTACTTAAATCAAAACATGCTAACTCCTTATCTTCTTTTATATAGAATATATCACCCTTCAATCCTACGGCGATAGGACGCATAATGTAAGGTAAAGGTCCAACAACAAAGAGTTTAGTCCAGGATTCCTTAACACCAAGTTCACCTAAAACCCATATGTGAAAATAAGCGGTTTTGAGGACAGTACAGATGAAAGCAACGGACCCATTTAATACCACCAAGTTTCTCTGCAAATGTCTACGTTTTAAATCTAAGAAAGAGGATATTCCTTCGTAAGATGTCTCTTTGCTAAAGTCAAATGAGGGTAAGGTTGTTACAAAGAATGATTCATTGCTAAAGTCAAACGACACCATATCATTATTTAGGCCCAACCAATGGCTCCATTCATTTAAGTTCACCTCACAACGATCATTCCAAGCAGCATGCCTATCAATGCCATCGAGTTTCTTCCAAGAGTTACTTTTAAGGGTATATATCTCCCAATAAGGGTCATACATATCTATTGGCACCCCTTCCCAAAAATCATTATCATTATCATCATCATCATCATCCGAATCCACATCCATCTCCCAGAAAGGGCTGTTCTTCTCCGGCAAACAAACCCAAGTGTCTTCAAAGTATTGGCGAAAATCAACAAGTCGAATAACCTTATAGTCATCTTTAATGCGATCATAACCAAATGAAAAAGGATAAGAATTAAACTCAACGTTTGGAGGTCGACGGCTACGAGGAACAACCTTAAATTCCCCTGTGGCTGGATTCCATAATACAATGGTTATGGGGTCAAGAAAGCCTTGAGAGAGACAAAGAATGCCATTAACACTAGCCGTACCCCAAATGCGAATATATGAATCAACCCCTTGAAGAGGAGGTGGCCAATCTAATCTAACTCTATTCTCAAAACTCTTACCAGAAAGTGTGCATAGAGTGTCTTGATTCTCGTAGGCTTTCATTTCCTTTAAGAGGATACACATGTTGTCGTCGTGCTCATCATGTTTGGAGACCAAGAGATTGGTGCGAAACATGTTCATGAAATAAGGATTTTGTAATAAAAGAGACCATGATTTTTGAACGCACGTGAATCGTTTAAGAGATTTAAGAGGCAATTTGGAAAGAATAGAAAAACTAACATCATCTGGTATATTCAGAAAACTAACCTTTTCATATGTTGCAGCCGCAGCCATGAGTAGAAATATGAGAAGAAAATCAGTGAAGTGATCGACTAAATACAATGAAAAGCAAAAGGTTTATAGAAATAGTTGTATATATTTAATAAACTACCATATTTTCACAACGGAATATCTTTTTTACTAATATACTTCATGACAGGGTTTTAAAACTCTTCAAAAATATTTATATAGGTTGCCTTTTTCTGATCTTCTGTTATGATTTGAGTTTCATTTTATTGGAGTGTATTTTTAGCAACATTTTGACTTTTAAAAAATTGAATGTGCAGCTTTTAAAACAAATATTCTATCTATAACTGTAAATACAAACAAATATTCTATATTGAATTTCTTAGGATTCTCCTCACATTTGCTGACTGGATGCTCGCGTGATCGATGGACGGGGGAATTGCATGAATGACGAGACCGGCCTAACCGAAAGTCAAGGCGTATTTTTACTTTAGACCAAGCGATAAACATTATATAAAAGTCAAACACATAAGAAGTTCAAATTCAAATGAAAAAGTATAACTTAAATATCGGATGTCAATTGAGCTAAGTCTTATGGACTTAAATTAAGCAATTTACACTCTAATAATAATATTTCTTGCAATTTTTCTTGTGTTTCTTTTCGGTAATTTTTTCGTCGTAGTACAACGTTGTTCAATTTCCCTTCTCGGTACAATGTTTAATTTCTAGACGAAGTTTGTCAGCAAAGCACATTCGGAAGCATATGCATAAGCATATGCATACTGATTACTTTGGTTTTATCACATTATTTGAATCTATATGTTTACCCTCTATCTTTCTCCTACCTTTTACTTTATCCACTTTACATGCATTTCAAAAATACATGCATATTACACACAATTCAAACTAGAAGGACAAAAAATATAATTAAGCTTTTAAAACCACCACAATGCTTTCCAAAACTGCAAATCATTCTTCATTAGATTCCAAGACATCTTTAAAATACACCATAATGTATGTTACAAACAGGTTGATCAAACCTTGGACCACATTGACCCTAAATGCCAGAATGGTCCCTCAACCAAAACTCAAATAATTTAAGGGAAAACTAGCTGTGTAAATCTGACCCTTTCAAAACAAGGCAGAAACACAGATCTTCAACAAATGATAATGTTTTATAAGTGATTAATCAGGGGAAGGTAATAAAGGAGAAAAAATAATAATTAGGCCTCTGCATCCTATACTATGTGCATGTAATCCCAGGGGATCCTACCCTTTTCCTTCTTTTGAACTTTCTAAAAGAACAACATCCGAAAAAGCCATAGGTTTAAATAACATGTAAAATCCAATCATCACAGTATCTCTAGTACTCCATTACCATATGATTCCTTGTGCTGCTGCGGTTGAGGTATGAAAATAGCAACGATGAGAGGATTTCGTCTCAGGCATGAAAGAAATTCATCCTTATAAATTCTTCCATCTTTATCGACATCAAATAACACAAATAGATCATGGACCTACAAGTATCCAGTTAATACAAGTCAAACTACAAGAGCAAATGAACGTTACCGGATGAAACACTCGAGAGAAGAAAGGTGATTTATTTATATTTAATAGATTAAAATTAAAATGGGTTACCTCGTCTTCATTCCAGCTGGGGATAGCAGATAGGATGAAATCTCGTAACTAAATTCAACCACAAAAAAAATGGAAAGAACTAGTTAGTGTTAATTAAAATTGCAACACAAGTAGTAAAGGCAAATAGGTGTATGATAGTTAATACTTCTTCTTCCACGATGTAGCCTTTTACTGCACCGCCACACTCAGCAAAGGCTGCTTCACAAGCTTGATGGAACCCTGGCTGCTTCATGACATGTGCAGATCCATACAAGAACTGGAAGCAACATAAAGACATGCATAAGATGAATGTAATGATCAACAAAGATATTTTAAACCTGATTAATATTATGTAGTAGGTTTATGCCTGAAAACCAGTACAGATGTTATACTTCTACAGAGCACAGAAATAGGGTAAATTATTGGAAATCGTTACCTGTCTAAACGTAATTTTCCCACACTTCTCCACATCAATGAATGAAAACATCTGAAATAAAGTACAATCAATATGATAATCAGAAGACAGAAATGTAAGCAGAAAGAACACAAGTCCACATGGATTTGGCTTTGGAAACAGAGAGAAGACAGATGCGCCAGGTGAGAAAAGGAAGTTGTAATGAATTTTGAGAAGCTAAAAGAATGGGAAGAAAAATTTACAAAATAATTATTTCAAAATTTTCAATAATGTTGCATTGAACTATGAAAATGACAAGTAAATAGAAACAAGACATTTCTACAAAAGTTACAAGTAAAAAGGAACTGTGAGAGTATTCAGGCATAAATTTTGAAGAGAGAAATAAGTGGAATGATGTAATTAATAGTTAAGGGTATTACAGGAAATAAATAATTCCATCAAAAGTAAATATTTATCAGTTTTCTTGGTATGTGTAAATGACCCTAAAACGACATCTAAAGAGGAACGGATGAAGTATATTAGCAGCAGTATCCTGATCGCAAGTTATCATAAACTGCAACTCCATAAAATAAACATAATGCTAGTGAATTTAGCATATAACTTAAGGTTTAGATTATCAATTCTGGATGGATTTAAAATATAATCCCATAATATTTTGAGAAATCTTGAGCTATTTGGTAACTAACCTTTTCAGAAAGAGGACAAGCCTTGAGTCTTAAAACGCTCACAAAGTCACGATATTGAACACAACCACTGCAAGCAGGATATAGAATTTTATCAATTCCCACAAGATAACATTGAAGTATCACCAAAAACTGTAGCAGCCATCGGTGAAAAAGAAAACATTCATATTTGTGGTAAAGTTGCCATTATATGCATAGGTCACACATGAGAGCGATAAATGACAAAGACATCGAAAGAAAATATTAATAAATAATATACAATACAAGGAGGCTACGGTTGATAATAAAATAAATAAAAAGATAGACCTTGCAGAAAAGCATGGGTTCAAAAGCCATTATATAATTGGACTAACCAACTGAACCAATCAGGTATCTGCTTTAACTAAAAAAACTCGTCAATCTCAAAATCGGCGAGAAAGAACTGGTATGGCTGGACCAGTAAATTTTTTATTATTTACAGTTTTCTTTAACAATATCTTTCAACCAAATAAAGGTGCAATGACAAGTTAAAGAGACGCATATACAGGCAAAAACAAATATCTTTCAAGATATATAATATAATCATTTTAAGTTAATCAACATTGATTCAGTCATGATTGAACCATTGAACCTTAAACCAGTGCCTCCACACCCCAGTTCAATGACTGATCTAGTTTTCAAAGTATTGATTATCACACTCCATTCCAATGTCTTCATCCCAATATTTATGATCTCAAAAATTTATAGGTTTTTCACTCCATTCCATTGTCACCATTGGTTGTCATCAATATAATCAGTTTCATTTTTAATAATAGAACCTTTAAGAAATTGTTTCTGCAAAAATGTGACGGTAGTACCTGGAATCGGGATTCATAGCTAAGAATTTATCCAAAAAGTCCACAGCTTCCAAGCTGCTGATATGGTATAACTGGCAAGAAACACAAATTACTTTTTATCATTCCTTCCAATATTACAAGCAGAATAATTTAATTAACAGAAAAATGTTAATCACAAACAAACAAAATATTTAAATTGGAACTCTGTTTTAATGGTAGCTGTTCCCATGTAAGAAGGATGTTCAAGTTTAAATTGGCAACACCATATAGGCAGACCAGACAGGGTGAAAGGGTGTGTAATACTATCACCTATCATTAAGATGCCACTATAATTTCTCACCTTTTCTACTTATTCCTCAAAGTACAAAAGTTAGCAAACACATGAACATTTGACAATGTTTCAGATTATTATAACAAGAGAAAGCATAATACAAGTTTTCTTTACTTCTACTTAGGGACGGACCAAAGTGTGACTGTAAGTAAATAGAGGCAGTCATATGTCATCCATATACTATATACAACAAATGTGTGTCATTGTAATACCATTGTTTCTCCCTCTAAAAACAGAACACATACAGGTCACCATCAATTTGTCGAGTGAGCATGGTTCTATAATCTACCAATATATTTTGGACTGCCAGGTTGAAACCGTGCCTATAAAGGAGAGTAGAAAATATCTTCATCTGCCTGTATGCAAAACCACTTGCAAGGCAAATTATTGGACTTGCCTATGTGTAACAAGATTGCATCGTGTGCGAAGCTCTATTCAGATCTAGACAATGATAAACTAAAATGAACTAGTCATTGTATATATAATGTTGATTTTGCTTGCAATGTGTTATATTTTCGCCACCCCTAACAATTTAAAAGAGAATAATAGTAGACATAAGCAGATAGACCAAAGAGCATAAGCCTTGGCACAATAGATGCCATTGCAGCTACGTCACTGGGAGGTCAACTGTTCAAGTCATGGAACCAGCTTCTTGCAAGTGCAAGGTAAAGCTGCCTACAACAGACCCGCAATCAGTATGCCCCTTCCTTGGACCCCTTCATGAAGGGATCTTTATAGTTTATAGCACTAGGTATCCTGATTTTATATAACCAGATAGGCCAGAAACGAGATGTAAAAACACAAACACATAAGGAAACTGGAAAGCAATGCTAATTGCAGTTCTTTGAGCAACACTAAAGGTTTCCTGCAGGACATTTATCTCTAGCATCCATTGGCATAAACATAGGGATACCATGGAATTTGCAATATACTAGAGGAGAAATGGAATGAAAGCTTTAGCCTAAATACCCTACTAAAACAAACTGGCAGGGAAAAAAATTAACATGGACTTGATAATGGAAAAAAAGTTAAATGGCACATCTAAAAAATTTCAAAACTGATTCAAGCTCAGTTGGTTTTACGGACTTACTGATTCCACCTTGGCCATTTCAACCATATACCTTGAGGGGTTCTCCTGCAGAACACAACATGTTCAAATGTCAGTGACTGACAAAATAGATTGCTAAGTTGTACCAAAACTGGTGAAGCATAACAATCACAACATCTATGGAAAAATATAAGTTGGAATACACTGAGTATGACATGAAATATTTAGCAGAATAACATAACAGACAAGGAAATATTTAATATAATCCTGATACCTAAGATGAGCATATTTGAATTATTAATTGGCTACTTCACCCTCATTCCTTAAGGTTGTTAAAAACAAACCAATATATTAATTTAATACAAACAATACTCAAAGCAAGTGTCTTGACATGTAAGAATGTCTGAAGAGTGGTCTGGTGCATGGAAACTATAAAAAAAGTAGTCACAGGACTGAGCAATTGAAATAAAGAAAGGTCAGTGTGTGAGAATTATGACATTATTTTACTCAGCTTTAATAATCAGCTAAAACAAAAAGGTGATAAAAAGGAGGACTTCAGCGAAAGAACGTGGCTAAACCATTCAGGTTGAAAACTGTTGGGTGTTATATTGATTAATACATAGTAATGAGGAATTTGACAAGAATATGGACCGTTGGAGAAGACAATAGCTCGACAATCTTCGCCTTTCCTTTTCTATGCATACAAGCATCGAGAATTATTTTTTCTTTTGGTTTTTCTTTTTAACTGGCCATGATCCAATTTATAATAACTGAACAGAAGAGAATACTATGATCAGTCAGCCCTAAATAATAGATTTAACGATTTTCTGAGCTAATTGTGGCAGTTAAATTTTATAATGGACTCGGAAATGAATTACGTAAGTTAAATCATTACATTCCGATGCGACGGAGTTTTCTTCATAGTCCTGCTAGAATTTTCCCTGATTTTTCAAAAAATAAAATAAAATTTTGGTCCATAGCATGAGACCTTCAGTTTGATCCAGATTTCAATTTCAATAGCGAGGAAGCAGTGTTGTGCATGTTTGAATATGACCAGTGTGCACAAATGGGAAAGAAAAAATAAATTTCAATATGTAAAAAGCAATTAAGTTACTACTAACTAGCATGAAGATAATAACCGGAAAAAATAGTAATAAAAACTGCACACCTGTTTTGCTTCTTGAGCTTTCATATGAAGCATTATATCTCCATAAGAATGTCCAGTTTGGACAGTATTCAATGCAGTTGCAATCGCATGGCTAGCCTGCATTTATCCATATATTTATTCTTAAATAGTTGCTGACTACCCACAGATGCAAGGACTAAATTCAACAAAGAATCCAGTGTATTTATTCTTAACAGACAAGATGAAAAAGAGATAATATTAAACGATAAGGAAAAAATTGTAGTGTTTACTTTACATATTACTGCTACTCTTAAGTACCTCTTAAAAACTATTCCTAATTTTCTCTTTCTCCTATGACCACCCAGTATCATCATCTCGGCTTATCATAATGTTCTCTTTTATTAGAATGCATTTGTCCAACAGTCACTAACATTAAACATTGCTAGTCAACTCTTAACAGCTGACCATTACAATTTTCCTTCGAGTTTGATAGACACATTGCAATCACTAGTCCTTAAATCATTATATAAGGTGGAGATCCCTTTATAAGATGGATCCAAGATACCAAGGTCAATGTTTCATATAAATTTTCTTAGATTTGGGTCTAACTCAGCCCCACAATACTGGCCGGTATGGTGAAGATTACCTAAAGCTTTATAAGCTCTATTTAGACCCTATCTCTAGGCAATGTAGGACTTGGAATTTTCTACAATACACCTTCTAACATCCAGGGTTATTGGACCTGGTGCGTGGAAAATACAAGTAGCCCAACAAGGGATACAGAATAGATTCTGATACAATCTTTGATTTTATGACTATCTGAGGTGAGGATTTCCCAAGCTTTATGAACTCCTTAGGTCGCATCTCTAGCCAATGTTGGAACTGAACTTTTGTCCAAAAAAGTTTATAAAAATCACACCCCGCCAAACCAAAGACTGTTAACAGAAGATTCCCCGATGCACGACAAGGAATTTTCAACTCTTCAAATATATATATGCACATAGAAGTTTGAAGGCCCAAAATATAAAAAATAAATAATTCTGCATTTTGCAAATTATGAATTAATGCAATCCAAAGTTAAAAGCTTCAAATATTCAAGAAAGATAAATAAAAAAGTCCCCTAACAGCATGTGAATTGTGAGAACTGCGAAACAAAACAAGAATGCTCACCCTTTTACGAAAATGCACAGCAGTTTCCTTATCATCGAGAGGTGGAATGACAGGAAGATATTCAACCTGTTCAATTTAAGACGAAAGTTTTAAATTACTTCAACAAAATAAGTTTCCGAAGAATGTGGTGGACTAACCACCTTAAAGAGAAAAATAATCCATAGGAAAGTATACCTCGAAGAAGTTATGGAATTGAGTGAACATCCTGAACATAAGCTGTCCCAAAGAAACGTTACCCCTAAAAATAAGCAAGTAAAACAGCATGAGTGATAAGTTATGCCAACAAACAGCAGTAATAAAATGACAGGATCTTCATAAACAAATTGCCTACCAAGATTGATCAAAGTGCACATGAGGATAGCGTACAATTATAGGCTGGATTGGGTACCCAGGGATAAATGCACCGAGTTGGAAGGAAATAAGGTTCCGGCCGTTAGTCGTCGTTCCCTCGGGAAATAAAAGTACTCGAGGAAATCTATCGCAAGAAGCCCTTCTCTGTTATTCCGGTCCTTAAAAGCAGATTTCTATATCAAACAGTTTATAAAATTGATAACATGACAGATTTATATGAAGAATTTTTTTTCCAGTATATCTATTGATTATTCCTTTTAGTTCAAATTAATTCTTGCATGTTGCTATTCAGTTCCAAAATCAGAAGCTGGTGTAATTTTACAATATGTAAAATTCTTAGTCAACTCTTAGCTTCTCTTCCACGTTATATGGCCAAAGATACTTTTCATAACTTATTTTCAATCTCAAGCATTCATATAGCATACTGTATCCTAAAACATATAAATATTACTTTTCTGCACGTGAACAAAAAAGAGAGTTCCTATTAGTATGTCTTGTTGTACTATTGCTCTCACAGAATCATACTCTTCCTAAATTTTGATTAATATATTTTAAGAAACACTGCAGAAGCTTGGTTCTATAAGAAGAGCATTATTTAGAAGCAACAAATAAGATTATGAAAGTCCTGAACATAGATAATATCCAAAGTTCCCTAATGATAGTGGTGTCACAAGCAAAATTGAGAATTGAAGGGTAAGTGAGCATCGATTGACAAACATACCAACAATCGAAGAACATAAACAATTTTAAGATGCAGATCAAATAACAATAAGCAAACAAATAGAAATGTTTTACCTTTATTTCTCTGACAGCCTGCTTCCTTGATGATTGTGAGAACCTGTTAACATATATGACCTGGAAAAATAAAAAAGTGGAAAAACATGAAATGGTTGAATAACATAGTTTCTTAGAATTTTAACTTTGTATACATGAAATGTGACCATGAAAAAGCTACCTGCATTGCTCTAATGATTGTGCCAACAAAAGGTATGGAGTCATGAGACTCAGATGCCACAATGGTGGGAAATAATTCATAAAAATAGAAGATAGGCTCAATATAAGATACATGATTAGATACGATTATTGGAGCAACATCCCTTGGGGCAGGTTTTCCCTTCCGTTTTATCCAATGATAACTGCAATTGCCAGAAAGAAACAAAATACTGAGAAATTCATGGTTCAGAAACAAATTTAGTTGGGTGTGTGTAAAAAGAAACTGAAATCAACATTCAAGGAGTAAAGTAACCCACAAACCTATATTCTACTTTCCGGAAAGACGGCATAAACAGGCTATCTAGCTGAGGTTTGTATTCATAAACCATATAGGGCTTTGTTCCATTCGAAATAACAACTTACCATCACAAGGAAACGCTGATTTTTATCCATTTAAAATATCAAGTATACTTATTTCATTTTACCTGTTCTTCCTTCTCATTAAACTTATTGACACATCGCATTAACCAGAAGACGCACACCTCATTTACATGATCAATAAAATATTAGCTAAAGTGTTTTCCTAAACAACCCAAGGTAAAATCTCTACACTCTTCCCTCTTTTTTACGGAAGCAAATTGTTAGTGGTTAATTAGTTAGGGAGAAGAATTTGTTAGTAGCAGGGTTTAAACTTCAAACCTCCTACATAATATATCACTGGGCTATTCCTTTCAGGACACACTGTTCACTCCTTACAAGTGTTGTCAAATAGCGGCTACAGCGGCACAATAGAATTGTAGTGTAGCAGAATTTGAATAGTTGATGGCACTATAGTACTATAGAGTGGCGGTAATGAACAAACCGCTACTCCTTACCATGAGATTCCTTTGAAGCACACACATGGACACCAGACAATAGCATGTCGACAGCAATAAAATTTTGAAAAAACAACATAATTCAATATAATCACACGTGTCGGTGTCATGTCAATGTCAGGACACGTGTCGGACACGGGACACACCTTCGATCAAAAGTGTTGGTAATTCAAAACACAACAAATTCCATGAATTCTAATGCTACTCCTTACTATGAGATTCCTTTGAAGCACAAACATGGACACCAAACACAACAAAAACACCAACATGTCGACACTAATAAAATTTTGAGAAAATGACATAATTCAATATAATCACACACGTTGGTGTCATGTCAGTGTCAAACACCGACACATGTCAGACACATGACACACCTTCGATCAAAACTCAAAAGTGTTGGTAATTCAAAACACAACAAATTCCATGAACTCTAATACTAATTCCATCAACATACTTAATCACAAAAACCAGAAAAAAGTGAATCAGTAAAAATCCTATGTTGTTCCCTCACTCTCTCACCTAAATAACATGTATCCAATCCATCCTATATCCCTCACACCAAAAACAAAACCACAAATCACACACTCAAACACATACACAAACTTTACTAAGATCTAAAATTCTAAAAATTAAATAACATAAAAATAACATAAATTCCAATTACAATATAAAGTCAAGTAAATAAATCACTAACTAAATCACACCAAACTTAATCAACTCTAAAAAAAAAGCAAAAAAATATTGAAAAAAATAAAATAAAATAAGAGAGAGAAAGAAAGAGAGAGAGCATTGAATGTTTATAGTACGAACCCAAAAGAGAAGAGAATGAATCTGGCAGATATTCTAGTGACCCACATAATTCTACATCTCCACTTAGGCATAGGATTTTCTTTATCTTTCCAACCATAAAGTGCTAACTTAGTAGCAACATAACCAATCGCTAAACACAATCCAAATATCACTAACCGAATCAAAGCAATAGGTAAACACACTATAGTCTTCACCCATTCATATAAACCTTCAATTCCTGCTTTATAGTTATCGAACGGGTCCACCGTTATCGCCGCCGGAATAGTCAACTCTCCGCCGTCTTTACAACCTAAAGCGATGAATGGATTGGAAATTGGACACGTGTCGGTGGTGGAAACAGAGTTTGTGTCGGAATCGACGGTGAGGATTAGATGATCGGAGGTGAGGAGTGGAGAGGTGATACTGTTGTGGTTGTTGTTGTTGTTGTCCGCCATGGATGGATGGAGGAAGAAAAGTGGAGTATACGGTGGTATACGAATTGAATACGGTTTGAAAAGTGTAGAATTGTTATGGTATAGTGTTGTTGTTGTTTGTTTGAGAGTGGCAAATGGAATTGAAATTGAAAGGAATGGAGTATCTTTAAATTGAGATTCTTTTTTTCAATTGTTTATAGAGGGAATGGGAAAGTGATATTTTTGCTTAGGATCGCGAGAATATTTATTTATTTATTTATTTATTTTTATTAAAAAAAATACTAGTAACGTGTTTTAGATCAGATTTGATATGTTTATTTTTTAAGAAAAAATAAATCAAATTATCAAAAAATAAAAATAGATCAAAAGAGAGGTCAGATAGAATTTTATTTATTTTTTTGGTAAAAAGTCAGACTTGATGATTTATTGAATATGTGAATGATTTATTTAAAAATAATAATTATATTTTTTTTTGTTTACTTCCACGTTATTTTTTATGTGTCGTTTGACTGAAGATTTAGTGTTTTTGTAATCATAACATTTATCGATTATTCTTATCTTTTTGAATCAAACTAATTAATGTTATATATTTAGAAAACTAAAGTTTGTTTATTTGAAACATTGTCAGCAATTTGTTTTAAGAAAAAAGTTAGACATAAGTTTTTTTTTTGTTTACGGATATAAGTGTTATATAATTTAAAAAGCAACGGATGGAGAAATATATATATATATATATATATATATATATATATATATATATATATATATATATATATATATATATAAATAAATGTGGGGTTTAATTAGTGTTTGGTGACAATATTTAAGATTTGAATTTAAGAACTTGTGAGTTGCGACATTATGATTTTTTTAAATTTTTAGTTGTCATTAACTTTTTAAGAGATCGAGTCATCATGTTCGACCGGTTTAATAGCTATATAATTTTATTAAAGAGACCGGTTCATTCCTCCGATTTATCCGGTTTGATCTGGTTTATGCATGCGGTTCAACCAGTGACCTGGTGGTTCGACCAATGAACCAGTGACCCAGTACCCTCACCGGTTCGATAACCGGTCCGATTTTTAAAACACTGGGTAGAACCACTGCATTATATATATAGGGTCGAAATTCGAACTCGGAAATATTTAGAGATCTTAGAGCTCGAGGTTTTTTTTTTAAGCACAGAATTATATTAAAATAAAAAAATAAAAAATAAAAGTACAACAAGTTAAGGGGCAAGATCTGACCCATCAACCACACAAAAGTGTAAAAAACTAAAAATCATACGAGAAAGGTATTACACCAAAAGTGGTACTCCCTCCGTCCCAAAACTTTAGTTCTTTTAGAGAATGATAAAAATTGATAAGTCATTTTTACCCTTACTCTATTAAAAAAGAGAAAATATATTTAATTAATATTTTGACTTTAGTAAGGGTACAAATAGTAAAATATCATTAATTATGCATTGATTTCTTAAGAGGACTAAAGATTTGTGACAAAATTAAAATGGTAAAAGGACCAAGGATTTGGGACGGAGGAAGTATAAAATATACAACCGTACAAAGATATGGTAGCGTGATCCAAATGCTAAGCAACCAAATACACACCAACCACACATTGAACCCGGCATGTGACCCGAAACCAAAATGAAAAAAAAAAAAAACACAAAGAAACGATGAGTAAAATGTTTTAAGCATCAAAACAAACAACGCAGAGACAAAGACATCTCTTAAGGAACAATGAGGAATCTGACCACCAACACAGAATCAGAAACACCAATCGATAACTCGCTTGCAGCAATAACAAGTAAAAGGCCATTTATACCCAAATTTGAGCCAATGGTAACAGAAGTACGACGACAATGCTTCAAAAACCAGTCAACACTATAGAAGGTCCTAAATAGCGCCCAAACCACGATCACAGCAGCAAAAGCATGGAACCACACCACCAACACTAGAACCAAGTTGCAATAGAATGGGGTCACCACAAGCTACCTTAACGGCTCTAAACACACTAATGCAATGAAGCAAACATGAAAAATGTAGAAAACATAAGCCACCAAAGTCCAAAGATCAGCACGGCCAACAAACCACCAGAAACAAATTTGAACAAACATAAATTAACTCAACCCATACAAACGGTGGTGAGCAAGAGAACGACGACAAAGGAGGGTTAATCGAGAGGGATCGACGGTGGCCACCGAAGACGAACGAAGTAGGGGTGAAACTGGTGATGCGGAGATAAGCTCTCATCACACCACCATCGTTGAATGATTACATCGTAGATAAGAGGATTTGAATTAAAAGTGATGGGCATAGAATCTGATTAAGGCTTAGAGAGGTCAGAGAGAAAAGGGTTTAGACAAATAAAAAGATAAGTTGGAGGCTCTGAATTTGAAACTTTTTTAAAAAAATTGGAAGAAAGTAAATGTAAATGTCTTTTATAAAAAACTGTTAAATTTTAAGGTCTTCTCTATCTTGGACAGAGACATCATCACCACTGTATATTTTTTATCTTAAAAGAAAAGAAGAAATATTAGATGCATAATTCACAATGTGTTGTTAGTTATATCTAGGTTGAACTCTAGATTAACAAGAGTTTCTTCTACAATTTAGTTTTGTTACTCCACTTTGTTAAAAATTGCAATTGTGGTTCTTCATTGGGCAATTTTGCTCCTTCACTTTAAAAATTTGATTAAATGAGTGATAATAACTAGGAGTGTTTGCCGTGAAGTTCGGTTTTGAGCGTAAAAGTCATCATAACTGCGAGTAAAAATACATGCGGTTCAGTTTGGTTCAGTTGGTTTTTAACAACATCATCCAAACCATATCAATGCGGCTTGGATTGGTTCGATTGATGCGGTTTACAACATAACATTTAAGTACCAGGCAATTTTAAACATCCAAAAAAAGAACTTGAAGTTCCAAAATAACATTACAGTACCAATAAAAGTTGTTTATCAAAAATAACATTACAGTACCTTACAATTTTAAATATCCAAAAAAAGAACTTGAAGTTCCAAAATAATATCACATTACCGATAAAAAGTTGTTCATCTAAAATAACATTACAAAACCAAAGTAACATTACAGTACCAACCTTTAAAAAAATAATTACAGTACCAAACAAAAGAACAACTTGAAGTTACAAAGTAATACTTCCCCCGGTCTCAAATATAAGTAAAGATCCATTTTCTAGGTTCATTGAATCATTTATGTATTTGGACTAAAACTTAGACCAAATACATAAATAATTCAATGATGTTTTAGACCAAATATATAAATAATTCAATGAACCTAAAAAATGAATCTTTGTTTATATTTGAGACCCGAGGGAATACATCATTATGACTCCAAAATATGACACATTGTCTTGGTAATTGAGCTATGTATATTGGAATATAATAGAAACTTAAGCTAAACATTGCGGTTTGATCCGGTTCAGATTAGTTCAATTTGCAAATCAAATGCAGTTTTCGGTTTGGATTAGTTCAATTTGCAATTTTACTTTTGGATTGGTTTAGATACTACCACTAATAATAACTGTTCAATATAATGACATGAAAATAAAATAAATCACTTAACATAAAATGAATAATGAATGGTTAAATTGGACAAAAACAAATGAATGGCTAAAAAATTGGATGGATTTAAATCATTAGCCAAAGATAATGTGAATGTATATTTTCCTTCCCAACCCTGTGGAGGAAATGGATTAAAGAATGCATATGCACAGCTACAACGTCGGTCTTAGTCAATGGTAGCCCAACTGATGAGTTTCCTCTTGAACGAGGATTAAGATAAGGGGGCCCTCTATCCCCTTTTCTTTTCTGCTAGCTGCTGAGGGTTTGCATGCTCTGATGGAGGCTATGGTAGAACATAACTTGTTTACAGGTTATAGTGTTGGTGAGGTTGATCCGGTTCCGATTACGCATCTATAGTTTGCCGACGATACACTTTTGTTAGGGGTTAAAAGTTGGGCTAATGTTCGTGCTTTGCGGGTTGTTCTTGTGTTGTTTGAGGCTATGTCGGGTCTGAAGGTTAATTTCAACAAAAGTATGTTAGTCGGGGTTAATATCCCTGATTCCTGGTTGTGCGAGGCGGCGTCTTCTCTGTGTTGTAAAGTGGGAAAAATTTCTTTCCTTTATTTAGGAATTTCTATTGGGGAGGGTGGTTTGGGAAGCACATTTCGAAAAAGGTGGGGGATGGGTCAGATACTTTCTTCTGGACTGATCCCTGGGCGGCTGAGACTCCTTTATGTGAGAGGTTTGGGCGTTTGTTTGACTTGGCAGAGACCAAATCGGCTACGATGGCTGAGATGTTTGCATTAGGGTGGGGTGATGGTGGAGAGGCGTGGGTGTGGCGGCGTCCGTTGAGAGGGTGGGAGGAGGAGGAGTTGAGGGAGTGTCAGACTTTACTCTCTGCCTTCCTTGCAGGCAGATTCTTCAGATCGATGGCTTTGGCAACCTGGCCCTGCTACAGGCTATTCTGTTCGCGGAGCTTATCATTTACTTACGTCACAGGATTTTGTCACCCTAGATGACGCGACAGGTCTCATTTGGCATACTCAGGTTCCTTTGAAGGTCTCCATATTTGCGTGGCGTCTTCTGCGGGACAGGTTACCCACAAAAACAAACCTGGTCTCACGTGACATTTTATCACCAGAGGCTCATCACTGTGTATCCGGTTGTGGCATTGTCGAATCTACGCAGCATTTATTCCTATCTTGCAGCACTTTTGGCTCTCTTTGGTCACTTGTTAGTTCTTGGATTGACTCTACGTTGGTGGACTCTCAGACATTACCTGATCACTTTATGCAGTTTACTTCTTCAGCAGGTGTTTCTCGAGCACGTCGCTCATTTATGCAGCTCATTTGGTTAGCCTGTGTTTGGGTTGTGTGGCACGAAAAAAATCAAAGACTGTTCAGAGGCTCCGCAAACTCTTTACATCATATGTTGGACAAGATCAAGTTTTTCTCTTTTAGGTGGTTGAAGACGACGAATAGTACTTTAACTTTAAACTACCATTGTTGGTGGTCTAGTCCTTTGGTTTGCTTGAATTTTGTTTGATTTACTCTTTTGAAACTTTGTTTATGACTCTTTTATAATCATTCATAATTTCCTTCGGCACGTCTTATGCTGAGAGATTTACCTGGATCTATTATTATATATATACGTCTCATTTTTGCTCGTTAAAAAAAATGTGAATGTATATTTTGAGTTATATCTTTTGAGATATGGAAATGAATCTTAAATTTTGCTATTACACATATGTGGCTTTTGTTTATGAATGATATATAAATAATTTCGTAGTCTTTAATTTTTTTTTTAAAAATCAACTCCACTTACAATATTTTTTTTTTTTGGTACATAACTCCACTTATAATATTATTATTATTATTAGTTTTTTAATTTATACTGTATTAACGTATTTTACGTTGGAACATGATGGAACCACGTGCTTTGTGATGAGTGCCACGCATGTCGACAGTGCAGTGCTCTGAAATTTATGTCCAAACAAATATTTCCTCCTGTTCGACAGAGTGTAATGTAATAGACCATATATTACTCTACAGTAGTACACTTGTCTTTAGATCGGTGGTGGTTTTGATATAGATTTGTAGTATCTTGTTACCTCAATTGTGACAAAAACTATTCTCCATTTCGTTACATGAATGGAATGAAGCTATTTTTTTTGTTAGAGTGGAGCTATTAAAAAAATATCATGAATGTCCACAAATCCTAGCTCAAATGGTAGAAATGTCGAAATTGGTAGTGTGTGTGTGAGTTTTCAATGACTTTGTCATTTCGTCTACCAACCAAAAAAAAAAAATCATGAATATATTAACAAGCAAAAAATTAATATTTGCTACTTAAAGAAACTATCAATTAATTAAAGCGGAAATAAATAAAAATAAAAATTAACAACAACTAAATTTTTTACATCTCTTAAGGTGAATAAATCGAAAATATGACGGGTTGGCGGCCGACCTTGATGAAAGGAAGAGGAAGAGCTGTACAGGGGAGGAAGACATAAACATTGTTGTACAATATCGAATTTTTATTTTGACACCTGTCACACATATAGGCAAAGACCGGAGGAAAATGAAGGATAAGCAAATGGAGCATATATGAACTCCACAAAATGCAAAACAGAAAGAAAAAAAAAACTGAAATTTAAACAGTACTGCAATTTGACAGAGGTTTTGATGGGGGTGATCCCCTCCCTCGTGTAATTTATGTGTAATTTGTTTTGCTTTTGAGTTTCGCGGCCCTCTTTATAACAACAATAAATAATAATAATAATAATAATAATAATAATAATTGTTGATTATAAATAAAAGGGTAAATGACTTTTTACTCCCGGCAAAATTTCCGAATTTCAATTTATCCCCTGCGCAATTTTTTTTTCCTGTTTACCCCCTGCAAAATCAAGATCTTGTCATTTGCCCACCTGTGTAGACAAGTTACACATGGGGGCAAATGACAGAATCTTCATATTGCAGGGGCATAAAAAACAAAAAAAATCTATGCAAGGGGTAAATGGAAATTCGCGAATTTTGCAGGAGGTAAAAACTCATTTACCCTTAATAAAATAAAAAACAGTCTGGACCGAAAGTAAATGTAAAGGGTGTATTTAGCAAAAGCTCAAATATTAATTAAGGACTTGTACAACGACCCAATACATACGCGAGAATTAAGCCCAATTTTTCCATAAGGGCGAGACCAGAAGGGCGGGACACCCATCTATGGCGAGACATGGTCGCATGGGTGAGATACCCACGATTCCACGATCCCCTCATTCTTCATTGTAACTGTCATTTTTCTCCACGATTTTATCCATTTATCATCACCCTCCGTATGACTAGGAGCAAATTTTAGGAAGAACCATTGTATTCAAACCACGTTCCCCATGATCACCTTGTAAATAAGCATGTGATCAAATGTATAGGAGGAACGTGGGATTGGCCAACGAAAGAAAAAGGGCGGGAAGAACTCTCTTCCTGTATACCCTATAAATACTTGTAACATTGATGAAAAACAGGACAAATCAGAATTCGAGATAACCAATTTGATTATTTTGTTTATCCGACGGTCCAAATTACTTACTTTTCACACCCATTTGAGTGTTCACCAGAACATTTTGGCGCCCACCGTGGGGCTGCGGTAAAACGATTCCCAGCCTACAACTTAGAGAGAAAGCAACGCTGCAAGCAAAGATCAAACCATGGCTACCAATCATGGAAGTCCTTCACTTCAAGTTGCAATGGAAGAGATCAGAAGCCTGTAGAAGAAAGTAACCACAATGGAGAAAGAAAGGGCTGAACAAAATGTAGACTATGAGGACGAAAGTCTTATTGAATCTCAGCCCCTTCGTCAATCACTCTGGGATTCTAAAGTCCCAGATAACTTCAAATCACCCCACTTACCAACCTTTGATGGTAAGACAGACCCTGTGGAGCATTTGATGGTTGTAGGAACTCAAACTGCCATCATTGGAGCACCCCAGCATTTGAGGTGCAAACTCCTTTCAGGGACTTTGAAGGATGCTGCACTGCGTTGGTTTATGAACTTACCCAACAATTCCATCGAAAGTTATGCTGACTTTCACAAAACGTTCATACATCAGTTCTCCGGAACTAAGCACGTTAAAGTCACAGCAACCAGTCTTTTCACAATTCGACAGAATTATGCTGAAACTCTTCGAGAGTATCTTGCTCGATTCAGTGAAGCAACAATCACGGTGTCAAATCCCAACCAGGAAATGGTCGTTGCGGCTTTTCACAATGGATTGAAGGCTGGGCACTTCAACGAGTCTTTGGCACAGAAGCCCGCTACCTCGATGCAAGAGGGGATCAAAAGAGGCAGTTGCTACATCAAAGGTTAAGAGAGCAACGCAGAATAGCGCTCCAGAGATGCTAAGGAAAAGGATTCAAGGAACAATAATAGCAAGGGCCAAATTCACAATCCCAGCAGAACTGGCAAAACAACGATACTCACAAACAGAGATATCGTGCTAACCCTTACCACCCTCCTAACATCGGTGGAGGAATGGGTTATCATCACTACAGGCGGCACCCAGCGGATAGAGAGTATACGCCGCTAAACAGGGCTAGAGTGCATGTGTTGCACGAGATTCTACAAGCAGGCTTGGCGCCTCTACCTCCTCCCAGGATGCACAACACCGTCATGGGACCAGACACTGAGGCGTGGTGTGTTTATCATAGGTGCAAAGGTCACGATACTGAAAGGTGTTTCCGCTTGAGGGATTTAATTGAAGAGCTGATCAGAAGCGGCCATTTGAGGAAATTCCTTGAAGACGCCACCAAAGGTCAAATTGCCCTCCCAAAACAAATGCCCAACCAACAGAAGGGCGAGGGTGATGGAAGAAACAAAGGAGAGAAACAACGAGTAGCGGTCAACACAATATCTGGAGGATTCGCAGGGGGAGGTGAGTCCAACTCGGCCAGGAAGCGTTATATTAGGAAATCGAAGTTTGAAATATGCTCAGTGGGAAAATCAATTTTTCCCCACACTCCAGAAATCTCGTTCAACCCGGAGGACGCGCGGGACGTCATTCCCCACGATGACGATCCTTTGGTGATACAGGCTCAAATTCTTAACTGTGACGTCAAAAGAGTTCTCATCGATTCAAGAAGTTCCGTAGACATCCTATACTGGGATGCCTATAAGGCGATGCGCCTATCTGACGAACAGTTGAACCCATACTCCGACACGTTAGTAGGATTCGCCGGCGAGCAAGTGGACGTCATGGGTCACATCACGTTGTACACTAACGGGATAAATATGGTCAACGTCTCAGATGGACCCAAGAGAGGAATTCCAGGACAAAATGGTTAGTCCAATCGAAGATTTAGAACAGGTCCAAATTGGCGAGCAACCACATCAGACGACCAATATTGGAACGAGCCTCCAACCAGAAGAATGGGAGAAAATCATCACCATACTACGCAACAATAGGGATTTGTTTGCATGACAGTCATCTGATATGTCGGAAATTGACAAGAGCGTAATTACGCTTAAGTTATCCATCTTGTCCGCCAACAAGCCAGTGGTCCAACGAAAGAGGAAAGTGGGAGAGGAGCGAAGAACGACCACCACTGAGGAGGTGGCTAAACTAAAAGAGGCAGGATTCATCGAGGAGATCAAATACCCCGCTTGGTTAGCAAATGTAGTAATGGTGAAAAAGGCATGCGGCAAGTGGAAAATGTGTGTTGTTTTCACGGATCTAAACAAAGCATGCCCTAAGGATCTGTATCCACTGCCCAACATTGACAGGTTAATTGATGGGGCATCAGGTTACAAGACGTTGAGCTTCATGGATGCCTACTCCAGCTATAACCAAATCAAGATGCATCCCATGGACGTCCAACATACGACGTTCATGTCTAACACCTGTAACTATTTTTACAATGTTATGCCGTTTGGCCTGAAGAATGCAGGAGCCACTTACCAGCGGCTGATGGACAGAGTATTCGTGGAACAAATAGGGAAGAATCTGGAGGTGTATATTGATGACATGGGGGTCAAGACTCAGAAGGAAGGCGAGCACGATGAGGACTTAGATGACATTATGAAATTAGTCAGAAAGTATAACATGCGTCTTAATCCGGCCAAGTGCTCTTTTGGGGTCCAAGCTGGTAAATTTTTGGGTTTTCTGCTTACTCATAGAGGGATAGAGGCAAACCCAGATAAATGTCAAGCCATCATCAACATGAGAAGTCCTACCTCCGTTAAAGAAGTCCAGCAACTAACGGGGCGAATAGTAGCACTTTCCAAGTTGTTGTCTTGTTCAGGCGAGAAGGCCTGTCACTTCTTCGCCACGTTAAGAAAGAGCGAAAGGTTCACATGGAGTCCTGAATGTGAGGAAGCATTCAAAAAGTTAAAGGTATTCTTAGCTTCACCCCCTATCCTTACTCGCCCTGAACAGGGCAAAACATTATATCTATATCTGGCAGTATCTGAGAAGGCGCTCAACTCGACGCTGGTGTAAGAGGTCGGAGGAGAAGAAAAGCCCGTTTACTTCGTGAGCAGGACTCTACGAGGGGCATAAACAAGGTATAAGAAGATTGAAAGGTTGTGTCTAGCAGTGGTAATAACAACCCGCAAGCTGAGGCAGTATTTTCAAGCCATCAAGTGATAGTGAAGACGGACTACCACATCAAGAATGTGTTGCGCAAACCAGACCTGACCGGAAGGATGGTGGCTTGGTCATTTGAATTATCAGAGTTTGATATCACCTATATACCCAAGGGGGCGATTAAGTCCCAAGTCTTGACAGATTTTGTGTTAGAATTGACAGATCCTCCAAATAAAGGCGAAGCCCATCCATGAACTCTCTCTGTGGACGGGTCATCTAATATGAGAGGCAGCGGAGCCGGCATAGTCTTAGAAGGGCCTGAGGGAGTACTTATAGAGCAATCACTGCGATTCGCCTTCAAAGCGAGCAATAATCAGGCAGAGTACGAAGCACTGATAGCCGGGATGAAACTGGCAAAGGAAATGGAAGTACAAGAGCTCAAGGTGCAAAGTCACTCACAGCTGGTCGCCAATCAAGTATCTGGAGAGTTCCAGACCAAAGATCCACAACTCGCCAAGTACTTGAAGAAGGTTAAGGGAATGGCAAAACAATTCACCATGTTCGAGTTAACGTATGTACCCAGGGAACAAAACGCAAGGGCAGACTTACTAGCTAAGCTCGCCAGCACAAAGAAGCCAAGTAACCATCGTACTGTCATTTAAGAAACGTTGAAATCACCAAGCATAAATGAGGTTGAGGTAGGAATGGTGGTAGAGGAGGAGGACTGGCGAAGTCCAATAATCAGATATTTACAAATGGATGCCCTCTCCCTGGCGAGAGATGAGGCCGCAAAGATAAAGAAAATGGCGGCGTGGTACACAATGGTAGGAGGCAAGCTCTACAAGAGGGCATTTACAGCTCCCATGCTCCTATGTGTAAGTAACACAAAGGCATGCAGAATCCTAAAGGAATTACACGAAGGCTCATGCGGGAGCCATATTGGGTCTAGATCCCTGGCAAAAAAGGTGATGAGGGCTGGTTTCTATTGGCCTAACCTACATGATGACGCGCAGAGGCATGTCAGAACCTGTGACAAATTCCAACGCTATTCAAATCTGCATCACGCATCAGGCGAGCCGTTAAAGTCAGTTCTATCTCCTTGGCCGTTCTATATGTGGGGAGTGGACATCATATGACCCTTTCCCATATCTACGGCTCAAGCAAGATGGATCATCGTAGCAGTTGACTATTTCACCAAATGGGTGGAAGCAGAACCAATATCAGGTATTTCGTCAGATCAGGTAATAAAATTCTACTGGAAGAAAATTATTTGCAGGTTTGGCTTGCCAAAATACATCGTCTCAGACAATGGCACCCAGTTCACCAGTGAAAGAGTGGTAGAATATTGCAGAGGTAAAGGAATTCGAAATACTTTCATCTCTGTAGAACACCCCCAAGCCAATGGGCAGGCAGAGTCAACCAACAAGGTTATCCTTAGAGCCTTAAAAAGAAGAATTAGCTCTAAACAGGAAAGTTGGGTGGAACACCTTCCCGCTATATTGTGGTCATATCACACAACGCCACAGTCTTCAACGGGGGAACCACCCTTCACCATGGTTTATGGAGCAGATGTTATGATCCCAGTAGAGATACAATCTTCCACCTGGAGGAGGGATACCTTAACATTGCAGGAAAATAATGCTGCCCTAGAAGAAAGCTTGGATCTGCTCCCAGAATTAAGAGAGAAGGCTCACTTCAGAGAGTTTTATACCAAACAAAGAGCTGCAAGAAAGTACAACACTAGAGTCATCCCTAGAAAATTCAAAGAAGGCGATCTAGTTCTGAAGAGACCCATGGGCACAGACAAAGGTGGGAAGATGGCAGCTAATTGGGAAGGACCCTTCAGAATTCAGGAGGCATTTGAAGGAGGGACTTACAAATTAGAAACAATGGAAGGCGAGACCCTGCCCAGAACGTGGAACATTGCCAATTTGAGATTCTATTACAGCTGAAAGGGTTTGTGAGTGAGCTCGCCAAGACGAGCTCACGTTTATATTTGATTTTTTGATACATTAGGATAGATGAGTTACATCTCTGTTATATGTACTTTTATATCTTATGTATACTGAAATCAAGAAGCTGATGAATAAAGAACAGTGGGACGCTCTTTTCTCTTGCAATTGCAAGAGTTTTTATTGAGGCCCGCAGTTTTCAGAAAGATTGCAGTGTGTTATTTAATATTTCATTTATGAGTTTTCAGCAAAATTGCAAAAAAAAAAAAAAAAAAAAAAGGAGAAGATCAACGCTGTGTAAGTCTAAGGCCTCAGCCACAAGGAAATTGACAACATCATATAAGTCTACGGCTTTGATGTGTGATTCATTATGGCCGTCATGTAAGTCTAAGACTTTGGCGAGCTAAAAAAAAAAAGGAAAGGCCGCCATGTAAGTCTAAGGTTTTGGCGAGCTAGAATCTGGTAAAAAAAAATTATATAATACCAGCACCACCATGTAAGTCTAAGGCTTTGGTGTGTGAAAAATCCAGTAGAAAAGAAATATATAATACTAGCACCATCATGTGAGACTAAGGCTTTGATGGTGAGTTATAACGGCCGCCATGTAAGTCTAAGGCTTTGACGAGCTAATTTTCCGGTAGTAAGATTCATATGATGCCGGCACCGTCATGTAAGACTGAGGCTTTGACGTGTGATTTTCTCTGGCGAATTTAAGTACCCAGTTTTGCATCGTGTAAGTCTAAGGCATCGATGTCAAAAATATTATGTCTGGTGAATTCAAGTACCCAGTAAAAACCGTGTAAGTCTAAGGCATCGGTCACAAAATATAAAGGCCGTCATGTAAGTCTAAGACTTTGACGAGCCAAATCTACAAACACCGTCATGTAAGTCTAAGGCTTTGGCGTGTGAATTATTAAAGGCCGTCATGTAAGTCTAAGGCTTTGGCGAGCTAAATCTACAAACACCGTCATGTAAGTCTAAGGCTTTGGCGTGTGAATTATTAAAGGCCGTCATGTAAGTCTAAGGCTTTGGCGAGCTAAAATTACAGGTGAGCAAAAACGGCATCACCAGAAGTTCATATAAAAGAAAATCAAGAGGCGATCCCCCGCAGAGGAAGTACATCGCCCAAGAAAACAAGGTACCGCTATTTTTAGTCATTATCCAAATCATTATGAATACAATTTTATGTGTTAAAATGCGAAGAAAGCGGAAAGAAAAATAAACAGGCAAGACAAAGATAAAGCCAAAAGAAATTCATTCATTGAGTATGATTTATCATTACATAACAGTGTTCCCAATACAAATCTGAATACAGATAGGATACCATTACAATAAACCTAGATCTAGAAAGAAAAACAAGAAAACAAAAAACAGTAAAAGACCATAGTGAGGAAGACCTGTGGGGGTGGCCCCTCCACAGAATAAACCATGGAGGAGCCACACGACCGTAGTGAGGAGACCTGCAGGGATGGATCCTCCACAAAGAGGGTTTTTATCCTTCCTTATTACAAGGGGAATTCTTCTCCTTCCCCGAAATTAGCTTGGACTCTGCCGTTAATTGCGAGTCTTCTGGATCTGAATCCTAGGATTCATCTTCAGGACGATAAGTCCTTAGATACTCAACGTAATCTGAATCGGCCTTGTCAGATTCAGAGCTTTCTTTTTCAATAATCTGAGGTTTAGACTTTTTGGAGTTTTTGGTTTTAGAAGAAGAAGTTTTCTTAGAAGATTTGGGTTTGGAAGAAAAAAGTTGGGAAGAATTAACCCTAGGGCTCCTACGTGTGGGAGAACTATTGTGCTTCTTGGTAGATCTTTCCATAATTTCTAGAGAAAGAAAGAAGAGAAAATAAAAGGTTTCAGAACATGAAAATCTAGGCATGGGTTACCTCCTTTTTATAGTAGTTTAAAACCCTAAAAAAGATAAGTACAAGCGCGCGTTTCTAGGAAAAATAGTTAATACCTTGGACAAGACTACTTTGGGAAATGCGTACAGGCGCGTTTTTCAAGGGAGTGAGAGGTTTAGAAGAAAAATTAATTTTTTAAACCGTTACAAACGAGGAAAGGAAGGCGTGGACGACTTAAAACACTAACACATATATAAGCTAATGTTAAAACAGTAGGCGAGAAGAGAATAAATAGTAAACATACTTAATTAAAAGAGTCAAGAGTTTGGAAATAAACCTCCATAAGGCGAACAAAATAGTTACAACCAAAATAAACATAGGCGCGCAGGCCCAAAAGGAAATAGAAGTAAACTACTCAGAAGCAGGAGGGACATAGACGACAATCTTGCCATCCACTATCTGGTTGACAGAATCCAGTTCGCCCAGCTTGACAGCATCCACATCAGGAAAGACCACCTTCACCTGATCCAGTGCAAACATAAACCCGTCATCATATTGGCTCGCCACATCCATTTCCAGGGCATCCACCATAGTAGTAAGAGTATCCACCTTCTAGGACGCCTCCTATTTTCCTTGTGTCGCCACCTCAAGCTCGCCTTCCAAGGCCTTCACCTTCCCCTTCAAAGCAATCACCTCGTCATCCTTAGCCTTCACAGCCGCCTTCACCTTTTGCTCCTGCTCAGCCTTCACTGCAGCCAAGTCCTCGTCAAACTTGCTCTTGGCCGCAACAAACTCCTTCTCCAAAGCACTCAAGCTGGTATCAGCTGACTCCATCTTGTTCCTGAAATCAATATACTCAAGCTCTTGGCGATTAGAAAGGTAGTAGGTAAGCAGGACACCCTGAATGTGATGGTCCATGGCCGCCTGCTTGAGATCCTCAAAGGTGAGTTCAGAAAGGTGGTAGGTGCGGACAAACTTCTGAAAACCATCATCAACCATACCAAAGGAGTCGAAATCCTTAGTGAACAGACTGGCGGAGAGGTTGCTTTTCTTTCCCTTCTTCGCCTCAGGGTTGGAAGGACAACATTGGGAGGAAGCTCATTTCCCCTTGCTAGCGGCATTAGAGCCTCCCTCGCCAAGAGATGTCAAACCCCTACCCTTTGACGTCCTCCTAAACTTGAGGGGCTCATCCTCAATCTCGGCCTCCTCCTCGTCAACCACAGTACTCTTCCTCTTCTTGGGGATCTCAACAGGAATCCTCCCGGTCTCCTCTGAATTCTTCCTCTTGGTGTTCTTAACACCACTTTCTTCAACCACCAACTGAGACATATCATCTGTGGAGGCGGCGGCACGCTCTGCCTCAGCCCTTTGAGCTTTCGCCTTCAGCACCAAGGCCGCCCTTTGTTGTGCTGAAAGAGTAGACATGGAAGCTACAAAAACAAAGACGAGGTCAGTAAATATAGAAATACAGAATCTAAATAACGACAACATAATACTACAGTCGCTTACACAAATACTCCCCAAGAGATTCAGTCTTATTCTCCCTAGCAAGGAGTTCGCTCGAACTCATCACATGAAACCTATTGAAGGCTGCTACTGCTTGACGCTCATATTCGTTAAGGGTATCCGCTCGGGTTCCCTTGATGAGGCGAGGAGCCGACAACCAATAGAAGGGAAACAGATGATTCCCAGAGGCATCAAACATAAGCTCTGGAAATCCTTCCCTACAACGAAACCGGACAAAAGTATCCCTATAGTTCTTAAAATTTGAAGCGTATAAAGAAAACCGCCCTTTATTAGGCTGACTGCTAATACAGACAAGAGAGTGAGGAGAGATATTTTTTACATGAAAGAAACAAAAGAAAATCCCAACAGTGGGAATTATATCTAACCACTCACAGGCGATTTGAAAGGCTTTCAAAAACGCCAAACTATTTGGATGAAGCTGACAGGGGGCGATATTCATTACCCTTAGGATTTGACACTCAAAAGAATTAAACGGAAGCCAGAGATTTAGGGTTTGGATGATGTGGGTGTACATATAAAAATAGTGAGGCTCTTGTCCGTTGACAGTAGTCACGAACTCGCCGACGGCGACAGGGTCAATCACGACCTGATTTTCGCCGCCTTCACCAGATACATGGACAGCCTGTCTAAAGGTGGAGATGAAATCCGCAGTAGTAAATCTAGATGAGATTTCCATTGAAGTAAAAATCGTTGCAACATAGTCTGCAACAATCAAAGAGCGATTATTAGGGTTTCTAGAACTAAACTCAGACGAAGAAATAATAATACAATCGCTATCATCTCCGCTACTATCACTATCGCTAGTCTCAGATTCGAAATCACTAGATTTAACGGTAAACCCAAACATCTCAGGATAATAACCGTTAATGTTTAGGGTTCCGTCAGCTCTAGTGTAATGGGCACGAACTTGACGTTCCCAATCGGAACCCACATGATGAATAACTAAAGGGTAATCTTTCGCACCATCAAGTTCGCGTAAAAGAACCATGACTAAAGTAAAATTAAAAATTCCTAGAAAGACAAAGGTAAAAAAACGAAAAATACCTTGAGAAGTTAAACAGTGGGGAGACTGGAAAAGCGGAGAAGTAAGTACAAAAGTACTTTATAATGGAGATCTGGACGAAAAAACGAAGAAAATGGAAATCTGGGAGAGAGTATGGACTAAAAACAGTGACTGACAAAACTTCAGGGACTAAAAAGTGTGAATTTTTTTTTCAGGGACTAAAAACGAAATTATGAGAAACTATAGGGACCAAAAACATATTTAACCCAAAATTTAATTTATATACACTATCGGTGTAAAGTTATTTTACACATGCAACCAATAATATACCAAAACATCATGTATTGTGTTTAAAAACACCTGATGTGTCACATTCATTAAATGATGTGGCAACACATCATTGGATGCATGTGCAAAAAAACTTTACACTGACATTGCACAACAATTAAACTCATTAAAAAATATGAAATGTTTTTTATTTTTGAAAGAGAAAAAGGAATATGCAAGACAGTGTAAAATAATTTTACACGGTCAATCAATGCCAACCATGTATTCCGCCACGTCACCCCACTTCATCCCAAATTCACACAAAACTAGCAGCAATTTTTGGTAACTAGTTTCTCCCTCTGTTCCTACTCACTCCTTCCATGGCTCAGAGCAGTGCACCGATCATCATCATCATCTTCTTCTTCTTCAATAAATAAATTAGCTGTATTCGAATTCAAAGAAGAAGACGAGAAGAAGGTTGAAAACATTTCTCATAAGATGATCAGAAAAGCTCCAACCCCTAATAGAGATTATGCATTTCTCGGTTCATTCCGAGCCACTGGTTCCATGACTCAGTCCACATTTTCTACGTCGTCTTTGATTTCAACGCAAAATATGAGAAGAAGTTAGAAAAGCCTCCTTTTCCTAATTATGTGTTTCTCCAAGCCTTTTTGCATGGTTCGAAACCTCAATCAAAGCTTATTCATGTTGATCCAAATGATCTCGATAATGATGAAGAATTAAGGCAAAAATGATCATGCATGTTCAATTGACACTCGAGAGATGAAGGTTTTGATTTAAAATAATCAGTTATTTTTAGACTTTGACAGATTGTTATTAGGTAATTAGTTTGTTAATTAGTTACGAGTTTATCGTTTATGATCAAATATTCAATATGAATTCTAAGGATAGTTTTTGACATTGATTTGTGGAATCTTTCGAAGGCCTTTGATATATTCAAGAATAAACTATACTAGTGTATCTTGGAATGAATTGGATTCAGGTACTCATGAAGAGCAACCATTTGGTGAAAATTGAAGTTTTTTTTTTTGAATGGCGAAAATTGAAGAATCTAATACTTCCAAACCAGATAGCACTTGAGGAGGATGTATACATCAAATTTCAGATTTGGCTCTGAATACTAATGTTGACAATTGTTCTCTTCGTGGATCGTAGTTTTGTGTGTGTTTGTAGTTCTCATGTGCTTGTGTTTTTTGTCTTTTTATTATTGGAGCTCTGGTTGTGAGTACTTCTCATACTTCATACCTCTTTTGTGTTTGTACCATAGATGTTTTGTCTTTGTTTATAGGATTAAATATATTTTTGATCTCTATATTTTCGTCGGATTTTGTTTGTAGTCTATAAAGATTTTTTTCACACTTTTTAGTCCCTGAAGTTTTTGCAGTCAGTGTTTTGTTTTTAGTCCATACTTTTCATTCAACTCGTGCATATCAATTCGAAATTTTAAATTTTTTTATGCGGTCATGTTTAGTACATTATATGAATATCTCTTACAAAAGTTTAAATTTTTTTAACAAGAGATGAATTAAATATGAATTTTTAAGTTTTTTGCATATAAAAATTCATAAATAATTCATCTTATGTTAAAAAAAATTAAATTTTTATCGGAGATTGATTAAAAATAGGGATTAAAAACACTGACGTAAAAAAACTTCAGGGATTGAAAAGTGTGAAAAAAATCTTCAGAGACTAAAAACGAAATTCTGTGAAACTATAGGGATCAAAAACATATTTAACCCTTATTCATATAATTATATTTGCCATTAAAAAAAAAAACCTATTGTTGACAATTGAAAAGAAGGATGTTAAAAATAGACATATTTTATATGTTATAAGTCGGTTTTATAGAATTGAATTAAATTTAATTTAAAATTCTAATACCATACGTTTTAACGCCGTTCTAGAAAATAAAATCTCAACTCGAATGGTTTCCGTCTAAAAAACAAATAGAGTGACTAAATTTGAAAACAGAAGTAACTTATAGAGTTTTTAAAAACATTTTTAAAAATGTAAAGACTATTGTTAAAAAGCGAGCCACCAAAAACATATTTAATCCTTTATTTTAACAAATAATCATGAGAAAATGTATAAGGGAAAATACCACGTTTTAATCACAAAAAATGTGTTTCATTTAGGTTTAACTTCAAGTTATGCCATGATGAACAATAAATATTTACAAGGCAATATCATGCTTGCATTGGAATTCAAGGAATATTTATTGGGGAGTCCTTAATACTAGGCATTCTTTGTTTTTAAGCAATATATCTACTGCACTTGACAGTGATGTGCCTTACAGCCTCTATATTTCATAAATTTCTCTTAGGTTAAATTTGTTTTTTTTTTTTTGTCTCTATTTCTATTTTTCACTGTTTACAAGTTATATGACTTGTCTTGCAAATTTCCCATGCAAAAAACATAAATTCATAGTTTATGTAAAAGAACCAAACTAGCTGAAAACCATGCTTTTTTCTTATCCTTTCTTTTCAAGATTTCTTATGATATATATATAAACCTATGCTTAGGCACCCTATTATATCACTGTTTATTCATATGTTAATGTATTATAACAATTCAAGCATGTTAATGCTAAATATGTTATTACAAAAACTTACCAACTCCTATTCTCTTCTCTGGCTTCCATTACTGCTGATTATACTAAGCAATGTTTCAGTAAATGGTGTTGAACAAAAGGCAATTAATTTCTTCTCCTTCATTCATTACATTAGATTAGATAAATTTAATATACTTACCCAAGAGCACTTTGATGAGATGACGCGGGTCTAGCTTAACCAAGGTCTTGGGTTCGATCCCTGACTTGGGCATATATACAACAAAGTTAAAACTTTTAGGGAGAGTTTGCCGTCCATTTAAGTCCCACAAGGTTTGAGGGATTAGTCTCTGCAGTTGCGTGCAGAGGATCCATGATTTATGCAAAAAAACCATTTGAGTTAGGCGCCATTTGAATCCTTAACATGTTAGTTTTTGTGTTTCATTCTTTATTAACTTGGTCACCATTTGACTTGTTTGCAGAACTTTTACATTGTTTTCTTAGGAGCTCATCCTGTTAGTAGAGAAGGAGCAGTAGAGAATCATTTAAATATTCTCTCAGCTGTTAAACAAAGGTAATTTATTTAATTTGTAAATAGCCTAAAATCACATAAACGTGAGCTATATATATGTAGCTCGTGTGTATTCAAATACTTTCTAGGTCGGCCCTATTTGGATAAACAATTTAATTAAGTGCTTATAGCATAAATGCTCATCATATAATTTCTTATGTACAATTTATATCTATAACAAATGATAAAATCAAATCAAATTGTTTTCGTAACCTAGGATAGTTTATGAAAATAAGCTGAGAACAACTTATGGACATGTCATCAGTTATTTTCATCAGCTCCCCTAAACAGTCTTACACGTGTTTATATCAGCAGATAAACTCACATAAATCAATCAAAACAGAAATCTAGTTTTAAAATTAAAGGCATTATCTCAATGTCAAATGACAGAAATTTCTTTCATTACGTAGCAACCATCTTGAAGCCAAAGAATCCATAGTATACAGCTATACAAAGAGCTTTAATGCATTTGCTGCTAAACTGTCTGAAGACGAAGCCAACAAGTTATCTGGCATGAATGAAGTGCTCTCAGTATTTCCGAATCAGTACCGCAAGCTACACACAACAAGATCTTGGGACTTCATTGGATTACCTTTGACAGCTAAGAGAAAACTTAAATCAGAGGGTGACACAATTGTGGCTCTTTTGGATACAGGTTTATCATATCTTTCATCTCATTATCATTTTCTTTTTTGTATTTTCTTGTTTTGTACGATGGATTTTATGTAATGGTATCTGCATGAGTTGTTGACATAACACTTTTTCTTCATCGGTGAGGTAGGTATAACTCCGGAGTTTCATAGCTTCAAGGATGATGGATTTGGTCCTCCACCTGCTAAATGGAAAGGAACTTGTGACAAATATGTTAATTTCTCAGGCTGCAATAAGTAACATCCCTTTCCTTATGTACATTATGTCACTATGATTGTGTATATTTTCTTTTTGAAAAGACATGAGTTCGTTTGATCTGCAAAATAAAAGTACTAGAGAATAATACAAGACAGAATAACACAAGACAAAGTTCAAGGTATTGAAGCTGTTTGGTAAACAAAAAGTTATTTGGTATATTAGACAACTTGTGCAGAGGACAAAAAGTTGTCTCGTGATTTAGTAGGAGATAAGAATTTCAATTTTTGTTCTATCCCTCGGCTCGCAGTTTGTTACAATTTTAAAATCAAACACATTACATAAAAAATTGTCTTGTTCAGTCTCTTATTTTTTTAGTAGATCAAACGCATCCATAATGTATTAATAATTGAATTGACTGCTACTATTTGGTGTTAACAATATACAGAATTGTGTATAAGTTTTATTATAGCTTACATTATGTATTACATTCTTCTTGGCATCTACACTTGATGGAAAACTTGAAGCAAGATCATTGGAGCCAAATACTTCAAGCTTGATGGAAGGCCTGATCCATCTGATATATTATCTCCCATAGATGTTGAAGGCCATGGAACTCATACTGCATCAACAGCAGCAGGAAATCTTGTCCCGAACGCAAGTCTCTTCGGATTAGCCAATGGCACGGCTCGTGGGGCGGTGCCTTCAGCTAGGTTGGCAATTTACAAAGTCTGCTGGACAGAAGATGGATGTGCTGATATGGACATACTTGCTGCATTTGAGGCTGCTATACATGACGGGGTAGATGTCATATCGGTTTCGTTAGGTGGAGGAAATGCAAATTATGCACAGGACACTATAGCAATTGGTGCATTTCATGCCATGAGGAAAGGCATAATTACAGTCGCCTCTGCTGGAAATGGTGGTCCAACTTTGGCAACTGTCGTAAATAATGCGCCGTGGATAGTCACAGTAGCTGCTAATGGCATTGATAGGGACTTCCAGAGCATTATAGAGTTAGGGAATAGAAAAATTGTTTCTGTAAGTTTTTATTAATTTTGGCATTCACATATTCGACACACATAACCAGAGTACTCTTAGCGTAAAAAGAAAAAGTAATTATACTTTATCTAATATGTGTAATTCCAACATTGAGAATTATGCAGGGAGAAGGAGTAAGCACTTTCAGTCCAAAACAAAAACAATATCCCCTTGTTAATGGGATGGATGCAGCGCGAAACTCTTCAAGAAAGGAAGACGCTAAGTAATTTCCGCTTTGATTTTCAATAATATATGATTAAGTTTCCCATGTTAACAAGGAACATTTTACGACATTGGCAGGTTCTGCGATGGCGACTCCTTAGAGCCAAAAAAGGTAAAAGGAAAGATTGTTTACTGTAGATTTAGAACATGGGGCACTGATGCTGTTGTGAAAGCAATCGGAGGCATAGGTACTATAGTTGAAAATGATCAATTTCTTGATGTTGCTCAAATATTCAGTGCTCCTGCTACCTATGTGAATGAAAGCACAGGTCAAGTTATTACCAATTATATAAAATCTACAAGGTAAAAATACTCTTCTTTGTTCTCTAAACTACCTTTCGGGTCAATAATTTGCTACTAATATTCATTCTTAAACAAACTAATACTCCCACCAGTCCTTTTTATAAGAGACAACTGGGTCAACAAAAAATGATGTATCTTGACTATATTCTATGAACCAGATACATCAACTTTTGTTAACTCAGTTGTCTCTTATAAAAAGGACCGGAGGTAGAATATTTACGACAACTAATGAACGAACACTTTTACAACTGGACTATCTAATAACATAGATTTAACATAAATTTTTTGTTCAACAAAGATCACCATTAGCAGTGATACATAAGAGCCATGAAGTGAAAATACCAGCTCCATTTGTTGCTTCTTTTTCATCTAGGGGTCCAAATCCAGGATCTCAGCATGTTCTCAAGGTACCAATATTTGTAATTAGTGTACATTTTTATAGCTTCTTGATTATTGATCATAAAGCTAGTAATTAATATTGTTTTTCATTATAATTTCTTGGATGCATGCAGCCTGATGTAACAGCTCCTGGCATTAACATCTTGGCATCATATACACTTAGAACATCAATTACTGGTTTAGAAGGGGACACTCAATTTTCAGAATTTACACTAATGACGGGTACTTCCATGTCTTGTCCTCATGTTTCCGGAGTAGCAGCGTATGTGAAATCATTTCACCCAGATTGGACTCCTGCTGCAATCAGATCAGCTATAATTACCACAGGTAATAATTAATCCTATTAGTAGAGTTGTTCATAGTTTGGTTCAGGAAGCAAAACCGAATAGAACTGAACCCGAGAATCGGACCTTAATACTTTGTCCCGGACAAAAATGGCATAAAAGTTTGGTGCACAGTTTTGTGAGTCCCAACCAAACCAGAACAAACTTTACAGAAAACCAAACTGTACTTTTTCGAACCAAACTGATTCCTTAATCGAACTGTACCAAATTGCCATTACTGACTGATGCTTAGGAGGACTGGTGGAGAAAACAAAATCGAACCAAATCGAATAATATGACTGTTCTTTTAAATAAAAAACCGAGCTAACGGTTAAACTGAACCAAACTGGTTTTGGCACAGTTCAGTTTGCGAACTGTTAGTCACACTTAAGGTTTTTTTTTTTTTTTTTAAATTTTTATTTATGCGGTTTGGTTTAACGGTTCAGATTGGTTTCCTACCTTTAGTCCTAAGTCATAACTTGCTTCACCACATACAAAATGTCTCTAGTCATAACATGTTATTTTTGAGATGTCTTGACTTGTGTATGCTCTTTGTCAAAGCTAAACCTATGAGCCAAAAAGTTAACAAGGAGGCAGAGTTTGCTTTTGGTGCCGGTCAAGTTAACCCAACAAGAGCTGTGAATCCTGGTTTAGTCTACGACATGGATGACTTCGCTTATATCCAGTTCTTATGCCATGAGGGATATAATGGTTCCACTTTATCAGTACTAATTGGTTCTCCAATAAATTGCACTTCTTTGCTTCCTGGGATTGGCCATGACGCTATTAACTATCCTAGCATTCAATTAAGCGTGAAAAGCAACAAAGACAAAACAATAGGAGTTTTCAGGAGAAGAGTTACCAATGTCGGTCCTGGACCAACCATCTACAATGCCACCATAAAATCTCCAAAAGGAGTTGAAATCATAGTGAAGCCTACTAGCCTCATTTTCTCGCACACCCTGCAAAAGAGGAGCTTCAAGGTAGTAGTGAAAGCAAAATCTATGGCAAGCATGCAAATTGTATCAGGTTCACTGATTTGGAGAAGCGCTCGTTATATTGTTAGAAGCCCTATTGTTATCTACAGTCCATGAAGTTACATTTAGCAGTTGCCAAAATCAAACTTGTAGCATTTCCTGCTAACATGTGTAACATTTCTTTCGATTCTTTTGCTTATTGTTTACATTTTGTTCATTCCATAATAAATTACATCTCACATGCGACATATTTGAGTTACATCAATATATAAATGTTAGAAATAATATAAAACCATTGATGTAGCTCTATCCTAACAACTTAAGCTTTTGGGATAATCGGTTATTTGACAATAAACTATCATTATACAAATGTTTCCTTCACTTTTTTTTTTTTTTGACTAAAAATGTTTCCTTCACTTATACATGATCATAATGGCAACTGACAGGCCAATTTGAATATATATACGTGCATAACATTCATCTTGGAATAAAATCCTAAATTTAATAACGACATTCATGAATCTCTTGGTTGAAAACTTGGAGATTATACTAAAAAAATAATAATTATTCATTCATTCCTCCAACAGAAAAGAGGTTTTTTTTTTTTTTAAGAGGTTTTCCTTATAAATTACAATCTGCGAACAAGATGATTCTGCTTTAACCCCAATTTCGTCAATCCTTTGGGTACTTAAATCAAACCAGGCTATTCCATCATCTTCTTTTAAGTAAAATATATAACACTCTTTATTCCTGCCACGAGAGGACGCCTAATGCAAGGTACAGGCCCAACCACGAAGAGTTTAGTCCATGATTCCTCAACACCGACTTCACCCAAAATCCATATGTGAAAATAGGCGGTCATGCCAAGAGTACAAATGAAAGCCACAGATCCATTTAACACCACCAAGTTTTTGGCCAACAAACTAGATTTTAAGTTAAACGAGGGTAAGGTTATTGTTAAGAATATCTCATTTCTAAAGTCAAACGACACTATTTTATTGTTTGCACCCAACCAAATGACATAATTCATTCAAGTTCACCTCACGATGAGCATACCCAGGAACAGGAACATCGATGCCATCGAGTTTCCTCCAAGAATTATTTTTGAGGTTATATACCTCCCAGAAAGGTTCGTACACACGTGGTGCCCGTCCCTCCCAGAAAATGTCATCATCATCTAGGAAAGCGCTATCCTTCTTCCAGAAAAGGTTATTTGTCTCGGGCAAACAAATCCAATTACCTTTGAAGTATATGGGATATTGAGCAATCCGAATAACCTTATAATCATCAGTAACATGATCATAACCAATGCCAAAGGAAGAGGATTAAACTCAATGTTCTCATATGGTTGATGGCTATGAGGAACAAGCTTATATTCCCCAGTGGCCGGATTCCACAATACAATGGTTACGTGGTCATGAAGGTTTTCTTGAGAGACACAAAGAATGCCATTAATGCTAGCAGAACACAAAATGCGAATAAATGTGCTATTCTCTTGAGGAGGGGGTGGGCCAGGTGCCATTCTGGAATTTCTCACCGGAAAGTGTGTACAATGAGGGGTGATAAGGGCTACTACTCCCTGCCATTTTGCTTTAGCAGGATTTGCGTGCTGTCGTCTTCCTTATCATGTTTGGAAATTAAAAAAATGCTGCGGAACATGTCCATGAAACGAAGGTTTTGGAACAAAAGAGACCATGATTTTTGAACACATGTGAACCGTGTAAGGAATTTAATAGGCAATTTAGAGAGTATAGATAAAGCAATGTCATCGTGTATGTGTAAACAAGTACTAACCTTCTTCTTATATGTTGTTGAGGAGCTCAAGAATGAAGTGGAATTTTGCGGATATCCACAACATCTTGGGGGTTGAAAACTAAGTTTAGCAACACATAGTTTCAAGTATTCGAGTTTGGATAAAAAAAGTTGGGATTAATTGCGCGCACCCTCCTAAGTCTATATCTTTCACTTTCTATATAATTAATTTTAGCTAATAAAATGTTACAATTTATCGGCGTTTGATAAAGAAAAGAATCAATGAATGATTTGCAGGAGCTACTATAAATGTAGCATTTTTACAAATTGCCCCGCAAGAAAACAAGTTGAAAAAAGCAAAGTTAAAGAGAACACTTATACTGTGAGGTATGCTAGAGTGCACAACCATGACAGTAGTAGAGAGTATCTCTAACTACTCCCAGAGCAAGGTTCCGACACAATTTAGAGAGAAATCTTACTATAACCCTAATAGAAAGTTCTTCCTGTCATAACTTCTCGAACCCTAAAACAGATTCTTATATACTACTTCAATCGATGTTATGACATTCAGCACAAATACATCATGGAACTTCGAATGAATGCAAAGCAATTGGCAACAAAACTGTTTCATATAAGCACAAGAACATATACTTTATGAAGTTCATCAAAATTTGATACTTTAATAGAGATGATCATACAAATTCAAGTTACCTCAGTCATAATGTTTCAAAAAAGTCCAACACAATACTAAGTAAATCCAAAGCTTTCATATGCAGTATGCAGTCATCACTTGATTTAATACTAATTAAATCAATGTAAGATTCATATATTAATGTGAATGAATCATTAAGTAGTTATATAACAATCAATTATGTTGATTCAAAAAACAAAACAATCAATTATGTTTTATTTCTTACCAAGAACAGGTAGTTTTATGGAGTGTAGTACTCCCAAATAAGTCACATGTAAAGTTGCCAGACATAACAAAACTACAGTTTCAGACACTGATAAAGCTAATAGACTCAACAAACACTACAAGATCATTCAATTAGACTGCATAAACTAACTATAAATTTTTCATCCCTCCAAAAGGAAGAAGATTTTCCTTATAAATTACAATCTGCTCAAAAAACGAATCTACTTTAATCCCAAGTTTTGCATTCCTGGTACTAAAATCAAACAAAGCTAGCTCATTACTTTTCATTTCCGTGAAAAATATATGGCTCTTCTTCCCTGCTCCGATAGACTTCATAGGACTACTTGACAGTCGAACAATGAAAATTTTCCTCCATGATTCATTGACACCAAGTTCACCCAAAATCCATATGTGAAAATAAGTAAAGTGATAATTATTGACGAGAGACACATGCCCATTTAACACCACCAAATTACTCTCCACTGGTTTATGTATTACATTTGTGTCAGAGGGTAAGGCCGTTGTAAAAAATATCTCTTTGTTAAAGTCAAACGACACCATACCATTTTTTAGGCTCAACCAATGGAAAAATTCATTCAAGTTCACATGAGACCTACCTGGATAAGGAATAGGCATATCGACCCCATCGAGTGTCTTCCAAGAATTACTTTTGAGGCTATATATTTCCCAAAATGGATCATACCTATCAACTATGAACTTCTCCCATAAATCATCATTCATATCAAGGTCATATACATCGGTCTCCCAGAAAGGGTCACCTTTGTTTGGCAAATATATCCAATCACCTTGAAAGTCTTTAGGATATTCAACATTACGAATCACCTTATAGTCTTCTTTAACAGAGTTATAACCAAATCCTTGAGGCGGAAGATTAAACTCAATATTCTCATATGGTTGACGGCTAGGAGGAATGAGCTGAAATTCCCCAGTAGCAGGGTTCCACAATATAGTTGTTGTGTGATAGCCCCAACCTTTATAGAGACAAAGAGTTCCATTAACACTAGTCGAACCCAAAATATTAATAAAAAATCGACTACGAGTGGAATTGTCATGATATTGAAAAGGAGGTGGCAAATCTAATTTGACCCTATCTTTGAACCTTTCACCAGACATAATGCACAATGAGTGGTAAAAATGGGGAGAACTCTGTGTGCGTTCCAGTAGGAGGAGACGCGTTTTATCATCATCCTCATCATGTTTGGATTTGAAAAAATCGTTATGGAACATTTTCATAAAATAAGGGTTTTGGAATAAAAGAGACCATGATTTTTGAACGCAAGAGAATCGTTTGAGGGATTTAAGAGGCAATTTAGAGAGAATAGAGAAAGCAAGGCCGTCGGGTATGTGAGTACTACTAACCTGATCATTTGTTGTTGTAGCATCCATCGATGGAAATCGCAATCTCAAATTCTCTTGAAGAGGAGAAGTTGTAAATATACTCTTGTCTACAAGTATACTCTCTTGTATAATAAAATAAATTATGAATCACTTTCGAATACTATCCTTATAAATGGTATAAAAATATAAATAGAAAAAGTAAATATAAAACAGTAAAGGTATATATAATCGCTAAACAGCGGTGGAAGACAACATCTAAAATAACTTTTTTTATTTGTTAAAATGATACTCCCTTCGATATCATATATAAGTAAAAAAAAAATAAAAAATCATCATCAATTTGTTAATAAGCTTTCGTTAAAAATGAATCGTTCGGAAAAATTCTAATTTTAATTAGAAGGCTACATCAAAAATAATCATAGCATCATGATTGAGTTCTGTGCATGTCAAGGCAAGATGCAAATCAACATTAGTTATGAATCACATGCTACCAATTAGTATTAACCATTAAATCTAAACTAGTATAATTTAACTAGACCAGGTTTCAAGGCATTGCTCTTACCGTAAATGGGTGCCCATAAATTTTTTTCAAGCTCCGACAAGATTCTGCTGAAAATTTTAGTCTAGCTTCGTCATTGCTTACAAATCTCATTGTGCCTCTTTTAAGCTCACCATGATCTTTTATAATGAATATATCATTCTTCTTTCCTGCTCATGCCTAACACAAGTTAAAGGTCCGAAAACAAAGAGTTTAGTCCACGATTACATAACACCGAGTTCACCTAAAATCCATATGTGAAAAGAATTCATATCGACATAATTGCACATGAAAGCAACAGAGCCATTTAACATCAATAGGGCTTTTATTCAACCATGTATTATAAATCGCATCTGAATATGAGGGTAGAGTTTGTTCAGAAGAATTTCTCATTGGTAAAGTCAAATGACCACATTTTACGTTCTAACCCAAACCAATGACATAATCCATTCAAGTTCAGCTGAGAAGTACATGGCCAAGGATCATGCATGTCGGGCGCCACATCGAGTTTCCTCCAAGAGTTATTTTTTAAACTATATATCTCCCAGAAAGGGTCATAGAAACCTATTATTAGTTCCTCCCAATAGTTGTCATCATCATTCCCATCCCAATACCAACTATCCTTCTCCGGCACACAATACCAATTACCTTCATAGTAGTCGGGATATCGGGCATTCCGAATCACCTTATAGTCATCTCTGTTAAAAAAGTCCTACATCGGTTGCGAGATGACCTGAATGTATGTTTATAAGTAAGAGGCAATCCTCACTTTACAAGCCAGTTTTGTAAGGTTGAGTTAGACCCAACTCCCAATTTCTAAGTTAAACTCAATATTGTCATAGGGTTGGAGGAATGATCTTAAATCCCCCGGAATACAGTGTATATGCCTAAGTCCAGGTAGATACAAATAATGACATTAACACTAGAATAACCTAAAATGTCAACATATGAATGATCCTCTTGAAAGGGAGGTGGCGAATCTAATCTAACCCTATCCTCAGACATGTGTTGTCATCATCATCATCATCATCATCATCATCATCATGATGTTTGGATATGAAATTAGTGCAGAACATGTCCATGAAAAAACGAGAGTTTTGAAATAAAAGAGCTAGACCATGATTTTTTAACACAAGTAAATCGTTTGAGAGATTTAAGAGGTAATTTGGAGAGAATAGAGAAAACAGTGAGAAATGCTAACCTTGCTATATGTTGTTGCAGCAGCAGCCATGGATTGAATTCTCTATCCACTTAACCGAAATTGAATAATCAAAGAAAGTAGTGAGAGAAATTGCAAACCGAAAGCTACAAAACAGTACTTAAAATATTTATTAATTAATTTTACTTTCTATCAAAGCGAGATACTATATTATTAGGATGGTCCCAGGGGAACTTGCTTGAATAGTTATCTCTGCTAAATTAGTTCTTGTGATGAACTTCATGGTGACATTTGGGGTATGTATAATGGGATGAAGTACCCATTAGGCATGTCGCGGTGTTCGACAATCGTACGACACGTATCGGATAGCTCAGATTAGTCTCAGAAAAATTTAATCTTTTCATTGTTTGGGCAGTCTTTTGATCGGTGTCCGACACCTGTAAGACACTCTTACGATACGTGTCGGATAAGTTTCCCAAAAAAATTATTTTTCTTTGCTTATACACTCCTTAAACATATCTACAAAAGTTAAAGATGTATCGAAACTACATTATTGATTACGTTTAGATTACAATATTTTTAACTTTTTCGATAGTAGATGGATAAATAAAGGTAAAATAGTATCATTTGTTGTTTTAAAACTTTTTTTAGAAATAACTTCCGCAACTTAGATTTATATGTATATATTTTGATTATTAATTTACATCTTTTATAAATATGTAGCGGTGTCGGTGTTCTATATTTTTTACATTACCGGTGTCGCTGTGTCTGTGTCCATGTCGCGAGGTCCGTGTCGGAGTCTGTACTTCGAAGATCAGGATAAATTTGGCTTGAATACAGGGTATTACTCATCTTCCAGTTGCAAGTAACTCAAAAGTTTTAGTCGGTATGGTAACAAGGAATTACAATGTTAACGAAAATATTCCTCCTTTGATCTGGCGCATTCGTGATATTAGGAATATGAATTGTTAAGTTCAATTAACCATTCATCAAATTACATTTTATCACAAAAGAATTTTTACATATTTGTTAAATTACCAAATAAAATTTAATTGAATACATTTGAAAAAATGACACAATGTCTAAAAATATACCATAATTTTTTAGGACAAAGAAAAAGATACCATAAATAATTAAGAAATATAAAAATTCTTTTTTTTTTAAAACTATTTCTTACAGATTAAGTAAACAAAACAACTTTTATTTATAAACATGCTTTTCAATTTTTGCTTTTCATGACCCCAATTCAATAGCAGAACAGTCTCCCTGTTACTTTTTGTTTAGATCCATGGCTGCTGCAGCAACAGATAACCAGGTGAGTACTGCACACATACCTGATGACCTTTCCATCTCTATTCTTTCTAAATTGCCGCTTAAATCTCTCAAACGATTCACATGTGTTCAAAAATCATGGTCTCATTTTTTCGAAAATACTCATTTCATGAACATGTTCCGTACCAATTTCATATCCAAATATGATGCGAAAGAAGAAAACAAAGGTCTCCTCTTAAGGGAAAGGATAGGGACAAGCACCACTGATTTTTGTGACAACGTGTTGTGCAAGCTTTCCGGTGATAGGTTTCAGGATAGGGTGAGATTAGATTGGCCACCTCCGTTCGAACATGATCATTCAAATATTGAGATTTTGTATTGTGCAAGTGTTAATGGTATTCTTTGTCTCTATCAATGCCATGGCAATTACTTAGAAACAATTGCACCAACCGCAACAACTGCATTGTGGAACCCTGCTACCGGGGAATATAAGATCCTTCCTCCTAGCCTTCAATCGTATGAGAACATTGAGTTCAATGTAAGTCCTGTTGGAGTTGGTTATGACCATATTAAGGATGACTATAAGGTTCTTCGGGCTGCACAACATCCCATAGAGGAGCCACAAGAAGAGAATTCTGACATTTTTTGGGAGATATATAGCCTTAGAAGTAACTCTTGGAGAAAAATTGATAGAGTCGATATGCCTTTTATTATGCCAGGTAAGTGTCAAGTAAACTTGAATGAATTCTGCCATTGGTTAGTATGGTTTGAAATGGATATATGGTCGTTTGACTTTAGCAATGAAAAATTCTTTAAAACAACCTTACCGGTGGACTCGGATATTGGATGTATAAGGAATGAATACGACCTAATGGTGTGGAATGAGTCTATTGCTTTCATATGTAACTATTGTATTGAATCAGATTATTTTCATATATGGGTTTTGGGCGAACTATGTGTCACAGAATCATGGACTAAATTCTTTGTTGTTGGGCCCTTGTCTTGTGTTTTATATCCTATCGGAGTAGGGAAGAAGAACCAAATATACTTCGCAAAAAATGATGGGAAGCTAGCTTTGTTTGATTTGAGTACTCAAAGTATTGAGGACAAAGGAGACTTGGTTTGTGAGAAGATTGCATTTTATAATGAGAACCCTCTTTCAATTGAAGGAATGAATATGTTGGAAAATATATAGTTTCCTATTTTATTATTTATAGGAGATTCTAGTTTTTTATATGTTTTCTATTATTTCCTTTTATAGTTAGTTGTACTCTTATTATAAATACCAGCCTTGAGCTGATGAATAAGATCATCACAGCATTCACATATTATTTTCTACATGGTATCAAGAGCTCCCGATATTGGGGGTCTCACTTCCGCAAAACCCTAGCCGCCGCCGTGTTTACATTCCGATCACGACATCCGATTTTCCGTGCGGCACTGTTCACCGATACAACTGTTCACACACACTGTTCACTGATACTACTGTTCACCGACTTTACTGTTTACGCGCACTGTTCATTGCGCGACGGTGCTGTTCATCTGCAGGAAAAAAAAATATTGCTGCATCCGGTACTATTTGGTTGGGGTTATTAATTATGACTTTCTTTTATTCTCGACGACGATCATCAACCTTCAAATTTCGTCGTGAATGCAAATATTGTCATCGTTTGGGACATACTATTTTCCAATGTTGGAAATTACATGGTCGACCTTCAAATCGGAAGAACAAAGGTGGAGGGGAAGGTCGTGCATTCCAGGCGAGTAACTCTGATCAAGGGCAGCAATTTACTTCACCTCAGGTTCCATTCACTACGGAACAACTAGAGAAACTGTTCAAACTCCTCGAGTCTCAAACTTCTCCTTGCTCTATAGCAACAAAAGGTAACTCTGCTTTTCTCGGTGTCAGTCCCAATCATACTTGGATAATAGATTCAGGTGCCTCTGATCACATGACAGGTGAATCTACTTTGTTCTCTTGATATAGTCCATGTGCAGGTAATCAAAAAATAAGAGTTGCAGATGGCTCTTTTTCAGCCATTGCCGGCAAAGGGTCAGTTGTATTGTCTCCAACGTTAACTCTTAATAATGTCCTTCATGTTCCAAACTTGTCTTGTAGTCTAATGTCCGTCAGTAAATTAGCCCAAGATATAAATTGTCAAACTATTTTTTTCCGATCTCACTGTGTCTTTCAGGATTTGAACTCGGGAAAGATGATTGGCAGCCCTAAGTAGAGTGGAGGACTCTACTACTTTGACATTGGATTTGCCTCTCAACTACCTTCTAAAACAATAAGTTCCTGCTTTGAGTTTTTTTTTTTGTTTTGAATAATAATGATGACAATATTATGTCGTGGCATTTACGATTAGATCATCCTAGTTTTCCCTATTTAAAACACTTGTTTCCAAAGTTATTTCATAATAAAGATATTTCTTTGTTTAAATGTGAAGCATGTGAATTTGCAAAACATCATAGATCTAGTTTTCCAATACAGCCTTATAAACCATCAAAACTTTTTTCTGTTATTCACAGTGATGTATGAGGCCCCAACCGTACGAGTACACTTTCTCTCAAAAGATGGTTTATCACGTTTATTGATGACCATTCAAGAGTATGTTGGGTGCACTTGTTAAAGGGGAAATCCGATGTTTGTCAGGTTGTACAGGATTTTTTTAAAATGGTGCAAAATCAATTTCAAACTAATATTCAAGTGTTTAGAAGTGATAATGGCAAAGAATACTTCAACACTAATTTGAGTGATTTCTTCCGTAAAAACGGGACAGTGCATCAAAATTCGTGTCCTAACACTCCCCAACAAAATGGAGTTGCAGAAAGAAAAAATAGACACTTGTTGGAGGTGGCTAGAGCTTTACTTTTCTCAAGTAAAGTACCAAATTATTTGTGGGGTGAAGCAGTTTTAACTTCTGCATATTTAATTAACAGAGTGCCCTCCAAAGTTCTTAATTTTCAAACTCCAATTCATATTTTCAACGAAAGTTTTCCTTTTGATCGTGTTTCAAATGATTTGACTTTAAAAATCTTTGGTTGCACAGCTTTTGTTCATGAACATAAGAATATTAGCAAATTTGAACCTCGTGCTATAAAATGTGTTTTTGTTGGATACTCTCCAACTCAAAAGGGATATAAATGTTATGATCCAAAGAACAAAAAGATGTTTGTCACTATGGATGTAACATTCTTTGAAAATAAACCCTTTTTTAATACTCATCTTCAGGAGGGGAATTTTAAGGAAGACTCGTTTCAAACTGACATAAGTTTTTTTAATTCATCTTTTCCAGTATCACAAAATTTTGACACTAGCACTTCGGCACCAATAGACACTGGCCATGATTCTTTATCTGATCCTACTCCTATTATGAGTAAGGAACTTGGTGAATTTGAGCCTACATTTTCTCATGAAGAACATGATTCTTTATCTGATCCTACTCCTGTTATGAGTAAGGAACTTGGTGAATCTGAGCCTACATTTTCTCATGAAGAAAACCATGAGAATTTTGAAAATGATGATCTAATTGAAATGTCACAAAATAATGAGTCATCTAAAGATAATAGGTTTGAAGCAGGAAACAATATTTGGAAAGGAAAGGTTTTTGTGAGGAAGAACCGCAAAGAAAGTGATGAGTCCACATTTCAACAGTGTCATGAATCTGAATTGGGAATGATCAACCTCCTAAAACCAGAAAAGATAAGTCTATTTCTATTTCTGAGAGTCGTATCTTGTATCCCGATATAGATGATCCTGTTGCCGTTAGAAAACCTGTTAGATCTTGCACTAAACACCTCTTATCCAATTTCATATCATATTCAAATTTGTCTTCATCTTTTTATGCTTTCACCTCAAAGTTGTCTAGTGTAGAAATTCCAAAAAGTGTACAGGTTATTCTAGAAGTTCCAAAGTGGAGGGAAGCTGTACTTGAGGAGATGAGAGCCCTTGAGAAGAACAAAACCTGGAGTGTTATGACACTACCAGATGGGAAGAAGACAGTTGGATGCAAATGGGTGTTTACCGTGAAGTATAATTCAGATGGGTCAATTGAAAGGTATAAGGCTCGATTGGTGGCTAAGGGTTTTACTCAGACCTATGGTATAGACTACTCAAAGACATTTGCTCCTGTTGCTAAATTGAATACTATCAGAATTCTCTTATCTCTTGCGGCTAACCTAGATTGGCCCCTACATCAGTTGGATGTCAAGAATGTCTTTCTCAATGGAGATTTAGAAGAAGAAGTATATATGGACATTCCTCCTGGCTTTGAAGATAGGTTTGGATCAAATGTATGCAAACTGAATAAGTCTTTGTATGGATTAAAGCAGTCTCCTAGAGCTTAGTTTGAAAAATTCACCCAGTCCATGAAGAAACAAGGGTACATTCAAGGACAAGCTGACCACACCTTGTTCACAAAGTTCTCCCAAGATGGGAAAATAGCTATCCTGATTGTTTATGTCGATGATATTGTTCTTACTGGAAATGATACAGTTGAAATGAGAAGAGTAAAACAGAAATTAGCAGTAGACTTTGAAATCAAGGACTTGGGATCCATGAGATATTTTCTTGGTATGGAGGTTGCTCGTTCAAAGGATGGTATTGTAGTTTCGCAGCAAAAATACATTTTAGATTTATTGAAAGAAACAGGAATGACTGGATGTCGACCAGCAGATACCCCCATGGATCCTAATGCAAAACTTTGGGAAGAAGGTAGTGTTCCTGTTGATACTAGAAGATACCAGAGATTGGTTGGAAAATTGATTTATCTGTCACACACCAGACCTGACATTGCTTTCTCGGTTAGTGTAGTAAGTCAGTTTATGCATTCTCCTTTTGAGGAACATCTTGAGGCAGTCTATAGGATACTGAGATATTTGAAGGCAAATCCTGGAAAGGGGTTATTTTTTAAAAAGACTAGTGAAAGAAATGTGTCTATCTTTACCGATGTTGATTGGGCAGGTTCAGTCACTGACAGAAGATCAACCTCTGGATATTGTACCTATGTTTGGGGTAATCTTGTGACATGGAGGAGCAAGAAACAAGACGTTGTAACAAGAAGTAGTGCAGAAGCCGAGTTTAGAGCTATGGCTCAAGGTATTTGTGAAGGATTATGGATCCATAGAGCCCTTGAAGAGCTTAAGATGAAAATTGAGCTTCCATTGGAATTATACTCTGATAGTAGAGCTGCTATTAGCATAGCTCATAACCCAGTTCAACATGACAGAACCAAGCATATTGAGATTGATCGACATTTCATAAAAGAGAAGTTAGATGCCGGAATTATATGTCTACCTTTTGTAACTTCGAGTCAGCAAACTGCGGATATCTTGACCAAAAGTTTAGCAAGACCCACCTTTGAGCATTTGATAGGCAAGTTGGGCATGATAGATATCTATACACCAACTTGAGGAGGGGTGTTGGAAAATATATAGTTTCCTATTTTATTATTTATAGGAGATTCTAGTTTTTTATATGTTTTCTATTATTTCCTTTTATAGTTAGTTGTACTCTTATTATAAATATCAGCCTTGAGCTGATGAATAAGATCATCACAGCATTCACATATTATTTTCTACAGAATAACTAAATGTTTTTAGAGTCCAATCTTATAAGATTCAGCGAAGAGATTCTTTTTAGACAAGAATCCATGTTATTTTAGCATTTGAGACTAATTGGTAGCTACACGTCTGTTTGGTTACACGTTAAAACAACCAAAACGCGAGTTTACCGCACCAAAACGTGCGTTTACTGTTTTCTCGGTCGTTTGGATAAAATCAAATCTGAATCCCGAAACGTGAATCTCCAACTCAAACGTGAGTTTACGTGAAGCTACAAATCCAAGCTTCTGCGTCAAAGCAAACTCGATTTGGTATTTTTTTTCTTTGCGGTGCTCTTTCTCTTACTTTTTTATTCCTTCTCTGCCCCTAGCATGTTAACAGCCTTTCTCAAATCAGCTAGATCCACCACTCCATCCAGCTGCATGTTGCCTTTCCTCTCTAAAATTCACAACCACGCAAATTTGCCTCTGATTATAGAAACTTTGATGGTGAGGGAGAAGAGAAATGGAACAATAGGAGTAGAATATTGAGAGATGGAGAAGGAAAAATGGAAGAAATGATAAAGTAAAGATTAAGAGACGAGGAAGGAAAAAAGCTAGAAGACAATGAAGATTCTGGAAATGGTGGTGTCTTGGGATTTGATCCGTAAAAAATGACAAGTGAATTTATTGTTTAGTAATCTATTAATTTTTTTATTAAATTTAAATAATAATTTATAATACAAATAAAATATATTGTTTTAAATACATATAAGTAAAACCCATTTTGGTAATTGCACATCCAAAAGTAATTATTATTCAAACAATACAAGTTTATGAAAATCACTTTTACACTAATGTATCCAAACATAAATCAATTTAGTTCAACTCATTTTTAACCAAAATCAATTCTGTCAAATTTAATTCTACAAAACTCAATTCTCGCCACCGCAGAACCAAACACACAGGTAGATTGCCTTGTATACTCGGTTCTATTTTTCTAGTATTCACATGATTAATTTTATGTTCATAGTTCATACATGCAACTTTCTTTATCAAAGGCTTTTGGCCTTTTTAAAAGGCTGCCAAGTTGCTTTAATTGGTTTCAAGCTACCATGCCATCGGTCATCGATGCCTTGCTTTAATGTGGCTAAAATCGACTAAGAGTGGAATTGTCATGATAATGAAAAGGAGGTGGCAAATCTAATTTGAACCGATTCTCGAATCTTTCACCTAACAAAATACACACCGAGTGGTAAATGGGGGAACAATCCATCTTTTAAAAAAACAAACTAAATCTAAAAATCACAAATATTCTAAACTGAAATATAAATCTAAACTATATTTAAATCTAAAATCTTCAAAAGATATTTAGGCATATTTTTCTCAACACTCCTCCTTGACTGGATATCTTTTGTGCGTATCCAATCTGAGCTTCTCGGAAATTTATTCTTCTTTTTATTTCGGTTGTATTTCTTGTCAATATCTTTCTTGGATGAGATTGCATGTTGATTTGACTTGAATTTCTCCATCATTGAAGTTATTCCTTTTTTGCAAGCTTTAGCGTCTTTGTGCCTTGTGGACTTTATGGTAGAAACATTGCATCTTTTAAGTGGCTTTTCACAAGCATGATTATTCTCCTCCTTAACTTGAAATTTCTTCAAAGCACCTGAATCTTCATGATCTTCTTTGAATTTATGTTCTTTTCTCTCTTCAATAATATAATCATTCTTCATCAAATCTAAAACGAATCTCTTGCCTTTCATCTGAGATTTGAACACTTCCTTATTGTTTTGATCTTTAATCACAAAACTTTTATGTTCAAATATCACTTTATAATCTTTCTCCAACAGCTGAGCAACACTTAAAAGATTTTGATTAATTTCTGGAACATATAAAACATTGGAAATTTGTTTCATACCTGTATGAGTTTTAATTGAAATTGTTCCAATGCCTTCTACTGCAATTTGTTCTCCATTCCCAATTCTGACTTTGGAAATAGAAGTTTTATTGAGCTCTTTGAAAAGATCTCGATCATAAGTCATATGGTTTGTGCAACCACTGTCAATAAGCCATTCTTTTGACAGTTTGTTGGTTGTACAACCTGATATTGCAAGTATTAGGTCTTGGTCTTCTTCATATTGCCCATGAGCAATGTTAACATCTTGTTGTTGTTGTTGTTGTTGTTGTTGTTGTGATGTGCATACTTTGTTCATATGACCTAATTTACCACACTTTTCACATTTTGCATCAGGCCTCCACCAACAATTCTTTGGTGAGTGAGTATCCTTTTTGCAATAAGGACATGGTTTGTGTTGGTATTTCTTTCCAAAATCTTTGGCTAGATATAAACCTTCTATAGTTCTTTCTTCTCTCATAAGTCTTCTTTGTTCTTGTGCCTGCAATAAGTGTAACACTTCTGGCAGAGTGATTTTACTCAAATCTTTTGTGTTCTCCAAGGCGGCTATAGAAACTTCATATCTTTCAGGTACCGTTACAAGGATTTTTTCTACAATTCTAGAATCAGAAAATTGAGTGCCTAGTAATCGTACCTTATTAGCAATACCCAATAATTTATCAGCATATGTCTTGATTGTCTCATCCTCCTTCATTCTTTGTAACTCGAACTCTCTCATTAAGTTCATAACTTGCATGCTTCGAATTCTTTCATCTCCTTTATATTCTTCTTTTAGGTAATCCCAAATTTCTTTCGGTGTTTTGAGAGTCATGATTTTAATAAAGACGGTTTGTGAGACACTTGCAAACAAACAAGTCTTTGCCTTTGCCCTCTTGGTTTTTCTTTCTTTATGAGTTTTCATCTGTTCTGCTGTGGGGTCTTTTGGTAACGAATAAACATCGTAATCATCCTCCACAGTTTCCCATAGATCTAGAGCATCTAAGAATGCCTCCATTCTCACCGCCCAAAGATCATAGTCTACTCCATCAAAGATTGGAGGAGCAACCTTTGAAAAATCCATCTTCACAGGTCCTTATGAACGTTGGCTCGGATGCCACTGATATGGTTTTTTGTGTTTTTGTATTTGCGAAATTTGGTGGGATATATTTTACGGAGAAAACTCTCCTCAAATATATTGTTATATGAAGAAAACTCAAGTTCTTATTTTATTCATCATGGCTTATGGCTCTATATATAGAGCTACAAATAAAACAAACTTCTAAATCATATCTTTTAAAAAAACAAACTAAATCTAAAAATCACAAATATTCTAAACTGAAATATAAATCTAAACTATATTTAAATCTAAAATCTTCAAAAGATATTTAGGCATATTTTTCTCAACAGTTGCATATACCAATTTTGACACATCGGTCACCATGCACACGAAGAGGACTATCATTCTAGACAAGATTCAGGCAAAGATAGTAAATAGTTTTGACAGAATAATTACCATCAATAAAAGCCTTTCAAATGATAGTGTCTTGAGGAACTCATATCTGTTGGGAAATAACCGGCATAGAGAAAATAAAAGAACACAATCACAACACAAGAATATAACGTGGAAACTCCAAATCCGGAGAAAAAACCACGGCCGTTGTCAAAACCGACAACCAGAGAATAAACACTATATCATTGAGTTTCTTTACAAGAAATTCCCAAAGAGTTACAAGAATTAGCATTCGATCCTAATTCTACCCTTTCCCCGAATCTCTCACCGTGACCAAGAGACTCAATGATTTAGACTATCCAAGATGTACCACAAAGATAGTTCGCCCACCCCTAGAGTTGTACCAAGAGAAAACCTTTTTTCCTCTCTAAAACCCTAGCCCTTGTGTGGTGGCAAACCCTAATCCTTGCCTCTACATCTTGCCCACTCTCTTATTTTTCTATGAATAAAACACCCCTCTATTTATAGAAAAATATATGCCTAAATAACAGAAACAAATCTGCTTTAAAAACAACCAGAATCTTGCCAAAAATATAAACCTTTGTTTTTAAACATATCCAATTTAAAACAAACAAAATCTTGCATAAACATATATTTTAAGGCAATCTTCACAAATCCCATTGACAAGAGATTTTTCAACATGTATATTTTCAAACAACATCAACAATCTCCACCTTGATTGAAAATAATACATAGTTTCATCTTCCGCTTCCATTGTCTATACCGACAATCATTGTCTTCACCGACAATCATAATTCTCATTGTCTACACCGACAAATTAAATTATCGTACTCCACCATAAAAGTATACTTCACTTGGAATTAAACCATCCCAAGATTTTTCTTCACTTGGAACTAAACCATCCCAAGAATTTCTTCATCCCAAAACCTTGCTGAAAATTTATGGTGCAACTTCCATGTTGGCTTTCCTGGAAGTTCATCAGCCATCGAGATAACTCACCACACACCTTGCATCAATGCCAACCAATGCCCGTGTGTTGTTCTGAATCCCTTAGCAATAACTTGTCCTTTTACATGGTATAGCGGAAATACCATAAGGACCCATACTGCTCCTGATTCACCTGGACAATTTCTCTTTAAACTACTCTGAAACATACTTCAAGTTATTGCTATACCATGGTTTGAATGCTAGTCTCCAATAGCATTCGATCCTAATTCTTTGATTCTAGCATTCAATCCTAATTCTCCAATAACTACCTGGTTTGAATGCTAGTCTCCAATAACTTCTTGTAACTACCTGGTTTGATTCTGGGTGTGAGGGAGTTCCACTGTGAAAGGCTAGAGAAAATTGATGGAAGAGGTGGTACAATCAGGGTTACACAAGGTCAGCCTGGAGAGGCGATGGTAAGAATACTTGACATCAGCCTGGAGGAGGCGGTGGTTTCAGAGTAGTTTAAAGAGAAATTGTCCAGGTGAATCAGGAGCAGTATGAGTCCTTATGGTATTTCCGCTATACCATGTAAAAGGACAAGTTATTGCTAAGGGATTCAGAACAACACACGGGCATTGGTTGGCATTGATGCAAGGTGTGTGGTGAGTTATCTCGATGGCTGATGAACTTCCAGGAAAGCCAACATGGAAGTTGCACCATAAATTTTCAGCAAGGTTTTGGGATGAAGAAATTCTTGGGATGGTTTAGTTCCAAGTGAAGAAAAATCTTGGGATGGTTTAATTCCAAGTGAAGTATACTTTTATGGTGGAGTACGATAATTTAATTTGTCGGTGTAGATAATGAGAATTATGATTGTCGGTGAAGACAATGATTGTCGGTATAGACAATGGAAGCGGAAGATGAAACTATGTATTATTTTCAATCAAGGTGGAGATTGTTGATGTTGTTTGAAAATATACATGTTGAAAAATCTCTTGTCAATGGGATTTGTGAAGATTGCCTTAAAATATATGTTTATGCAAGATTTTGTTTGTTTTAAATTGGATATGTTTAAAAAACATCAACAATATCTGCAGTCTTGCATGTTGAAAACCGTGTTTAGCAACACATTTCACCACTTCTACTTCTAGAACACGGCTCCCACACAAAAGTACTCTTCAAAAATAGTTTCTCTTCTCAAACGCAATAAAGTTTAATATTTCAAGATATACAAAGTGAGACACTTTAAAAATTCTGCCTAAATTTGCATCATTTTGCACTAGCAATTAGGCAATGAGTCACAAAACCTCACAAAGTATGATGATTCACATAGTTTGATTCCAGAACTGTCTTCTATTACTTTTATGATCAAGAAATCTGTATAGCATATATGACAGCAACTATACTTCATACAATTTTATGACATTCTACACAAATACACATCATGTAACTTCGAATGAATGTATAGCAATTGACATTTGACAGCAAAACAGTTTAATATAAGCACAAGAACATATGCTTGTGAAGTTCATCAAAACTTGATACTTTAACAGAGATGATCATACCTGATACTTTAATAATGAGAATGAATCATTAAATTATATAAAAATATAGAGTAAATAGGCTATCTTGTAAGGTGAGAATTGGATCACAACTAATGTGGAACTTCTTAACACACTCCTTCGCACCCAGCACTATTGGACTTGGTGTGAGAATATAAATGGTGGATGTGTTGTGAATTCGATTAAATCACACCAATAACTTTTGATGTGTGGAGCAAAACAATTGAGCAACCAAATCAACTTAGGGAATAAGCAATTAATCACACAAAAGCTAGGCAAAATCCCAACAGGATGACCCGATCAAAATTTGATAGCAGGCGGCCCAACAGATCGTGGAGGAGACTTTAATACCATATTAGAATTGAGCCTAACTCAACCCTACAAAATCAACTTGTAAGGTGAAGATTGCATCTACTTTATAAACACATATTCAACCTATCTTGCAACAGATGCGGGACTTCTTAACATACATCAACACTTACTGAGAGAATTTGGACGCCAGTAAATTAAGTTTTTCTTGTAGTGCAATATCAAGCATCAAAATACAAAAAACTCAATTATGTTTCACTTGTTACCAAGAATAGGTAGTTTTATGGAGTATAGTATTCCAAAATAAGACGCCTATAAAGTTTCCAGACATAACAAACACTACAAGTCAACAAACTCTGGGAAAATAAAGCTAATAGACTCAACAAAAAAAAACTACAAGATCATTTGATTAGACTGCATAAACTATTAATTTTTCATCCCTCCAAAAGGAAGAAGATTTTCCTTATAAATGACAATCTGCTCACAAAACGAATCTACTTTAATCCCAAATTTTGCAATCCTGGTACTAAAATCAAACAAAGCAAGCTCATTGCTTTTAATATCCCTGAAAAATATACTGCTCTTCTTCCCTGCTCCGATAGACTTCATTAAACCACTTGAGGGTCGAACAATGAAAATTTTTCTCCATGATTCCTTGACACCAAGTTCACCCAAAATCCATATGTGAAAATAAGTCAAGTGTTGATTATTGACGAGAGACACGGACCCATTTAACACCACCAAGTTACTCTCCACCAATGTATGTATTACATTTGGGTCAGAGGGTAAGGCCGTTGCAAAAAATATCTCTTTGCTAAAGTCAAACGACACCATACCATCTTTTAGACTCAACCAATGGAAAAATTCATTCAAGTTCACATGAGACCAACCTAGACAAGGTATAGGCATATCGACCCCATCGAGTTTCTTCCAAGAATTACTTTTGAGGCTATATATTTCCCAAAATGGGTCATACCTATCAACTATGAACCCCTTCTCCTCCCAGAAATCATCATTCATATCAAGCTCATGTACACCTGTCTCCCAGAAAGGGTCACCTTTGTTTGGCAAGTAAATCCAATCACCTTTAAAGTCTTTAGGATATTCAACATTGCGAATCACCTTATAGTCTTCTTCAACAGAGTTATAACCAAATCCTTGAGGAGGAAGATTAAACTCAATGTTCACATATGGTTGAGGGCTAGGAGGAATGAGCTGAAATTCCCCGGTAGCAGGGTTCCACAATATAGTTGTGTGATAGCCCCATCCATCATAGAGACATAGAGTGCCATTAATGCTAGCCGAACCCAAAATATTAATATAAAATCGATTATGAGTGGAATTGTCATGATATTGAAAAGGAGGCGGCAAATCTAATTTGACCCTGTCCTCGAACCTTTCACTAGACATAATGCACAATGACCGGTAAAAGGGAGGACTCTGTATGCGCTCGAGCAGGAGGAGATGTGTTTTATCATCGTCCACATCATGTTTGGATTTGAAAAAATCGTTATGGAACATTTTCATAAAATAAGGGTTTTGGAATAAATGAGACCATGATTTTTGAACGCAAGAGAATCGTTGGAGGGATTTAAGAGGCAATTTAGCGAGAATAGTGAAAGCAATGTCAGCGGGCATGTGAGTACTACTAACCTGATCATTTATTGTTGTAGCATCCATCGATGAAAATCGCAATCTCAAATTCTCTTGAAGAGGAGTTGTAAATATACACTATTGTCTATGAGTATACTCTTCTGTAAGAGAATAAATTATGAATCACTTTGGAAATTTATCCTTACTAATGGCATAAAAAATGAATAATTTTTTTTTTTGAAAAAATGTGCATAAAAAATTGTAAAGGTATACTCACCAAACAGTGGTTGAATACAACATACAAAATGAAACTTAATTGTTAAAATGATACTTCCTTCGATCTCATATATAAGTAAAAAAAAAATCATCAATCTGTTCAGAAGAATTCAATTTTTTTTTCTTTTTCTCAAGTGACTAAAAACATAATGTAATGTTCCTACCAACTAAGATAAGTTGACAAGATGGAAGAATTCAAATTCTAATTAAAACAATATTTTGTCATACTTTATTTTATGCATTAAATATATGAAAATCAATTATGTTTACCTAAATTAAATTCTTAATATATTTAATATACTCTAGAGATTGTTTCTGACATCATTAAATCGGCATGATTTCCCTGACTTGTAAGCTCTTATTTTGCCACTTTTAAGCTCTTATTTTGTATAAGATGATCAATTTGAGAAAATTAAGATACATACCCCTCAAATCTAAAACTTGACTGGTTTACGCATATTAAAGTGTGTTTAGACAAATGTAACTAGAAATTCTTGTTAATTTAAAATTCTATGCAATTCAAATTTTTCAATTGAATTTCCTTCATTTCTATAACAATTCAGATTCACAGAAAATATGCACAACACAGTAAACTCTGATATAGTATAACATATTATTATCAGCTCATTCTAACGCTTGACTAAGTGCTTATGTCACTATATGATATGAATTATATAAGCTCACAGTAAACTCTGATTTAATCCTCCTTAGTGTTTATGATAATGCACTAATCCTATTGATTATTCATTCCTTCAATTGGAAGAAGGACTTCCTTATAAATTAATTACTACTTGCTCTATGTTAAGTCGGGCTAGCTCATCATGTTCTCTTATAAAGAATATATCATTTTTCTTCCATAACACCGAGTTCACCCAAAATCCATATGTGAAAAGAATTCATCTCGATATAATTGCACATGAAAGCAACGCAGCCATTTAACATCAATAGGTGTTTATCCACCAATGTACCGTTTGAATATGATGGTAAAGTTGTTCCGAAGAATTTCTCATTGGTAAAGTCAAACGACCACATTTTATTATGTTCTAACCCAAACCAATGACATAATTATCCATTCAAGTTCAGCTGAGAAATACATGGCCAAGGATCAGGCATGTCAAGCGCCACATCGAGTTTCCTCCAAGAGTTATTTTTTAGACTATATATCTCCCAGAAAGGGTCATACAAACCTATTATTAGTTCCTCCTCCCAATAAATGTGATCATCATTCCCATCCCAATACCAACTATCTTTGTCCGGCACACAATACCAATTACCTTCATAGTCGCTGGGATATTGGGCACTCCGAATCACCTTATAGTCATCTCTAACTTTGTCATAACCAAATGCATCGGGACGTATCTTAAACTCAATATCCCCATAGGGTTGAAGGCTTGGAGGAACAATCTTGAATTCCCCGGTAGCAGGGTTCCACAATATAGTTTTTGCGTCATAGACTATATCTTGGTAGATACAAATAATGCCATTAACACTAGAACCTAAAATGCTAATATATGAATCATTCTCTTGAAAAGGAGGTGGCCAATCTAATCTTACCCTATCCTCAAATCTATCGGTGGAAAGCATGTACATTGCATCGTGATATTCAAAATCGATTGTTGTTGTCCTTTCCTTTAAGAGGAGACATGTGTTGTCATCATCATCATGTTTGGATATGAAATTGTTGCGGAACATGTCCATGAAATGAGAGTTTTGAAATAAAAGAGACAATGATTTTTGAACACAAGTGAACCCTTAAGAGATTTAAGAGATAATTTTGGAGAGAATATAGAGAAAGCAATGTCATTGGGTATGTGAGAAGTGCTAACCTTGTTATATGTTGTTGCAGCATCAGCCATGGATTAGAATTATCTATCGAAAATGAATGAAGTGCGCACAAATCAAAGAAAAGGATATCCAAATAGTAAGAGAAATTACAAACTATGTGTTGTGAATTCGAGTAACTCACACCAATCCCTTTTGATGTGTGGAGCAATACGATTAAAATAATCAACAATTGAGAATGACAATAATAACAATAACAAGAATAACCGCGAAAACGTAAAGAACACGAGATATTGTTTACCCAGTTCGGTGTTAATGAACCTACTCTGGGGGGAGGATAGCCCTCTCCGTTCCACTATCAATAGAATACTTGATTACAATGAAATTCCAATTGGGTTACAAGAATTAGACAATTCTCTAATTCTACCCAAGTCCCGAATTTCTTCCCGTGACCAAGAAATTCAATCAAGAAGTGTTTCCCAAGGTGTTAGAATGTTTCTCCAACCCTAGAGTCTTCCCAAGATGTTACTCTATTAACCCTAGTCTTTTGTTGGCCTCAGAAACCCTAAAAACACACCCGGTACTAAAAAAAACGCAAAACACCCACTTATATACGCGTGGGCGCGCGACGCACCAGGGGGAGGCGCGCGACGCGCCAAGCAGAATCACCAGCACGCCAGCTTCGGGCGGGTGCGCGACGCGCCAAGAAAGCTGCGCGGCGCGCAGCTGGCAGAGGCTCCAGTTTTCCAGGCTTGGGCGCCTATGACAGACCAAAACCAGTTTTTCCAAGTTTTCCTTCAATTTTCAAGGCAAACTCCAACAATCTCCACCTTGCCTTAAAATTGATGTTGGTGCCAACTTCCCACCAACCACCATGCTGCTTCACATGATTTATCACCACACCATCTTCGACCCCCGAAGTGAACCGCTCCGTACTCTCGAAGAAATGCTTGCCTCCAATTGTCCTTGGAATTTTAGGACAACTCCACAAGCTCCATCATACACTCTTCAGCCCCTGGATTGTTCATGTCCATACTCCTGAAGGAATTGCTTGTCTCTCAACTTAACCTTGGAATTTTAGATAAGTTCCACAAGCCACCCACAAGGTCTCCATAGCTATACACTTCTTTGGTCCAACAATATCATTCTCCTCCCTATCTCCTAGATAGCCAAGAGCTATTGTTGATTGTTTGTCTTCCTCTAGTCCCACTAGTAACAAACTCCACCTCAAACCGAGATTCCTCCACCAAAGACTCAAACCAGTATTTCCACTATGACTCTCACCTTGTAACGCAAAACTTTTTAACTACTTTGAAACACACTTCAAGACATTGTTAGTCTCCAACACTTCCCGTTTAGTTCTACCACCTAAAACTCATGTCACTAACAATTTTCACCCGAAGCTTCACAACTTTTCCATATCATGAGAATTTCCACTAGTAACAAAATGCATGACCACATTAAGGTTAGGAATATACCTCACATCATGTAAAAGAATCTCACCATACCTTGAACCTTACAAGTTTTCCCGTCTTCAAGATGAATGACTCCACCTTCAACTAGCTCTAGGGCTTCAAAATATTCATTCTTCAAACACATGTGACAGGAGCATCCAAAGTCCACGACTCAAAGCTCCACCGATTCCCAACTTCCACTAGCATCTTCACACCTCATAATACCGTTGTTCCAGTAGTAACCTGAGTATTATTCCACCGCCTCTCCAGGCCGAGTCTGAGTATTTTTATCACCGCCTCTCCAGGCTGATGTTGAGTATTATTCCACCGCCTCTCCAGGCCGAGCCTGAGTATTCTTATCACCGCCTCTCCAGGCTGATGTTGAGTATTATTCCACCGCCTCTCTAGGCCGAGCAATCATCTATTGTTCCAAGCTTGTGACTATGAGTGCTCCTGCACTCTCATAGCCTTCCTCATAAGCTTCGTCACCAACGGCAATCTGAGCTGACGAATTACCACCGCCCCCTCTCCGAGGACAGTCCCTCTTGAAGTGACCAGGTTCTTGGCAATAGTGACATTTGAACTTGCCACCACCCTCATCCGTTGTCCTAGACTTGGACCAATTCTTTTTCCCCTTCCATCTTCCGTCGTTCTCGCTTTCACCCCTCGCCACACTCAAACCTTCTCCACTATCATCAACTCTCAAGTCTCTCAACTTTGTCAACTCCTTAGTTCTCAAAGCCGATTGAACCTCATCCAGAGTGATGATGCCTTCCTTGCCATAGAGCAATGCATCCATAAGGTTTTCTAGTGATTTGGGTAAAGCACACAACAAATGAAAAGCTTGGTCCTCATCTTCTATCTTCACATCAATGTTCGCCAGATCATCAATGATCTTATTGAATTCCGTAAGCTGTTCCACCACAGACTTGTTCTCAACCATACGAAAGAAGTACAGTTGTTGCTTCAATAATTGTTTATGTGTCAGGGACTTAGTCATGTATAACTTGTCAAGTTTGGCCCACATACTAGCTGCACTTTTCTCTTTAGCCACTTCCCTCAGCACCTTGTCCGCAAGACACAAGATAATGACACTCCTTGCTTTTCCATCCATCTCTGCCTTCTCATCGTCTGAGAGATTAGCCGGCATACCGCCACTCCTTTTAACGCCTCATCGCACTTCTGTTGAGTTAGTATTGCCCTAACCTTCACCTTCCATAACCCGAAGTCGTTACTCCCGGTGAACTTCTCAATCTCCCACTTAGAACCCATGATACCTTAATCGTTTGATCCTTGCCCCACGGTGGGCGCCAATTGTTGTGAATTCGTCTAAACAAACCACACCAATAATACTTTAGTGTGTGGAGCAAATCAATCAAGCAACCAAATTTAACTTATGGAAATAAGCTATTAATTACACAAAATCTAAAACAACGAAAGCGATAAAGAAATTCACCGATAAATTTGTTTACCCATTTCGGTGTTAATGAACCTACTCTGGCGGGCGACGCGCCAGGAAAGCTGCGCGGCGCGCAGCTGGCAGAGGCTCCAGTTTTCCAGGCTTGGGCGCCCTGGGCGCCTATGACAGACCAAAACCAGTTTTTACAAGTTTTCCTTCAATTTTCAAGGCAAACTCCAACACTATGAAATATATTTCCAATCTCTTTTTCATTTTTGGTATATATTTTTCTTTTTAAATGTAGAATATTTGTTTGCTTTTTTGTTTTTGAGGCAGAATATTAGTTTGCTTAATCGGTAAGAAATTGTATGACTTAAGCTCAGATCTAGATGATTGGGTGAAGTTAACCGTACTTAAAATATTTTTTATTTTTAAATTTTAAACTTAAGGTTAATTTTTTTTTTTTTAAACTCGGTATCCGGCTTTTTAGGACCGAGTAATCCGAGGAGACCAATCACACCGTCCACTAGCGGGAGTCCTGTTTAAAGCCAGAGTTTTTACTCTGTATGGACTAGCCCACTGAAATTGGCACAAGTGGGAATCGAACTTGAGACCTTGACAGAAGCATAATCCAAGGACTTAAGCCAAGACCACTAGGTCAACCCAAGTGGTTTTGTATTATTAGCGTGGTCTATTTCGAGATATTGTATTATTAGGGTGGTCTATTTTACTGGTTAATAAAAAGATATTGTATTATTAGGGTGGTCTATTTCGAGATAGCAGTGGCACTTGCTTAATAGCTATTGAAGTGAGAGATATACTATATTATACTAACATCCTAATCACTTTCAATTTATTTTTTTTTATCGAATATACCATTTCTTATCAACTAATCAATTTGTTCCATGTTCTCGTGAGTTTAGCTTAATTGGTAGGGACATCACATTTACGCGGGAGTCTGGATTCAAACCACAGCACTCTATTTATTTGTCTTTAAGGTGAAATTTTCAGGCTACTTAACCAAAAAACAATTTGTTCATAAACAAATTATATAGCAAATTTCGAAAACGTAAATAATATACCAAAAATGAAAAAGTTATTTGTGACATTCAATTTTTATTTTTTTATTTTTTGATAAAGTCAATTTCTTTTTTCTATTTGGCCATAAGATATACAATTTCCTATCAACTAAGCAAAACAATTATCCAAATAGTGTATATTACTATATTCCTTTTGCAACTTTCCAAATATGTTCCGATCCATTTATCTTGGCATTGTGCACACTTCGGTCATTTTGTGTCCAAGAGAGAAAGTAATAGAGATATATAGATATTTCAATTCATGGAAGGTGCAACAACACATAAGAAGAAGGTTATCAATTCTTCTCACATACCCGACAATATTGCTTTCTCTATTCTCTCCAAATTGCCTCTCAAATCCCTCAAACATTCATTTGTGTAAAAAAAGTATGGTCTCTTTTATTCCAAAACCCTCATTTCATGGATATGTTCCGCATCAATTTCATATCCAAACATGATGATGATAATGATGAAGAGACCACGCGTCTCTTGCTAAAGCAAAAAACACTGAGGGTTCCCCTCCACGACTCATTGTGCATTCTTTATGGTGAAAGGTTTGAGGATAGGGTAATATTAGATTGGCCACCTCCTGTTCAAGAAGATCGCTTGTCTATTAATATTTTGGGTTTAGCTAGTGTTAATGGCATTCTTCGTCTCTCACAGGGCAGTTACGATGATGTCACAACTATATTGTGGAATCCTGCTATTAGGGAATTTAAGATCATTCCTCCTAGCCTTCAACCATATTTCAACATCGAGCTTACTCATCAGCCACAAGGATTTGATTATGACTCTGTTAGAGATGACTATAAGGTCATTCATTATACTCGATATCCCTTTATTTTTGTGCCTAAGAAGGATAGCTGTTATTGGGAGGGGGGTGATGATGACACTTTATGGGAGGAATAAATATTAAAGATATATAACCCTTTTTGGGAATTATATAGCCTTAGAAATAACTTGGAAGAAACTTGATGGGGTCAATTTGCCTAACCCCCAAGTAATTCTCATGTGAACTCGAATGAATTTAGTCACTGGTTGGAACATGAACATTATATGGTGTCGTTTGATTTTCGTAATGAGATATTTTTTGTAACAATCTTACCCTCGCTCGACTTTAGCAATGAGACATCCTTTGTTGTCTCAGGAAGAAAACATTATGTAATGGAGACATACTTGGCGGAAACATTATGTCTCAAGATAAACGATGCTATCAAGTAATCAAGAGGTTAAATTCTATTGAGTTCTTTTGAGACAATCTCAAATGTGTTTCTTTTGAGACTGTCCCTTTATGTATATACTCTGTTAGAACCAAAGGTATTGCTAACATTTTAGGGCATTGCTGAAGTAACATCACAACTAATGGTTCCTAGGTAAGATAGAAACTAGCTAGGCACAAAACAACACTAAAATTATATCATACATTTTCAATTTTGAGATTGTCACAAAAGAAAAACATTACCAAATTGATCATAAATTAGATCTACCAAGTATATGATGTTAGAATATTCTCTACTAGCCTAATATTGAACTGAGACATCTCAGGCGTTAGTATTGCTTGATATGACTCAAGCTCACAATAGCTTATGTAGTCCTTGTCACATCTAATACATTCCCTTGTAACTGACTAACGAACTGACAGTGGTCGGTTATAAGAGTCTCGTATTGATGCAGAGATGATCTAAAGATATGTTTATCAGTAGTGTAAACAGGAAATCTATACTAATTAATTCTTTTAGAAAAGGTAGTTAAAATTGAGATTTTATGCAAAATCGGAAAGGAGAAGTAAAATCGAGAATATCATAATACATGATCATATAACAATTCAATCACACGTCGTTCATTTTGTATCACTACTCATGCCGGAAACACCAGAGGAAGAAATATAAAAAATAATGACAAGTGTATCAGATAAGCATACTCCCAATATGATCTTTTCTATCAATTTCACAATTTAATCAGAAAAAAAGAAAGAGAACAAAGCATAAAAATATAAAATCATAACAATGTTTATGAACCTCTAAGCTGAAACCATACATATTAAACTACAAAAACAATTAATTGATCATTCCTCCAAAAGGAACAAGATTTTCTTCATATGTTACTACCTGCAAAGAACCCGAGTTTTCTTTAGCCTCAATTTCACTAATCCTTTGGGTCCTAAAATCATACCAAGCCAACTCATCATCTTCTTTTCTAAAGAATATAATGCTCTTCTTCCCTGCTCCGATAGGACACATAACACTACAAGTTAAGGGTCCGACAGTGGAGAATTTGGTCCATGATTCCTTAACATGAAGTTCCCCTAAAACCCATATATGAAAATAATCTGCATTGTTCATGTTATAATTACAGATGAAAGAAACGGACCCATTTAACACCAACAAGTTTATCTTTGGCAGATACTCAAATTTCATTATGTCAAAGCAGTCAGAGGGCAATTTCGTCGAAAAGAATTTCTCTTTTCTAAAGTCGAAAGACACCATATCAGCTTTTTGCCCTATCCAATGGCAAAATTCATTCAAGTTCACTTGAGAAGTACCACCCCAAGGATAAGGCAAATCAAAGCCTTCGATTTTTTTCCACCAATTACTTTTAAGACTATATATCTCCCAGAAAGGGTCATACATGTTAATTGGCCACCCATCCCAAAATTCGTCGTCATTATCCAACATCTCATCCAACTCATTTATCTCCCACAAGTGGCTATTCGCATCGGGCAACCAAACCCAATTATCGTCAAAGTATAGGGGATATTGAGCTATTCTAAGCACCTTATAGTCATCTCTAACAATGTCATAGCCAAATCCCTCAGGTCGAGTGTTACACTCGGCCGGTTGGTGGCTAGGAGGAACATTTTAAATTGCTTGGTAGCGGGGTTCCATAATACAGTTGTATAAATATATTGATAGCCATTGAATAGACAAAAAATGCCATTAACACTAGAAGAACCCAAAATCTGAATCCCTGAAAGATTCTCTAGAAATGGAGATGGCCAGTCTAATCGGACCCTATCCTCGAACATCTCACCAGATAGAATGCACAATGATTGTTGAAAGGGAATCTGTGTCATTTGCTTTAGGAGGAGACGGGTGGTGTCGTCGTCATCATTATCATCTTGTTTGGTTACGAAGAAATTCCTGCTGAACATGTCCATGAAATAAGGATTTTGGAATAAAAGAGACCGTGATTTTTGAACGCAAGTGAATCGTGTAAGAGATTTTATAGGTAATTTGTAGAGATATATAGAGAAAGCAAGGTCATCGTGTATGTGAGAATATTTTGTTGCAGTAGCTATGAATTGAAAACTGTTGGAACATGATGAGTATATGGAGGAAACTTGGTATTGAAGTAAACACAAAGTGTTAGAACCATGTGTAGTGTGAATTGAAAAAAGACTCTTTTGTGTCCCACATTGCTAAGAACACACTTCATGGTAGTGTTTATATACTACAAAGTGACCACTAAGGGTGTGCCCTTGGGGTACCCACTTTTGTATGAAAGGGAGACCGCACACCATATCGAATATCACACGCGCGCCGCCGCCGCCGTCCGTCGGGCCGGGCTTGGGCTTGGGTCATGTGATATATTAATTTTTTAATGTAAAGAAAAAGAAAATTTTAATTAATTTTCTTTACACGCGTGTCCCTTATTTTTCGCACATTTCAAATGTGCAGTAGACCAAGTCTGTAACGGGTGTCACAACGGGTCAGATACGTGGCCTAAAATCTCGCCCACGTTTTCCCTTTGACTGGGCAAAATCGGCTCCAGTAACTGCTCTGATTCCAGCTCCCACTTGCCCTATAAATCCTGATTTATTTCTTCAGTTACAGTTTGCTTCTTTTTTCTCTGCGTACTGAGAATACTCTGCCGTACAGAATTGATATTTGTAAATAATGTAGAGTGGTTCAAACCTATCTGCCGTAAATAATGTGAAATCACTGTTGGGTAACAACTTTGATATGAAAGACCTCGGAGAAGCAAGTGTGATTCTTGGAATAAAAATCACTAGGTCTGAGAAGGGGATATCCCTAGATCAATCACACTATGTGGAAAAGATCCTAAAGAAATACGGTTATTATGACTGTAAACCTGCCTGCACACCTTATGATCCCAGTGTAAAACTGTTTAAGAATACTGGTGATAGCGTAAGACAAACAGAATATGCGAGCATCATTGGTAGTCTTAGGTATGCCACTGATTGTACTAGACCCGACATCGCCTATGTCGTGGGACTCTTGTGCAGGTTTACTAGCAGACCCAGTAATGAGCATTGGCACGCTATTGAGAGAGTCATGAGATACCTGAAAAGGACCATGAATCTAGGATTACACTATCAGAGATTTCCAGCTGTACTTGAAGGGTACAGTGATGCTGATTGGAACACCTTGTCAGATGATTCCAAAGCAACTAGTGGCTTTATATTTAGTATAGCCGGTGGAGCTGTATCATGGAAGTCTAAGAAACAGACCATTTTGGCCCAGTCCACTATGGAATCTGAAATGATAGCACTAGCAACTGCTAGTGAAGAAGCAAGCTGGTTGAGATGCTTGTTATCTGAGATTCCCTTATGGGAAAAACCTATGCCTGCTGTCTTGATCCATTGTGATAGTACTGCAGCTATCGCTAAAATTGAGAATCGTTTTTATAACGGTAAAAGACGTCAAATTAGAAGAAAGCACAGCACAGTGAGAGAGCTCATCACTACAGGTGCTGTGAGAGTGGATCATGTACGCACTAATGATAATCTAGCAGATCCTTTGACGAAAGGACTGACTAGAGAGAAAGTCCAAAATACATCTGTCAAGATGGGACTAAAGCCTATGAATTGCTTATGATGGTAACCCAACCTAAAAGACTGGAGATCCCAAGAATTAGGTTCCAATGGGTAAACAACAAGTCGTGAGTAATATGAAGTGAACATGCAAGTATATTAGGCATGAATCCTGAAAAGAAAAAAAGGTTGAGTTAGTGAAACTCTTAATGAAATCTATACTCTATATGAGTGGAGTACATCGGGAGTACTCTTGATAGAATCACCTATATGAATGTGGAACTGAGGCCGGTTCCTCTGGAGTTTCGGGGCGAATTCCTAGAGCATTCAAGAAACTGGGATAGTCGTGCAGGGCCATTAATGCACGGGCCTAAGAATACACCTTGAGAAAGGTTGTGTGCTGGTTTGAGGAAAATCTGAGATAGAGTTCCAAGACTAATCGTCACTCTTGTTTAATCAGGCTCCTACTGGCTACGTGAAGGTTCCAAGACATAGTTCACCTTCGCTTATGCACAATCTTACTGAAACGTTTAACGTTATGACTGAAACAACTTTTTTAAATTCAAGTGGGGGATTGTTGGAACATGATGAGTATATGGAGGAAACTTGGTATTGAAGTAAACACAAAGTGTTAGAACCATGTGTAGTGTGAATTGAAAAAAGACTCTTTTGTGTCCCACATTGCTAAGAACACACTTCATGGTAGTGTTTATATACTACAAAGTGACCACTAAGGGTGTGCCCTTGGGGTACCCACTTTTGTATGAAAGGGAGACCGCACACCATATCGAATATCACACGCGCGCCGCCGCCGCCGTCCGTCGGGCCGGGCTTGGGCTTGGGCTTGGGTCATGTGATATATTAATTTTTTAATGTAAAGAAAAAGAAAATTTTAATTAATTTTCTTTACACGCGTGTCCCTTATTTTTCGCACATTTCAAATGTGCAGTAGACCAAGTCTGTAACGGGTGTCACAACGGGTCAGATACGTGGCCTAAAATCTCGCCCACGTTTTCCCTTTGACTGGGCAAAATCGGCTCCAGTAACTGCTCTGATTCCAGCTCCCACTTGCCCTATAAATCCTGATTTATTTCTTCAGTTACAGTTTGCTTCTTTTTTCTCTGCGTACTGAGAATACTCTGCCGTACAGAATTGATATTTGTAAATAATGTAGAGTGGTTCAAACCTATCTGCCGTAAATAATGTGAAATCACTGTTGGGTAACAACTTTGATATGAAAGACCTCGGAGAAGCAAGTGTGATTCTTGGAATAAAAATCACTAGGTCTGAGAAGGGGATATCCCTAGATCAATCACACTATGTGGAAAAGATCCTAAAGAAATACGGTTATTATGACTGTAAACCTGCCTGCACACCTTATGATCCCAGTGTAAAACTGTTTAAGAATACTGGTGATAGCGTAAGACAAACAGAATATGCGAGCATCATTGGTAGTCTTAGGTATGCCACTGATTGTACTAGACCCGACATCGCCTATGTCGTGGGACTCTTGTGCAGGTTTACTAGCAGACCCAGTAATGAGCATTGGCACGCTATTGAGAGAGTCATGAGATACCTGAAAAGGACCATGAATCTAGGATTACACTATCAGAGATTTCCAGCTGTACTTGAAGGGTACAGTGATGCTGATTGGAACACCTTGTCAGATGATTCCAAAGCAACTAGTGGCTTTATATTTAGTATAGCCGGTGGAGCTGTATCATGGAAGTCTAAGAAACAGACCATTTTGGCCCAGTCCACTATGGAATCTGAAATGATAGCACTAGCAACTGCTAGTGAAGAAGCAAGCTGGTTGAGATGCTTGTTATCTGAGATTCCCTTATGGGAAAAACCTATGCCTGCTGTCTTGATCCATTGTGATAGTACTGCAGCTATCGCTAAAATTGAGAATCGTTTTTATAACGGTAAAAGACGTCAAATTAGAAGAAAGCACAGCACAGTGAGAGAGCTCATCACTACAGGTGCTGTGAGAGTGGATCATGTACGCACTAATGATAATCTAGCAGATCCTTTGACGAAAGGACTGACTAGAGAGAAAGTCCAAAATACATCTGTCAAGATGGGACTAAAGCCTATGAATTGCTTATGATGGTAACCCAACCTAAAAGACTGGAGATCCCAAGAATTAGGTTCCAATGGGTAAACAACAAGTCGTGAGTAATATGAAGTGAACATGCAAGTATATTAGGCATGAATCCTGAAAAGAAAAAAAGGTTGAGTTAGTGAAACTCTTAATGAAATCTATACTCTATATGAGTGGAGTACATCGGGAGTACTCTTGATAGAATCACCTATATGAATGTGGAACTGAGGCCGGTTCCTCTGGAGTTTCGGGGCGAATTCCTAGAGCATTCAAGAAACTGGGATAGTCGTGCAGGGCCATTAATGCACGGGCCTAAGAATACACCTTGAGAAAGGTTGTGTGCTGGTTTGAGGAAAATCTGAGATAGAGTTCCAAGACTAATCGTCACTCTTGTTTAATCAGGCTCCTACTGGCTACGTGAAGGTTCCAAGACATAGTTCACCTTCGCTTATGCACAATCTTACTGAAACGTTTAACGTTATGACTGAAACAACTTTTTTAAATTCAAGTGGGGGATTGTTGGAACATGATGAGTATATGGAGGAAACTTGGTATTGAAGTAAACACAAAGTGTTAGAACCATGTGTAGTGTGAATTGAAAAAAGACTCTTTTGTGTCCCACATTGCTAAGAACACACTTCATGGTAGTGTTTATATACTACAAAGTGACCACTAAGGGTGTGCCCTTGGGGTACCCACTTTTGTATGAAAGGGAGACCGCACACCATATCGAATATCACACACACGCGCGCGCGCCGCCGCTGCCGTCCGGCCGGCTCGGCTCGGATCGGACCGGGCCGGGCTTGGGCTTGGGTCATGTGATATATTAATTTTTTAATAAAATCTCGCCCACGTTTTCCCTTTGACTGGGCAAAATCGGCTCCAGTAACCGCTCTGATTCCAGCTCCCACTTGCCCTATAAATCCTGATTTATTTCTTCAGTTACAGTTTGCTTCTTTTTTCTCTGCGTACTGAGAATACTCTGCTTTTCTTCTCTCTTTTTTCTTCTTCGATATATTTTTGTTGTTTCAATTATCGAACGGTTGTTGCCGTACAGAATTGATATTTGTATATCAATTAGAGTGGTTCTTAGTTTCGAACCATATTGGTGTAATTCTGTCCGATCACTGCAGTGCAGTAGTGCTTCGGTATTTTCTTTGAAAACGGCTGTTTTATCCTGGGGACTTCGCGGTCGATATACTACACTGCACCTTTTCGAGTAGTTCCGCGAAACGTCTTAAAGAAAGCGACCTAGTCCGCGACTCAGCCAATAATTTATTCGTTGCCTTCTGTTTTGAAAAATTCGTTTTCTGTTTTTATATATACAGTAAATCGTTTTTAACAATTTTAAGACGTTTCAAAAATATCATGGCAAACGAAGAGATTATTGGTAGTTCTTCTGTCGGTGCTACAGAAAGGCCGTTTAAGTTTGAAGGTAATCATTTCAAACGTTGGCAACAGAAGATGTTTTTCTTCCTGACCCTGAAAAAATGTGCCTACGTTTTGAAAGATCCTATTCCGATTGTTCCTGATGTACCGACTGATGCTTCGGCTTCAGGAACAAAAGAACAGCCCGTTAACACCAACGGTCAAACTGTTTCTGCTGCTGAACCTGACAAAGGTAAGGCTACGGCAGAACAGTTAAAAGAAAAGGCGCTGCAAGTTGAAAAAGAAAGGCAGCTATGGATCGATAATGATTATGTTTGCAAAAACTATATCATTAATGGATTAGAAGATGATCTGTATGATTATTACAGAACTTATGACACGGCTAGTGATGTTTGGGAGGCTCTGAGTAAGAAATATGATACTGAAGAAGCTGGTGTGAAGAAGTATGCAGTTAGCAGGTATCTGAAATATCAGATGGTGGATGAGAGGTCGGTGGAAGCACAGTCACATGAACTACAGAAGATTGCTCATGAGATAATAACAGAAGGTATGCCTTTACATGAGCAGTTTCAAATTTCTGTGATTATTGATAAGCTGCCCCCTAGTTGGAAAGAGTTTAAGAATCAGCTCCGTCATAAGACAAAGGAGTTTTCCATTGAAGGTTTGATTACCCGTCTTCGTATAGAAGAAGAATCTCGGAAACAAGATATGAGAGAAGAAGAAAAGATATTGATTGTTTCTAACAACAATAAAAAGAAATTCGGTGCAGCTCTGAAGCCTACGGGCAAACCTTTGAAATATCAGAATCAGAGCCGCAACCAAAACCGAGTTAAGAATGGTAACCCGGTTAGGGGCCATAATGCTAGGCAGCATCAGCAACCACCTCCTAGAAATGACGCTGTTGATCCATTTTATTGCTTCAATTGCTGGAAAACAGGTCATATGTCCAAGAAGTGCAGAAATCCAAAGAGGCCTAAACCGGCTAACCTTGCACATATTAATGTGAATGTGGCTGATGAGCCATATACTTGTATGATCACCGAAATTAATATGGTCGGTGGTACTGATGGATGGTGGATAGATACTGGCGCTACCCGCCATGTCTGTTATGATCGTGCTATGTTTAAAACATACACGAATGCTGAAAATAAGAAGGTGCAGATGGGTAACGCTCACACTTCTGATGTTGCTGGTATTGGAGATGTTGTTTTGAAGTTCACCTCTGGGAAGACTCTTATCTTGAAAGAAGTCCTTCATGTTCCTGAGATGAAAAAGAATCTTGTTTCTGGTTTTCTTTTAAATAAGGCTGGGTTTAATCAAACTATTGGGGCTGATATGTACACCATCACTAAGAATGGTATTTTTATTGGGAAGGGGTACGCCTCTGATGGCATGTTTAAGCTTAATGTTGAATTTGATGTTATGAATAAAATTTCTACTTCTGTTTACTCTTTGTGTGATTTTAATATTTGGCATTCTAGACTTTGTCATGTTAATATGCGCTCAATTTCTAATTTAAGTAACTTAGGCTTAATTCCTAAACTTAGTTTTAATGACAAAGAAAAATGCGAATTTTGTAGTCAAGCTAAAATAACAAAGAGCAAACATAAATCAGTTATTATAAGAGAATCTGAACCAATGGAACTTATACATTCTGATATATGTGAACTAGATGGAACCATGACTAGAAATAACAAACGTTATTTTATCACTTTTATTGATGATTGCTCAGATTATACTTTTGTTTATTTAATGAAAAATAAAAGTGATGCATTTGATATGTTTAAAGTTTTTGTGAATGAAATAGAAAATCAGTTTACTACGAAAATCAAGAGACTTCGTAGTGATAGGGGAACCGAATATAATTCTAGTTTATTTAATGAATTTTATAAACAACACGGAATTATACATGAAACGACTGCGCCATATTCCCCTGAAATGAATGGTAAAGCAGAAAGAAAGAATAGAACTCTTACTGAATTAGTTGTTGCTATTATGTTAAATTCTGGTGCCGCTAAACATTGGTGGGGGGAAATAATTTTGACTGTCTGCTTTGTTTTGAATAGACTTCCCAAATCTAAAAGAAGCGAATCTGCTTATGAAATATTAAAGAAAAGACAACCAAACTTGTCTTATTTAAGAACTTGGGGATGTCTAGCATATGTCCGTAAACCGGACCCGAAGCGAGTTAAACTCGCTAGTAGAGCCTATGAATGTGTATTCATTGGTTACGCAGCAAACAGTAAAGCATATAGGTTTTACGACCTAAATGAAAAAGTGATCATAGAATCTAATGATGCAGATTTCTATGAAAATAAATTTCCCTTTAAATCAAGAAATAGTGGGGGCACTGAACAGGATAATATTCCTGACTCGAGTCACGTTCCTGTGATACCAAATGCGGATAGCAATGACGAAGTAGAAACTGAACTTCGTAGAAGCAAACGTGTAAGAGTTGCTAAAGACTATGGTCCGGATTATGCGGCCTATACATTGAATGAAGATCCAGCAAATCTTCAAGAAGCCTTGTCATCGATGGATGCAGATCTTTGGCAAGAAGCTATTAATGATGAGATGGATTCTCTAGAATCTAACAAAACATGGCACTTAGTAGACTTGCCTCCCGGCTGCAAACCAATTGGTTGCAAATGGATTTTGAAAAAGAAACTAAAACCCGATGGCACGGTTGAAAAATACAAGGCTCGCCTTGTAGCCAAAGGTTTTAGACAAAGAGAAAATATTGATTTCTTCGACACGTTTTCACCTGTCACTAGAATAACGTCCATTCGAGTACTTATTTCTATAGCAGCTCTTTATAACTTAATTGTACACCAAATGGACGTTAAAACCGCTTTTTAAATGGTGACTTAGAAGAAGAAATCTATATGGAACAACCTGAAGGGTTTGTTATACATGGGCAAGAAACTAAAGTCTGCAAGTTAGATAAATCTCTGTATAGTCTTAAACAAGCTCCAAAACAATGGCATGAAAAGTTTGATAACTTAATGGTATCGAATGGGTTTAGACTCAATGAGAGTGACAAATGCATTTACTATAAATGTGATGGCAACATTTGCACTATAATATGTCTCTACGTAGATGACATGTTGATATTTGGTTCAAACCTTTCTGCCGTAAATAATGTGAAATCACTGTTGGGTAACAACTTTGATATGAAAGACCTCGGAGAAGCAAGTGTGATTCTTGGAATAAAAATCACTAGGTCTGAGAAGGGGATATCCCTAGATCAATCACACTATGTGGAAAAGATCCTAAAGAAATACGGTTATTATGACTGTAAACCTGCCTGCACACCTTATGATCCCAGTGTAAAACTGTTTAAGAATACTGGTGATAGCGTAAGACAAACAGAATATGCGAGCATCATTGGTAGTCTTAGGTATGCCACTGATTGTACTAGACCCGACATCGCCTATGTCGTGGGACTCTTGTGCAGGTTTACTAGCAGACCCAGTAATGAGCATTGGCACGCTATTGAGAGAGTCATGAGATACCTGAAAAGGACCATGAATCTAGGATTACACTATCAGAGATTTCCAGCTGTACTTGAAGGGTACAGTGATGCTGATTGGAACACCTTGTCAGATGATTCCAAAGCAACTAGTGGCTTTATATTTAGTATAGCCGGTGGAGCTGTATCATGGAAGTCTAAGAAACAGACCATTTTGGCCCAGTCCACTATGGAATCTGAAATGATAGCACTAGCAACTGCTAGTGAAGAAGCAAGCTGGTTGAGATGCTTGTTATCTGAGATTCCCTTATGGGAAAAACCTATGCCTGCTGTCTTGATCCATTGTGATAGTACTGCAGCTATCGCTAAAATTGAGAATCGTTTTTATAACGGTAAAAGACGTCAAATTAGAAGAAAGCACAGCACAGTGAGAGAGCTCATCACTACAGGTGCTGTGAGAGTGGATCATGTACGCACTAATGATAATCTAGCAGATCCTTTGACGAAAGGACTGACTAGAGAGAAAGTCCAAAATACATCTGTCAAGATGGGACTAAAGCCTATGAATTGCTTATGATGGTAACCCAACCTAAAAGACTGGAGATCCCAAGAATTAGGTTCCAATGGGTAAACAACAAGTCGTGAGTAATATGAAGTGAACATGCAAGTATATTAGGCATGAATCCTGAAAAGAAAAAAAGGTTGAGTTAGTGAAACTCTTAATGAAATCTATACTCTATATGAGTGGAGTACATCGGGAGTACTCTTGATAGAATCACCTATATGAATGTGGAACTGAGGCCGGTTCCTCTGGAGTTTCGGGGCGAATTCCTAGAGCATTCAAGAAACTGGGATAGTCGTGCAGGGCCATTAATGCACGGGCCTAAGAATACACCTTGAGAAAGGTTGTGTGCTGGTTTGAGGAAAATCTGAGATAGAGTTCCAAGACTAATCGTCACTCTTGTTTAATCAGGCTCCTACTGGCTACGTGAAGGTTCCAAGACATAGTTCACCTTCGCTTATGCACAATCTTACTGAAACGTTTAACGTTATGACTGAAACAACTTTTTTAAATTCAAGTGGGGGATTGTTGGAACATGATGAGTATATGGAGGAAACTTGGTATTGAAGTAAACACAAAGTGTTAGAACCATGTGTAGTGTGAATTGAAAAAAGACTCTTTTGTGTCCCACATTGCTAAGAACACACTTCATGGTAGTGTTTATATACTACAAAGTGACCACTAAGGGTGTGCCCTTGGGGTACCCACTTTTGTATGAAAGGGAGACCGCACACCATATCGAATATCACACACGCGCGCGCGCCGCCGCCGCCGTCCGGCCGGCTCGGCTCGGATCGGACCGGGCCGGGCTTGGGCTTGGGTCATGTGATATATTAATTTTTTAATAAAATCTCGCCCACGTTTTCCCTTTGACTGGGCAAAATCGGCTCCAGTAACCGCTCTGATTCCAGCTCCCACTTGCCCTATAAATCCTGATTTATTTCTTCAGTTACAGTTTGCTTCTTTTTTCTCTGCGTACTGAGAATACTCTGCTTTTCTTCTCTCTTTTTTCTTCTTCGATATATTTTTGTTGTTTCAATTATCGAACGGTTGTTGCCGTACAGAATTGATATTTGTATATCAATTAGAGTGGTTCTTAGTTTCGAACCATATTGGTGTAATTCTGTCCGATCACTGCAGTGCAGTAGTGCTTCGGTATTTTCTTTGAAAACGGCTGTTTTATCCTGGGGACTTCGCGGTCGATATACTACACTGCACCTTTTCGAGTAGTTCCGCGAAACGTCTTAAAGAAAGCGACCTAGTCCGCGACTCAGCCAATAATTTATTCGTTGCCTTCTGTTTTGAAAAATTCGTTTTCTGTTTTTATATATACAGTAAATCGTTTTTAACAAAAACTGTTACAGATTAGCGCGGAACAAGAAATGAATGAATGAATGGAGCATTTCTTATAGTGAGAGAGAAAGATATATTGCTCTGTTTGTTGGCTTCAAATATGATTTGGTCAAAAAAAAAAAAAAGAGTGTTTTTTAAGAATTCTAAGTTTAAGGGCTATATTTTAGTCAGAAAAAAAAGTGTAAGGGTTATATTAATTAGAATTTTTACGGACTATTTTAGTGACATTATTTTAAAAGATATTTTACAGTTAGAATTTTTCAGTTTTATTTTATAAAGTCTCAAAAAATCTATTCCATAGATAAGTTTATCGACCCTAATTCTCTCTCTCTCAAATTTTCAGCCGCCGGCAATTTGTTATTCTTTGATTTCTTTTGGTTTATTAATTAGAGAGGAGTGATTTACGATCAATTTTGATCCGGAATCATCCCTCTTGATTGTTTTCCTTTTCTTTTTATTTAAATAAGTGACATCCACATACTTTTTAGGTTTTATTCGAGTTTTCTCTTATGTGATTTTTTCATTCGGTGTTGTTTTTAATCCCGTCTTAGTGCGGAGTATTTGTTTTGAGTTTCCGTTTTGGTACGGTGTTTGTTTTTTTGTTCAGATTTGCAGGTTTGTTACAATCCAAACCCAGTGCAGATTCAATGACTTTAGCATCATCAACGTTGCAGATCCGGATACAGGATTATTCCAGACACTTGAAGTTTGTCATATCAATTGTAGGCTTTGTCATAGATATTAGGCCGTTTTATGCTATTAACTCGGATGCTATGAGCTTGTTTGCAGATTCATCCTTATTAGTTTTTAGCGAAATTTAATATGTAATGATTTCGATTGATGTATTTCCTATGAATTTGAATGAATGAATACTGTTGTTTTGAGTAAAAAAAACTTACATGCAGTTCTTACTTTTCCTCTCACACAGAGGTAGTTTTTTTTAATTAAAAAACAGTTTTCTTTTATTTTTTTAAAATGAAAAAATACCAAAAACCAACTCTTTGTGAGTGGAACAACAAAAACAACATGTATGAAAATGCATGTAAGTTTTGTCCATTTTTTAATACAAAAGACTTATAATTAAAATCCTTAATGAAATATCAATTAGGGATGTACTTTTGGACAGGTTTAAACGAGACGGGTCGGCCCACTTTGCCACCCCTACGCAAAACTTCTTAAAGATAGTGTACTGACTCACTACTCAACCCAATAATTTCTTTGATGGCTAATTTTTTAAAACTATTTTTAGACCAAATCAATTTTGTAAAATTGAACTAGCTTATTCCGTTATATTTCATCCTATACCACCAATGGCGGAACCAAGGGGTGACTGTGGGTGGCCACGACCACCCCCTGAAAAATAAGAAATTACTAGTATACTCTTGATATATATTTTTATATAAGTCTTATTCTTTTTCATATTTAATTTATATACTATAATTTTTTTAGTAGCCCTAAAAAAAATTTCTGATTCCGCCACTGTATACCACCAACCTAAACAAGAAGGAACATTGCAGACACAAATCATCATCCTGATACAAGCCAACAATCTAAATCAAATTAGAAAGAATCAACATTATTATTGTTCTACAGCAGAGGATTTTAATGCAAGAGTTTGGCACAAGGGTATTCCATAGAAGATTGCAGTACTCCCTCTAGTCCTTAATATAAAAAGTTGACTTTTTAGATATATTAAAAAGTGAATGTATTTAGTCTATAATATAGTCTAGATACATCAATTTCTCAATGTATCTAAAAAGTGAATTTCTTGTCATATTAAGGACCGGAGGGAGTATTTGCTTGAAAGACAAATCACATTTTCTTTAAATGTCCCTTGTTTTCATAATGCAGGAAGTGTTCATCTTAATTTATTTGCAGGTTTATTGAATCGAAATATGGTTCGCTAAGCGCAATATGGTTCGCTTGCATATGGTCAATTTGGAAAGTTAGAAATCTCACTATTTTTCAAGACAAGGCCATTACTGATGAAGATATTTTAAGGACAAAAGCTTCAGATATTCTATTGTACATTGTGCTTTTCATAGACTTGCTGTCATGTACCTTTTCTGTCATGGACATTTCTTTGTGCCTTTGTACTAATTTCATTTAATTTAATTCCCTTTGCCTTTGCAAAATAAAAAATAGAAAGAAAGAAAGAAGGGAAAAAAATAAAGTTGACTTTGACTTGTTTGAAGTGCATTGAACTTGATATTTTAAAAAGGATGTTCATAAATAAAGTTGAATATTTCAAAGTCAGCTAGCTAGTGAAGCAACGATCTCAGCTCTCTGAGTAATCCCAATTTGGCGAGAAAATATCGAATTTGTATCCTCTCATGCTTTTTTGGTGCTGTGGAGCCTGCCCTCTCTCCTTTTCCTCATATAAAGGGTAATGATTCATAAAGAAGGGGGAAAAATAGTTTATAAGAGAAAAGAAATAAATGAATGATTGAAATTGGTTCTGAATGGAAATGTGAGAGAAACATCATGAATTCAAGGAGTAAACTAAACAAAATCTACATTCAATGTGAAATAAATGAATGATTAACAACAAAGAAATAAAATAATGATCTACCCAATGTGAAATAAAATTCAATTTTTTGTGATTATTATGATTTCAAGGAGTAAATTAAACAAAATCCACATTCAATATGGCTTAGTACAATCAATAGACTTAAACGACACAATATTTTTTTGAAGGTCATAACCAACCAACAAATTTTTCTGAGCCAAGTTTCCGAAGATGCTATCACCGTCTCGTGATGAGGCAAAAGCAAAACAAGTAACCCCATCAGCAACTGACACAAAGGTGCCAATAGAATACAAGTTGACGTCTGCACCTTTGAAATGTGCAGTGATTATAGGAAAATCATATTCATCCGATGTAATAGAATAGCAAAGGTTCAATATATTATTCGGATCCTTAACACGCTTCAGTTTTACCAATTCTACCACAGCTGATTCCAAATTATTATAAATATCAAATGGTAAAATTGTCAATGTTGTACCTGAATCAATTATAATGTTACCATCAACAACATCATTTGAATGCTCTATAAATTCTACTCTTTTGTTTCCAACACTAAATGCTTCCAATGTTAAAAAATAAGAAACCATGCGGTCTCTTTTCACCATAGGAGTAGACACAACTCCATGACCAGAAACCACAGCAGCTTCTCCAAAATTCAGTTTGCTTGTCGAGTTAGACAACTCTGGCTGCAAACAATAAGAGAACTTCCCACCAATTGACGAACCCAATTGCGTTATAAGAGACACGGGTCCAAGTCCAAGGCCAACTATACCAGAACTTCGTTCTTCATATGAACCTATATTTCTATGTCCACAACCTATCACAGTGTTAGGAAATGAAATAGAAGACCCGGAGGTGGAATCTAATGTAAGAGTATCAATACTGAGATCTCCTTGTGATATTGATCCATCATTATAATTGATAGTATATTCACAAGAATTTTGTTCACTGCAAGAGGTAGATCCAACAAATTTACATTTGTTAGACAAACAAGGAATGTTGTTTTTGTAAGTTGATGATTTTGAAGGATCAAAGATAGGAGTGGTTTGTTTGTAACATTTTTCACAAGGCTTACATTGAAGCCAAACAATGTCACTACCCGTATCAACAATACCAAATATCTTAAATGGTGGAGTACCGATTGAATAGGTCATAAGAAAGTCACCATCACCAGAATTTACGGTAGATTCAGGTGTATTAGTGAGAGAATCTTTGTAAATATGATTGACACGATTGATGGAACGACGCAACGCATTGGCAACACGTTGGTAGTTATTCAACGTAGGTTGATAGAGTGGTGATTTTGAAGAGTCGCGGTGGATGAGTTCAACACTAAAACCATTGTTTAGAGCATGAGAAAAAGAAATAATAAAACAAGATAGAGTTATAAAGAAAAGAACATTAAGTAAAGAACGCATACTCATTGGTATTATCACCAAAAGATATGGAGAGATTAGAATTGAGCAAATTTGTTATCACTTTTATGTTCTTCATGGTCTTTTTATAATAATATTAGCGATATTTTTTAGGGGCATGCTAAAAAAGGAGACAAAAAAGGTAATTTTTGCATTGGAAAATGTGTTTTCTACACTTTTGAAAGATTGACTACACAAGTTTCAATAAATTTTGACTTTATTTAGGTTCGTTAACCATTGCCCCTTGGACACTATTTAACATTCCCCTATTTTTAATTGATATACTCCCTCTGTTTTTTTAAATGTCTTTTTAGAATTACACTAAATAAAGGAAGTGTATTTTTTCACCTTATCTTCTTATTATACCCTCGTCTTAATTCACCAATATCTTTTTGTCACACAGTTTCTCTTTCCAATAAATTTAATATATTATGTACCAAAAAAAACAAAGATTTAATATGTTATGTACCAAACAAATAATTTTTAAAAAAAATAAACTTCAGTTTTGCAAATATATAACATTAATTAGTTATATTAAAAAAGATAATAGTAATTGACAAATAGTATAATTGGCAAATCGTACTCTTAAAATATCAAAAAGACAATTAAATAAAAACACTAAATCTGATGTCAACGGACACTTAAAAGAATGGAGGGAGTATATAGGTGTGAATTAAACAAATTTATCATAATAATAATTTTAGTGATATTTTTTTTTGGAAAGGATTAATTTTAGTGATTTTTTTATCAATATATTCACACTTATGGTCTATGAAGCATGGACACCGACACGGACACCGGACACGACACGGACACTGACACCTCGACACCGATAATAATTTGAAAAAATTACATAATTTAGTGTAATCATAAGTGTCGGTGTCGGTGTCTGACACCGACACGGACACGTGTCCGACACCGACACGCCTAATTTGAGAGGTGTCCGTGCTTCATAGCTTATGGTACATTTTCGTTTCGTGGAAACTTATTGAATGTAACTAATTCTAATTAAATAAAACGATTTTGATAAAATCAATTGTGCAGATTTTATATTTCATGGCACCAACTTTTTTTTTTTTGACAAAAAGTAGTTTAGGATGAGGGGATGATCCTTCAATCTAAGTCAAAATATTAACATTGATTTTTGAGGTTAAGGCAAGATCCTATTGATATAATCCTATTTAATTTGCAATTTTCTCTCTTGTATTCATTCAAATTCTGGTTGATTCATTATATAAAAAAATAAATAATAATAATTATGGTTGATTCATCATTTGTTTTCTTTCTGAGTAATAAAAAAAATTGTTTCGTTTTAATTTAAATTCTAGTATATATAATTTTTTTTTATAATACTAGTATATAAATTTATTTCAATTAATTTTATATGGATTTTTTTATAATTATATAGAAAATTATTGTTACGAAACAAAGTTTTGTATCATGGTTACATCTATAAATTAAAAGTAAATTACAAAAATTAAATAAAATCATAAAGTAAGATTATTGTAATTTACAAGTGCCATCTCTCATATTCATCTTTTCTTCAAAAAAATAATCTCTCGTATTCATCTAAATTATTCTTGATTCATCGCCTTTGTTTATGTTTAGTCAAAAAAACAAAAAGAATTTCAGTCAAATAACATAATGATTAAAATTTTGATTTTTAAGATGAATAAATAAAAATATCATACTCGGATGATTGTATTTTTTTCATCATTATTATATTCATCATATTGTCTTTTTCTAAAGCTACGATTCTTTGTTGGAAATGTTGGCAATATACTCATCTATCAAATGCAAGACTTTTAACAATATTCATGCTAGATGCAAAGTCTTGCCTGCATTTCTATATTTCATTATACTTTCCCCCTTCTTTCTTTGTAACTTCAATGCATGTTGATTTATAATGTAAGTTCTTACAATATATATTATAAATATAAACAATAATTCTTTTTTTTTTTTAACAAGCGAAAATGAATCACATATATAAACAAATAGTCGTTTCAGCACAAGGTGTGTCAAAAAGACTATAAAAAGTTATACAAGGTAACAGTCATAAGAGTAACACAAAACATAAAACCACATTAGTCGATTCCCAGACATAACAAAGAATTCAACCACCAACTATGTAAGTTTGCAACTAAGGTTACATTCGTCGTCTTCAACCACCAAAGAGAGTGCAACTTAACTTTATCCAACAATTGGGGTACCGTTTATGCTGTATTACTGAAAAGCCGATGGTTTCTCTCGTTCCACAAAACCCACACACAAGCAAGCCCAATAAGCTGCATGAAGGACCGTCGTGCTCAACACTCGCCCAATGCGCCAACAAAATGGAGAAAATGGTCATATGGGTTTTGATGATCCATCAAAGAGAAACCAATCCAGAGCTGAACCGTCGACCATAAGGAGCCAAAAGTCCCATATGTGCAAAAAAGATGTTGAGCTGACTCAATGCCTCCACACCCTGATACACAAGAATGAGCTTCTGAAGGGATGATGCCTCGGGATACCAAATTAGCCTTCGTTGGCAACCTGTCTCATAGGAGCCTCCATGCAAAGATGGACACCTTTAAGGGTGTCTGCTTGTGCCATATCAGAGTTTCAGCTTCATCTAACGTAACTGAATCCTGTGATGTCAATAACTGGTAGGCACCACGGACTGAGTAGCCTGTGTCAAGGTCGGGCTGCCATAGCCAAGAGTCAGGAGACTGAACCTGAAAAGAAAAGTTCAAAAGTAAGGTCTGACACTCCCTCAACATCTCCTCCTTCCACACCCACAACTGTCTCCGCCACACCCACGCCTCTCCCCTACCTTCCACCGCAAAGAAAACATCTCAGCTACCGAACAAGACTTGTTCTCAGCCAAATCAAACAACCTACCAAACCTCTCACACAAAGGACGACCACCCAACCAGGGATCTGTCCAAAAGAAAGTCTCTGCTCCATTTCCCACCATCTTCACAACACTCACCCTAAACCAGCCACTCCCCAACCCACCTACACCATCTCGAATTTTCACAATCTCCCTCCAACAAGAGGATCCCCTCTCCCCTCCGTCTCTCACTCGGCCCCTCTCCACCGCCATAACGAGCTGCCAACACCCTAAACCACAAACCCTCCTTATCCACTAGCATCATCCAACACCATTTACCTAGAATAGCTAAATTAAACTCCTTCAATTACCTAACCCCCAACCCTCCGTACTCCTTTCGCAAGCAAATAGTTTTCCAGCTAATCCAAGAAATTATCCTAATATCCTCACTCCCCCCCCCCCCCAAAAAAAAAAAAATATAATCAAAAGAGATTCAATAGAAGAGATAATATCTGAGGGAGCTTTGAAGAAGGAAAGAACATAGACAGACAAAGAGGTCAAGACAGATTTAAGAAGTATCAGACGACCACCAAAAGACAAAAAACGACTCTTCCAACCAGACAATCGATTCTTTATACGGGTCTACACGAGCTCCCAGAAACTCAACTGTCGCGGATCACCACGAATAGGAAGTCCCAAATAAAGAAAAGGTAGTTTTCCCACGTTACATTGTAGAACTGACGCCGCCTCGTTTAATCAAGACTCATGAATATTAACCCCTACTAGCATACTTTTATTAAAATTCACTTTCAGACCGGACACAAGCTCGAACAGCACAAGGACGGCACACAGAGCTCGAACATTCGCCCAACTTTTAGCCCCCGTGAGAAGAGTGTCATCAGCAGATCCCCTTGTCTTAACCCCCCTCTCAAGCGAAAAAGCATCAGTTGGGCTGCCATTGACTAAGACCAATGCGGTGGCAGTACAAACACACTCCTTGATCCACTTCCTCCACAAGGTCGGAAAGGACATCCGCCCCATAACAACATCGAGATAGTCCCAGTCCACAGACAACAACTATCTGGCTAACTCAGCCGCTTAAACTGGAAATTATCCACCTCAGGCCTTACAACATTACCAGCCTTAAAGTGAGATGCGAAATGCATGAAAACAACTTGGCGAATAGGGTCCACTCCTTCCAGATTTACACCATCCGCTTGTAAGGACGAGATCGCGTTTCCCCGCCTCCGTCTTGCCAAAACCGAGTGAAAATACTTGGAATTCGCGTCCCCTTCCTTAAGTCACAGTGATCGAGACTGCTGCCAGTTAATGCTAGCCTCCAGCTGAGACAATGAGTGCATATCCGAAATGATCCCACGCATGTCTGCCACCTCCACTTCCGACAGATCCTCCTCTTCCCCCTTAGTATCCAGATCAGAGAGCCGAGTTTTCAACGAAGCAATCCTACTAGGTAAATTTTGAGCATGAGACTCGTGCCACTCTTTCAAGGCCACCTTAATCATCTTAAGTTTTTCTTTGAGAACAAAACCACCCCAGCCGTCGACCTGCAATGAATTCCACTTTTCTTTAACATAAAGGTCATAACCTGGAATATCTTTCCAACATTTCAGCATCCTCAAAGGTCTTGATCACCAATTCTCCTCACTAGCCACCAACATCAGAGGACAGTGGTCAGATAACCCTCTCAACTGAGCTACCTGCATACAATTGGGCCAAGCCAAACACCACTCCTCTGAAAGCAGGAACCTATCTAGGCGACTCATCGAAAGGTCGTCCCCTTTATACAAAGTGTATTTGTGACCACCCAATGGTAAATCAACCAATTTATTATCCTCAATGAAACTATTAAAAAGTATATGGTCTGAATGGAGTGGTCCCATCCTTAAGGAACGTCTTTCCTTCGGACATCTGATAGCATTGACGTCCCCACAAACACACACCCTTCTCCTAGCCAGCGCCTGAAAACACACAGAGAGTGAATCCCACAACCGTTGTTTCGCACCAGGGTCACAGGGCGTGTAAACATTCACCACAAAGAATATCTCATTAGAGCCTATGAACCGCCCGTGACACAACAAGACATGTTCAAAGTTGGCCGTCGACCACACCTTGACCTCTGAAATGTCCCACATAGTTAACAGACCTCTCGACGCCCCTACTGAATGTCGAAAGGAAAACGCGTGGGACGCACTACCCCATAAAGCAGACACCAGGTTATCATCGCAAACACCAACTTTTGTTTCTTGAAGACAAACAATAGCAGGATGTTTTTCCCCCACCAGCTTTCGAACCTCCTTCCTCTTCTCAGCCCCTCCCAGACCCCTAATATTCAAAGAAATAATCTTCATTGAACACACTTACTCCCCCCCCCCCCCCCCCCAAAATTGCGGCACTACACCTAACAACCCCCCTCTTTCTCACCCCCCAGATGACTGCCTTATAACCTTATGTTTTCTTTTTCCTGTCCTAGAAAGAATATGAACATGTTTGCGTTATCTCTCTTGAACTTGACCCCAATAGCTTTTCCAATGCCGCAGACATCATCTACAACCATCTGATCGGTACCATGCATAACCACCCAATTCTCCCAGTCATTCTTAGCAGAGAAAGATGGTGAAATATCTCTAGTCAAGTTTTGATCCAGCAAATCACACGACTCATTAATGCCTTTTTGTCCCCTATGTCTACGAACACTCTTTTCTAAAACATCTAACACCTCCCGGCGATCCTTACTTGGGAGTCGCGCTACTTTCTTGAGGCTATAGATTGAGTGGCGCAATAAGCCTCCTACTTTCTTTTTCTTTTGACCTAGTGACGCATTGTTGTGATGACACACAACTTGGTATCTCCCCTTAAATAGTTGCTTACGAGCAGAGAAGGTAACCCTGGCCTCCCCATGATTGTGATCATGCAACCAGTTCAAACTCCAGGTCCCCGAAATGACAAAATGTTTTACTTCGGGCGGGCATGACATGGTACGTTTACTACGGATAGGAATCCTAGCAGGTTCCACTCTCTTCTCGGAATTCACAGCAGGCAAGAAAATCTCATCATCTCTTCCTTGTTTAGCCAGGCCTTCAGTAGACAAGACCGAAACATCAAGCTCTTGGATTCTAACACAGTCCTTGTGTAGAGATTTATGACAAATCACCACTACATCCAAAGGAGGGTCCTCCTCTGAACTATGAGGCTTTTGGTTTGGAGCAACTTCCCTAACAAGCTCATCCTTGTTGACTGAAAAAGTGGATTGGTTATGTGTATTCTCCTTGGCAAACTTTTGAAAAGCCAAACAGTCATCTTCCTCCATCCCATTCGCAAATTTCTCAACGAACATGTCCACTTGATAGCTAGCATCCATATCACCGTGTTCCACAAAAATGTCATTCTGAGAAGCTACCTCTTCACATTCCTCATCGACGAGGCAAGCATCTTCACCTAACGTGTAACCCCATTCCTCCATAATCTGAACTTCAACCATTACACCGTCCACCAGCAAACTCTCTCTTCTCTTCACCACCTCCAGAGCAGATGTGGCTATCAGGATTCAAGCATAGTCAGGTCTTTCTTTTTCGATGGTACAAGTATCCGCTCGCAAAAAATTGCCGCAGTAAAAAATACAGAGCTTGAAAAAAATTTCATTACACGCATACGACGGTATACTGTATAATTGAACCCACACAACCCTTTTAAAATCCATCACACCCTTTAAGCATAAGTTCAGATTATCATCCTCCGTTGGAGCTCCCGTGTTATCAACCTTTGTCTTTCGTTCGCCTAGACATACCACAACCTCCCCCACCCTCACCTCCTTCTCTGGTCCAGCACACTTCTGCAATGTGTTCACCACTGTTCCATTTCGTTCCTTCGCATTCGGCCCCATTCTCACATTAACATCAGCGTCACCTTTACGTTCTGTAACCTCTACGGAATTATGGGTCTTAGTCTTCCTCTCCGGTCTCTCCTCTCCTTCCTTACCTCCACCAATCTTCCGTCCTCATCTCCTTCCATCCTTCGCCTCATTACGGTCAAAACTTGCCACTTTAGCACTGACGCGAAAATGACCAAAATAAACGGCGTTCAAGGCTTTCAACAATTTATTCACATCTCTAACATTCAAAAATCTTACCAAACCATAGGGTACTCCTAGCGCATTACGTTTCCTAGGTACATGTACATCCTCCAACATACCGCAAACCTCAAAATTCTTCCTAAGATAGAAACACGATAATTGTGCTGGAAAGTTACTGAAATAAAAAGTCACATACCTTTTGAAATTAGTCCCCAACTTTTCATTCACATTACCAGCACCGTCATCCAAGCCATGCTTATCACGTCCAACTGTTACATTAAGACACGTATCACCCTCATCCTTGCCACGCTTACCACAGCCTGCTACATCTGAGTTGTAACCACCATCCCAGCCAAGCTTCCTTCCGATCGTCAAGCTTCATCAAACGTTCACCATGCTGCAATGTCGAATCCCATCGATCATGAGGGTGTAATCCAAGTCTACGTGAGTCGCGTTCCAATCCTATATAGTAACGAGTCTGAATATGACCATCATGGAGTTGATCGTGGGCATGGTTCTGGTTCCAATCGACCTCGTCTGAGAACAACCGTCGTGGTATGAAAGTCGCTAAGCCTCTGTGTCGTTGATTCCTTCCTGGACTGTCTACATCATCATAAACCTATCGCCGCTCTTTCTGCCGTCTCGGTCTCACCTCGGTCCAATCTTCTCTGTCGTCTGTTTCCCACCCCATATGTGGCACCCCGCCTGAAACCCAATCCCCCTAAGTGTACCTCCCCACCGATGAAGAGCTAAACCGGCGTGGTTGCCATAGAAAAACCCTATGGTCGCCGCCTCTCAATCTCTCTCTAACTCTCATTCTGTTTTCTCTCACTTTTATACTTTAAACAATAATTCCTAATGATATATTATTGTAAATATAAATCTAAAATATATTTAAATTTAAAATCTTTAAAAGATATTTAGACATATTATTTTCAACACCTAAATTTTTTTGTAAAAATTTTGAGGTCCTAATAATAGTTATACATTATTAGTTTTATAAAATATCAGATGTATTAATATTTAATAGATTAATTTTGAGACTTTATAATAATAATTATATATTACCAATGTTCATAAAATATATGATGTTTAGTAAAAAAATCATAATCAGATAAGAAAATAAAAGAAAATAATAGTTACACATTTCTTGATTAGAAATTTTCTCCATTCGCACAAGCAATGAATCAAACCCATGACCACATGCTTAAGGGGACTAAGACACTTAACGTTTGGACCAATTCATTGTTGATGTTTCTCATGTTAGTTATAATTTAAATAGAGTAAGAGGATTATTCTTTTTAATTTTTGGCTTAAATGCAGTTTTACCCCCTATTTTGAATAAATCGGAATTTTACCCCCTATTTTAAAATCCGGAATTTTACCCCCTATTTTATAATTCTTTGGATTTTGCCCTCCTTACAAGAAAATCTGGGGTTAGCTACTACGACATTTGTAGCTAATTCACAACAAATCTGTAGCTAGCGAACTCTGGTTTACTAGAAGAACAAAATAGAACCGCAAGAAACATAGGAAGAAGAAAAGGGAGAGAAAGGAACAAGAAAGGTTCGCCGCTGTCGCCAAATATTTCTATTTAAGCATGACAATATAACTTGTACGTGCGGCTATCCGTCCACTCTACCCCGATTTTGACGGGAAAAATCGAATGACTGAGTTTGAATTCGGGTTTTAAAAGGCGGGTGTGGGCGGTAATGGGGACATTGATATCCATCCGAACCCGTCCTGCTTATATATAATTAAATTTTACTTCTCTTAAATTATAAACGCTTACAAAATCTTAAATTATATTCATATGTTTGTGTTTATTTTTATGTTGAGTATTAAATAAAGTTGTTTTTTCTATTTATATTCTTTATTTAAAAAAATCATATTGACGAAAAAAATAGTTTTCAATTTTTACCCCTTTTTTAATAATAAAAAATTACCAAAATTTAACCAAATTCATATGGAAGCGAGGCGGAATGGGGATACCCGAAACCACAGGGATACTCGAACCCCGTTGGATATTGGTTTGAGGTTCTACTTTTCATACCCGTTTAGAATTGAGACGGATTGGAGTCCCGCTGGTTATAGCAGCCGCCTCCCCCTCCCCCTCCCCTAAACCCTAATTTTCTTTTTGTGCATCCACCAAGGAGGGGTGGTTTTAGGGTCAATTTTTTATCCAAAATCACCCCTCTAAATTGTTTTTTCTTTTCTTTTCAATTAAATAAGTGATTTTCCACATAGATTTGCTTTTTTGTTTTTGTTTTTTAAGTTTGTCGTCATCTTGTGCGACGTTGTGTTTATAGTCGTCTTGTGCGGCGTTTGTTGGTTTTTCATTACGGTGTTTCGTTGATTCAAATTGGCATATCTACATCAACTCATTACAGATCTGAAGACTTTGAAGACTTGGACGTCAACGTTGCAAATCCGAGAGTATGAAAATTTCAGTGACTTTTATTTTGTCATATTTGTAGGCACTTTCATGATGTCGTTGTATACTATTAACCTAGGTGCTGCAAGTTTGTTTGTAGATTCACCTTTTTCAGCTTTTAGCAATCTTGAACTTGTAATGATCTATGTATTTTCAATTTGAATGAATGAATCCTTATCTTTAGTAAAAAAAAAAGAATTGAGACGGATTTGGGGAAACCCAAACTTTATGGATTTGAGTTTGAGAAAGGCAAAATTTGTCCCTGATCCGCCCCATTGCCATTCCTATTTCCATTTCCATGTAAATACAAACAGTCCGTTATGATCAAATTCAAACTTATGTTCCTTTCATAATTATTTATTGGTACTTTCTCTTATATTTTTTGGTTAAAATAAATATTTTGACTTATGGTTAAACTTTAATTATTTTTTTCAATTAATTGATTACAAAAAATAGAATTTAAGTTATTTTTTATGTTTGTGTCAAAAAAAATAAAGTTATTTTTTATGTTAATATATCCGTGGAGATCAGAATGGGAGAAAAAATTTCTATAGTGGAGAATGAATATAAGAATGGGGGACAATATGAATGGCAGGACATAGAGTGAGAAAGTACTTTCATGCCTCTGTCTGGTCCCATTAACATCCATATTGTTGTGAATTTGAGTAACTCACACCAATACATTTTGATGTGTGGAGCAATACGATTAAAGTAATCAATAATTGAGAATGACAATAATAATAATCAACAAGAATAAACCGCGAAAACGTAAAGAACACAGGATATTGTTTACCCAGTTCGGTGTTAATGAACCTACTCTAGAGGGAGGGCAACCCTCTCCGTTCCACTATCAATAGAATACTTGATTACAATGAAATCCTCACTGGGTTACAAGAATTAGACAATTCCCTAATTCTACCCAAGTCCCGAATTTCTTCCCGTGACCAAGAAATTCAATCAAGAAGTGTTTCCCAAGGTGATAGAATGTTTCTCCAACCCTAGGGTCTTCCCAAGATGTTACTCTATTAACCCTAGTCTTTTGTTGGCCTTAGAAACCCTAAAAACACACCCTGTTTTTCAGAAAACGCAAAACATAAATATATAGGTCGCGCACCCCCGCCCCGCGCAGGAGGCCTGCGCCCCGCGCCAACCACCAGAAGCTAACCAAAAAAGTTGGCACAGCAACTGCACCCTGCGCAGGAGAGCTGCGCCCCGCGCAACCTGTTCACCAGCAACACCAAATTTTGCTTTTTTCATCCAATTTCAAGGCAAACTCCAACACATATAACCGAAGTTGAGTAATTAACAAAGGTACACAACTTACTTTAGGAATGAAACTTGGACTCATACCCATAGATACCTGGAAAGAAACTGATAAAAGTAGGATAAAAACTTGATGTATAGGCACCAACATGGATAATTACCCGCAAAAATGAATAGGTATTGGTGTGCAGATGATATCTTAATACCCATCCTTCTCCATACTTGCATAATATATATTAAATTTTTTATATTTATATTATTATTTAAAAATATATGTATATCAAACTATTACGCATTTTTAATAAAAATTTATTTATAACATAATGCAAACGCAATGTGAATATGTCAACTAAAGATATGGACTTTAGCATGATTATAATAATTTTGTTTATAATTTTCATAAGTCGACATTAAAATATTTGAAAACTTTTTAGTTCAAATAAAAGATATGATATATTATAATTGATCGTTGTATTCTTAGTAGAAATGCAGTACATGTAGTTAAGTCCCATAAGGTACATACGCGGGTTACTGCTGGTAGAATTATTGTTACTAACGCGGTTATAATTTCATACACAAATATTTTCAAACTTGAGAATGAGTATTATAGTAGTCTACCCATATATTATAATCTAATCTTTATGTTACTATTAAAAAAAAAAGAGTAAAGACTTCTTTTGACCCCTAAATTAGTCCTCGACAAAAAGAAAAAACCTCTTTAATCCCTTACAAAAATAAATTTTGCCATATTAGTCCTTTTGTCGATATTTTCCTGAAAACAATTTTTTATCATTTGTTAGTAAACCGTGAATGGAATTATTGAACCGTGATTAGACTTATGTGTCTTCCATGTGTACTGTATACAAAAATAAGGGACGTTTAGGTCCCTTCAACAAAAAAAAATTTGACAAGTAGGTCAAAAAAAAATTAGGAAATTAAAATTATTGTTTGTTGACTTTTAAAATAGACTTAAAATGCAGTTTTAATCCCTTTTTTTTGATAAGTAAGGAATTTTTTAAAGATTGGTCCGAACCCAGCATCATTGTAAGGGCATTCTACCCCACCTTCTATGAAAGTTTGCAAAGGGCTCACACTATCACATGCTCGAAGGTAGGGATGACAATTTGACCCATATTTAACGGGCACCCACAAAAAATACCCACAATTGGTAGGATAAAAATCTGCATTTTAGGTACGGGCACGAGTATGGTTAATTACCCACAAAAATGAGCGGGTATGGGTGCGGGTACGGGTACCTTAGTACCCACCCCGCCCCAACCCACATAATATATATTTATTAATTTTATTTATATTATTATATAAAAGTATATGTATATTAATTTAAAAAATACAACACTATTAAACTATTACAAATATTTTTAATCAAAATATTTATTTATAACATAATTAAACACAAACGTGAATATATCAACAATGATATGAACTTTAACATGAGATTAGTAATAATTTGAGTATAATTTTCATAGGTCGACATTAAAATCTTTGAAATTTTTAAAATTTTATTAAAATAACATGATATTTTATAATTGATGGATTTATTTCAGCAAAAGTGCGGGTAACAGGTACGGGTATGAGTACTTAGGTACCCACAGAGTATGGGTACGGATGCAAAGTTTGTTACCCACGCGGGTATGGGGATGAGTACGGGTAATTTTTCAAACTGCGGGTACGGGGATGGGTATTATAGTACCCTACCCATTGTCATCCCTACTCGAAAGTCGGGCATATGACTACGGTCTGCCAAGTGAATCAATCAGTCAATTGTTGAGTAATAATTCTTATTTTGAATATATTCGTATCCACATGGATCGTGCCAAAGCTATCAGTTCAATTTAGGAATTGGATAGTTTAATTGTCGCTTTTGGTTTTTAAAAAGGTTTTTGATTCAACAACAGAAGATTAAAGATTAAAGTATGGAAAATAGGTTAAGTGCTTTCGAATCTCTCCTTACTTATGCTTGGTAACTGGCGTTATACCTTGCACTACCTTATTTATTATCTGGTGGATTAATTTGATTTATTATAATAAGATGTGCTGTCGCATACTAATATCTTACCATATTATTTGAATCACTGCTTCACGACTAAGACTAAGGGAACCCTCATTATATCCCTTGAGTACGTGTTACAGTCCTCATCCATACGAGCTCTCATCGTTACTACCTCCTTTTAATCGGCCAATCGATAAACAAGCAGAATTTAGTTAAGTGAACTATTATTCCAGGTGTCCATCATTCGGTATATTATGTCCCTAGAGAGGATACTAAGAGTTTCCTGTTCTCCTACCTAGTTATACTATCCTTAGTTTTGAACTAGCAGCGTTGTCACGAGATCGCCTAGTTCTAAGAGTTTATTCAATAATATTGGCCAATATTATAAATAAAAAATTAAATCAAGGATGAAATATAAGCATAATAATAAAAAGAATAATAATTAATATAAACTTGAAATAAATCAAATTACATGTCTCAAGCATTCATAAGGAGATATCATCTACTCGACTTAACCTAAAGATATTTTAGATATTCATAGCATATTAAATAAAAGTAAAATATACATAAATGTAACCTCGATATCTTGCATAGGAAGTTGCCTTTCTCAATGTTGGGGAAAGCGCCTTTCCGTAGAGAGATCCAAGCCCTCTCTTTGCTCCTTAGAGGCTTCTGCACTCTAGAATTGTTGAACGAATAATTGTAGTGGAGGAGGACTCTATTTATAGTTTTTTCGAGACTTTGGGCTTTTCTATCGTATCGCATTGCGGCCCTATCATGCCACGATGGCTTCAGAAATTGCCATCGTGGTCTGATGCTCTCTATCATGATGCGAAGGATTCTGTTTCTTGCTTAAGAAGTACGCAAATTTTCTTTAAATATATCTCCTGCCATCGTGGTGCGATGAATTCTACTGATTTCTTTCATTTTTACCCTTTTTATGCATTTTTTCACATTTCTTGTTTTTTGGCTATTTAACTTCATAACTTTAGGTATTTTGCTTGAATTTGGTTTTCAAACTAACTAGAAAGTATTAAAAAGTAATCTAAAAACTACCCATAAACATCATATAAATTGCTAAAGAGTGCCATAAAATTCATTTATGGTTGGTTTTTTCACTAAATTGTTACATAGTTGTTTCCTTCTACTGATAGATGAAAAATCTCGCATGAGTTAGGTGAATTGTAATGTTGATGCTGCTTTTTTTACTGAAGTCAGGGTAACAACAATGAGAGCCTGTTTTTGGGATCATGTTGGTAACTTTGTAGCTGATTTCACAGAGACAGTAGACCATCCTGTCAACGGTGGATGGTGAAGCATGGACACTCTTGTAGACCATGAAAGAAGCCAATCATAAAGATCATAGAGGTTTGTATATATGGTTCAATTTGAAAGCGACTCACATGTATTGACTGAAGCTATTCGAACCAGACGTAGTGGTAATTCAGAGTTTAGCTTAATTGTTGCTGACATTATCCAAATTATGTCATCATGCATAAACTTTGAAGTGAAGTTTGTTAGGACGCAAACAAATATGGTTGCTCATACTTTTGCTCGGACGGCCAATTCTTAGGTTAATTTCTGTAGATTTGAGATTATTCTCTTATATATTAAACATTTACTAGTTAATAAAATACATTAAGTTTGTTTGATTAAAAAAAAATTTGACTCTAGAAAAAATAATTTTTTTATTAAAATAAAATAAACAACACAATAGATAGGGTGACATCTAAGGTGAGGGAGCTATTAAGTCCCTCACTGGTGGACCACTAAAATTTTACCATCATATATGATTAATGACTTAGTTATACTAAAAATAAAAAGAGACACATGTAAAGCTGTCCACATATAATCTTTCTTAAGTAACAAAAAAAACTTTGATTGTGTTTCTCTTTTTCTTCCATGACCATACTCAACGGAAGCTTTAGAATATGAAGCAAAACCTCCAAAATCAAATTTTGAAACCAACCCATCATGCAAAACCATTGAAAAAACCCAAAATTGCAACAAGAAGATTATTCGGATCACTGTGCAATATCCTTTTATCTATGATTCTCCAAACAATTTTGTCTTCTTCTTCCTCTTGCTTTGGTGACACCACCGGTTGTAACATTTCAAGATGAACAAATTAAAATCTCAAATAGAATTTCAAAACTAATATTGTTTCAGATGCTTGACAAGCGAAAGAAAGATTCAACGGCGGTCTGCGTCAGTGATGGGGACAGTTGGCACCGGAGGTGTGATTGTTCGCCGGAGTTTGTGTGGGTGATGGATGGAGTTTTGATGGAATTTCCGTCGAATTGAAATGTTGGAGATGAAGTTGTGGTTTGACAGGATTGCATGTGGATAAATGTACATGTTCTCTTTTCTAATTTTAATAGATCTAAGTCATTGATCAGATCTAACGGTAAAAATTAAATGGTTCACCGGTGAGAGACTTAATACCTCCCTCACCTTAGAAGCCACCCGATAGATAGTACTAGTAATTGATTTTTCTTTTTTTATTTTTCTTAACATCAACAAGGCAACTTATCAAAAGAAAAAAACAAGGCAACCGACTGCACCTGTAATACCCAAGACTCCCCGGTAGACGCCGGTATTCGTCGTCTGTACTTTGTACAAATCGTCAATGGTGGACCAAGCTGATTGTTTTCTATTCCTATAACAAACAAAATACCAGAAAAAGTCAGACACAAAACCATTTTCTTCTTCTTCTTTCAAATCTTCCAAATCACAAAACCTTCAATTTTCCCTCTCTCACCTCATCAAAATCTCCCCTTTCAGCTTTAATTTTCCATTTTATTCTAACCCATCTTTGATCATCCCCAAAAAATACATTTTTATGCAATCATTCTAAATTTAGCATTTTTTTCCCTCTTTGTTTCAATTGGGTCATCAAATTTTACAATAATATCATACAAAAATCTTCTCTTTTAGCTACATTCACCATTGATCCTATATCCATTTCCAAAATTTTGCATAAATTTATATAAGATCATTATAAAGTTACTATCTTTTTTTCCCTTTTTGTTTAATTTTGTTGTGTATAGTAATTAATTGATCGATCAATTAACCCCTTTTTGGGGTATTTTCTATTACCCTTTTCTGCATATGTGTCAAAGGTCAATTCTTTAATACAATTTTCTATGACCCTTGTGTGCATATGCATCAAAGATCAAATTTTGAATAGTTTTGCATAATCAAGATTAAGAAAGAATAGCTTTGAATTCATTCAATTTTGTGTTTTGATTCATGGACAATCATGGATCTTCACCACCACCTTATGGATATCCAAACCCTTATGGATACCCTCCATATCCATATCCACCTCCACCCCAACATCAATCTCAAGGTCCTTCTGATCAACATCCATATCCATATCCACCTGCAACTACTAGTCCTTATTCATATGAATCATCATATCCACCAAATTCGTCACATTCGACGAATTACTCTTACTCTTATCCACCACCACCTCCTCCACCAAACCCTTTAGAGTATCAAACTCATCAACCATCTAATGCTTATCCTTATCCTTACCCTTACCCTCAACCTCAACCTCACCATTACCAATACCCTCCAATTAGTGATGAATCTAACCCTCCTCATAGTTCTGCTTACCCTCCTTTGAATGATCTTATGAGCAATGTTCAGATATCTGATAACACGCCAAATGCACCGCTGGCACGTGCACCGCCCGTACGTGTAATGGCACTTTCTCCAGTAATAACACATTCCTATTCAGCTTTAAATGAAGAGAAAAAAGAAGAGTTTTATGGTCATGCTAGTCATAATTCCTTTTCAGGTTTTGAACATTCTTATTCTGGTTTGGGGGATTCACCAAGCTTTTCGGATTATTCTGGTGGTTCATTTGATGATTCGGTTCACAACCAAAGTTTACAGATTGTTCCGGTTCAGGGTAAAGGGTCGTTGAAAGTTTTGCTCTTGCATGGTAATTTAGATATATGGGTTCATGGAGCTAATAATCTTCCAAATATGGACATGTTTCATAAAACTTTAGGTGATGTGTTTGGTGGTAAGGGATCAATGAGTAGGAAGATTACTAGTGATCCTTATGTGTCGATTTCTTTGTCAAATGCTGTTGTTGGTAGGACATTTGTGATTAGTAATAGTGAAAATCCTGTTTGGGAACAGCATTTTCATGTTCCTGTTGCACATCATGCTGCTGAAGTGCATTTTGTTGTTAAGGATAGTGATGTGGTAGGTTCACAGCTTATTGGAGTTGTGACGATTCCGGTCGAACAATTATACTCAGGTGAAAGAGTACAAGGGACTTACCCTATTCTTAATAGCAATGGGAAGCCTTGTAAGCAAGGTGCTGTTTTGAGTGTTTCCATTCAGTTCATTCCAATAGAGAATCTGAGCATGTATCATCAAGGCGTTGGAGCAGGGCCGGAATATATTGGTGTGCCGGGAACATATTTTCCATTGAGGAGAGGTGGAATTGTTACTCTATATCAAGATGCTCATGTTCCGGATGGAAGTCTCCCTAATGTCATGCTTGATCATGGGATGCATTATGCTCATGGACAGTGTTGGCGTGATATCTTTGAGGCCATACGTCAGGCGAGACGTTTGGTTTACATTACTGGGTGGGCAGTGTGGCACAAAGTTACATTGATAAGAGATCCTGCTAGTCGTAGTCATGCTTCAGAATACTCGCTTGGTGATCTTCTGAGGTCTAAGTCTCAGGAAGGAGTAAGAGTGCTTCTTCTTGTTTGGGATGATCCCACCTCAAGAAACATTCTTGGTTATAAAACAGTAAGCAGTGCAATTTATTTTATGTCACCTTTGATTATGTTACATGGTACTTTTTCTGGCATGATTTATGAAGTTTAGTTTATTTAAAATTTGATCAAGACTCTTGAACGAGTTTTTTTTAATAAATTTCTTAGTATATAAGGATATTGTTTGCTTTTGTTTTAATTACATAAAACATCTGATTTACATTCAGGATGGTGTCATGGCGACACATGATGAGGAAACTAGACGATTTTTCAAGCACTCTTCTGTGCAAGTGCTACTTTGTCCTCGCATGGCTGGAAAACGACATAGTTGGGCTAAGCAACAGGTCTAGTTTGACAATGACTATAATTGAAACATTATGCATTACTTCATTCTTCTTTTTATTAATGTTCTAATTGGTGTTCTTCGCATTTTGTAATCTTAATAACTTTCTATCAGGAATGTTAGAATTTGTGATAAGGTTCAGTTTTGCTACTTGGATATGTTTTTATATATTTGTACAATCTTGATTCTAGAGTTCCACATTAAATTCCTTCTAATTCTCAGGAAGTTGGAACAATATATACGCATCATCAGAAGACTGTAATTGTAGATGCTGATGCTGGAAATAACAGAAGAAAAATTGTAGCCTTTGTTGGTGGACTTGATTTATGTGATGGCCGATATGATACTCCCCAACATCCGCTCTTTAGGACACTGAAGACACTGCATAAGGATGACTATCACAATCCTACTTTCACGGTAATATATTAATTTCAGACCCCCATTTGGTTGTATGATCACTATATTTTCTCATCAAATATTTAAATAAAAAAAAATGAACAGTAATTTATGTATATAACTCCAAGTTTTAGTAGTTCTAGTGGATGTCGAATTATAATCAAGAGCTAATTTTGTATTCTTGTATAGGAAGATTAAAGAGATTGTTTCGAAGTGCATTTTTTCTTGGCATTGGGTGCAGTGCACCTTGAACTGCAAAACTCTTTTTTTTTGTTTTGAAATCATTGAACTGCAGAGCTTGATATGCATTTATTCATTTTTTTCCAAACATAACTCTAATTAATACTACTAATTTGTCTTAGAATATGAAAAGTCAATATTGAGTACATCTACTATATACCAAGAGTAATGTAGTACTCCCTCCGTTCCTTTTTAAGTGTCGTTTTTGGTAGAATTTTTTGTTCCTATTTAACAGTCGTTTTGATAGTTTAAAGTTACAATTTATCAATTATACCCGTATTCTCTCAATAACTCATACTTCACATTTTCTATAAAATTAATTTCTTCTTTCTCAGTAACTACATTCCTTTTTTCAAAATGACGGTAGAATAGGAAAAAGACTCCAACAATCCACTATCTTGGTTGGAGAGTTTTACGCTTAAACGACACTTAAAAAGGAACGAGGGAGTAATAATGAAAACCAAAATGTACACATTAATTATACCACTAACTTTTCTTGCTGCATGTGAAATATGCAATAGATGGTTATAAAAAGGGACGGAGGGATTAATGTGTTGTTGTTTAGGATCTGGCCTTTAAATATGTGAAGTTCATCATTTCTAGCAATTCACAGCTCAAATTTACCTACAAATATATGAGAGATGTTGTCTTATTTTATCTTAAGAATCAAGTATTTTAAATCTTGTGGAATTTGGTAGCTAGGAACCAAAAAGATACAATTTTAAAATATTGGTAGCTAGGAAGTAAAAAGTGTATATTTTAAATATAAGACCGATATATTCTAATGATGTGGACTGCTTATTGACAGGGTAATACTGGTGGCTGTCCACGGGAACCATGGCACGACTTGCATTCTAAAATTGATGGTGCAGCAGCTTACGATGTTTTGACAAACTTTGAGGAGCGCTGGTTAAGAGCTGCCAAACCTAAAGGGATAAAAAAGTTGAAGAGTTCATATGATGATGCTTTGCTTAAAATAGAAAGAATTTCAGATATTCTCCGTGTATCAGACATTCCATCCGGTGATGATAATCCTGCATCTTGGCATGCGCAGGTATTTACCCAATTAGTACTGAATACTACTTTGGACTCAAATATAAGCAAAAAAATAGTCGTATCTAACTAAGTTCATGGTATTTAATACTATTATTCTCAAATATTCTTCAATGAAACAAGTTTCCATAAAAATTAAATGAAAAGAAAAGGTAGTTTAGGAATTACAATTATTTCTTTGATTACATCAAAAAAATTAAATGAGGTTAACCTCCATTCATAATATTTATGTAATTAGTTGCTTTTGTTTATAATTGAGTCCAGAGGGAGTAGATATTTAGAGTTTCTATATGTAATTCTTTTTTCTCGTTTACCCTACTTGATGGATACTATTGATTACGTATACCATGGAATGCAGATATTTCGTTCAATTGATTCAAACTCTGTCAAGGGATTTCCAAAGGAGCCAAAAGATGCATCGCAAAAGGTGAATGAGAAGAGTTTTCTTTTTCTTCCTTGATTTCATTTCATGCGAGACTTGAGCCACCATATGTGTGATGGAGAGTGTTTAACATAAATGTTTTTATTACAGAACCTTGTATGCGGGAAGAATGTGCTGATTGACATGAGCATACATACAGCATATGTAAAGGCCATCCGAGCTGCACAGCATTATATTTATATAGAGAATCAATATTTCATTGGTTCCTCATACAATTGGAACCAACATAAAGACCTTGGTAAGGAATTTATTTCTAAACATATGTTGCATTGTTGCTTGCCTTAAAATATCCCATCTATTGCTATGTCGAAGAGTTTGGAGAACATAAATTATATGACATATTAGCTTTCGTACCATGTTAGTTTATGGAGAATTTATTTTTTACCACTTAAATTGTGTGGCTTGCAAATTATAGTAGGCTAAAAACTAGAAAAATTCTATCCTCTTTTTCTTATGGCAAGCAAAACTACAACAGGGATCCTTTAACTTAATTTGAAATTCCAAACAGATCCTTTACCGTTTATTTTCGTGCCAAGTTAGTCATTTTTCATGTCAAGTTAGTCCTTTATGTTTATACACATCAACAATGTTGGACCAAACTTCATTATTCAATATGCATGTTATCAAAAGTTTTTCTTTACCATTCAAAAAGGTAAATTACATCTTCAGTTCATCAAGATAACATTTAAATTATATCATGATGATTGTTATAATATCTAATCCATCAAAGATAGCATGACCTTTTTTCAGTTTTTATCTAAGATTGTGACCTCTATGTTGTCAACGAGACTCTAATTATGCTGATAAATGGTGAAACATTTTTTATAGTATGTTATCCAATGACCATGTACACAAGTTGCAACATAACTCAACTAAGAATGATAGTGGTTCAATGGTGCAAACATTTTTTAAGATAAAAGGAAGCTTAACCTCAGTAATAAGTCAAATTGCACTATTAGGTTATTGGTTTGCAGCTCACTCCTGTGATAAAGGCACCAAGGTTTGAAGCCTTAACCTCCTGTAAATTATCCAACTCAATAGTATTACTAGTGGCTTTTCTCCATAAAGCTGTGGTGTGATTGAATCACTAACTGCTGTGAGAGTCGGTGATGTGGATGGAGTTGATTCCACATATAATGAAGGATCTCATCAAGTGGTTCTTGAATAAAAGTGACAAACGAAAAGGGAAAAGAAAGAAACAAAAATGGATTAGATTGAGAGGATGGTAGAAGAAGGCACCACAATCATGAAGAAGCTGACCTGAAGATCTCCTATTTTAATGCTTAAAATTATTTTGAAGGTATCTTTTAAATTACAACTTTCATGTTTTTGCAGGTGCTAATAATTTAATTCCAATGGAAATTGCGCTGAAGATTGCTGAAAAAATAAAGGCAAATGAGAGGTTTGCTGTATACATAGTTATTCCAATGTGGCCAGAGGGTGTTCCAACAGGAGCTGCCACTCAAAGGATTCTATTTTGGCAGGTATGGTTCAACTCACAATATGAAAGCCAATTATATTACTAGGCAAGGATTTGATTGAGCATTCAGCTTACTCGACTTAGAACCTTGCTTAGCAATTTAAGATTTTAAACCACCTAGTTGACTCAAATTATTCCTCAAAAATTCCTGTCAAATGAGTGATAGGGAAATTGATGTCAAAATTAAATATCCGACTCAATGTCAAAATGAAACTTATGAAAGTTATAGTGCCTACGAATGCTTAATTCTTGTCTTGTGTTTCTTACCCTGGACATTTTATTAAATTTTTCAGAATAAAACAATGCAAATGATGTACGAGACAATTTACAATGCTTTGGTTGAAGTTGGGCTCGAAGCAGCATTCTCTCCACAAGACTATTTGAACTTTTTCTGTCTTGGAAATCGAGAATCCATGGACATTAATGATAATATTAGCGTATCTGGAACTCCTCCCCCACCAAATACTCCACAAGTATGAATTCTATGTTCCTTCTCCTTTGTTTTGGCTTTTCCAGTTACATTTTTTCTGTTACCATAGTGCCATGATTGTAAGCGTCCTGCTGTAAAACAGCGAGTCAATATAAAATTTGAGAAATCTAGTAACAATGCAACATAATGAGAGGGATTTTCTTCAGTGAAAGCGATATGGTTTAGATATGATAGGCAATTAGTTAAATTAGTTAACCTGTTGTCCAAAGCCACATTGTGTGGAATGTGATGTTATAAGAATATAGGAAATGGAGGGGAAAATGTGACGTGGTAGGGGTTGAGGAGTGAGCAAGTGTTGCGTGACAATTCTGTTATAAAACGGTAGGAAGACCGAGGAAAGGGCATGCTGTGAGTTTAGCTCTGGGTGGAAAGTTCTTCAATTGTCACGTGACTTTGTGTCTTAATCTTGACCATTAATGGTATATATATTGCTTGATCAACATAAAAGAATATAAATCCTATATTGTTTTTAGGATGAATATTAATGTACTTTGGTTTTTCGGAAATAATAGGAATGAGAGTAATGTGATGTGTTATTTTATTGCAAATTATGTTGGTTTTTGTTTTCTTTAAAAAAAAAAGGCAAAATGACCTAAAGAGTTTGCATTTCTAACACATTTGTACATTTATAAAAGGATATTGTGGCAATGTTCTCGGGGACGGAAGACCCCACAAGGTGATCCCCGTGGCCTTCGCCAAACTAACATCGGGGGAATTTTCTCCTCCGTCCCTGTGGTAGTCTTCTCGGGGATACCGACTTCCTAGGAATAATTGTCATCCCTACCCATGGCCCTTGGGGATGGAGACGGGAAAAGAATCTCCCTTTGGTGGAGAACGGGGATATGGATGGGAGTTATTTTGAGGGCTGGGGACAAGGAGCACTCCCTGCCGCCACTTTCCCCCATTGATATCCCTACTAATACGTAGCTTTATTTTTATAAAAAAATATGTAACTGTTGGCTGCCACCAAGAAGGTAGAAAAGTGTAATAATATTTTTTCAAGTGTCTTATTTGTGGCTTATGAGTAGGGCAAATATGTTCAAGGATCTTAATAATTTGTTTTGTCGCACTTAATGAATGCAATTGAATTTTTATGTTGGTGTTCTTTGACCAGGCAAATAGTCGAAATAACCGGCGTTTCATGATTTATGTTCATTCAAAAGGCATGATAGTTGATGATGAATATGTGATATTGGGGTCAGCAAACATCAATCAGCGCTCTATGGAAGGAACAAGGGACACTGAGATTGCAATGGGAGCCTACCAACCTGAATATACATGGGCAAGAAAACAGGGTTATCCACGCGGACAGGTTTACATTTTAAGTTCTTGGCTTCTTATATTTTCCTAATAAGACATTGTTTATATAACAAATTTAAGTTTCAGTTTTGGCATTCAAGCTTTTTCTCTATGTTGTTTTAGAGTTCTGACAGCTTTTTTCTATAAGTTATTTCCTTTACTTTCTTCCTTTTGAAGTTCTAATCAACAATATGGAGACGACTAATCCCCATCAGGCCTCAAATTCAACATTTTCGAGTTTTATTTTGGAATCTCAAATTCCCTGGAAAACAAATATCCATTTGTCAATCAGTTTTGTCAAATAGTGGCTATAGCGGTGCTATAGCATAGCAGATTGATCATTATAAAAAACGTGACGCTATCCTAGTGCGCTATAGGTCAATACTAAATAGTGTATGCTATTACCAACATAGTGTGGTACAAGTGGTAGATACTTGGGCCCCTTAACCATTTGGTCATGGGTCCGGTCCCTGGCAGGTGCGTATGGAAAACATTTCTTGCGAGAGGTCAACTTAAATGGATCTCGGTCACCTCGAGGGAATTAGTCTCTGCAGCTGCACGCAGAGGATACTTTTGGTTTACCAAAAAAAAGAAATAGTGTATACTATTCTAGTTTCTTCTAGCAGATGTAACGGCAGGCAACATAAATTTTAAAGTTTTAAGAGTTATGAATTTAGCTTTTGAATCCTATGAAAGTACTAAATGTATTATTTTTTTGTCTTGTATCAATCAAAATGCTGCAATAGCTACAATGCATGGTACCTGCGACAGTATGTTATTTCTACATTTTTGCAATCATAACATTATTATGAACTAAAAACAATTCGTTTGCGAAACTATACTATGTAGGTTCATGGATACAGGATGTCTCTTTGGGCAGAACATACAGGGACAATCGAAGACTGTTTCTTACAACCAGAAAGCTTGGAATGTGTGAGAAGGGTTCGAACAATGTCCGAAATGAACTGGAAACAATTTGCATCAAACGACGTGACAGAGATGAGAGGACATTTACTAAAGTACCCTGTTGAAGTATCAAGAAAGGGTAAGGTTAAACCTCTTCCTGGTCATGAAGAGTTTCCTGATGTTGGAGGGAAGATAGTTGGATCATTTATTGCCATTCAAGAAAATCTAACCATTTGATGAATTTTTTACATTCATATTGATTGTTATTATAATATAGAATGAATGAGACAAAGATAGTGTTAGAATTGTTAGAATATAGGATGAAGGTTCATTATAAGTTAAACAATTTTGAAATAAATGATGATTGAGAAAAACACTACAATATATTGTATAGTAATAAAATCCTTGTAGGTTATAATTTTTGTTTTCTTTCATGTATATGTACAAACAACTTATGATTATCATTCAATGTTTGTATATTGTTTTGTGAAATTTTAATTTAAAATTGAATTACTGATAAGTTTGGTATGAATTAATTCCCAACTTAAAACCATGATGTATTTTTAAATAAATAAAAATAAATTTAGGGGTGAAAATTATTATTAATTAATTTTTTTTTTAAAACGGCCAAAATCATTAATTACTAATTAGTTGTAATTTGATGATGTTAGTATTTTTTTTTTTTTGACAACTCTTGTATGATGTTAGTATTTTTCTGTTTCATCAAGACTTGAACTTTGATCCTTTTACATTTTAATTTCTTTAACTCTTAACTCAATCCTCTTTTTTTATCTATATATTTAGAGTGTTGCAGCTGGTTCACCACCATCTACTTCCCACATGCTTAAAAAAAAATCTACTCAATCCTCTTGATTAAAATAGAACTTATGATTTTGAAAGATAATTTAGTTACAGTGTCAAAGACACTTGTTAAAACTTATGAGTTCCCAAGATTTCCCTCAAATTTTGATTTTGAGAGATATAATTTAGTTGACTAATCTAGTGACACCACATTTTCATTTCCATCATATTCTCTATAGTAATGCATTAATAATTGCCTCATATTTAAGAATTTGTTACCCTTTAGAATATTATGCAGAGGTTTTCAATTATTAAATATGATGAAATTTTTGAAAGAATCAATATAACAAATGAAATTTTCTTTCAAAAAAAAATATGAGGAAATTTTCTTGTCTTTACTACAACTTGAAAAGTTTTCAATTTTTGTCTGAGAGTTAGTCTCTTCTTTAAATGTAAGTCAATTTGAGTGGAACTAGGTAAATAATTTTGGTGTGTTTTTTTTTCGGTGAAACAAACTTAATGCATTTCATTAATCACCAAAAGTTCAATATATGAAGGAATAATATCAAATCTATGGAAATTAGTCCACGAATTGGCCGCCCTAGCTAGCGTATTAGCAACCAAATTCACTTGTCTCATAATAAACTTAACTTCAAAGTTTGCACAAGATAACATAACAAGAATAATATCATGAACGATTGAAAAAGAAACTATGAATTGTCTCTCTTCTTAGTATGAATTATTTCGATCAACACTTGAGAGTCACTTTCGAATTGGACTCGGTCAAAACCTCTAAGCTTAGTTTCATTCATGGCTTGCAATAATGTCGATGTTTCTCCTCCTCTGTTGATAATTTTGGTGTGTTTTTTGTATACTCTCTTTCTCTTGATATTTGGAATATTAGTTTGGTTGCTACTGTTATTTTTTCCATTCTTTTATCTTGTTGATGTTGAATAAGGAGTTGAAGTCACAATAAATAGTTAGTTTTGTAATTTAGAAACAACCTTAAAAACGCGACCTTACAAAAGAGGTCTTACATATAAAGACCGATGTAGTAACAATACTTTCTTTAACCTAAGGGACATGGATCGTCAGTGTATAATAGTTTTACACTGATATCTAATAAAAAATCACTATTCTTTCATATCATATAACTACTTTCAAAATAATCATACAAGAGTGGGATGATATGACAAATTGATGAATTTTCATTAGATGCTTGTGTAAAAGTGTTTTACACTGATGGTGCATATCCATTAAATTCTTTAATTTATATATACGATAGTATAAAAGAAATTATACATGCATTCGGTCAAATTTTCGTGCTAATAATATTTTGAGTTTATGCCACAGTTTGAGGTTGTGTTGGGATACTATTGTTGTTAACCTTATTAATTTTTTTTTGACAGAAATTGTTAACCTTATTAATAAGAAGGATTTGAATGTACATCACATGTACGAAAATTTAATATTGGCAGTTAAGTAACTTTTGTTTAGTGATTGGAGGGTTATTTTTGCAACACACTTTGTGTAAGGGTAACGCTGTAGTTGATTATATATATATAGTTTAGTTATTATATATGGTTATTCGATCGATTTTGAGGTATAAATTGTATTGGATCTGATTTCAAATTTGTGAGTAAAGATTGGTGATTAATTTAATCTCACAAGGTTGTCAATATGAGAAATTTCATTTGAATGTTTTTCGTATGAAATGACTATTTTATGAATATTTTATATAAGTTTTGATATTTTTCTATATATATTTGTTTGTATGAATTGATTTTTATATTCAAATAAATGCTAAATTTTTTGAACTAGACCGTTATAATAGTATGAAATACTCGAGATGAACAAAGTTTTATTTAATATAAAATAATTTTTTCACTTGATACATCTCATGATTATCATTTATTCATTTACCATTGAGTGCAATATTGCCAAACTTTCTCACCTCTACTTATAATTTCACTTTTGTTTATTACAAATGTTGGTGATCCTGCTCCAAATCTTGTCATGTCAGAATGGCAAGTTTTTCCAACATCATTCACAAGGCTATGGCAACAAACATTACTAACATTTCCATTTCCAAGAAATACAGATTCAAATATTTGTTTACCACAATCTGCAGGCTTTAATTTGCTTGCACAATTACTTAAATATTGCTCAAATGATGACAATGGTCTTGGTGCAATAGAAGGTGGTTGAGGAATTTCAGCACACAAAGATGTTTTGAAAAATATAGTAAAACTGATCATAATGGTCACAACCACATAAAAGCCATTAAATGATGCCATAGCCATTTTGAGAATGATTGTAGTCAAAGCCTTGAAGAATATTAATTATTTGCTTTGATGAATTGTTGATCAATATAGTAGTATAATTTATAGTATATGATACACTAGCTTAACGTTAAAAAGTATTTAATATATTGTTCTAACTCTCATATAACGACATAATAAGTGATTTTTGTGTTTAAGTTTTATTGTTGAAGTCTCATATAACTTCTCATATTAAAATCTCATTTTGTAACATGCAAAAATTTATGTTACATTTTATAAATTAAAAATATATATATATATATATATTTTAAAGTATGGTTAAATATGTTTATAATCTCTATAAGATTATGTTCTTAATTTTAAGTTTAGTTTCTATTAAATTTTAATGATAATTTGTATCCTTTATAATATTGCAGTTGATAAGAGTAGTGTTTATTTTAAAAACTTCTTCCATAAAATAGATACTTTTAGTTACTCAAAATAGTCCCTATAAAATGTAAAAAGTGAATAACTTTTTTGAGGGATTAAACTTAAAAAATATGATTATTTAGGGACTAAAAAAATATTTAATCCTTAAATATGTTATTGGTTGCTACCAGGGACGGATTCAGAGATTTTTATAGGTGGGGGGACATATCATAAGTTTAATTGTATTTTAAGTTTTTATTCCATTTACGTAGTTCTCCTTTTATAAATTAATCTTTTTTATCCCTCAAATATCATTTTTATTGTAATTTTAGTCTCAATTCAACTTTTTGGGTTCCAATAATTGTGATGTTTAGCCTAAAATTTTGTGATTTATTTACTCACTTTTAAAAAGAAAATAGTAGTATAACATTTTTGGGACAAAATTCACAATTTTTAGGGTGGAAAACTCATTTTTGGAGTAAAAAATATGTGTTGGGCTAAAATTACAACAATTATAATACTAGTGGGAATTTTTTTTCATGTGAGCATGACAAAATGTGAGATCAAAAATGTAATTAAACTTAAAATTAATTCTACTTTCTACGATGAATAAACTATTAAATAGTAGATACACAATATTAAAATATCACTAACTGGAAGTGGGGGGAACCCTTAATTTTTGGTGGTATACAAACTAAAACATTTAATCTTTGCTAAACAAATAATTATGCAAGTGGGGGCAGTTGCCCCTAATTCAACACACTTGCATCCGTCCCTGGTTGCTACCAAAAAAAAATTAACAGGGACATTGTAATTTTAGTCCTTAAATTTATTGTATTTTTTTTAAAAATGAAACGCAAAATTTTGGATTTTGCGAGTATTGTATTTTTATTCCGTATAATATTTTTCTGCATGTTGTGTTAGCTCTTGCTAAAACAAAATTTGTTTAATTATATCGTGCATTATAAATGAACGCAATCTTCAGTGACGTGTGCCCGTGACTTCTTTGGAATCGACAATACTTTCCCTTGCCACTCCAGGTTTTGCGACCGGTTGTTTAGGGAATTTTATTCCTGCTTTCATAAACACAGCATTCGAGCACTCGCCAAGAATGTATTCCTTGGAGGCAAGCTAGCGGAGGTACTCCCCCTGTTCCGTAATATAAGCAAAAAAAAACCTCTTTTTGATGTCCCAAAATATAAGCAAAAGACAACCTTTTTACTATTAATTTTTTTTAAACTTAATTCTCTACTATTTAGTTCCCCAATAAACTTTTGGGGTTCCAAATAGCTTCTTTTCAATATGGCTTTTTAGCTTCCATCATTAGGTAGTTTATTTTGTTTTTCATTATGACAAGGGTAATTTAGGAAACTCAATTGTTTATTTTGACAAAACTTAGAGTTTCTTAATAACGTTAAAATATTTTTTTTACTTATATTTCGGGACGGATGGAGTATATATTTAGAAAATCATCCTGGGAGGTTTCTGATTTCATTTTTTTTTCCTTCTTTCCTTTTGTCTGCTCAATGCGAGGGATCCACATCTTCTTAACATGTAGGTTTTCCGATGTCAGCATCCATTGTTTTTTTTCTTCGTACTGTATGTACGCCTTCGCTTTGTCAACATCCAAATTTCTTACCTCCTATATTTCCACAGCCTTTGCGAAATCACTGCCCGAACATAACCTGCGATCCAAAAGGTTTAACTTCATTTGACCGTCGATGCGTACTTGCACAACCTCGCGATTAAACTTCTTAATTGTAATCTCATAGGGGATCGTCTTTCCATAGCACTAATAGCTTCAAGAGTGGCTTCAGTTTTTGGTTGATATCGAGAAGCAATGAAGTGCACGATGAATTTGTGACACAGAAGCCTCCACAAATCGATAGATCCTGGTGGAAGACTCTTGTACCAGGTCATGGCTTCTTTCTCAATGTAGTGGGAAAGAGCTTGCACTTAATGGATCCTCGACCACCTCTAGAGTCCAGCACGACATCGATTTTTCAATATGGTCGCCAGGATCAGTTGACCCGCCATAGGTATCCATACATGTGGTTTTTCCAGCCCGATAGGTTAGGGAACCCTCATAGTGCTCCTAGATAGTGATCCTCGTAGGCATGTTGATCGTCGATTATTTCTTGTGGGAGATTAATGTCTCCTATTTGGAGAGTGTTGAGGAGAAATTATGTTTATGTGAGGACATAGGGGTCTTCGATGATCATATGGTCGCAGGGACCTTGATATAGAAATTGTGTATTCTCTTCTTTGTTGGGGAACGAGAATCATGTCTTCGATAGTTGTTAGTTGCTCCTCGTGTTATGCGGGATTCCTCGACAGCTTCAAGGCACATGTTCTAGTCTTGAATGATCCAACTTTATCTATTGATATAGCATGAATGAGAGTTGCCATCAGTGTGTCTGTTCTGGGTCCTACTACGATGTTTGGCAATGACGGGTCTTATGGTGGCTCTTGAATGTACAGATCGTAGGTGGGACCATCCTCCGATGCGATGGTTGTCACTCCATTGTGGTTATCCTCCTCATTGCATAGTGACCCGTTTCGGAATAGTTTTGGTCTTAACCTTAAGAAAAGATAGGGAAACTAAGAGCTCTAACAGATGGAGTCACTGATCTTACCTGATCAGAACGGACGTGACTGGTGGTGTTCCTCTCCGATACAGTCGTGGTGAAGGGGGCTGTACTTGCAGACACTTTGATGTTCAAGCTAGAATTTGCGACTTTGCTTGAAGTGAAGGTTTTAGAGTAAGAATAAATAGTTCTTGAGTTTTCTATATGAGAAGGATATATTATACATAGTCTCCAACGCGGAGCAGAGACCATGAATGTGAGGACGAATACGACGTCATCGCCATCTATGATTACCGGAATAACGACCGAAAAGTCCTAATTGGCAGTAAATGTCAATCATTCTAATGTTAGCCATTACAGATGCGCCGGCTTCTATAATCGTTGAGCATAAATGCTTTGACTTAAGCCAACGTGTTTGTGGGGCCAAACTCGACACCAAATTAAACTTAAATCCAGTCCAAAACAATATGCATTGTTCATATTAAATGCAATGATTTACATCACATATTCGTCAAATCCCAACCCGTTAAAGTTATCAACAATCACGATTGCAATTGTAGTCTATTCTAACAACACAATAACCTAATCTAATAAATCCTTTAATTTTAGTCTTTCTTTTTTACAAATATTCATGTATTATATTTCAAAAGACATTTTTTTATAAACTATCATTATTAAGACTTTAAATGATTATCGAAACTCTTTCCTCTCCTTTCCTTCCATTCAAAGTCACAAAACAAATTAGTCTTACTAACTTGAAACTTTAGAATACTTACTGATACTCTCATCTCACATCTCGGAATTAGATTTGGTGTTGTTACTGCGTCACTCAATAATACACCTGAGCCGTCCGATCTAGATATGACGAATTAACTTTTTCAGTATTTTTCTTGTATATTTAATCTTGGACGTCCAATTAGACATCAACGGTCGGAATTGATAATAGCGTGAAACCACGTGATTTGTATACAGGCAATCTGAATCCTCACATCTCAACTGTTGATCTTCAATATGAAATCAACATTCTATTCACTCGAGATCATAGTTATAAGTGCAACAAACATCAACATCCAGCAGAAAAAGTCTACTAACAATCCATTATAGAAGAAGTAGCACCAACAAAGTATTCATTTTCTTATGACTATTGCTAGAAAGTTCTACAAAAGTAAACCAGCATGGCAGCATCCGATACCGTTTATTCTCTCATACACACAAACATTAATTTTCATTCACGTTTTCTTGGGCCAGCTAAGCAAAACCAATAAAAAAGAGTTCACAGGAAACACCCACGTGTTGAAGTGAAAAGTGGTAGCCCACCTGCTAACATTCCATCACTCGACACGTGTCCTATTGACTCTACTTATCTTATGTAGGGACCACTATTAAAATCACCTCCTTGAAAACAGTGTAAATACGGTCCCGTTTTGGGTCCACTCATTCGGCCATTCCTCTCATCTTAGGTCCCGCAAGCCACCCTCACATGACCACAATATGAGGTGGACCCGTATCCACTTTCACCATAAATTAGTTAATTATTGCCAAAAAATAATTAATTAATTAATTAAAATACTAACTTTATAAAAATCTAGGTCTTAGAACAACACTTACAAATAATTTAAATTAAAATAATTTGGACACAAACAAATAAAATATATTAAAAAAAGAAATCTAGTCATATTTTTAAAGAAATTTATATTTAAATTTTTTATTTATGAAAGTGTGTTTAAATACTTCTTATTTAAGTTTTTGTCTAATTAAATATTTTTGAAAAGTTGCATCTGTTCAATAAAGATGAAATTTTAAACTCTCTTACACCTATTTATTCATTTTAAAAAATGATATTTTAAGGACTAAATTAATTTACTAAAAAAATAATGTGTGTGGTTTGATTTTGAATCAAATATATAAATCTTTGTTTGAGGATAAGATATACATATCAAAATAACTATTATTAAAATTGTAAAAATAAATATAAATTTGTTAGCCTATAGTAATGCTATAGCACAACTTACACATTAAAACCCGTAAAGAATAATCTAACATTTAAATACGTTCAAAAAAAAAAATCTAACATTTAAATCTCAACCTCTTTAATACTCCAATTAAATTACACAATATTTTTCATACTGCAATTAAAATGCATGAAAAATAGTAGCTCCTAAACCATTTGAGATTTACAAAAAAACTAACAACAAAATTAATACTATTATTAAAGAACTACATAATAATGCAATCTTAAACATGATTTTTGTAACTGATTTTAAATACATTTATTAGAAAAACTAAAGGGATACAAACTTAAAATCAAGAACAAAAATCTTCATATATGAACTTGAGTAAAGTTTATTTTTATTCCAAAGTTTTAATTAATTAATATCATTGTTATACTACATCCAAAAAAAAAAAATATTGGTAGCTGTAGAGTAGAATAACAGTACTAGTAGTACCCCATTGCACGGTTCACGGAGCCAGCACCACCACTACTATGCCCCCACCTTCCCCCGCCCCCCACTTTTCTTGTTGACCCACACGCCCACACACGTGGTCCCCACCATTTTCTAATCCCAAATCACGTGCCCACGTGCTTTTCTCAAACGACGTCGTTAACCAAATTCAACGTTTCTACTTTCTTCATTCTTCAATTTCGTTCTCTCAATAACTGAAGCTCTTGCCTATCATAAATCTCCAACGAAAAATCCCTCAACATCTGCGTGGTGGTTGTTGCGGCAGTACTCGGCGCCATCACGGTAGCTCTCGCCGGAGACTTCATTACCGGAGATGTAGTACACGTGTTCGATGACGTGGAAGCTTGTTGTTGAAGTTGAATAACCGGTGTTACCATTGAAGAAACGAAACCGGTAATTGGTCTAGCTAATGTAAAAAACTGAGGCTGATTTGTTGGAACCATGAAAAACGCATTTCCACCTGAAACGACTGCGTTTGATGGTATGGCCCACACAGGAACCATATTTTGCGGTAACGGAATTGTAGTTTGTTGCGGAATTATCGTGGTGGCAGTTAGATTCTGGTTTATGTTTATGTTTGAGGTAGTTATTAAACCTGCTGAAACTGAAACGCTGTCGTTTATGTCCACGTAAGCACTGTTCGATGGTCTTTTACGTTTCTTTTTCTCCGGTGAGTCTTCGGATTGTTGTGATTCTTGATCCTTATTTGGGGAGGTTGTTGGGATTTTGAGTGTGCCGTTAACAGACATGGCGATGGCGGGGACAGTACCGGTTCCGGTGGCGGCAATGATGGCGGGTTCAGCGTGTTCGAGTAGCCACCGGATTGTTTCACCGTCGGATTTATGACCGAGTTCTCGGGTTAATTGGAATATCCGAGCCGCACACGTGGCGGGCATTCGGATTCTTCTTCCTCTTCCTTCTACTTTGGTGTGACGATCTTTTGTAGAGGCTCTCTTTTGAAGCGGTTGTTGTTGGGCTTGAGCTTGGGCCTGGTTCATTTGCATGGGAACGTGCATCGCCATAGGCATCACTTTTATAGCTGACCCATCATCTATTTCCGGTTCTTCTTTGGGATCACCGAGAGTGAGATCAATGTTTCTAGAAGCGTCTTCGGACATAATTAGGAAACAAAAAATACAAAAGTGATGATGACAAGGACAAAAACAATAACAACGTAGGAGAAAGAGAATTTTTAGAATTAGGAAGATGTTTTGAATGTTTAAGTTATAGAATGAGAGAGTGAAAGTATGTGTGAATATGTATATATAGCACAAGAGAGAGTTTGAGATTAAGTTGAAGAATGAGGGTTGTTTATTAATGTAGGAAAGAGAGGGAGGTAGTAACTAGTGATATTAGAAAGATGGGACCCTTATGATACCGTCTCATATGATATTACATGGAAACAAATCTACGGTGATCGTTATTGGACCTACTATGATAAGGACTAATCCACGTGATGGGTCCCATCTTATGGGGTGGGGTTAGGATTAGGAAGAGGTTATGGTCATTGTAATTGTAATTTACTTGTTTGTTTGGTAAACTATATACAAAAGAAATGTTAGAGAGGTAAGGATGAGGAAGAGAATGAACAAAGAAGAAAAAGGAAGGAGAAAAGAGTATGGAAGGATGTTAACTAGATGAGATTCTTTCTTATATGATGAAGTGATGATGGTATGAACTATTTGAAGATATGGAAAATGATTCTTTTTTCTATTTGGATAAATATTTTTTTTCTTTTTTTTTACTAAATTATATTTTTATCTTATATATGACATCATATACATATTTGATGATTTAACATAATGCTACTGATTTTACAAAATTCAACATAACGCTACTGATGTATAAATAAAAGCACTTTAATATGACATAAAAACAGATATCCAAAAGTACCATCGCGTTTTTTTTTCGTCATTCCGTTTCTGTTTTCATCTATATTTTTCTTATTCGTTTTCGTTCTGTTTTAGTTATTGGTGTTTGTTTGTGAGGGTCAGTAGGTTGAGGGTGGTGGTTTGGTATCGACGCCTTTTGGTGGTTTTTGGTTGTCCTAGAGGTTGACGGTGTTTGTAGTCGTTCTGGTGGTTAATGGTGTTGAGATGGCATGGTGGTTGAAGGTGTTGAGGTGGTGATCCGGCGGTGGATGGCTTATCGCCTTTGTTTTGATAGTGTTTGTGGCCGTTTAGTGATTGTTGGTGTTGAGATGAGGTTGTGGTGGTGGTTGAAGGTGATGAGGTGGTGTTGTGGTGGTCAGGTGCTGATGTGACGGTGTTTGGATCTGGTGTCGTCGATGTGTGGTTGATTTTGTGTGATTGATTTTCTACGATACTTAATTCTCTGACTGTTTCCAAATCTGTTGAGAATCTGTTGAGATTTGGAGGATTCTTTTTGAGTTTATGATGATTTTCAAATTTGTTGAGATTTGTATGTTTCTTTATATCTGGTTGACCTCTACTGTATCAGTGACGATTGTTTGGAGGCGTACTGCAAGACTTATCTGCCTAGATTCTCATTCTACTGTTGCCCCATCAACTTTTGAAACAAGGAGTTGTTTTTTGAATTTTGATGGGTTGATCACTTTTAATTAGAGATCGGAAGTTAGTGTCTAATGTCATCTTTATAGGTCGGATTGATGTTTTCTCTAGTGATCTGGAAGCTAAGGAGTGTCTTTCTAAGAATGTGATTAAAAGTGGACCTTTATTAGGTAGTGTCTATTTTGATATTTTCATTTGTAGTTCCGCTTATATATATACGACAAAAAATTTACCGTTAGATTGAAATATGTTATAACATAGATAACGTCTATAAAATATGACATTAATATGACAAATTTTATAGACATGATTTACGTTATAGTATCTTTCAATCCAACATTTGATTTTATAATACGATTATTTGATAAATAATACGAAGTGTCGTATAAAGAGTTTGATCATAAGTTTAACCTTAAATTTTATAAAAAAAAATATACATATATCTTTTTTTTTTAATAAGAAAAGAATACATATATCTCAGGCCTCTACAAAGCTAAATCATTATCCTCCTTTATCAATTTTTCTTCGACCATTTTAATATTTTGTGTGTACTGAATATCAGGGGCGTCTCCACGTTTTTGGAGACCCTGTGTCATTATTAAAAATAGGCCCTAATAAAAATATGTTAAAAAAATCAAAAGAATTGTCATCGATTTAAATTACAAATAACATCAATAACACTAAAAAAATTATTTTTTTACTGATATAAAAAAGTTTGATAAACTATATAACAATTAGCTGTAAAACGTCTAAAAAATTTATTCACAATAGAAAAATCTCTTTTAGGACATTTTGTAACTAATAAATCCCTTATTTTAGAAGAAAGATAATCTCAAATATTTGGACTCCACAATCTTTCATTTGAAAGCATGCAATCCCTAATTTTATACCTCTCATTTACTAATACTACTACCCTATAATTTTTTTAGAGGCCCATATTATTATGAGGCCTTATGCCGTCGCACATGCCGCACATGTGCCGAAGACGCCCCTGCTGAATATTGTATCTAAATCTTATGCCCACACAAGATTTTTTCCACGGTGTGGGGTATCCCTTTGCGTAGGATATTAAGATAAGATGGAACGCTTTTAGACTAAGAATTAGACTGAGAAAGTTTAATAACCGGCAACGGGCCATCATAAAAAAAAAAAAATATTATTTAAACATCAAAAAGATATCTCAACAACATCAATGAGAGTCACGTGTATATAATTGGGGAGTTCTTCAACACATTTAGTTGACTGACATTAACTAAATTTGATCTCAAACTCCTCAACTATTTGTTTACGAGAAATTGTATATAGGACACGTTTTGATTGTTTGCGGATGATAAAAGTTAAAACAACGTTAAAAGTAAATATTTTTTCAAGTTTGAAAGATTTTATGCCTACAACATCGAGGGGAGTCACGCGTATATAACCGGGGAGTTCTTCAACACATTTGGTTAATCTCCATTAACCAAATGTGTTGAAGAACTCTCCGGTTATATACACGTGACTCCCCTTGATGTTGTAGAGATGTCCCTTTTTTTATATTTAAATAACATTTCTCATAAAAAAATGATAGCGCTATGATCGGATGGGTTACCTGCTATTAAGTTTGTAATCCGATTATCCATTATTTACATCCGTGTCCCAAGTTCAATACTGATGAACGCAACATAATGTGTTAAGAAGTCTTACATTGATTGCAAGATGAGATGAACACGTGTTTATAAAGTAGATACAATCATACGCTTACAAGCCAATTTTTAAGGATCAGTTAGACCTAACTCTTAATTCTAAGACACATAATGACTAAACCGATATACATAATTATAAATTAATTAAATATATAATTCATCTAGTAATTTTTACAGTATCTACAACACTTTTTAACAACAACGATCCACCTAATATTGCATCAAGCAATGTTTATGGTGCTAGAAGAGTTCACTGTGAAAAATGTGAATTTGAGTTGTACTCCCTCCCGTACTTTACATTTTAGATTTATTATATAATTGACATATTTAAACTATATTATTGTCTAACTATATGAATTCTACAATAAATCTAAAACGTCAACTTTTTTTTATATATAAGAGTAAATGAAGTATCATTAAATCCATGATGGGAGCATTTTCTAATCATATTTTTAAATCTCTCTCATGTTTTACACAAATTCTCCTTAGGGCTATGGAAGAATACAATTTATGCGGTCTTTGCATCAATTATTTTGTATTATGAAAAGAACCTCGTGATAAATTTATCTTCAAGCGTGTTTTAGATTTCTAGTTAACAAGTGATGTTGCTGTGAAATTATCACTAGACTGCTTAAAAATAAGTAGCATTGAAATCACTATACATACTAAGCTCAATTTCAAGTGAGCAAGACTCTTTCTAAAAGCTCTCTCTATGATGAAGCAATAAACCTTTTTTAAAACACATTATTAGCACATTATATTTAACATCAGTAACACATGGAATTAATTATTTAAATAGCCTAAAATTCGAATCCATTTTTTTCACTTCATTATTATAAGAACAATTTTGGATGGGACTAGGCTTGTTAAAAGTGATAAAAATACTTGGTCCATAGAACAATTAAAACAAATAAATGTGACCATAACTTTTTATTCTTAGCTTGTCTCATTATATACGTATACATGATGCAGAAAGTGATGGGTGGCTCCACTTTGTTTTCCCCATGCACCCACCCTTTTGAGGGGCCAGCCAGGGTTTTAAGAAGGTTGGGATTGGGACCCTTTATGTGTGTGGTGCGCACGCTAGAGATGCTAACTATGGGCCATACCCACATATAAAAAGTTAAGTTATGTGCCCCACTTTATCATGTGTGTGCCTCTGGCTGCTCCTTGGTCCGTACGACTCACATATGTGGGTCCCACTTTTGATCTGTCAATCAAACTGTTTGTTTCTTTCTTTGTGGACCCAAGCCAAAAAATGAGGTCATGACCATGCTGGATTTTTAGTTGAGGTTTCTATCTTGATCTTACCTGAATAGAGTTGATATCGGACGACGATGTTTGTTCTTCAGTTTCAGTGAAATTGCAGGAGGTTGTATATTTCTTGGTGCTCTAACGCTTATGTTAGTGAGAGTGAAGTAAAGATTTTCAGTAGTATAAAATGCGTACCTGGCTCCATCATATGAGTGGAGTATATATAGCTCCAGCGTTGAGCTAAGACTGTTGATGGTCATCAATGCCATCATTGGCTGAAGGAAAACGATTGAAGAGTCATGATGAGAAGTTAATGTTCATCATTCCGGTGGTCAACCATTATAGTAAGTGAAGATATTGCGATCGTTGTTTAGTGAAAAGTCTTCGTGGGCTACTCAACAAGTGGACCTTGCTCGATATTCCAACAGAGACTTTCCTCAACTATTGGGCTTCTAGGCCCAGTCCAGAACACCCCTATTCTCAAAATCAAATGAACCACAATTACAACATCTCGTTGTAATAGATTTAGACCATTAATATTATTTTGTAATATAAAATCTAAAATTTTAATTTAAACTATTCGATCTTAAATTAACAATTAAGATTATTTACGGTGAAATGGTCAATTTTATGGTGAAAGACTTCACCATCAAGTCTTTCACCATGCACAAGTTACGAATATTACTATAACGAATACAAATTTTACAAAATTCATCGTTGGATTGAAAGTTTATATCGTATAGATCATCCATGAATTTTTGAAATTTTTTTGAAATTCATTTGATATGTTATTGAGACTCGTCAAGATTAACGGTATTCATAAAAAATTCATAAATCGTTAATCTTTATGTGTCTCAATAAAATATCAAATAATTTTAAAAAAAAATAAAAAATTAATGGATGATTTATACGATATAAACTTTCAATACAACGATATATTTTATAAAAAAATTATTCGTTATAAAAATATTAAACACTTGTGCACCATAAAAGACCTAATAAAATATTTCGTATTAGCCAAAATCCGGTGAAATTTGGTAGTTTTTTCAAATCTCCCTACCATGACTTTGAAAATGGACCATAAAGAAAAATTTAGTGGTGGACCTTTGCTAGGTCATGTGGAACCCACCATTAAATTTACACACACTCCATCCATCCACCTATTGGTTTTAGGGTTGGGTTGGCTAATGGGTTGGGACCCTCCAATTCAATGGCAAAATGGGTATTGACTATTGACCTAAACACATTTTTCTCAATTGGTCCCTACTTGTTTGTAATTTATTAATTTTTATTTTTATATTTTACATCTTCTAATAGTTTCTTCTGGATGAGGGGACCTTTTGCTTGTGGGGTCTGTTTCCTGCAACTTATGGTGTGTAGGGTGTGCCCTCCTCTACTATGTCCTACAAAGTGTTTAATATTTAGAAAAAGATTAATTAATTTTTTAATTAGTTATTATCCTACCAACTCTTGCCTACTCGCCAAAGCGTGTAACAGTATCAACACTTTCATGATAGATGTTAAAATTTTGTTGAAGAATTCTTATTCTTATTTCTTACTAGTTAGGTATTTGGTACTCACACTCACTAGGTCCAAAATTATTAAATATTACTATATACTTTTTCTAAATTTTTAAACGAAAAAAATTGATCAATTTTTTATACATATTTAGTTCATTTTAAATTTAATTAATTAATTTTTATCGATCGACTTTTATTTATAATTAAGATTAAATAGAGTATTAATTTGTAATACAAATGTTACAACTTACAAGGGAATTGTTATTTTAATTTTGAAAAGAATACTAATTATTTTATTTTACTTCTTTTATATTTGATTATTAAATTACAAAATAATTGTGCATCACTTTCAAGTTCATTATACTCTACTATATATTTCATTACAATGGTTTACAATGGTTAATGCCTAATATTATAGAAATAATTTATAAAAGGTTTCTTCCTACGATTACCCTTGAAAAATTCAAGGTGTTTTATCCAACTATCAATGAAAATTAGATACATAAATAAAATTATAAATAGAGTAAAAATTAATTTATGAATACAACTACAAATTTATTTATGTGATTAATTTTATTGGTTGTTGAATATTAATCAAAATTCTCCAAGATACCAAGATATAGTCTATGCTTCACCTTAACAAAATTGTTACACACTTTCATCTATATAAAAAACCTTAAAATATAAGGGATAAAACAAAAAACACACTTATTAAAAAAAGTTAAACATGTAAATTTGAAATATGTTTTTTTGGGTTTTCCTTGGAATAATGTGCACGGGAAGATGTAAAAACAATTTTTATTTGGTTATTGTTTATTGAGAAAAAGGAGAGGAAAAAAATTAAATGCAAATAAGGAAAAAACATTCTTGAAAGTGGTTTTTTCCCTTATAATTTGGGACAAAAAATTTGAGATTTTTTCACTTATCATTTGAGACGGAGGGAATACTTACATAGTTGTATTAAAAAAGTGACATTACTTTTTTTTTGGACGATTTATCAATGACAATATCAATATTATTAAACTGAACACGTTTATTTGAGTTTGGATCCCTAGTTTTACAATTGTCAATTGTGTATGTGAATTTAATTAGTCTTTATCACTTTGTTTATAAACAAAATAAAATAAAATAAAATAAAATATGAGAATGTTTAATCTATTTGTTAATGAATGATTGATAACAAAGTGACTTTTTAGACATTAATTAGTTAAAAGATCAAAAGAACTAAGTTTTTATTAAAAATATTTATTTATTACTTGACAAATATTTAATTTATTTTCTTAGAATAATTCTTTTACTACTATAAAAAAAAAGAACAATTCTTTTACTGATTTATTAATTATACTATGAATGGTGGGAGGAACTATTCCATTGGATGAGAATGGTGATTGCTATTTCTTTGAGATAGGACCCTTCCCTTTTCATGATACATGATTGTCGGTGAATGGTGATTGGTCAGGGAGAGAGTCATTGTGTATCTCTGTGTGAGAAAGATACATGAGCATGAACTGTTTCATTCTTACTTTTTTTTTCTCTTACTTTGTCACAAGTTGAATTTTGTTTTGTCTATCATATCAATTTTTTTAATTTAATATTCTTCTTAAATATCATTATATACGTTGTACTATTCTCAAGTGGATGATCAATGGATTATTTAATTTCTATGCCTTTACATTCTAATTAAAAAAAAAGGAAGTGATGAATTTGAAAAAGTTAGGCTTTCTAAAGTACTTAGTGGATGTTTCAAAATTGCTCTTAAGAGAAGCATAGATGGATGACAAATTGTATTAGATAGTATTATTTGATTTGGTTTAGTTACTTTTTTAAGATGTTTGTAATAATTATGTGTATCTAATATGCAGCTCAAGTTATTATATTGTTTGGAAAAAACTATGTGTATTTTAATATTTTATAAATTAATTTTGCAAATTGAAATCAATTCCTTCTTTCAACACATTTCTTTTGGAATTTATTTCATTTTCACATCTCTATAGAAATTGGTAAATTTAGAGAAGTTTGTTTAGAAAATTGTTTGGCTCAAATTCTCCTTTAAGACAAAGGTAAAAGATAAATCAGCATAAACAAGCTCTTAAATATATTTATTTAAAGCACATACAAGAAAAGAATTAGGTATTTTAGTGAAATGCAAATAAAATCTTTTTTCAAAAGAATTTGTACAAGTATAAATCTACTCTTATTTTTTCCTTCAATATGTTCCTATCCTTTGTATTTCATCCACTTAATTTGATCCTATAACATTATATAAAATTCTTTTTTACATCGAACTCAAGATCTCTGACATACTATTCAAATCTCACACCAATAAAGTAAATCAAGTGGATTAAGATATAGAATTCAAATTTTATATAAAATAATTATAAAATGGTAGTCAAGATTAGGGGTGTACGTGGGCTAGGTTACCCAAATTATTTTTCTATTTTTTTAATATTAAATATTTAAATGACGAATCATCATATTTTTTCATAAAAATAACTCAATCATTGTATTTTCTTGAAAAATATTGTTTCTTTTAGTATAAAAAATAATCACTTATTTTCGGTGTAAATCCACTATTTTGTTGGGTTGGATAGTGTGTTACCTAAATGATTTTTTTTTTGTATTTTTTTAATATTAAATGACTAAATGATGAATCATCATATTTGTTATAAAAAATTATTCAATTTTTTTATTATTATTTTTTGTCAAGTGTTTTATTCTTTTTATTAAATAGTGCAAAGAATCATCGTATTTGTCAATAAAAATTATTCGATCTTTTTATTTTCTTAAACATAAAATATTATAACTTATTTTTACTATAATTTTTTTTATGATACTATAAAATATATTTCAGATCAAATGGAAAAACCTTTAGTATTTCATAAAAAATATTTTAAAAAATCAAAGCACTAGTGAGTTTCTTGGGTTGGATCCGATTTTACGCGGAATCCGATTTTTTGTATGAATTTTTCATTTTTGAAATTCATATCCACTCAATTATCCAATCCAAACCACTATTTTTTGGGTTGGATTAAGTGGATTTGACCGAATCGACTAAATTTGTCCAATCCATATACACCCCTAGTCAAGACCGTTTTAATTAATAATAGTTTATCTAGAGTGGTGTTGTAATTAGTCTAAACGATTGAATTGAAGTAGATAATAAATTTTTTTAAAAATAAATTGGTTAAGAGAACATAAATTCAATGTTTGATAAAAACATTTTTTATCATATTTTATTTATCATTAATCAAACTTCGATAATAACAAAAATTTAGAAGTTTTTTCCTTTCCAAAATTAAATATTAATAATAATAATAATAATAATAATAATAATAATAATAAAAATTTATCAACCATTATCTCTATTATGTTTATCACTCCTCTAAATGAATTCATTTTTATTCAAGTAAATACATATTTTGATCCTCACAATTTCTCACGTTCTATTTAGTCCGATGTTTTCATACTGGAGACAAATTAGTTCCTCTATTATAACAAATCAGAAATGAATTTTTCCATTATGAAAGTGTCTGATACTAATTTGATTTTTATTTTTTTCAAAGCGGAGAATGAAGATAAGGATGAAGATCATTTTAAATGGTAAAAAATTGTGTGATAACGTACTCCCTATTCATTCTCAACATGTCTAAGTAAGACGATGTTGTTTATTGACTACAAGGTGTGCTCATGAAACATCCACGATATGCATCATCTGTTGGAACAAAAATGGTTCTTAGAACAAACCTCAAGAACTTGATAGAGTTTTGATGATAACAAAGTATTAATATGCAATTGAAGAACACTAATGATCTCAAATGAAAGTGTGCAGTTAAACTAAGAAAATAGATTCTGAGAAGCACAAAGAAGAATACAAGCATCTGAAAGCATTCAGGAATTCTGAGAGAACCAATTCTGAAGGAAGCCAATCAGAAGCTACAAGTGTCTCGGAAAAGCAAGTATGAAGTTAACAACGAAGATAGAATCTGAGAAGCTCAAAGCAAATCTATGTGCATCTGGAAGCATTCAGAAGTTTTGAATGAATCAAGTCTGAAGAAGGTCTATCAAAAGCCACAAGAGTCTCAGAAGCAAAAGAATGATCAAGAAGCAATAAGAGTCTGTCAGAAGCAATTTGAGTGTACTCTCAGAAGCTACACAAGAATAATCAAAGCATGTAAATCTGATGGAATCAAGTATGGATATGTTCTCCCTCAAGCTTAAACTACACAAGGACGAAATAAATGTTGAGTGTGTCAGTCCTACAAGTCAAGAAAGTGAATATCAAGACAACGGTATTATTATTACCTCTTCTATGCAATGGAACTATCTTCGAGAACCTAGAAAGGAGAAGCAGATTGCCATTTATGGAATAAGTTAAAATATGGTCTGAGCACCTTTTTGTAACGGGTAAACTGATCTTCTACAACGGTCTTATTTTCAAACGTCTCTATTTGTAATGCCTATAAATACAAGACCTCTTTGAATTAAGATCGCGGGTTGATTGAATGAAATAACTTCGAAAAAGAGCTAAAAACTCAGAAGCTGTACACAATAGAAAGAAAGAAAGTGTTCATTCAACCAAAGAACGTAATAGCAAATTATATATCTGCACAAGACTTAAACTCAAGATCTTCATTCAACGTCAAATATTCAAAGTATCTTTGTAAGCAATCTTATTGTATAATATTCAAAGTCTCTTGCGTTTGTGCTTGAGCATTTGGAAGTCTCTTGCTTGTGTGCTTTAGCATTTGGAAGTATCTTGCTTTTGAGCTTGAGCAAATTGGAAGTCTCCTGCTATGTGATCTGGAGCAAATTAGAGTAAGACTCCTACTGTGTGATCTGGAGCATCTGTGGAAGTCTCCTGCTGTGTGATCTGGAGCAAATTAGAGTAAGAATCCTATCGTGTGATCTGGAGCATCTGTTTAAGTCTCTTGCTGTGTGCTTGAGCAAATTGTGTAATCTTGGTGATTATAGTGAAATCTCTTGTTGAAGAACAAGGGGACTAGAGTACTCTCAGGTTGTGAAGGGAACCAGTATAAAATCTTTGTGTGTTATCTCTTTCTCTTTCATTCTCTCAATCTTACTTCTGACCTTATTGTGTGTTTGAGTAATCCGCTACCAAAATAGACTTTGATAGATTTTGTAATCTTGAAGAAAATTTTAAATCCTAAAAACACAATTCAACCCCCCCTTCTTGTGTTTTTCACACCTTCAATTGGTATCAGAGCTCCGGTTCTGATTACTAATCACTTAACAGTGAAACAACAAAGATCCAGAAAACCACTATGTCTGAAAAAGCACCACTACCTATCAAAGACTGTGTAAACCTTAATTGGTGGAAACAAAAGATTTTTATTGATTCAGAAGAAGGAAAAGAAAGCAAGTGCAAGGAAACATCATCTACGCAAGAAGAGATCACAACCAACGTTAACAATGATGAAAGCCTCCTTGATGGAATGATCAGTCAAGTCAAAGGAATCTATGATTCCTTGTGGACAAGTGACAAAGGCAACAGACATGATCAACAACTCAAAGCTGACTCCCTGATAAAACAATATGAATTGTTTATCATGGAAGAAGAGGAAGATATTGAATCTATGTTTATAAGATTTAAAAATCTTATAGTTGAACTCAAGACTATAGGCAGGGACTATAGTGAAACAGATCTAATACTGAAGATTCTCAGAAGCCTTCCTAACAAATGGGATCATGTGACCACAAAAATTGAAGAAGTGGAGAATATTGATGAAATATGTCTTCTATCAGTTATAAACTCTCTCAAATGCTATGAAGAGGTGCTCAAGGCAAAAGAATATGAAGTCATAAACCTGGTGGCAAGAATAAGCGAAACAAACTTGGAAAACAAAGTGGAGAGCTCCAATTCAGAATCATCAATGTTCTTAAGCACACCTTATCAACCTCAAAAGGACAAACTTAGCAATGAATAAGAATCATTTCTAAGAGGGCTAGAAGAAGAATCAGAGGATGAGTATTTTGAAAGATTCACCAAGAAGCTTGAAAGTTGGAAAGTAGCAAAGGTAAAAGGAAAAATGGTTAACAGTCAAATGACTACTTGGGAAGAATTGGATATATTCTCTGACAAAGAATTTGAAGAAGAGGAAGAAGATGAGTGTGCACTCATGGCCATTAAAGATCATTCAGAATCTGAAGCTGAATCAGAATCTGAATGTGATGTATCAGATGGCGATATGGAAAAGCTAATTCAGGTATACTCCCAACTTTCTAAATCTAAGCTCATCAAAATTCTTGAAAAAATATTCTTTAGATTAAGTGGAAGTTCACAAAGATGCAGAGAACTTGAAATTAATTGTCAGCATCTAAATGAACAAGTCAACCACTTTAAAGATCTGTATGAAAAATCCATGATCAAAATAAAAGACTTTGAAAGAAATAATGGTTGTCATAAGGTTCCACAATCTAAGAATACTAGCAATGCTTCAAATTTTGTCACTCATATTAAGAATATAAATGCTTGTTATCCTCATCTTCTACTCTCATCAAGAAACGTGAATACTGCTGAGTCACTCTCAAAAACTTTGAAACGAGTTTTACCTCAAGAAAAAGCGAAGGTTGAGAATGCTATTCAAGTCAGTAAACCTTATCAAGAAATTGACAAAAGGTTCTTATCAAGAGGCAACTCAAGAGATGAAAGAAGATGAGAGTTGTAAAACTAACCAATCCGGACTCATCCAAAAATGGGTACCAAGAAACAAAATACTTTTTATTACAGGAACAATGAGAAAAGATCTTGACACTCCAATTTCATGGGTGAATGTGACTTGCAATGGTCCTGATGCTGCTGTTTCTAGAAAATATATTTTTGATGAAGAAACAGATACTGAGTCAGAACCTGATGAAAGAATTTCAAACAAGAACTCAGAAGAGAGCAACTTAGAAGAAGATGATTACACACCCTATCCCCATCTAGAAGTCACTGAAGACACATTATGGTTGGATGATGAGTTTAATCATGAATGGTAAGATTGCTCAGGAAAGAGGACACAATCACTCAGAATCTCTATTAAAAGCATTATCAAAATCTGAGTGGTAGAAGCCAAACAGGACAGCTGATGAGTGGACTAAATTCATAATTACCTCAATGTCCTCAAAACAATCAATCAAAGAAGTGAAGGAACCTTTATCCATCAAACCAAGTACACCAAGGAGCTTCTGAAGAAGTTTAATCTTGAAGACTGCAAGCCAATGTCTACACCAATGCATCCAACCAATAGTATGACCAAAGATGAACTAGAAGGAAAAATTGATCAGAAGATGTATCGAGGTATGATTGGTTCGTTACTTTACCTCACTACATCTAGGCCAAATATTTTGTTCAGTGTTTGTTTGTGTGCAAGATTCCAATCAGATCCTAGAGAATCTTATCTCGCCGTGAAAAGAATCTTTAGGTATCTCAAAGGAACAACTAATCTTGGACTTCTTTATAAGAAATCCAATAATTTTAAGCTAGTTGGATTCTGTGATGCTGACTTTGCTGGTGATAAATTAGAAAGAAAATCCACCAGTGGAAATTGTCAATTCATTGGTGAGAACCTTATTTCATGGGCAAGTAAACGACAAACCACCATAGCATTATCTACAGCAGAAGCAGAATACATCTCAGCTGCAAAGTGTTGCTCACAACTACTCTAGATGAAGTATCAATTAGAAGGTTTTAAAGTAACCAGTACCAATATTCCTTTATATTGTGACAATACTGAAATCATTCATCTCTCTAAAAATTCAATCATGCATTCACGAGCTAAACACATTGAAATTAAGCATCACTTCATAAGAGATCATGTTCAAAAAGGAACCATTGATTTAAAGTTTATTGAAACCGAAAATCAATGGGCAGATATCTTTACAAAGCCTTTGGCAATAGAAAGATATGATTTTATAAAGAAAAACTTGAATATGACTCTTGTTGCTGATGACAAGCTAAGCTCTGAATGACACTCAGACTCTGTGTGTTTCAGAAGCCATTAATTCAAAAGTTCTTGAGTACAAATGTGCATCTGAACCACTCAGACTCTGAGACTTTTCAAATTTCAAAAATGGCTCGGCTGGCAAGTAGCCTATAGCTGTCTACTTGCGTGTTAGTTACACAATAAATCTTCTGACTAGTGTTGGATGCTGAGTGGGTAAAGGGAAGTTAATAATGTGAGCTTTAGTGCATTTTTACGAAAATATTCTATCTCCTTCTCTGGCATTTAGTCTATAAATATATCACTCATACACTATCACACACTTTTCACTCACTTCCTACATTATACCCTCAACCTTCAGAATATCTAATCTCCTTTCAATCAAGATCAATGGCTTCTTCATCTCAACCTTCTACTACTGCTACCGTTCTTCCCCAAATTACAAATTTTGGTGACGATCTTGAGGTCTCTGGTAATCTCGCTACAAGAACGATCTCTCAGATTAAAATGATTCGCGAGAAGAAAATCTACTTTGAAAGTCTTTCTGTCAACAACTTCAAAGTCAAAGAACTCTTCAAATCTCAAGGCACGGAACAGTACTTCAACCTTCTTGATGGTCAAATCTTTGCAAATCTCGTTCAAGAATTCTGGATGAAGGCATGGGTTTTCGATAGACAATATGTCACTGCTCAAGAAGAAGAAATAATTAGCATAAATCCAGAAATGGCCGGCAAAACTAGAAAGGAAATGGGTCTACAACCATTCACTGAACCTGAAATTCATTCCAACATTGGGGGATTGAAAATCAAAATTCTTAAAGGGCACTTTGCAGCACTACTACGAATTACCAACTCTGGGAAACAAATCAAGAACTATGAGAAGGCGGACATCGGAATTCATAGAAAGACCTTAGAAAAGATTATTGAAAGACCCACTGTCTATTCAAAAGATGGAGAAGAACTGGATAAGACGGGTCTACATGGAAAAACATGCATTCTCACTGATGAAATGTATGTTGTCTTTAGAATTTTGATTCACTGTCATATTCCCAGATCTGGAGGAAAAGATATTGTGTCCTACCCACATCGTCATATGTTGTACTTCCTCAAAACTGGCGTTAAAATCAACTTTGTTAATCATATTTTTTCAACACTCTGCAATGAAATCTCCAAGGGCATTAATTCAGACAACCCTGTCAAGATTCATATTGTCTATCCTCGTTTGTTGTCTGCTCTATTTGAGTGTACTGATCTTGTGGATCTACTCAAACCCTACTACCCAACTCTTATTGAGTCTGAACCAATTGAAGTTTTTGATGTCCACTCCTTGAAGAATATGAAGTTCATTGCAACAGTTATTCCCAAACCACCAACTGAGTCAGAAGCAGTTCGCCAACAACTTTACTGTGGAGACCTCCCTATAATCTCCAAAGCTGACGATCTAGAAGTTATCAAGAATTTTCTTCAGCAGGTCTACCAAGACACCAACATCCTCATTCCATTATCTGTTGTTCCAGAGGCTCCTGAAATGAAGACAATGCCGAAACGGAAAAGGAGTAAATTTATCAAGAAGCAATCAGAATCTTCCGCTAAGAAGCTCATAAGTCACTCACCTTAAAAGCCACCAAAGGTCACCCCTTCAGAACCTAGGACTCAGACTCAAACCACTGTTGATATCACAGATTCTGAAACAAAGTCTGATGATAATTAGACCTTGGCTGAAGGTATTCGTGGCAAAAGAAAAGCTATCTCACTCTCCAAAGCATCATCCACCTCACCTATTGCAAAGAAACCTCGCCCAACAAGAAGACTTTACAAACAACCTCCATCACCCTCTCCGTCGCCATCTTCACCAAGCATTGAACCAGAATTTCCAATACACTCTCCATAACCTCAATCCTCCCCACAAAAATTTACCATTCATTCTCAACAGTCCCCAATAGTCACTCCTCAGCCATCTCCGTCACAATCACCTAACAATGTCATCATTACCAGTCCTCCTTACACTCCAGATCACCACATTTCCCAAGAAGTTACCCCTTCTACTCCTCCTATCATACGTCTATCTACATCATCACTACTTGAATCTCTTCAACATGATCTATTACATTTGACTTATCTCAGAGACGAAGCTGTCATTCCTCCAGATGATCTGTTCCATGAGTTCCACAAGATTCAAGACTATTTCCATGCATCCATGAACGCCTTAGCTACTCAATATGTGAAGGAATCCACAACAACAACTCTTGTCAAATTCTCCTGCAGTGCTCACAAAAGAAGGATTACTGATTATCCTTTTCTTCAAGACGAACTAAGCGCTGATTTTATGGAGTTTATCATCTGCTGTCAGAAGGAATAGTTTGAAGAACAATATCAAATATTTGAGGATGATCATCAGTTGGTCCTTGAATCAGTCACCATTGCTGAGGCTGCCACATATTTTGATTTTGGTGAAGAAGAACGATATATTTGTAATGCTCCAAGACATACTCAAGATGTTGAGGTTGCCACAAGTCCAAATGCTCGCTCAAGTGGTGATAAAGAGATTCCTTGTCTGACAATTGCTCAAGATGATCATACCGTCGTCAAAAAATAAGGTCAATTATTACTCATCCATGCTGAAGAAAATGCTGCAGAGCATGATATAGCAAAGGTCAATCAGCCAATCTTACAGGTCCCTGTTGGACCTTCTGACGCTGACATTACAGCCAGACTGGATGCGTAAGAAGCAACGCAACAACAAATGAAGCAAACAATTACCTCTCTTGTGGACTCTCAATCTGAAATCAAAAACCTGCTTGCCTTGATCATTGCTAGACAACAACCACCTAACCCTTAATTGCTTGTTACTTGTTATGTTTGTGCACTCTTAGTTAATCTATTATGTTGTTATCTATTTTCTTTATGTATAACTTTATCTATTTTCTTTGTGCAATCTTATCTGTTATGCTGCTATGTTTCTGCGTGATTACTTTGTTTATCTTTTTGACTGATGCCAAAAAGGGGAGTGAGAGCACTATTAATTGCGTAAAATATATGTCTAATACTCTGAAACTCTTGTGAATCAAATTGAAAATTTGTTTCAGTATCTTTTGCGCTTATTTTGAAAAAGGAGAAATAATTATAATCTAAATATAACAAATTCTCATATGTAGATTCTGAGACAACTTGCGAACTTGTCTTGTATCTATATGACATAGGGGGAGAGTTTGCAAACCTCTCTTCTGAATGTTAAGTATGATATTTTGATCTAAAGATATAATGATTATTTCTTAAACGGTCTTACTTAATCATGGACAAACTTAGGAGAAACTTACAAACCTAACCCTACAGTGTGTCTAACTCAGGGGGGAGCTTGCAAAACTCATAAACCTGATAAGAACATGATAAATTAATTCAACAACAATTGGCAATTAATACTTATGTTTGTCATCATCAAAAAAGGGGAGATTGTTGGAACAAAAATGGTTCTTAGAACAAATCTCAAGAACTTGATAAAGTTTTGATGATAACAAAGTATTAATATGCAATTGAAGAAACCTAATGATCTCAAATGAAAGTGTGCTAATAAACTAAGAAAATAGATTCCGAGAAGCACAAAGAAGAATAGAAGCATCTGAAAGCATTCAGAAGTTCTGCGAGAACCGATTCTGAAGGAAGCCAATCAGAAGCTAAAAGTGTCTCAGAAAATCAAGTATGAAGTTAACAACGAAGATAAAATCTGAGAAGCTCAAAGCAAATCTATGTGCATCTGGAAGCATTCAGAAGTTCTGAATGAATCAAGTCTGAAGAAGGTCTATTAGAAGCCACAAGAGTCTCAGAAGCAAAAGAATGATCAAGAAGCAAGAAGAGTCTGTCAGAAGCAATTTGAGTGTACTCTCAGAAGCTACACAAGAATAATCAAAGCATGTAAATCTGATGGAATCATGTTTGGATATGTTCTCCCTCAAGCTTAAACTACACAAGGACGAAATGGATGCTGAGTGTGTCAGTCCTACAAGTCAAGAAAGGGAATATCAAGACAACGGTATTATTATTACCTCTTCTATGCAAAGGAACTATCTTCAAGAACCTGGAAAGGAGAAACAGTTTGCCATTTATGGAGTAAGTTAAAATATGGTCTGAGCACCATTTTGTAACGGGCAAACTGGTCTTCTACAACTGTCTTATTTTCGAACGTCTCTATTTGTAATGCCTATAAATACAAGACCTCTTTGAATTAAGATCGCGGGTTGATTGAATGGAATAACTTCGAAAAAAAAGCTAAAAACTCAGAAGTTGTACACAACAGAGAGAAAGAAAGTGTTCATTCAACCAAAGAACGTAATAGCAAATATCTGCACAAGACATAAACTCAAGATCTTCATTCAACATCAAAGCTATTTGTTTATAGGTGTATCTTTGTAAGCAAACTTATTGTATCATAGGTGTATCTTTGTAAGCAAACTTATTGTATAAGATTCAAAGTCTCTTGCGTTTGTGCTTGAGCATTTGGAAGTCTCTTGCATGTGTGCTTGAGCATTTGGAAGTCTCTTGCTTTTGAGCTTGAGAAAATTGGAAGTCTCCTGCTGTGTGATCTGGAGCAAGTTAGAGTAAGACTCCTGCTGTGTGATTTGGAGCATCTGTGGAAGTCTCCTGCTGTGTGATCTGGAGCAAATTAGAGTAAGACTCCTGCTGTGTGATCTGGAGCATCTGTTGAACTCTCTTGTTGTGTGCTTGAGCAAGTTGTGTAATCTTGGTGATTATAGTGAAATCTCTTGTTGAAGAACAAGGAGACTGGAGTACTCTCAGGTTGTGAGGGGAACCAGTATAAAATCTTTGTGTGTTCTCTCTTTCTCTTTCATCCTCTCAATCTTGCTTCTGACCTTATTGTGTGTTCGAGTAATTTGTTGCCAAAATAGACTCTGATAGATTTTGTAATCTTGAAAAGAAAATTTTAAATCCTCAAAACACAATTCAACCCCCCTTCTTGTGTTTTTCACACCGTCATCATCAATAGTGAAATTTGAAATTTTGTTCCCTTTTGTGTCTACTATAGTAGACAAGATACCTAAAGGTGATTTTGTTCTCCTTTCTCTCGTGCCCCCTCTTATTTTTCATAAATAACTCCATCAAGTTATAGAACTCGAAGTATATTTTTGGTCGTTAGAATTTTCGAACTTGAATTGCGTCGGTGGTAGTTGGTCAAGTAGTCCTAGCCTTTGGATGGTCACATTTTTTATTGGCCTTTACAAAGACGTTGTCTCTTATACGACAAATCAATTACCTTGCTCTCATCTATAAATATTGTCCTTTATTCTTTTCAAAAGTTTGTGGGTAAACGGCTGCATTTGTTGTTGATTAATCATAATATTCTTATTGTTTGTTCGTTAATGATGATTGAAAACATTTTGCTGTTCAACGAGAAATTGTTGATCAAGATGATTGAGAACATTATTATGACTGGTGAAAGGAAATCTTCTGAGTTGCTTTCAAACTGCAACACAAGTGGAGCTGTCACTGTGGTGGGTGGTTATTCCATCAACTTTGTGAGTGTGAACAAGAAAGTTTCATTTGCTCTTATCTGCACATGAAAATAGAAAGGTAAGTCGTCTCAACTTTTATTTCTAAAGGGAGATATCAATGATAGACTCCACTCTGTCTAATTTTGCCATAATTTTATTTTTTTTATAATTAATTTTGATCTAACTTTTTCACCTAATTTTTCTGTAATTAAGGAGTCTGATGTTTATGTGTTTGTCTTGTCTAATATTTGATTTAATTATTTCGTCTACTCTAATGTAATCTTTGCTTTTGATTCAAAATATAAAATATTTATCAAAAAAAAAAATATAAAATAAAAATAACTTGCAATTTTTGTTGCCGGTTCTTTATTATGAGTTACATTCATCTCCATACAATTTTAGTTGAAGAGAGAATGTGATGGTGAGTGGCTTTGTAAAAAAGAATAAAAATGTTGAATCAATAATTTCTTTTTTCTTTTCAAATTGAATATTTATAAATAAACGTGTTTTTTTTTTGTCAAGTAGTCTAGTGGCTAGAAACTTCATCCTTAAGATGGATAAATGGGATGACCGATGTTCGAATCCCGACCCCCCTGCATATAATATGCAATGTCCTACCAATTGAGTTAAGCTTACGGAACAAGCGTGTGTTCTTAAGTGGCAATATTGTTGGCTTCACATTTTTACATACTTTTATACAACAAGATGCAAATTCAAAGAGGGACAACCAATTGTAACATGTACAAGTACAAAGATGGTGAATATTTTATTTTAAAAAAGGATAAAACTATAAGATAACTTGATTTTTGGTACACATATATTGACAGAACATACATTAAGGATATTGAACATATAGACACAGCTAGACTTTAGATGTAAAAATCACATTGTAATACATACATTAAGGATGTAATAAATGATAAACATATGTTTTTCTTTAAATATGTTTTTAGTTATGTAAATATATCTCCTTTTGAATTTAGCCTATAAAAAAAATACAAATTTCTAAGTTTAATAAACATAATGTAACTCTCCAATTGATGTTCAGAACCATAAATGCAATCCCACCAAGCTCTAATGTGTAGAAGTGAAACAAAATCTCCCAATTTATATCCAATTGTTGACAGTTGAACTATCCTTGCAAACAATTGTCTCTCACACTTGCTTGTTTCCTTGATTTTCAATCATAATAGTATCAACTTTTGTTATCACTTCATCATTTGAAAAATTGGAAACAAAAGTTAGTGTGGAAGCATAGTGATCTTCCCTCAATAATGGAGGGCAATAAGGTCTTTCGTTTGGAATTTTGTATCATGATCCTGACATGTAAGTGTATCGTGTTTGAGCTCCAATCGTAAGTTCGACAATTTTCGCTGCAACAAAATATATTAAGAAATACATATAAGATATTCAAAGTAGTCTACTAATTATTATTTTTTGGTCTAGAAACCTAGTGGCTAGAAATTCCACCTTAAAAATGAATAGGTGGAGTGTCCAGGGTTCGAACCCCGACTCCTGCATAATATATGCGACGTCCCTACCAACTGAGTTAAGCTCACGGGGACAAGTAGTCTAATAATCTAAAATGCAGAAATAGGTTAATAAGTAGAGTGTCCGGGGTTCGAACCCTGGCTCATGCATAATATATGCGACGTCCCTACCAACTGAGCTAAGCTCACGAGGACAAGTAGTCTACTAATAAAAAATGCAGAAATAGGGTAACAAAATGAAATATATAAAATATCAAGCACACCTGTAAGAAATCCTATGACAGGTATAGTTTCCATTACTTTCTCCGTGCTTTCGAGTTTTCGCCTAAAAAATTGGGAAGGGGCATTTTAGTATCATTTAGTTTCCTACTTATAAGTAAAAAAAAAGAGCAGAATGTGAAATCATTGCTACCTTGTATATTTGCTGAAAAATGGATCTCTCATTAGGTAAAGTACGAATAACAGCTTCCGTCGTTTAACCTGAAGGAAAACTATTTCAGAATTAGCTCTTCAATGGGATGAACATTATTGGCAAATAAGGTAGTTCTAGATAGTGTTGTCAATCGCAGATCATAGAAAATATTGGTTTGTTCAAATTCCGCTACATAACAGTGTTATAACTTATAGCACCCCTATAGCCACTATTTGACAACATTTTGTATTAAATAGCGTGTCGCGGAGTGATTTGTTTAAATTCCACTACGCTATAGCATCGCTATTTAACAACACCGGGTCTAAATGTAGTATATTCAATCCAGAACATCAGTAAGCCAAAAGCATCTTATGTAGTGTGGTTCTAAGTCTAAAGAAACACAAACCTCATCCTTTTCTGGGGCAGAAATATGAATCATTTTCTGATTTTCACTGGCCACTGTTGTTGTAATAAGTGAGAGAATACTGTTTGATATACTATCCATAGCCAGTGAAAGGAACAAAGGTGTCCATGATCGAATACCGTATTTTCGAATGAATAAAACATAAATAAGTGGTCTAGTAATGAATAGAACTTCTCCAATCAAAAACAAAGCTCCACGAAGACCCTTTTTCGACAATATGGTGGAAAGTGTAGGTTTCACTACCCTTGAAACTGTAACAATGCGGTAGAAAACAAGTATTAGTGGAATTTCACATGCATTATAATTAGAGAATAATTTCTATGCTTTATCGGTGTAAATGTTTTTACACATGTATCCAATCAAATTACATCACGATGATTGATGTCACTTTGTTATATTTGTTCCTAAAATATCTCTACAAACATCTACTCGGTGAAATGTGATTGAATGCTTGTGCAAAAAAGCTTAACACTGACAGTGCATACAAATTAAATCCTTATAATTATAATCTATTCGATTACAGAATAGTGCTAAAAGTATCTTTAGAACGGATTACCAGTGGGCTCCATGATTGCTTGTTGGTGATGTACCCTACGTAACCACACCGGTTCTGACACCATCCGTGCTTTTTCTCCAAATTGATTTAAAGCAGACAGTGCCATTCCTTCCATATTCCACGGGTTTGTTCCAGGATTATAACGTCCTTTCGGGTTTACGGCTATTTGATGCTGTGAAGTAGAAGAATCATTTGAATGCATCGCATCATTAGATGTCTCCCCTCCATGTAACAACATTTTATATCCACTCTTTCGAAACAAAGATAACCGAACCAGTACCCTGAGTTACACTGACTCAAGCTAATAAGAAAAACGGATCGACGATTACAGATATAAAATGACATCTTGAGGACAATATGCTAAATTAATTACATTATGCTGCTTACTTGGTTGCTTCGGTAACAGCAAGGAAATTCCATTTCTTATCATCACCATAGTAATGTTGTGCCACAACTTCAACTAATGTTTCCACATCCTTTATTGCGGATAAGCATAATGGATAAGGAAATGAATTAGGCTCTACAGAGCCTGTAATATTTTGGTTAGGCGCAGTATCAATTACATGTTCATTGATAGCTGTGATGATTCCCAAAATTGTTGTCACTACATGAAATCATGAAAAAAATCAGCAAGGAACTAATTTCTATAGTAGAAAGAAAATAATTGAAAGATATATACGAAAATCGCAACTTGTTTAATTTTAAAAACAATGTCGGTAACGGTAAACTACTAAACTAGGAGGACATAATATGAGTAGGTAATTCGCAACTAGAACAGCATGTTATACTACATTTTAACTCAAAAGAAGTAGCCAAAAGTTACCAAAAATTCACAAAACCTGCTTCTGGTCCAATCTCTGAATCAGAAAACCGTTCAGGAAGAAGCCATGTCAATCCCTGTCAACATTTTCAATCCCCAAATAAGATGACAAGTGGTGTACAAACTACAAAGGCCATATGCAACAATGTTTCAACAATGCAACAATAGCAAAAGCTAACAAAGTAACAAATAACAAAACTCATAGTAGAAATGCAGAATCACCATTTTCCTCTAATTTTTGGGTTACTATAGTGCAGTTATATATTGCAACAAGTAATAACTAGCTACGTAGCACCAACGCTTCATATTTTAGTTGCATCATACACCAGGACGACACCAAAACATGTGGTTACATTCAATCACTTCTATTTTCTCAAAATTATTACTTATATCTACGTGCCATTGTCGTGTCCGGTGTCTGTGTTATTGCTTCATAGATAATACCAACATAAAATCATGACCTTTATAAAAAATTGACTTCATACACCAAGACGACGCCAAAACATGCTGTACATACATTCGACCACTTCTATTTTCTCAAATTATTACGTATATCCACATATCGTTGTCGTGTCCAGTGTCTGTGTTATTACTTCATATATAATAACAACACCAAATCACGACCTTTATAAAAAATTGACTTCAAATTTAAGTTGCATCATACACCAAGACGACACACCGATACATGGTGGATACATTCAATCACTTCTATTTTCTCAAATTATTACTTATATCCACATATCATTGTCGTGTCCAGTGTCTGTGTTATTACTTCATATATAATAACAACACAAAATCACGACCTTTATAATAAATTGACTTCAAATTTAAGTTGCATCATACACCAAGACGACACACCGATACATGGTGGATACATTCAATCACTTCTATTTTCTCAAATTATTACTTATATCCACATATCATTGTCGTGTCCAGTGTCTGTGTTATTACTTCATATATAATAACAACACAAAATCACGACCTTTATAATAAATTGACTTCAAATTTAAGTTGCATCATACACCAAGACGACACACCGATACATGGTGGATACATTCAATCACTTCTATTTTCTCAAATTATTACTTATATCCACATATCATTGTCGTGTCCAGTGTCTGTGTTATTACTTCATATATAATAACAACACAAAATCACGACCTTTATAATAAATTGACTTCAAATTTAAGTTGCATCATACACCAAGACGACGACACCGATACGTGGTGGATACATTCAATCACTTCTATTTTCTCAAATTATTACTTATATCCATGTGTCATTGTCATGTCCAGTGTTTGTGTTATTACTTCATATATATATATAATAAAAACACAAAATCATGACCTTTATAAAAAATTGACAATATTTTAGTTGCAGCATACACCAAGACGACACCGAAACATGAGGTGGATACACTCGATCACTTCTATTTTCTCAAATTATTACTTATATCAATGTGTCAGTGTCGTGTCCGGTGTCTATGTTATTGCTTCATAGATAATTCACAACACAAAACATGACCTTTCTAAAACAATTGACCATGGAAAAAATGATTATATTGAATTAATGAAAACAATATTGTCAAATTGTTAATCCAAAACATAAACTTACATTGGCTAGAGATTCTAAAGAGTGCACATATTCTTTGTTCTGTCTGACCCATCTTTTATAAGCCTCCATAGCTTCAAAAACTCCAAAAATTATACAAAAACAAAAGACAAAAATAGCATAGACTAAGAACTAAACCACCAAAGAAGGTATTGGAAGCGACCCAGTTGGTAAAGATGCAAACTTTAGATACAATTTGCGTGAATTGGAGATGGGTTTCAATCAGAAAAACATGGAACCCAGAGAACGAGACCTAAACGAGGGTTGGTTGTATTTGATGAATTGAAGGATCGATTTCTAACCGTTGATTTGTCCACTCTTGCATATTAAGATAAAATTGATTAAACCCGGAAAATCGACCTAAATTGAAAATTAACCGATTTAATTTGGGTTCATATAAGAAACCGAATCACATTGAGGAAAATTGAATTAGATCTGTTTGGTTCTCAATTTTAAATTTTAAAAATCGATGAATCGAGAAACTAAATATCTATGCGATGAAATTTCAATATTAAAATGAACAAGTGGATGATCGGAGTTCAAATTCATTACATAAATAGGATATTTTATTCAACTATATTCACCGTGAAACAAAACTAATTATCATAAAAGAATCCTTTAAAAAAATTATCATAAAAAGAAAAATTTAAAACTTACATGTATTTCCATACATGTAGTTTTTGATGTTCTAACTACAAAGAGTTGATTTTTGTTTTTTTCATTTTAAGAAAATAAAAAAAAATTATTTTTTAATTAAAAAAAAACTATCTCTTTGTGAGATGAAAAGTAAAAACTACATGTATAGAAATACATCTAAGTTTTTTCCAAAAGAAAATAAATCAAGAAAACGGTGTAATGAACAAATATTAATGTAGATACGGAAATTTGTTTATTAATATTAAATCTATTAGGATAAAAAATAGTATTACTATATGTTAACTCAATCGTAAGAGTTAGAGATGAAGTTCAAGTTCCCTCTAAAAAGAGAATTATAAAATGGTTTAGCATCACTTAATTAAATAACTTATAATTTATAATGAAATGCAGTAAGTTTGTTTGATTAAAAAAAAAACTTATAATTTATAAAATTTGTGAATAGTTTTATTATATTATATTAGGAAAAATAGTTTTTAAAGAATAACTTAATAATATTTAGTAATATGTAAAGATATGACACTAAAATCTAATTGTAAATTAGTAAAAAAAAAAAACTAATGGTAAAAAATATAAAATCGTTTTAGAATATCTATGTCTATGTGCATGTATATACTTCTATACAGAATAAATTCTTGATACATCCTCTTAAAATATCATAAAAACATTTGATTTTCTATATCTTCCATAGAGGGTATGTCAATAAAGTGACATATTACAATACAATGAATGCCAGTTGGAAATTACTGATACATATACTACAAATCATTCTAAACATAACAAATTGGTTTATATATACAAAATATAACAATATATTATTCATCACAAGAAAAATCATAACATTCAACTTTTTTTCTTCTCAATTTTCTCTTGCTTTTATTCTAGTCACAACATCATGACTAGAAAAAAGGTGAAACTTGCCTTCATTTCAAATGATGCTGCAAGGAAAACAACATATAAGAAAAGACAAAAGGGTCTATTGAAGAAGGTTGATGAACTAAGCACCCTTTGCGGAATTGATGCATGCGCTATAATTTATGGGCCTTATGATCCTCAACCTGAGATTTGGCCATCACCTTCAGGAGTTCAAAATGTGCTCTCAAAATTCAGGACAATGCCTGAATTTGAGAAGAGTAAAAAAATGTTGAATCAAGAGACATTCATGCAACAAAGGATTTTGAAGGCTAAAGATCAGGTGAAGAAGCAAATGAAAGATAATAAGGAGAAAGAGATGACACTTCTAATGTTTCAATGTCTTAATTTAGGTGAAATTGTACACAACAATGTGTCAATGACTGATTTGAATCATCTTAATTGGTTGATCGATCAAAATTTGAAGGACATTGATAAAAGGTTGGAAGTAGAAGATAATAATTATCATAACGATCAAAGTCAAATCATGACTACTCAAAACCAAGTTCCAGTCCAAATGACACTACCACCACCGCCGCCGCCAGCAACACCTTGGAAGGAAGAAATGCCAATGATGATGGGTCATAGTGAGATGACAATGAATAATGTTGACATCATGCAAAGGAAGCTCTCGATGGATTTGATGGTGAATGGTAATGGGGATGAGACAATTTCATTTGGTCATCCTCATAATGCAAATCTTCAAAATGAATTTTGGCCTAATCCACTACCTTAAATAAAGGCATGTGCATTTGTTTTGCATACTCTTTGAGATGGACATGTCCCAATAATCCCAATTTTTAAATTTTGTCATGATTCGGTCTTTTTTTTTTTTTGTTTTTTTTTATTTCTTTGTGTGTATGTGTAGATACAACTATAATTTGTTATGGTGTAATCTTCACATCTTTATTTCTTATGTTTAATTTTGTCATCGTGTGTGGTTAAGATTTCACATGTGTATTTATAGGTTTCTAAATTATCAGGGATGGACATAGGGATGTCAATGGATATTCGTGAGGCGGATAATATGATATTCATTTCCATTTCATTTGATAAATATGATATTCATATCCGCTCAATATCCGTGCAGGTATCCGTTAAGCGGGTAAGTCATGAATTTTGAAGTGTTCACATCACGAACCTAAAAACTCCAAAAAAAAAAGGGAAACAAGCGGGCTGGGTTGAGGAGGCTGGTTGGATATTTGCTTTTTAGGGCCCCATACAGTACTCTTAAGCCCCCCAAAAATACCCCTAATTTTTTGAATGTTTGATGGTTTGGAAGATACAAGAAACGCCTAATTTTGGCACGTATGTGCCAGAATTAACTAATTTCGGATTTTACGTTCTGAAATATAAAAAATTGAAAAGAAAAAAAAACCATTTCGGCACCTACATGCCGAAATATCAAAAACAAATTGGAAAAAAAATGTCATTTCGGAACGCTTCGAAACTGACTAGAAGTAATTTGATCCGGAAAGCTTTAGAGCAACCTAGGAGGCTTAGAAAGCAAATTTCGGCTGGTTGTACGGATGATCCACTCAATTTCATGTGAATAAATATGCTCTGGGTTGGATGATAAATTTTGTCCATTTGGACCCGTAACCGACCGCATATAAATCGTTTTTTAAAAATTCTTTTTTATAATAATAATAGTAATAACAATAGGATACAATGAGAACATATTCTTTGTTGTGTCTGACCCATCTTTTATAAGTCTCCATAGTTTCAAAAACTCCAAAAATTATTAAAAAAAAACAAAAATAGCATGAGTTTTACTTTTCGTGCCCCTATAACCTCACGCGCCCTCTGAAATTACCAAAATAAACCCCTCGCAATATAATATAAGGTGCGAGCATCGTTCGCATTCTAGCATGTGATGTGAGTGTGTTAAAATATATTCGCTTTCTAGCAATCTAGATTGGAGAATTAATATGTTTTGTATGGATAATATTTTTTTTGTTGGTTAATGTATAATTAATTTATTAATATTTTTCGTATTTAAGTTATTTTTCGTATAGAATGTAAACGTCTCAGTTATAGAATTCTACCAAACACAGAAACTAAAACAGAAGTGAAAGAGAAATGAAATGAAATGAAATGAAATGGCGGACAAATTGAATGTAGACTTTTTTATTAAAATATTAGACAAAAAAATTACATCAAAGATATAATTTTGTCTTCTAACTAAATAAATTAAACAAGCTCCTCTTGTGAAATTTTGTCCCCTCTTTAGCTGAAACCTTCAATATGTTTGCACCTGAGCCAGAAACAAAGATATAAATATGGACCTACTTGTTTTCCAGTTATTACCACAAGCCATTTCAGCAGCATAGGCAATTCTCATTTATGTCCAGGAGAGTCTCATGTGCCTAGCTCCAATATCAGGCCTAGTAGCTATTGTTTCGGTTAGTAACTAAAAACTTTAGCTAGGTCTCCAACAGTACGCCCAATACGGGGACTCTGTTTCAGTTACTTATATCGTTCCCAAAGTTTTTTATTTAAAAAATTAGACAGAAAATTACATCAATTAAAATATTGTATCCAAAATCTCAATTCTAATTAAATAATTTGAAGAGCCGCCAAAGCAGAGATTACAGGTGACTCTTCAGCTGAAAGCTTCAACGAGTTTGCACCTGAACCAAAGAAAAATGGACAGAGAGTTTAGCTATCAAGTCTAACCTATTTTTCAATTACCACATCCTCTTTTGTCGGTGCTACATGCCTCTGCTCTATAGGTCTCGATTTCGGTTACTCATATCGCTCCCAATCAGGACACAAAGAGTCTCTCATTGATTGCCATATGTGACTAAACAACACTAGTATGAGTGATATGAGTAATCGGCGACGGACTACGCGACTGTTTAGACAAAACTAACTGAAATTATAAAACAAGAATAAATGGAAAAAAAAAAACTAGAAGAATAACAGAATGAGGAAAAGAGAGCTATGGTGTGATTTTTTCACACAATGATCTGAAAATTGAAGATTGTCTTTCTAATAATGGGATTAGAAGTAGACATCTATTAGGTAGTATCTATTTTGGTATTTTCATTGGTGTTCCGCTTATATACAACACATTTTATTTTGTAACCCTCTTTTACGGGCTTCTGTTCGTCTTGTGCAGATACCCAATTATTAATAACATATTTGCTGTTCAAAAAAAAAAACTATTCACACCGCCTCCCATTTGGCCAATCACATTTGACCACGTGGTAATTAGTTTTGATTGCATGGAAGATTTTTTTTTGTACTGCACACACATTCGCTATGTGGATGGGAACAGTGGTTTTCAAATATTTTGTCATTTTACACACTCGCATCCTATATAGCGAGGGGGTAAATTTGGAATGTCAGGGGGCGCGCAAGTGTAACGGGAAGTGCAAAAAGAAAGTTTGAAATATCATAGACTAAGAACCAAACCACCCTTAAAGAAGGAAGGTATTGGAAGCGACCCGGTTGGTAAAGATGCAAACTTTCGATACAATTTGCGTGAATTGGAGATGGGTGTCAATAAAAAAAAAAACATGGAACCGAGAGAATGAGACCTAAACGAGGGTTGGTTGTATTTGATAAATTGAAGGATCTATTTCTAACCTTTGATTTGTCCACTCTTGTATATTAAGATAAAATTTATTTAACCAATAATCCCAACAAAGTTGAAAATTGACCGATTTAATTTGGCCAATTTGTTCAAGATTCACAAAGAAAGATGCCTCTAAATGACCCCAACTCCCTTTACATGTTGTTGAATAGTAATCGGGAACATGCATTTCAATAGTTTTTCCTGGCCATGTTCTAAACTTTAGAGCATAGCCACAATTAAAGTACAACAATTCTGAATTTAGTGGCAATGCAATAAATATTTTAACGACATTGGATCTCTTGATGTTGCTATCCATGTTTTGATTTTCTTGAAGCATTACACTTAGAAGATATAAGAGCAAGGAAGAGGGCAACATAACATTTGTCTAACATTTTTGAAGATTTAATGTGAGATTTGTTGATTAAAAATGATTAAACAAATATATAGTTATAACTTCACATTTTGATGATAAATTTAGTCAAAAAAAAATAAAAATTGTGATAATAAATACTACCTTTGTACTTAAATATAAGAATCTTTATTTTTTTTACACAAAATATAAGAATCTCTTGTAAATTTATCTTCTTTTTTTTTTGTAAGACTCATTCAGTCATTCCACGCTTATAATTATTTAATTACCAAAACACCCTTAATAAATAAAAATTATGTTTGTTCATGTAATAAATAAATAAACTATAACAACAAAAATAAACTATAGTGATAAAAAATTAGTTTAATGCATTGTTTTTTTTTTGTCAAGTAGCTTAGCGGTCAGAAATTCCACCCTTAATATGGATAAGTGGGATGACCGAGGTTCGAATCAATTGAGACAAACTCATGTGCCAGTTGAATACATTTTTAGTCCCACTAGAAAAAAATTTCTATGCGTCAAAAAAGAAAAATTTCCCTATAGAATTTTGGGTTAAATATTCGAATGATTTTCCTTCCACTACTTCTTTTCCGTTACTCACGCGCCCTACGTCTTTCCCGTTTTACCTTTCCACTACTTAACAGACGTTATAAAAATAAGTTTTTTTGAAAAATATCGTCCGCTACTGTAGCGGACATTATAAAGGTAGGGTATGTTTGGAGGTGTCCGCAACTTAAGTAGCGGACAGAGGTATTTTAATAAATTTATAGAGCACGAGTAAATTAGTAGGGTGGCAAAAAAGTATTTGTCCATTTATTTGGATTGATATTCATTTGGGCTTTTTAAACTTTTGGGCTTGTAAGCCATTATCCACTAAAAACACTATATGTAGAGTCTTTGTGATACTTGGCAAATCAAGCAATGAAAAATGACAATGTTTATACTTTAATTCCTAGCAGTATTTTTATTTGTTCTTTCTAGTTTAGCTTAATTTCCCTAGTTGATAGACTTAGTAGGTTTTACATCTATCATTGGAGTACTAGCTACTTAGCTAGTAGTTACATAATGCATGTCTTTGATAGATTTGTCACTGTAACGGTTGATGACAAAAAAAAGAAAAAACAGGTTTCCAAAACATTCATTGTCAAGGAACCATTCTCATAAGAACTCGTGAGAGCTAGGAGTGCAAGTCTTTGAATATGACCCTCACTATAACATTTTTTTAATTTAAATAATAATAGATAATTGATTTTGTTTTTTACGTAATAAGTTAAGAGTTCAATTGTTGTGTACCGTCAGTGTAACATTTTTTTACATATGCATCCAATGATATGTTGCCACATCATTTAATGAATATGACACATCATGTGTTTTTAAACACAATACATGATGTGTTGATATATTATTCGATGCACGTGCAAAATAACTTTACACTGGCGGTTTATATAAATTAAATTCATAACTTAAGTTTATTTTGTATTACGTAAACTAATTAAGGCATTATTGTTAAAATAAAATCTTAGTAGTCAAGTAAGCCACTAGATTTGGTCGTCTAGTGGTGAAATATTTGCATAATATATCCAAGATTTAAAGTTGAATGATTATTGACAACATTGTAAAACAAAAAGAAAAATTTTGGTCCTCAAGCATATCTTTATAAATTAACATAATCTACATTTGAAAGGTAGGAATTAAAAAGTAGAGGAAGTAGCCTTCTTTTTCTACCGCAAAAAAAAAAAAAACTAGAGGAAGTTTTCTTCCTTTTTTTGACGGTTTTCTATATATTTTTAATAGCCATGGTACAACTATCAACAATGAGAGGGAAGTTTATTATTTTACGAAGTGATAATTATTATGCACCATCAATATAATTTTTTTTGCACATGCATCAAATGTATTACACCGACAGTGCACAACAATTAAATTCAAAACATAAATTGTGCTAACAAAAGAAGAGTTACAATATATACATGGGAATATGCAATTGTTCATTAAAAAGAAGAAGAGGGAATACTCCCTCCGTCCCGTATTATAAGGGAAAAATGACTTCTTTTTTTTTGTCCCAAATTATAAGGGAAAAAACAACTTTCAAGAATGTTTTTTACTTATTCTTATAAAATTAAATGCAAATTGCATTTAAGTTTTTTTCTCTCTCATTTTCTCAATAAACAACAACCAATCAAATTTGTTTTTACATCTTCCCATGCAACTTATTTCAAGAAAAATCCACCAAACCATATTTCAAATTCTCAAGTTTTGGTTTTCTTAATAAATATTCATCAAGTAAATGTGACGGAAGCTCATATATATCTTGAACAACATAATCATCTCCTGAAAAATTGAATTTTCATATATATAATGAGATAATTACACGTGAACCAAAGGTAGACGGGCAACAAGCTGCGCCGCTAGACCTTTCTGTATAGCAAAACCTAATCTTTGGAAAACTACGTTCATAGACCTAGGCGACACAACATAACTATGCATGACCTTTTGAACTCTTTTCAAAAGGTTTACCGCCTCTGGTGCGAGAAAGCCAAAAGTGTCAAATGCAAACGGTATAAAAACGTGTTGATTATCAAACGTGTTAATAAATGTGTTTTTTTTCTCTCCTTATAATATGGGAAGGAGGGAGTACACAATTAGAAACCCTCAAACGAGTCAAGGGTAAGACCATCACATATTCAATTCTTCTTAGATCTCAATCATATCACAATTAACATTTTATGTTTCCCAATTAACATATTTATAAACATCCAATGTTATCCAAAAAGTGATCCAAAGCAACAAATATACAACTGCTCCCACGCAAACCGACTTTGAACCCATCCTCACCCCTCACCCCCCCACCACCACATCTCTACCACCGTACTATTTTTATCAACACATAAATAAAAATTGGCTTAATTACACTTTTGGTCCTTATCTTTATTTTAAGTTTCAAATTGATTTCTTATCTTTTAAAAGTTTCAAGTTGGTCCCTTCTGTCAATATTTTAACTATTTCCGTTAAATTTGAACACGTGGCAAACTAATTTGGACACGTGGCATACTTGGACAGATGACACGTGTCCAAATTGAACTGTAACAGTAAAAAAATTGACGGAAGGGACCAACTTAAAACCTAAAAAAAAGATAAGGGACCAACTTGAAACCTAAAATAAAGATAAAGGACCAAAAGTGTAATTAAGCCATAAAATTTTTAGTAAATCTTACATTAAGAGGTTCCTCATCTATCACTTCACTCATTAACTCTTCGATTCCAATCACCAATTTCAATTTTATATCTCCATAAAAAATTGTGTAACTATCAACCACTCAACTAGAGTGCAGCTTTTCTCCATTTTCAAAGGCTCCTTTTATAATTGTTCTTTGAGCAGATGGATGACACGTGGAAAAAATAAAACTCACGGTTGAGATTAACTTGTTACAATTAACTACTGTATTTGTTAATACTGTAAAAAAAAACAAAAAAGAAACATGCGCGTCAACTTCATTTCGGTTCTCTCTAAAACCCTTTCATCGCTGCCTTTTCTCCCTCTTCCTTTAGCCGCCGCCTCCGCCTCATTCCGTCACGGCGGCTTTCTTTCTTTCTCCCTTCTTAACACACCATCATCACCACCTCGCCGTCTCACCTTCCTTTCATCTTTTTGTGCTGTGTGTTTATTACTAAAATTTATTTGATGAATAAATGCTAATTGAGAGTGAAAAGATCAAATATGAGGATAATTCAATTTATTCAATTGAGAGTGAAACCGGAGGAGCTATGCTTTATTACTAGTCTGGTTTATTCAATTTGCAATGACTTGTATTTAAATTTTATGTTATTCAAATTGTTTTGTTTGTGGAAATGGCGGCGGCGAAACAGTGAGGTTCGTCGAGATGGCAAGATGAGGAGGTGATGTGTGGCTGTGTGTGGAGAGAATATGGATAAAGAATGCCGCCGTTGTGACGGACGGAGATGGGCGGCGGCTATAGGCGGCGGCTGGTGAGGTGTAGATGGAACGAAGGTTGCATCATGAAACAAGAGGAAGAAGATGTACACGCTCTCTCTGTTCTTATTATCTCTTTTTTGTTTTTTTATTAAAATAAATACAGTACTTAATTATTAGTTTTAATCTCAACTGTGAGTTTTATTTTTTCCATGTGTCATCCATCTGCTCAATGAACAGGAATAAAAGGAGCCTTTGAAAATGGAGCAAAGCTGCACTCATATTCAACTAACTATTAGTATTAAACTTTGAATAAACCACTAAGTTGGTCCTTGATTTTGTAGGATGCATTCAAATAAGTCTCTAATTTTAAGAATATTTTGAAAAGATTTCTGACTCTTTAAAATTTTATTCATATTAGTTTTTCTAAAAGTATGTAATGACTAAATTAATAATAAATGGATAATTTTATACAAGAATTAAGTTGATAATAAGTTATTAAAAGATAAGGACTTAGTAAATGGATAAAATAGAAACTAAATATAGTTGCTTAAAAAAATAGAAACTAAATATAAAAGTTAGCATATTTAAAGAGACTTAAAGCATATTCAAATTTTAGTCAAAAAAAAAATAAGCATATTCAATTCAACTGAAAATGAAAACCATGATAACAAAATATTAAAACATAACCTTTCAAAAAATATATATATTAATACATATAAGCTATATAACATTTGGGTTGGTGGTGAGGAATTATATTTTAAGTGGTTTGCACAATTATATATATATATATATATATAGGTCCAAATCTAGTGACAAACATTCTTTGTTTAAAAAAAATAAGAAGTAAGAAGGTTAGTTTAGCCTAAAAAAGAATGTGATTGATGTAAACATGCCATCTTCCCCAAATTTTCTCCACCTCAACTCCCTTTTCTTAGTAACCGCCAAAACTGACCTTCACACACACACACATCATGCTCCATCATTTTTTTTTCTTTATAAAAACGTTCCAAAACACTCTTTTTTTCTCATCAATCTTTCTCTCTTTGATTCTTGATCATATCATGGCTACTTTCAACTCAAGAAAGGGACTAATCTTATGCTCAAAAGACATAGTTGATGCAGCTTCATGGTATTGTGCTATTATTCTTGTAGTCTTAATACTTCTAACCATATTTAGAGAAAGCTCATCTATGAATAATTATGATCACAACATCATAGAGAGCAACCATTTATTGTCAAATAAACCATATTGTGATGAAATCTATGTGGTTGGTGAAGGTGAGACACTTAACACAATTAGTGATAAGTGTAATGATCCTTTTATTGTTGAGAATAATCCTCATATCCATGATCCTGATGATGTCTTCCCTGGCCTTGTTATCAAGATTACACCTTCAAATCATCATAGCTAGACTTAATTTTCTTTGTTGTGTGTACTTCCTTGGAAATTGCTTCTTATATATTGTCGCTAGAGTAGGAACAATAATTACCTTCATCATCCTTGTAATATATAGTTATGGAAATTAATGAAGATATATCGTGTTTGTTTCATGGATTACAAAAATATTCTAAGGAATTTGACTTTGTGAATCTTTCATTCCTATGTTTGTTTCAAGTTTTTATAAATTATGCCTAGAAACTTTTTATTCCAAAGAATACAATTTACACATGATTATTCTACTTTCTATTCTCATGTTAAAAGGTGAGAATCTTATATCCCCATGAAAATAAGAGGTAACCACCCATAACTTCTCAACCCTCCATTATTTTTAACTCATTTTTCTTTAAATTTAATATTTTATAATTTTAGTTGAATTTAATTTAAAAATATTCCAAGAAAATTTATTTAGTTACCAAACACATTGAATGGAATAATATTTCTGGTAATAATATTCCTAGGAATAATATTTCAAGGATTTTACTTTTAATCTCCCAAACAAACACACCCTATGAAAATTGCAACCCTATGTTCTTTTTATTTTTATTATTTTCACCACCAGTATTTCTGACCACAAAATCACCTAATCTGGTTTGTGGGTCAATTCTGACATCAAGTGGTTTTAGCCCTCTCCTAACACAGTCGCAGGGGTCGAATCGTAGTCCTCCCTTCCAAGTTTATCGTCAATTACCGGTAAACCAACTAATGAGTGGTGCAACCATATGTTCTATATCAACAAAATAATTTGATTCTTTTGTATAAATAATTTAGTAGATTTGGTTATAGTTATTCTTGAAATTATGATAGATATTTTTTTGGTTAAATATGTTTTTCTATAAAAATAAAAAGTGGCATGTTTTCATTTTTACAAAATTTGCATGCAAGCTTTTTAAAACTGCTTAATTATGCTTAAACTTTTTAAAAATTTGAATGATTTTTTAGTTTCGAACCTACTTAGAACATTATAAAATGTTTCTTATAAAAATTTAGAATATTTTAGTATGAGATGAAATAAATATAATTTTTAAAATGTAAAAAAATCAATATAAAAGTATCGAAAATCTTAAAATCAAATTTTTAGCTTATTGTTTTTGGATGAGTTTTTTTATAATATTTGAAATGTATCTAAAAAATTATTCAAAGATACTTCTCCAAATGAATTTTGATCCTCTAAATATATGTACCATCTTGTTTATCTTTTTTTTTTTTTTTGGTCTTAGAAGAAGTGGTAATCCACTGAAATTAAACTCACAAATAATTGTGAGATCCCGGGTTCGAACCCGGGTCACGACGTCCGGCCTAACAATTTCGGCATTTTTACCAGTTGAGCTAGGACTTATGGGACACCATCTTGTTTATCTATTGGGTCTGATTATAAAATTTGTTATTCATATATATGTACCATTTAAATTAAAGAATGCAAATTAATTTCAATCCAAAAGATATACTAAATAATTTAGTAGATTCATTGATGAATGAGTGTATATATATATATATATATATAGAGGGGGATATATTGACTTCAGGTGTAAGTTATAATTGCTACTCCAAATCTTGGCCTTTTAATTTTAATTAATGGCTAAGATTGATTCATAATAATTAGTATTGTGAGGCTTATTTTTTTTATCACACTAGAAAATAGAGATTACCAGAACTTTCTGCAAATAGAAAAATGAATTAATTATAATCATTAATTGTCAAAACAAGATTTTCCCTTGTTTTTTTTTTATGCATACAAAATTAACAAGAAGAATTAAAATACAAATGATTCCATAGAAACAAGGATTCCACACCACACTTTGAAACGGCGTAACACTAATTAATCTTTTGACGATCCTTGCTTCTTTTGTTATAAGGTTTTGACGTTATGCTATTTTCTATGTATTTTACAAGTGTGTCATTTATTTTGTGTTGTATGCTTTTTTGTTACAAGTAATTAACCATGCCATTATATTTTTTCTACTCATACGTTTTTTATTTTTTTCTTGTTAGTTCAATATTTTTTGTTTTCTTCTTTTTCTTTCAAATTTGAACAATAGGTTAATTTGATTTGTAATGTTTTTGTTGAAGAAACAAACATGTTTCTAGTAATGGATGGAAATGCTCATGGAGAGGTTGAATGTGCTATGCCAATAGAAGTGAAAATATCTTATGAAGTGGAGCCGTATTAATGATTATAATTAATTCATTTTTCTATTTGCAGAAAGTTATGATAATCTCCATTTTCTAGTGTGATAAAAAAATAAGCCTCACAATACTAATTATTATGAATCAATCTTAGCCATTAATTGAAATTAAAACTAAAGGCCAAGATTTGGAGTAGCAATTATAACTTACACCTGGAGTCAATATATCCCCCCTCATATATATATATTGACTTATTCCGCTTAATAACTTGATATCGATATTATATTTCTTCAATCCAACCGTTGAATTCAAATATCTCATTGAGTAGATCAACTGCACAAATTTTTATAAAAATTCAAAACCGTTTGATACATTTTCTGATAACTTCAATTGAACATACGACAAACTTTTAAAAAAACCGTTTAATTTCAATAGTCTGAATACATAACTACATTTTTTAAATTTTTATAAAAATTTGTGGAGTTGATCTACTCAATGAGATCTTTGAATTCAACGGTTGGATTGAAGTAATATATTGCCGATATTAAGCGGAGTAAGTCAATGAAGACCTACTACTGGAGTCAACGGATCCCTCCTATATATATATATATATATATATATATATATGTTATAATTCCATTTATGGAAGTACATGTCGGTTGGAGTACTAGCTACATTATATGCATGTGTTTGATACATTTGTGTCACTATAACCATTGATGACAAAAAAGAAAAAACATTAAATAATTGATTGATTTCAAGTGGTTAATCAACTCATTTCTAAAATGAATCGTTCGAAAGAATTCGATTACAATTTTGATAGAAATAATTCTTGATTAAATTTTATTTATCTCACAATTGAACTCTGAATTATCGAGATTGATTCTCCAAAGAATCAAAAAGTTAATAAAAAAAAAAAACAGACAAGAAAAAACACTCTTCCAAAGCCTTCATTGTCAAGGAACCATTCTCATAAGAACTCGTGATAGCTAGGCGTGGAAGTCTTTGAATATGACATTCACTATCAGATTTTTTTCTTTAAATAGATTATTGATTTTGTTTTTTACACAATAAGTTAAGCTTATTTTGTTATATATATGGCTGAAGGTATGTAGGTGGCATAAACTAATTATAAAGGAAATCTTAGTTATTAAGTAGATCATTATAAATGAACTTGTTCTACTTTTGATTCACTTGAGATAGCAACAATGGAAATAAAAACTAGATGAAGTTTTCTTTCCTATTTTTTTGGCAGCTTTCCTTCTCTTTTTTAACATATATGGTACAAATATTGAGGGTTACACAAACTCGAGATTATTAGTACATCTGCGTGTAACCGTAGAGATTAATTCCTCGAGTCTTGTAGAATTCAAATAGGCGGTAAATACTCTAAGAGTTTTAACGCTGTTGCATGCTCAAGTCAGAATCGAACCTAAAACTCTGGTTAAGTAAAAAAAAAGACTTGTGTCATCTCATCTAAATATTCTTGGGTAATAAAAGAACAACTTTTTGTTACAGAAGAGACAAGTAAAAAGAAACGGTAAAAGTAATTCAAAAATAAAATTAAAACAATTAATTTTTTTCTTTTCTACGGTAAAAAAATAATTTTCTATAAAACACAATGTTTTTTTTTATAAGCAAACACAATGATTGTTAATTTAACTTCTTTTTTCTTTGTCAAAAAAAAAAACATTTTTTCTTAAAAATAATACTAACAAATGTCTTTAGTGCATTGTTTAAGGAACTAAGCCATTAACGCATTGTTTTAAGAAACTAAAAAGATATAACTTTTACATTAAAATATCATGTAACTTTGTCAAGTTTTTGACTTTGATTTTAAAGGCAAAATTTCCTTTTATAGAATCCTTAACCAATGTGTTTAGGATGCATATTAGCATGATGATTTTTCTGATATTGTGTAAAAACTGCATTAATCTATTAAATAGCCCCTTGGTTCTGAAATCAAGACATTAACAAGGTACTGTACTAATAAGATATATCTATACACAAAATTAATTTATTTGAACTTCCATGCTTATGTATCTTTTTCCTTTCCACTAGCATTTCCTGCCTTAAGAATTTGGGATGGAGCCAACTCTCTTGCATTATAGGACATGCACTTGAACAGGAAAGAGTGACATTTGATGTTAAAATGACTAAGGAAAACAGTTGAAGATGATACAACAAGGCGACATCCCTTTCACTTACATCTTTGCCAATTGCTTTACCGCAAATGGCACAGTCTCCACGGAAATCCCCACTTAGATGTACAAAATGACATCTAGAGCTTTTTGACCCGGATACTGTGCAGTAAGTAACTGTATGCAGTCGTACAGACAGTTTAAAATTTAAAGAATAAAACTTTGCTTTTTATAAAATCAAAATATGCCTTATCATGGGCCGTCCGATCAAAATCAGACGGTCAAAAACAACTGAACGACTGCATGCAGTCACTGATCGCACAAGATCCTGGTCAGAGCTTTTTCATGTCTATTGGACATTTGATAATGTTTCATATTTACCTTAACTAGGAAAGTTGAAAAGAAACATGGAAAGAATACTAAAAAAAAATCATCCAACTCATAATCTGAAAGATACAAGTAAAGAATATTCTTGAAAGAAATAAATACTACCCTCACAAATTTTATCCTTTCCTTTTTGGTTTACATGAGAAAAAGCTACATTAATTAAAATAGAACAAAATAGAAAATGAACTTCTATTAGCATCCGAAAATAGAAAAGAAGATGATGCTTTATAAGTTTGTAGACTTCAAAAAATAAAATGTGAACAAAAAGGGCATACAATAATGGCAGCATTATTCATATGAATGAAAGCAATGAATCAAGCCTTTTGCTTCCCCCTTTTGACTTTCTCCAATTCTTCTTCAGCCTCTTTTAACTGGCATTGTAGCGCTGTTATTCTATTCTCTAACCTCTCTACTTGATCACTACTGCATATCGATTGATATGGTGTCAAAAAATGTCTTGAAAATGATCTTAGAGCTTCAACACCAGTAACCTGTCAATTTGCATTACTGATCAATAGCTGAGACAAACATAATAGTAACTTATGAAAATAAAGAAACTACTCACTGTTTCAATGGTTATTACAAATAATAATAAAAAATTAACATCACGGCAGAAACATGCAATTTTGTAATTATTATTTATTATTTATGTAGGAAGAGTAGTGCTAGCAACACACTCTCTGACTTCTCGGACTTCCAACATTTTCTGTCATTGGTTGGAATTCATTAAGGGGTCGCACCGTTTTGGGAATGAGTACACCGCATCATGGCAGAGCCAGGACCCTGGCTCAAGGGGTGCAGACTATTTAAATGTATAACTATTTGTACAAATTCTGTTATGCTATAGTGACGTTGTTCGATAACATGGACTCAAAATATCATGAACACAACAACTGACCTCTTGTGGAAGAAGTGGCAGCTTAGTTATGTTGAAGTCGTCATACAACATGTAAAACTGATCCAAATACTTCTGTTGCATTTTCATTCTTGCTTTAAGTAACTTGGATTCAACATCTGTAGGAAAAAAACAGATATGCTGTTAAAGTTTATAAGAAAATGCAAAGTAATAGATGTCGCGGTCTCACGGATATAACTAACACATTACCTTCATCGTCGAAGATGACTTGATTAATGATGATATTGTGTGTGTCAATCTCAAACTTTGTAAGTTCTTGAACCAATCTTTCTGTTTCATAAAGCGAGAGGAATTCGGGAATGCAAACACAGACAAAGGTTGTCATGTCCTGTGAATAAAGATACAAACAAATTTAAGGTCATTTTTTATGAATATACAAATCTACGGTTTGAGGATATGAAAAAAAAAATTTAAAATAAAACTAGAGTTTATTGAAAGAATAAAACAATACAAAACAGAAATTATATGAAATTCTTACTGGATCTTTGAATTGCCTATTAACTTGTTCAATTACATCCTTCATTCCTTCAAGCTTCCCAAGGATTGCATCTTCACCAAAATCATCACCCATGCCAAACATGCGAGTCATCTGTGATGGCGAAAGTTAAGAAAAGTTGTTAATTACAAAAGAAAAAATTAACCAAACACAATCTCACGAATTATCAAAGATTGCCCCAAACCATGTAACAGAATAATTAAATCACAAGAATAATGCAAATGTTGTCCAGAACATGGAGAACCAAAAGAATTGACGATTCATACGGCCATTGCAGACAATCGCGGAAAATATCAGGTTGCTCAAATCTGGCTATGTTACAATGCTATAGCGCCCCTATAGCTAGCCACTACTTGACAAAACTTTGTACTAATTTTGTTACGCCATAGCACTGCTATACCCGCTATTAGACAACACTGGTTGAAAATAGCAGTTTATATATATTGAAACAGAACCTAATCAACTTCAAACTATTATAGAAAATATCATGTGATGCAAAAAGTCTGAGCCGTAAATGCATACCTGACTAAACAAACCCCCAAATTTATTTTTCAAAGACATCACTTTTGCAAGACCCTTCTCTAAAACTGACGGGAATTGCAACAGTCTAAGTGTATGGCCGGTGGGAGCAGTATCGAATACAATAACAGAATAATCCATTGTCTGCACCAATCTGAAAAAGAAAAAAAAAAAATTACAGATCAAAAACCTATGCTGTTAATCTCAGATAGTGGTGCAAAGCACCGGACCCCAAAATTGCTATAGCGAGATAGCCGCTATTGCGAAGACTAAAAAAGAGTATACGGTATACCAACTAAACATAAATCCCGACAAGATAAATAAATAATCAAAAATAGCAAAATGCACAAAATTAAAGGGGTAATCACACTTAATAATTTTAATTAACTTTGTTAACTTGTCACTAACATTACTAATGACAATCGAGTCAAAGAAAATAAATCTAAACCCAATATAACTTGACTGCTAATTGAGTCAAAAAAGAAACTAATTCAAAATCAGATGTAGAAGAAAACTTAACTTCTTGTGCTTTAATTAGAAATCAAATTAGACGACGGTGTCAATGTTGAGTATTTCGCAGAGGGAAGAGTAAAAAACAGATAAAAGGAAACCAGAAGGCATATAAGAATAGTGAGCTTCAAAAAAGCATAAAAGTAGAAGACCAGAGGGATTCACACTCAGAAGAATAAACAGGAAAACAGATGGCTTTGCATGCAAGAGGAGAAGCAGAAGAAAGAGAAAAATGGAGGGCTTCATAGATGAAGGAGAAGAACAAAGCTTCCTTGCATGCAGAAGATGCCCAAAAAGCTGTCATCGTCTCCAGAAACGTAGCAGGAAGGCACTTGGTTATACGTCTTCGTCACAATGGTTCATTTTTTTCACTTGAAACGAAGACTTGGTGTGGAAATATGATATTGATACTCATCAAAGGCCATTTTGTTTTCACTTAAATAATCACAAGTGAAACCTCAAGATTAATCTAAAGGTTCTAGATAACAAGAAACAAATAAAGACTAATAGATATTACTTTGCTCTTTGAAAACTTATCTTCACAAGTTTACGCTGGGACATCTTAAAATAATTTGTTATGCTTTCCAGCCTAGGGTAAAGTAAAGATCAAGAAGAACCAGCTAACTAACTACAACGACAGAGGCAGCAATCAAAGAGGCCACGAGAGATTACGGGACAGCAGGTATCATATTCATAAGCATAATAGGATTCATTCAATAAGGAATTGTGTAGCTTACATGAAAAAATTGACAAACCAAAGATATGCTTAAAAAAAAACATATTAACTATTAGATACCGGCCTTAACAAACAAGTTCCTTAAAGTTTGTTTCGATGTAGGTGTTTTCAAAAGTTATGATAACAGCCTTAACAAACAAGTTCTGAAACTAACTATTACTATCATCATCCATCTTTAACTCAAATTTACTAAAATGTCCCAAAAGTTTCACCCTATCCCCTCTCCTCCTTTTTCTCCAAACTAAATCATACTCTATTATGCATCACATTCACATACCTCAAAAACTAACTCAAAAATCAGAATAAGTAAAAAAAATCATGTTCAATAAGATTACAAATAACAGTATCCTTACTTCAACATCTCAGCAAAGCTCATAGCTTCATCAATTCCAGGAATTGCACCAGCTAGCTCATTGAACAAATTATCCATCCCATCATTACCACCCATATCCTCATGCTCAACAGCAGGATCCACCTCCTACAAAAGGGATAATCACAACAAAATGAAACAAATCAATCCAAATTAAATAAAGGGGTTCAATAATTCTCCACAAAAATACAAAAACTCAAAATTAACAAAAGGGGCATGTTGATATTCATAAAAAAGTTAAAAGGGGTTCAATCATTCTCCACAAAAAGCAAAATTTAACAGTTTTGGAATACAAAAAATTGAAAATTAACAAAAGAGGCATGTTAAAATTCATAAAAATAAATAAAAGGGGGTTCAATTATTCTCCACAAGAAACAAAATTTCCAACAAAAAATTGAAAATTGACAAAAGGGTATTGGAAGAGAGTTAACCATGGCATAAAGATTGGAGAAACCATTAACCAAAGTAGGAACTTTTGTGAAGCGTTGTTGAAAAGCATCGCTGAGATTATGAGCAGGGTCGGTTGAGATAATGAGAACAGAAGAACGAACAGAAGCGAGAAGAATAGAGAGAATAGAACTGCATGTTGTTTTACCAACACCACCTTTACCACCAACGAAAACCCACTTGAGAGAATCTTGGTCTAGAACATTCTGTAATGTTCCTTCTGGTAGTTGATCTGTTTCTGCCATAGCCACAAAACTTGGTTTTGGTTTTGTCTCTCTCTCTCTCTCTCGGTGTGATTTGATGAATGGATCAATAAGGCAATTATTACACAGAATTCACAACTGAGAGAGAAGAATGAATGATTTTTTTTTTTGTTTGTTTTATATGTTTGTGTTCTTTGGATTTTCAACACGATGAAACAAACATGTGAATCTGTTTTCAGATTTTGGAGAGTTCAAATCGAAATCTAAATTGAAACGAAATCTAGGTTTTATCAAATTCATTTTTTTTTTTTTATTTATTAAAATATATTCCATTTTATTTATTGGTAATTTTTTTTTTATCAAGGGTAATTTGTTTTAACAGTGTTTTTTTTATATGAATGGAACATGTAACGATACTCTAAAAATGGTGAAGATAGTATCTGACGCGTATTAGATATCGATACGCGTCTAATACGTCCTGATACGCATATTAGAGAAGTATCGAACCATCAATATATTTTTTTAATAAGAAAATAATCGATACATGTCGGATACGTCTAAATTATATTCCGATATACTGCTAACTGGAGTTTCCTCCAATCTTGCCTCCAAGACTTTGGCTTTTCGGATATCACTACCCAGCTTATCATGCATTGTGTTACTTCCTCAACTTACTCTATCCTTTGGAACGGTAACAAAATGCCTCATTTTAAGCCAACACATGGTCTCAGACAAGGCGACCCTCTACCACCTTATCTTTTCATCCTTTGTATGGAAAAACTCTCAGTGGCCATTGTAACACCCTACTTAAATCTACCCAAAAATTCGCGACTAAACAACAAATAAATTCAAGTAAATCAAGTAGAGCATTACATGGATAAATTTAAAACCAATAATAGCATTTCATATCATACAAAACATGATTAAAATGATCATCGCAGCGGAAACAACATAAACATGTCATCATTCATTTATCAACATGATTATAGTTCAAATCATAAACATTAGTCATCAACCAAATAATTCACCAACATAAATCCCAATATAGCATCATCAAAATAACATAAGTATTGGAATAATTGAGTATTGGCATAAAGCCTTACACCATCATAAACAAACAAAGTCTAAAACGACACTAGGCATAACCCAATAAAGACTAAACCCCAACACGGTGTTACAACCACCAGAGCAAATGGACAAGACACAACGCTATGATCGTAACTCATCTCCTCACCCTGAATACTTAGCAACGAGTGCCGGGTACTCCTCCTAAAGCAAGCAAATCCTCAAGCCTGAGAATCTGAATCGCCCAACGATCCATCAAATACAAAAATAGAGTTAGTTACATATAATCGGCATTCAACAAATGGAAGTAAAATACTAACATTTAATCCAATCCAACATATACAACGTATATATATATATTCATTCACTATTCATATATCCAACATACATATAATAACAATTCATCTCCATCAACAAGACATGTACATACAATCAATTTATATCCATAATCTTATCCGCACCATCAACAATCAACAAGATATATGCACATTCAATTAGCACACAATAATCCAAATATCACATCATCATCACATTAATGCAATTAAGATTCACCTTTCTAATGCATCTAATGTCACCTTCATGTATGTTCCTAGACATATATCTACATGTGGTACCATATCACCATCTATATAGGATACAAGAATCCTTTCACCATCTATTATCACCATCAATTTGACACAACTTATGCATGAATGATGTGTCACGACATTTCATCAATATAAATTAATTTATACATTTCACCAACACTTCATGTATTAACACATGATATCACCAACTCACCATCTATTATTTCATACACATATAAGCATATTCATACATATACACTTTAAACATACTCATTACAATTCACCATCAATATCATTATACATATCTAACAAGTGTATGAAAGCATCATCATTCGTCATATCCATCCGTAATAATTCATAACCTAAGTATGAAACTACCATCATCATAATCATTCATAAGAACTAACACCTTATGTATTAAGCCATCATCAACATCAAATCAATTAAAGAATAATTTCCAAGTCAGGAAATCTCGCCCGGCGAAGTCTAGCGAACTCCTGGGCGACGATAATAGAACATTCTGGGTTTTCTGGCGAGCACGGGCGAGACTCAACGAGCTTCCTCGCTAACCGTCGCCCGGCGAGCTCCCCAGCGACAAAACCAGAACATTTCAGGATTTCTGGCGAGCACCGGCGAGACTCAGCGAGCTTCCTCGCCGACCCTCGCTAGCCGTCGCCCAGCGAAAATGTCACACAACAGACACTCTGTTTTTGCGACCGTTCATATTCCACTACAAAATCATCAAATCGTGTTCCAGTTCTAAAAAGGTGTTTCCTTTAAGTTATAAACATGTTATTATACATAGAAGTACAAGTTTCATCTCTTACAAACATCAAAAACATCACCAATCAAAGATTATTCATATTTTTCATTCAAAACTCAAAAACATATAATTTCATATGAACATACTTTGATTCTCAAAATTGAAACCATCAACATGTACTTTTAGCATCACATAACATGGATAACACGAAATCATTACAAAAGGAAGCATTTTGATTCATGAAAACTCATAAAGTTACTAACTTTTAAGCAAAAAGGGTGAGAGGGTTTGGGCAAAGAGAAATGTGATTTCTCCTCCCTCTTAATCACCCACTAATCATATATAACTACTCTCTTACCTCTAATTCTTCAAGAATTAGCTCCTCCAAATCTTTCTCTCTTGGCCTCTTATCTCTATGTTCTTCTCCTCTTCTTCTTCTCTAGGTTTCTCTCTCTATTTCTTCACAAAAGTTATGATTTTCTCTCTCTAAGTTTCAAATTTATACCTAGGTCAAATCCTCCTCCCCAATTTACTAAATTGCCCTTCCTCATAAAAGCCCACTCTATTTTCTATCTACACCTCCTAAAAACACTACTATTCTAAATACACCACCACAGCAAAAGCCACATATTTAAATAAATCACATATCATGACAATTAAATAAATAAATCAATTAAATAAATAATTAAATAAAAACGGGATGTGACAGCCATCAACGACGCCGTTCAAAAACTTTTCACCAAGGCCAAGAATTCTCAGATTCGCTTCATCACTAATTTGTTCGAACGTTTCAGTAATGTCTCTGGGTTGAAGATTAATCTTTCTAAATCTAGAGCTATCTACTCTACAGGTACTCCTTCGACTAAAATTACTAAGCTTACTTCAATATCTGGCATAAGGAGCAATACTTCTCTTGACAAGTATCTTGGCTTCCCTATCCTCAAAGGGAGAGCCAAGCAAAGTGACTTCCAATTCATCATCAACAAGATGCAATCTCGGCTCGCCTCTTGGAAGAATCATCTTTTAAACAAGCCTGACTCCTCTTTGCTGATGACGTCCTCCTTTTCACCAAGGCCAAGAATTCTCAGATTTGCTTCATCACTAATTTGTTCGAAAGTTTCAATAATGCCTCTGGGTTGAAGATTAATCTTTCTAAATCTAGAGCTTTCTACTCTACAGGTACTCCTTCGACTAAAATTACTAAGCTTACTTCAATATCTGGCATAAGGAGCAATACTTCTCTTGACAAGTATCTTGGCTTCCCTATCCTCAAAGAGAGAGCCAAGCGAAGTGACTTCCACTTCATCATCAACAAGATGCAATCTCGGCTCGCCTCTTGGAAGAATCATCTTTTAAACAAGCCTGGTAGATTGGCTCTCGCCTCTTCTGTTTTTTCCTCCATTCCCAATTATTACATGCATGTTTCTTGGCTCCCTCAAAGCATATGTTATTGCATTGATCAAACAACAAGAAACTTCATCTGGCGAGACTCCAACAATTTGGTGGGGTGGGACAAAATTGCCCGACCAAAGATTCAAGGTGGTTTGGGAATCCGTCCAGCGAGGGAGGCCAACATTTGTCTCCTTGGTAAGCTCGTTTGGGATATGGTGCGATCTTCGAATAAGCTATGGGTCAACCTTCTATCAAAGAAATACACTTGGTCTTCTATAATTCGTGCCAAGAACATTTTAAAAGACAGTTTCACTTGGCGAGCAGGTTCGGGGTCATCCTCCTTCTGGTTCAGCCCCTAGAGCTCCTTAGGTTACCTTGGGACCCTTGTCCCGTATGTTGACATCCATGATTTACACCTCACTGTCAAAGACGTACTCGCCTCTGCCCTCACTCCCAGATCCTCTACACCCAGCTTCCTCCTTCAGCATCCGACCTCATCAATAATCTTCACATCAAATTCAATGACTCTACTGATGACGCTTTCATCTGGTCCAATAATAAGAATGGATCTTATACAACCAAAACCGGTTATAGTTGGCTCTTGTCCCAAAATGGCTCAGCTACTACCCCCTCCCTCTCCCACTCTTGGACTTGGATTTGGAAGCTTCACTTACCCGAGAAGATCAAATTTCTTTTTTGACTGGCCTGCCATAACTCCGTTCCCACCCTATCGTTACTCCACCATCGAAGGATGAACCCATCCTCTAATTGTCCTCGATGTGGTACTCATGAAGAGACTTTTCTCCATTGTGTTCGAGATTGCGATCTCTCTAGACCCATTTGGCACCGTCTTGGCTTTATCACTCCCGACTTCTTCAGCTCCACATATGCTCACGAGTGGCTCAAATTTGGCTCCACAGGTTCTCAAACTTTCGCTTTCTCCACTGGCGTTTGGTGGGCATGGAGACACCGAAATTTAATGTGTTTACAAAATGAGACTTGATTTCTCAATCGTCTCTCCTTTAATATTCAAAGTATGATTGCCACCATCACCTCTTGTTTCTCATCCTGCTCCACAACAACATCGGAAGAGATCCATGTCAAATGGAACAACAATAACTTTCCCGTGTCATTCTCAATGTTGATGGGAGTTGTCTCGGATCACCTGTTAGAGCCGACTTTGAAGGAGTTATCAGAAATGACTCAGGTTTCTATTTGTCCGGTTTCTCGGGTTTCATTCAGGGATCCTCCGATATTTTACTAGCAGAGTTATTTGCCATCTACAAGGGTCTCACATTGGTGAAAAATATGGCTATTGATGAGTTGGTCTGCTACTCGGATTCTCTCCACTGCATTAACCTCATAAAAGGTTCCAATATCAAATATCATGTCTATGCTGTGTTGATTCAAGACATCAAAGAGTTGATGTCTCAAAGTAACATTACTCTTTGTCACACTCTCAGAGAGGGAAACAATTGTGCAGATTTCTTAGCCAAACTTGGAGCCTCTTAAGAGAAATAAATTATCAAATATTCAAAATAATAATAGTAATAATATATATTTAAGTATATATGGACTGATTCGGGGAATCTGCGGGGACAAATGCTTAATCCCCGATCTCCGTGGAGATCCGTTTTGATGGGTATAAATTGACATCCCTATGTGAGCATAGCATAGTCGATAGGACATTACAAATATTCAAAAGCTGGAGTTTAATTTTGAGATTTTCTATTTAAAAGGTGAAATTCTAGTATGATATGGTGGTCCATGTATAATGTCGCCAGTAAAAAAATGCAATATGGAACTACCGTGTGACCATTCAGTAGTCAATCATGTGTTTTTGTAATGTCAAGGACTAAAATCAAATCCATAATGGTGACGCCTACTATACTCTTTCATAAAATATATTTACCCATCAACTAACAAGAACAAACAATATAAATGAATTTACATGTGGTAAATAGTAGGTTGCTCGCGGTTCGGCTTGGAGCAGTTTTGATACAAAAACTCATCCGATCCAAAATTAATTTTATTTGTGGTTTGGTTCGATTTTGGATGACAAATAAAAAAAAACTGATCCGATCCAACCTAATACAATTTTATGCAGTTTAATTTGAATCGGTTTTTGGATATCCAAATTATAAATTGTAATTTTTTTTATTAAATATTAATATTATAAAAAACAACGGTTTGAATTTTTTGACGAAATAAATATTAAGTTTGATGTAAAATATAACATATAATACATTAAAAATTAATATTTTGGAATGACCATTATAATTATATTTAAAACATACAAAAAAGTAAGAAATAGATTAAATTAAACTAACAAATAGTATTTTTTTTTTTTTTAACCAAAAAGGTGGAAGCAAAGAGCTAGCCACCCCAAAATATATTAAAAATTAAAGAACATACACAAATGGAGGGGACCAAACCAAAACTCCATTAAGAAGAACATAATATAAAACTAGGCAAGCCTAGCTTGTTCTTTTTCAAACATTCAGAAATAAACAATGGCGAATCCGACCAACAAGTGAGAGATCCTAAAGACAAACCATGGTTAACAAGGAGGTCAGCCACCTCATTGCCTTCCCTGCAAATATGAGAAACAATGAAGTTCAAGCTTCTAGCCATAACCAACACATTCTTCCATCTATTTCTTAACGGCCAAGCTACAGGTTTTGTAGGATTCTTAAAAGCCGTAACCACTAAAGTAGAATCAGTTTCCAACCAGATATTAGACCATCCCTTTTGAAAAGCAATTTCAATTGCTTGCATAGCTCCACAAAGTTCAGCATAATAAGAGGAAGCCACGCCCAAAGGTTCAGAAAAAGCATAAATAAAATTTGCATTAGAGTCCCTAAAAATTCCTCCACAAGAGGCATTTCCAGGATTACCACAAGAGGCACCATCTATGTTACATTTAAACCAATTAACTAAAGGTGGCTGCCAAAAAATTTCTTTAACAATTGGAACCTTAGGGTGATGAATGAAATTCTAAACATCTTCAGAAAAGTGAATTCTCTAATTGAGTTTGAAGAAGGTTTGCAGGTGTTGTTACCAGTTAAAGAAGTGTTGGCTATGATCATTGAGATAACAGATCTCCAAGAAGTAACCCTGTTATTATACCTTGCTTGATTCCTAACAAACCAGAAATATAAAGTTAAAATGAACAAAATAATATATAGTTTAATTCAACATATATTCATACTACTAGAAATATAAATAAGTATTAAAATATAGGGTAAATAGGGTTTTACCCCCCTGCAAAATACGCGAATTTTGGTTTACCCCCTGCAAAAAAAATATTTTGGATTACCCCCCTGCAAAATGAAGATTCCTTCAATTACCCCCCTATGTTGACAACTAGGATATGGAATATTCATTTTTGCTTATGTGGCATGCCTAGGTGGCTTTTATTTTATTTTTGATTAATTTAATGAATAAAATATTGCCACATAATAATTGTATTTTAAAAAAATTATATTGACATTTTATTTTAAAAAGTAAAAAAAATTGTTTCAATTTATGATTTTATTTAAAAAAATCTTAATTTTAATTTTAAATTTTTTTCTCATTTTGTATAAAAAATGTCAATTTAAATTCAATTATTTAAAAGCATCAATCTGATTATTTTTTTAAAAAATGTCAATTTTAAATTCTTTCTCATTTCAATTTTCTGATTTTTTTATTTAAATTCAATTATTTAAACAAAAATTCTTATTTTTTTTTAAAAAATTCAATTATTTAAAAAAATGTCAATTTATTTTTAAATTTAATTACTTTTTAAGAAAATAATCAATTTGATTTTTTTTTATATTTATTTTTTAAATTGAATTATTTAAAAAAAGGGTAGTCAATTTAATTATTTTTAAAAATTAAATTGACATTTTTTAAAAAAAATTTAGGAAATTGAATTTCTTTTTATTCCAATAATTGAATTAAAAAAATTGGAAAATATATTTAAATTGACATTTTCTTAAATTAAATAAAAAAAATTAAAAATTAACATTTGTTAAAAAAAATCAGATTTTTTTTTTAAATGACAATCTTTTTTTAAAATAATTGAATTTAAATTGACATTATTTTTTTAAAAAATGAGAATAAAATTTAAAATTAAAATTGACATTTTTTTACAAAATATCAGAAAATTGAAACCAAAAAAAAATTAAATCCTTTTTTTTTTTACTTTTTAAAATGTATTTTTTCTGATTTTTAAAATAAAATGTCAATTTAATTTTTTTTTAAATAATTGAATTTAAATTGACATTTTTTATAAAAAAAGAGAAAAAAATTTAAAATTAAGATTTTTTTAAATAAAATCATAAATTGAAGCAATTTTTTTTTTTTTTTTTTTACTTTTTAAAATAAAATGTCAATATAATTTTTTTTTAATACAATTATTATGTGGCAATATTTTAATCATTAAATTAATCAAAAATAAAATAAAAGCCACCTAGACATGCCACATAAGCAAAAATGAATATTCCATATCCTAGTTGTCAACATAGGGGGGTAATTGAAGGAATCTCTATTTTGCAGGGGGTAATCCAAAAAAAAAATTCTCCAGGGGGGTAAACCAAAATTCACATACTTTGCAGGGGGTAAAACCCTATTTACCCTAAATTATATGTATGCGGTTGATTCAGTTTTAAATCGGTTTTGAGAAATCAATCTGAAATCCGATCCGATTTAGCGGTTTTCTTAAAAGAACATCCAAACACATCCAAAAATCTTCGATTTTTTGTGGTTTTCGGTTTTTTGGATCGTTTTACAGTTTTTATTTGGATTGGATTGAATACAACTAACTTGTGATAAAATTTTAGATTTGGTTGCGAATTTGTATATGTTCTTAATGATAAATAAATATCCTCAAATTATGATGCATAAAAATCTTTTTTTTATACACCTTTAAAGATTAATGAGTGGAGTGTCCCGAGTTCGAACTCGGGCTTCTGCACATATAGTGTGATATCTCTACCAACTGAGCTCACGGGGATTGATACATAAAAATCTTAATAAGGAAAACATTTGATATTAAAAAAAAATCCAAAAATTAATTAAAATAAGCTAGTAAAATAAGCTATAAGCTCATAGTAAAATGACCGTTACCAAACAGAACTTTGAGCTTATAAGCTAAAAGCTTTAAGTTAGTTTTTTGGCATTTACAAAGAGAGTCTAATTCTTTTTTATCTTTGATCATCATCAATAATATGCATAAAACAAAAACAACAATAATATCCAATTGTCAAAAACAAAAATATGCATAAAACTACATCGTTTTCCTTTTAATATTTTTGAAAGAAAGAGCCCTAGCTCACTATTGCGATTGAAGAAGAATCCCAATCGGAGCCAGGGCAGGGCATCACAGATTACAGCCTTGCTCGAGTTTTGGGGTTTCACAGTAAACATTATCATTGAAGATGCAACTCACACTTGAATTTGGGTAAGTTCATTTTTCTTGTAACGTATCTTCACTTTCTACTTCCTACGCTCTTCCTAGTATAACTTGATAATTCATTCCAAAACAATAATTGAAATTTATAGTAGAATAATAGGTCTGTTTGGAAATGCTTATCCTTATTTATAAGCTCATAAGCTATTTTGATGGCAAAATAAGCTGAACGATACGAAGGTTAGTTTCACTTGTCTTCATCAATTTTGCTTGATTTTGATACTTCCTTAAGCAATTTTGAATTTCAACTTAATTTGACTTAATTCAATTGATTAAACTTGATTTTTCATTTTTAGTGTTAAAATTAGTTGATTAATTTTAAAAGTTTTTATTAGTGTTTATGGTTTGTTGTTTACTGTTTTGATTAGGGTTAAAATTTTAATTTTTAATTTTATAATTTTGTTTTCTTAGAAAAATAATATGAAAACTGTGTTCAATTTGAGCAAGTAACTATTTCAAAAAAACAAATTTCCGATGAGCAAGTAACTGTGTTCAAGTTGGAGAACATATGAAAATAAGGCGAAACAAACAGTTGAAAACTGTAAAACTTCACAATCTGTTTTCATAAGTTGTCCCAAACAGTCTTAAAACTTATGCTAGGATATAAGCTCAAAGCCAATCCAAACAGACACATTTCCGATGAGATAAAGTTGAATACTAGACTTGTTTTAGGATGAAGGGGATTGATTGGGGTACGTGTAAATTTTGTCTTACCAGAACACTTTTATTGTTTAAGAGACTAATTGTGTGATCACTCAAATGAAGAGCCTTGGCAAATTAAGATTTGAGTTTTTGTTGTTCAATTAATCATGTACATCTTTAGAAGCTTGTATAGCTAGCAAGCTATGTAAGCACAAATACGATACTGACACGACACAGGGTATTAGTTTAGGTAAATGAAAGTCATTGAATGTAACCACTTGGGTTGCTAGCAATACATGTCGAACATTGGATACGTCTGGTGGATCCAAGACCTATTCCATGGTCCAATGGTGATTGGCGCTGGACATGATAGGGAGGACCACGGTTCGATCCCCGCAATTGCGATCGGGAGGCGGCCGAAACCACTTGATGCCAAAACTGACCCCCGAACCAGATTAGGTGGTCCAGTGGACCGTATACTGGTGGTGAAAACCAAAAAATAAACCCAAACTCTACATATATAAGTTTCCCAGATTGTCAACATGAAATATCAATTACATAAGCACGTTTCTTTCATTCAAATATCATTCATAGGGAAAAAATATTTCCGTGTCCCTAGTGATTGATTTCCTTAACCATTAATTTACATAAGGATAATCCCAATCATTTTTATTTCCTTTCACCACACTCACATAGTTATTTTGCATCTGTCCAAAACCTTGTACACAAAGTCGTCATCCTCATACCTTCCATAGAGAACTGGAAGTGTATGTGCAGCAACAATACCAACGTAGATATGACAGTTGAAAAACTGTACCAGCTTTCAATCATGGAACTAGCCCACAAACTTGCTATAACAATGAGAAATAGCTTCAAGTTTCCTTCACAGGAAACATCTTGAAGAAACCTCAATCCAGAGTTACACGCGGGAGAGAAGAGAGGCTAGGATTGCGTTGTGCGAGAGAGAGGAAGCAAAGACGAGGGACGCATGTGGTGGTGGTGGGCGCTTAATAGGTGGCAGTTGACAGGGAGGAAGAATTTTCAGGAATGGGAGATGAGAGAACATAGAGAGAAGAGAGTTATCTGAACCTGTGAGGTGAGAATGTCAGTGAGTCATTGGATCTGGGTGCAAAAACAATTTTTCAGGGTGTGTAGAATGCAAAAAAGAATTAGGGTGGTATGTGTAATTTATAAAATTTCAGGGTGTGCAAGTAACCCTCATATACACATGGGTTTGCCACTGACATCACTAATATGAATAGTCAATGCTATATTGATGGCAAGCCTTACCAATAGGGATAGAAATGCTTTTACAAGTGTTATTAAACTTGTTGCAGCCACCAAATTGATCCGAGGTATGGGTCATCTGGTTAGTCATTGAGTGAACCACCCTTCCTCCAAAAAACGCACAACCAAGGTACAATTACAAGTATACAAAACTTGATACCAGTATCTTCAAAAGACAGTCAAATTTAAATTCATTTTTTCATTCAGTTATGAAATAAACCTAAACATCGCCCTTTTGATGCCCTTTACCTTTTTATGAGCTTTGCATCTTTTTTCTTCCCTTTTATTATAGACATAATGTTTTATATTTCTCAAGTTCATGATTTGGCTATTTTTTCGCTGAGTCAACCATACCAAGTTGGATTACGTAGTTGGTTCACCGGTTCATGCCCAAACTATTCGGTCTTTTTTGTTTGTCACGGTAGACTCAGAAGAGTAACTCAAACCTAAACTAAGTTGAACCACTATAAAGATGCCGATATCTTAATCCAATAATGTTGGAATTACTATTGTGCTTAAATTAACCAGTTATTTCAGATTTAAATTTTTCCACTTTATCGTATTCATTTGTTTAAGTGGATGAACACTCAACTGAGGTTCATTGAGAGTCTTTGTACTTAAGTCTGAAATAGCCATTTGATTTGTAGTTTTCTATATCTGAGATTCGAAATCTAATTTTTCTCTTGTTTGTTAATATGGTGGAAACATACAGAGGGGGTTTGGAGCTTCTTTGTGACTCCAAGAAGATTCACAATGTCAACGTTGAATTTGAACAACAAAATGGAGAAGACAAGGTAGTACATGACTTAGAAATTATTGCTCTATGGTTTTTTGTTTCCAACACAATTCTATGGTTGCCATTCTTATAAGATTCTCGTCATACTTTTCAGTTAACCATGAAAGGATTGCTTTCTTGGGTGCGAACCAACTTGATTAAGGAGAGGCCTGAAATGTTCATGAAAGGAGATACTGTGTAAGCTTTTTGATATAAATAAATACATCTGAATCATGCATCATCGGTTAAAAGTTGTTTCTCTAAAGTGACATTATTTTTAAAATGAGTAATTAAGGGTGTAGCTACTGTGAGTTTTATCTAAAGTGCACGATTATCATAACGTAAATGATTGAATGGCGGACACACTTGCTCACTATATAGTAGATAAACGTAATTTTTGGATTAACCCTTTTCTCGGTAGTAACTAGTCATGTTAGTCATTAACACTCATAAAAGGTTTTTCAGTGGTCAACAGAGAAATTTAACAGAAATTAAGGGATGTTTGTGCTTAAGTTGATATTAAAGTACCTATAACTGAAGTGACGGATGCATAAAATGTGTAGTACTTTCGTTCCATGGATGTTAAACTATTTTTTTCTGTCTGTGATTTGTCTTGCAGGAGACCAGGAGTTCTCGTCCTTGTGAATGATTGTGATTGGGAGCTAAGTGGTCAGCTGAATACATCACTCGAAGAGAAAGATGTGGTTGTCTTTATATCAACCTTGCACGGTGGTTAGCGTTATGTGATCTAATATCGCATGAAGTAATTAGTGTCATAGTATAATAATAAACCCAACTGTTGAACCTTGCTAATTAAAATTTGGCAATCAAATTGCTGAATCAACTTACATGGTCTTAGTATGCTGCTATATGCATTGAACAATTTGTACTTTCACTGATATCATATTTTGCTATTATAATGGCTTTTGGCAAAAGATGTAAAACATGTCTTATGTTAACAAATTAAAATTTGCTTAATGTACTTTACTGATATCACATCTGTAGCTATCCCCTTGTGTATTGCTGTAAGGGCTTATCCACTTGTTCATGTTGGATCTTCATTCTTTGTATGCTGATCAATTTTTAAACTCTCATAGAACCAGGATGATGAATATCCAATTGTCATGTACAAAATGGAAAATTCAAAGTGCTAGGATTATTATTCCCTTTAACACACTTTTTTTTGTGGTAGTGGTTAGATTCACACATTATAAATGTAGAGAAGTGGAAAATTCGGGGTTCGAATCACTTACTAATTATTAATTGACCTACCCTTACGTGACTCTAACACTCATTTTTTAATTTGTTTTCTCTCATTTTAAAAATATGCATCACATTTGACCAAAAAAGTAAAATAGATCTTACATAAAATGGTAAGATTGAATTGTGGGGTATTCTCACTACTATCCAACTAGGATGGGATAAAGGTTATCTGTTTGTTTCTATGGAGTCGGACTCAACGGTGATTGTTTCCTTGATCAACAAAGGAAACAATTGTCACCCTCATCAATTGCCTTAAGATGCAAGAGTGACAAGTTCAAATATCACACATTTAAATTTATAGGTAGGCAAATCAAGTTGTTGGTTGAATTGTTCTCTCAATATCCACATGTGCCCTTATATTAAATCATCCACCTCGAGGATGTGTCAATCTTCTTTGGCAAGATGTTGTCAATGTTTTTTTACGTAATATTCATTTGTAATCCCTCTTAAAAAAAAAAGAATTTTATCCGATTAGTGAGTGAGCGGTGGAGAATGTCAAAAAAAGAAAGGAAAGAAATTAAACTTCCTCTTGTTTCTATTATCTTCATTGTTATCTCAAGAGATTGAAAGTAGACCAAATTAAATAATAAAGATATACTTGAAGACTAAGATTTTCTTTAATTAGTATTTTTTGGTGGTGAATTAGTTTACGCTACCTACATACCCTTCAGCCATAAATATAACAAAATAAGATTAATTTATTGCGTAAAAAACAAAATCAATTATTAGCTATTACAAGAAAAATCTTTTATATTGACGATCATATTCAAGACTTGTACGTCTTGCCATGAGTGATATGAGAATCATTCCTTGACAATGAAGGCTTTAATGGAAGCTCTTTCTTCAATCTTGTCATCAACCATTATAGTGACATAATCATATATATACTAAACAATTTAGTGCATATTCTGAATTGAATTTAATTTGCAAACTTAAATTTGAATGAAGAACTTCATTTTATAAACTAAAAGTTCAATCTAAAATTAAGAGCTGCCCCATATTGATAGTGTCTCAAACAAAATTACTTCTAGTATACCTTAAAAGGTTTCATATTATTTAAGAATCGAGGTCAATAATTATTTATAAATAATATTTACACTTCTCAAATCAAAGAAACTCCTTTTACAAAGGACAACATTGTAATGACTCACACAGTGTTATTGACTTGAGGTCGGAACATTTCAAAGAGGAAGCAAGAGAGGCAAAGAGTAAAAAGGTATTCAAGGTTAATTGTTCCTACTCTAACAACAATATGTATGATACATAAGCAAAATAATTCTTAGAAAATACACAAATTAAAACAAAGAACATTACCTAAGGAACAAGCCTAGTTATGGTGATGTGAATTAGGTGTAATCTTGATAACAAGGCCAGGGAAGACATCATCAGGATCATGTATATGAGGATTATTCTCAACAATAAAAGGATCATTACACTTATCACTAATTGTGTTAAGTGTCTCACCTTCACCAACCACATATATTTCATCACAATATGGTTTATTTGACATGAAAAGATTGGTCTCTATGATGTTGTGATCATGATTATTTTGAATCATAGATGAACTTTCTCTAAATATGGTTAGAAGTATGAGGGCTACAAGAGTAATAGCACAATACCATGAAGCTGCATCAGCAAATTCTTTTGAACTTAAGATTAGTCCCTTTCTTGAGTTGAAAGTTACCATGATATGATCAAGAATCAAAGAGAGAAAAATTGATGAGAAAAAAGAGTGTTTTGGAAAGTTTTTATAAAGAAAAAAAGCATGGAGCATGATGTGTGTGTGAGGGTCAGTTTTGACGGTTACTAAGAAAAGGGAGTTGAGGTGGAGAAAGAAATGGGATTGGGAGTAGATTAGTGTTTACGTGAATCAATTGCATTCTTTTTAAGGCTAAACTTCTTATCTTTATGTTTTAATATATTTTTGTACACAATTTTTGTAATTTGAAATATTGAGATAAACAAAAGTTGGAGATCATTTATACAACTGCAGAGACTAATTCCCTGAGGGAACTGAGATTCATTTAAAGGATTGATCTCTCCCAATAAATATTTCTCCATACGCACTGCCCGAAGATCGAATCCAGGATCAAATAGTTAAGCGGTCCAAGTATCTTTCGCTTGTGTCACACTGTTGATTTATTTTGTTTTAATAATTTGTTCTCACACTTTTTGGTTTTGAATCTTGAGTTGCATATCTTTTAAGGCTATTTGAAGAGTTTAATAGACATGTAATGGCAACGTAAAATAGTTTTACACACCATTCAATAAGAAATCACCAATTTGTTATGTCAAATAACTAAGTTAAAAACAATCATAGAGTTTGGGGAAAAACAACTTTGAACCTAATATAATTTTGGACAATACAACCTAGATCAGATAACTCGTATGCAATTTTGTTTATTTTGCTTTGTGTACTGTAAATTGACTATGATCATCACATAGACATGTACTAAGTCCAACCCCCTCTACAACGAAAGTTGCATCTAAGTCACACTTTAATTTACTGGCTCTAAGCTTTCTCCAACTCAACTAAACCGGTGGTAAAACGTTTTTAGGCTTAAATAGTGTTATCTCCTGCAATGCTAGCAAATTTCAGTTTACCCTGTTATAATTTTTTTCTTCTCGATTACCCCCTGTAACATGTAACATGAAGATTCATTCCTTTTAGCCCCTCCTTGTAAGTACTAAGTTATATGGTAAGTTGAGTTGGTTGACCACTGTAGCACTTATTCATGTATAGTATGATTTTACTTGATGTGTCTTATGTATACCAGCCAGGACTTATATTTTACACTAAAAATAACATTAAACATAGGCTGGAAGTGTCATAACACACCAAGCAAAACAATGATAAGATATGAAAAAGACTTGGCCAATGAGTTTGATAACACACTGCTTGTTGGAAACCTCTCTTACTACTCTGAATATTCTGAAGCAAACACTCTGTTCTCTAATTCTCAAATATCAGCTAGCAAATAGAGATGCTTTTGAGAGAGAAAATAGATTGTCCTCTACATGTTTTCAACTCATCTGCTAATCTATGTTGTGAATGTAATGTTCCATTAATGGCAAAACATAATTATTTTGTTTATAATAAAGACATCAGAGTTTTAGAATCATGGTTGTCAAACATGTGTCTTGTCCATTAACACTAATGCCAAATTTTAAACTCAGATAGTAAAATATCAGGATTATTTATTTCATTAGATAGATGATGAAGTGAAACTGGTGAGAAAATGTAGAGCTCAATTGATATGTACTTTTCATATAGTTTTTATGTAATCATGCTATGTTTTAAGGAAAAATGTTATTTACATAACCAACATTGACAATTTACTGATATAATATTTAAGAACTTGAATTAAAATGCAACTGAAACATGGATCAATTTAAACAAGACTAAATATCTCATTTCATTTCTAAGAACTGCTTTTTACAATAATGACATTGAGCTAACAGTTGAACTGTAGAAGAGAGCAAAAATATAATTGGAATCGCTCTGTTAGATATATACATACATACTTTGCTTTTACATTCAGTATTGTTCACTAATCAGTCAAAAAATAAATTGAATTGAGCGACCTCTTTGCCTAAAACTAAAAGGGAGATCCACTCATATGGTGTTTGTGCTAGTAGTAGCTTGCGTGAGAACCCACCCAGATGGAGATCCACTCATGACTCAAGAGGATCTTACATCCTTGTACTCTCCCAACCATTTCGAGACTGTTAGCAACCCACTTCTATCTCCAGTGAAAAAGTGTCCACCGGGACCTGCATAAGCTAACCCAACTTCTTGCTTTGCAAACAATCTACCCCTCTCGACAAATCTGTAAATTGTAAATGTACAAATGCAGTCAGAGCCAATTCAAGTTTACATTTCATTCAAGTGTACATAACAAAGTGATGGTGATGGTTTCAAATTAATTAATTTACTTACGATGGCAGTTCATAGAGGTGAACCGAATTGTCTCCGGTAGAACATAACAATATAGGCTTCATATCTGGATCATGCATGCCAGAAATTGCAACAACACCCTGTAATAATCAAAATAAATAAATATGACCAACATAACCAAATGATGTTTAACATAAAATCAAAAACATTAACCTATGCAGAGATGTTATACATACAAGCTAAGGAACTTACATTTTCCACAATTTGTGTATGCTTAACTTCAAAATTCCCCCCTTTGAGTTGAAACCAGACCTTGATGGTGCAATCAGACGAACCGGATAACAAAAATCCGTCCCAACAAATAAGGGATGTGACTGTATCTATATGTGCATTGAGTGTCGTCTTACACTCAAATGTTTCAAGGTCCCAAACCTGAATAAAACAATAACAAATGAATCTCAAACAAAACATATATAAAAGCAACAAACAATTGAGTAGAGCTAACATAGAAGAACAAAAGACCACCAAAGATTCATAGATCAGACTCCATATTGCCAAAAATAGAAATACCTTAATGCTTTGGTCCTCGGATCCTGAATACAGCTTCGTGAGCGTTCCAATAACAAGGCAAACGACAGATTTAGTGTGGCCATGCAGTGATGCAACAAGTTTAAAAGGTGAATTGCCTTCAGAGCTACCTCCCCATGCAGAAATTACACCATTCTGCAATTCAAATAATGAAATTATAGATAAATTAATAGATGATAGGAAAAATAAACATTTTCAGAAGTAGTATTCCATTGCTCTCTACAAATTTAAAAGTTTCATTTTTTCAGATAATATTATATAACTATTAGAAACTGTGTCGGTAGTTACCTCTGCTCCAGCTAAAAGTGTATCATTTCCAACAGTCATGGCACGGACTTGCCCGACAGGTCCATCAAGAGTATACTACGAAGCAGTGTCAATATTATATGCCTACACAAAAACCACAATGTCATAATCAACTTACAAGTAATGGTCTTATATTATTGACAAGATCGCGCAATCAAACAAAACAGTGACTGGAGTGAGAATACGAGGGCTTACCATGACAGTGTTTAGCAGACCAACAAAAATCCACGGGCGCCAAGATTTGCCACATTAAGACATTGTCCAGTGTGGTAATCCCATGTCCGAATTGTCCCATCAATGCTGCAGTATAAAGTTTGTCTGATGAATTGTCATTCCAGTGATAATCTGTTTAAAAATATTTTAGTTAAACTACTTCAGAAATATCGATAAGAACCTTAATTTCTAGCTATAAATATAAATTACAATATGAATGTAAATTGTTATACCTTCTTAGCTTTGCTATGGTAGTAAAGCCATCACCGTAAAACCACGAACGTAAATTTGGGCACTTATCACCATGAACACAGCTGTCACACAGATACTTGGTGAAGGATTGCGAGAAACCTCAGCAACTTGTGCACCACCGTCTCTGTCATATATTCATATGAAGTGTTGAGAGAACAGTCGAGAGAGATAGGAACAGCAGTTGAATTGAATACAGGAGTGACTACGCTATTTATAAATTAGTAAGGCTCAAATTGAGAATAAAGGTTAATTACATTTTTTTTCTTAAGAAAGGTTAATTATATTTTTAATTCCTATAAAATTATGATCTTTCAATTTTAGTTTTTATTTCTATTAAATTTTAACAGTAATTTTTTCCTTTATAGTTTTAGTTTTTATAAGAATAATCGGGCAAAGTTATTATGCATAAGCCTTTATTTATGGACGGTACATAAATACCTTAGATTGCTTAACGCACCCCCATATCTCTAGCGCGCCCATGGATTGCTTAGTTTAACCTCTAAATTTCTTAGTACACCCCCAAATTTCTTGCACACCCCCAAATTTCTTACACACCCCCAGATTGCTTAGCGCACCCCCCAGTTTTTTCCCCTCCCCCAGATTTCTAGCCAAAACTATTTTGCTGTTGGAATGATTTCAGAGGGTTGTACTCCAAAACCATTAGGTGCATAAAATGGTTTTGGAGTACAACCCTATAATTATGCCCTTAACAGTTTTTTTACTCTTCTCCCTAGATTTCTAGCCAAAACCATTTTATGTACTTAATGGTTTTTGAGTGCGCACCCCCCAAATTTCTAGCCAAAACCATTTTGCTATTGGAATGGTTTTGGAGTACAACCATTTGGGGGTGTGCGAGAAATTTAGGGGTTTCAGGCGTGCGAGGGAAATTTGAGGGGGTGTGAGAGAAATTTGGGAGGTGCACAAAGCAATTTTCCCTTATTTATGCATGGTACATAAAGCAAGACTTATGCACCATAACCACTGAGTGGTTATGGTGCATAAACAATGAAAATTGCTTAGCACACCTCCCAAAATTTCTCGCACACCCCCCAAATTTCTCACGCACCACCCAAATTTCTCAAGCACCCCCAAATTTCTCGCACCCCCCAATTTCTCGCACACCCCCTAATTTGGGGGTGTGCTAGAAATTTGGGGGGTGCACTTTGGGGGTGCGCTAAGCAATCTGGGGGTGCACTTAGCAATCTGGAGTATTTATGCATGGTGCATAAGTAAGAGCTTATGCACCATAACTTTGCCCCAATAATTCAATGGATTTTATATTGAAATTTTTATTTTTAATTCATAAATTTAATTGTTATAAATATTTATCAAAGAAAAAATAAGAACGCAATTAATATATCATTAATTTTAAACTAAAAATCAATTTCAAATATTAAATAAGTCACACCCAAATGGTCTTTTTTTCTTATTTTCATGAATTATATGATTATTAGAGTCATGCATTTCAATCGCAAATAACACCACCAACTAACCACCAATAAATCTTGCAAGAATACATATCTTCCATATTTTTCCTGTATTAAATATAACTTAAGATCATGCATGCTATATGGTAATGAATAATATATACATTACAAATGAAAAGTGATTTTAACATAATTATATTTATTTATTATGTATCTATTATAATTTATCAATCATATAACTAGGCCTTTTTAAAAAAATCACATATAAAAATTTGTAATGCTCTTTGCGGACAAATTATATTAGATTGGTTACCATTTTAAATTATATTAAATTTTGGACTAACATTAATTATTTGCTTGTTTATCTTAATCTAATCTTTGATTTCTTCTTTTTGCACATATGCATTAAAAATAAAAGATACTTTTGAGAGCCCCAGAGTACACAAATATTTATTCTTCTAACTATATAAGATATATTATTATAAAACAACCAAACCCCACAATCACTATATCACTAATCAAAACCCTAAAAACAACCCCAGCAGAAATGAAAAAAAAATTGTCTGAAACCCTAGTAGAAATGAAAAAACACAACCAAACCCCACAATCACTTTTACTCGCTAATCATGAAACCCTAGCAGAAATGAAAAAATAACCAAACCCCACAATCACCATATCACTAATCAAAACCCTAAAAAGTTAGATATAAAATCAAAGACGAAAACCCCAAAATTGGCATGCGAATCAGATAAAGCATTGACAGGAAGAACAAGAGAAGGAGAGAGATATGATGATAGAGAGAATCAAACCTGTGAAACTTAGAAGATTGGAGGTTTGAGAGAGATATGATGATGAGAGAGCTAAGTGAAGAATTTAGAGATGAAAGAGTCGTTCAACAGTCACTGAGAATTTTTAGAGTTGTAGTTCCCACGTTAAGGCGCTCATGGCCAGTGTGGTAATCCCATGTCCGAACTGTCCCATCAGTGCTGCCAGTATAAAGTTTGTCTGATCCACGAGGAATTGTCATTCCAGTGATAAACTGTTCAAAAATATTTTAGTTAAACTACTTCAAAAATATCGATACAAAAAAGAACCCTAATTTCTAGCTATGAACGTAAATTACAATAGGAATGTAAATTGTCATTATATGTACCTTCTTGTGATACTTGGTGAAGGATTGCGAGAAACCTCAGCAACTTGTGCATCGTCTCTATCATCAACATCCGTGTCAGTATTATGTTTCGAAAGGGAAGCCTCGGAAGTTGTATTCACGACCTCCTTAGTATTATGTTTAGGAAAGGACTTGTGATAGACATAGGATGAATGATGCTTCTTTGCATAACGATATTCAGTGTTATCAGAATGACGCTTCCTTGGATCCCTGGCCAAAATCATAATATGAAGTGTTGAGAGAACAATCGAGAGAGGAATAGGAATAGCCGTTGAATTGAATACAGTGAAATGAATTGAAATTAATACAGTGAATGAATCTATTTATAGGTGCTATATTTTGTCTTATTTTCTAAGCTAACCGCTAACCTAATTTGTACGCACGCTTAGGCGCGTTTTGTTTGTAAGGCCCAAATTGAGAATAAAGGTTAATTATATTTTTAATTCCTATAAAAATATGATCTTTCCATTTTAGTTTTTATTTCTATTAAATTTTTTTAACAGTAATTTTTTTCCTTTATAGTATTATTTTTTATAAGAATAATCCATATTTTGAAAACTATTTATAAAAAATGGATATTTTTATTCCTCAAAATAGTCCTATAAAATACAAATAACAACTAAAAGTAAATAAATTTTTTTGAGGGACTAAATTTCAAAGTTCCTGATATTTTAGGGGCTATATTTAAAATATATTTAACTCTATTTTAAATATGCACGCAAAAAATCAATAAAAAAACTAAGAGCTTAATGATAATTAAATAAATTTAGTTTTAGCAATGACTAAAGTTGCGTTTCACCTTACTTATTTTCTACTTCTCTACTACTTTTAAGGAGAAGTGGGGCCAAACACAATTTCGATAAAATTCGTCAAATACAATTTTGATAAAGTTCTTAAAATAAGAAATGTATTTTTTTATAATGAAGAAAACACAATATAAGTGACATAAATTCGAACTTGTTTTAGTTTTTGGTAAGAGTCGGTTAATAACTAGTTGTTACTTAGTACGTTTTTGCTTTCACTAAAACTTGAACCGTAATTCTTTAACTCTATTGATACTTAACTCAAATCATTTGAGTTACTCCCATTAGACATTTTGTTTTACGAACATACCAACAATTTCATCTTTAACACAAATTTGGTCAGGTTTGAAGTCAAAGAATAACATGTTTTTACAAGCCAAACCTCTATATTTTTATAGACTCCATAATAAAATTTACTCATTTAATTTCACTCGCAATTTTAACATGCAAATCAAAGAAAATATATGCAGATCAAACTATAAGAAATGATAGGCCAATATAATTTGGTTGCGTTTAACCCTACTTTTTAAAAGCATGACGACAAATGTGAATTATTTTTGTGTGCGTGGTAACCCGATGGAATGGGATTTAAGAATAACGTTGAAAATTTTGTCAAAAAAAGAATAAAGTTGAAAATAAAAAATTTAAAGTTAAAGTTGTTTGATATTTATTAACTTTTTCAACTTAATTATCAATTTTAAGTTAAAATCTGTTTGGTAAAATATTTTTATAAATTTTTTGATATTTTAATACAAATTTATAGGTCAAAACCATTTTTGGATCACTTTTTTGGGAATAAAAACTATTATACTATGGAGCTAGAGACATGATATTTAAAAGATCGTTATCTTACTAATAACAAACTTAAAAAGCGATGTCAACAATATTTGGATATACATAAAACAAAAGATAATAATAACAGATTTTAAAAAAGATAATAACGACTAATAATAACAACATAAAATTATAATTATGGTAAAAAAAAAATTTAAAGTCACTTATATTGTGTTTTCTTTCATTACGAAAAAGAAACTTCAAAGCCAATGGATTTGGTCTAGTAGTGAGGAATTTGAGTAGTATGCATGAGGTCTTAAGTTTGATTTTTTTTTGTTGGACAAGTAGCCTAGCGACCAGAAATTTCACTCTTAAGGTGGATAAGTGAGATGGCGGGGTTCGAACCCCGAATCCCTGCATATATAATGTAATGTCCAACCAATTGAGCCAACATTGTAAACCAACGAAGTAGAGAAATTGTATCATATGATCTCATTGCCAACACTGAAAACAAAAAAAGTTGTTATTTTAAAAAATTTATTAAAATTGCATTTGACCCCTTTCACAAAAAAGTAGAAAAATAGAAAATAAATAATTGTAATTTATTCGCACTTCCACTCACATATAACAAATATAATCAGCTCTTACGAGATAGCAGTATAATTTAAATTCCAGTAGCATTCCGAATGACAAATATAATCACTTATCCAAACAATGATCTTACGAATGAAAGCAATTGAATTAATTCGATGTTCCAATATTTATGATTGACGGTAATTTAGAAATTCTCCATAAAAAATTAAAAATGCACGGTAAGTTCTCTTGCTTTATTGAAGTACATTGAAATGTTGTAGCTATATATATTTTTAAGTGTTACCCTGTTTTTCTCCTCCATACTTTTACAATGGGGATTTAAATTCATTCTTCTTCCAATTTAAGTCAGTAAAGTACTGGAGCAAGTAACACCGGAGTACGTCGGTTGCTCTGCAAACTAATCTTCTTGATGCGCTTCAACCCCATAGATTCGCAATAGTTACAAAATTTTGTTGGCGACGGGGCATCCATGTTTAAGCCAACGGCGATGCTTGGACAAGGTTGCAAATGCGATGATTGACAGCGACATCGGATAGCAAGTTAGCGACAACAAGCTAGGCATCATTGTTCATCATGGAGTCGATGGTAAAGGAGAACAATTTCTCTATCGGGATTAATCCACTAAATTCCGCATTATGAACATCATTCATATATGTCCCAAACACTTCCTTTGTCATTCTTGTGTTTTGTGATAGGCTCTTGGAAGAGTGTTGTGCTTAAAGTATTTGCTCATATAAGAAAGACACAAATAAAAATAGTAATGTATCATCCGTATGGTATTTTATTTTCTTATTACTCCAATATTTGTTAAAGCCTTTCTCAATTTATTTTGGTAGAAAAAGAGGGGTAACACTTAAAACGAAAAAAAATTATTGAGTCACATGGATATTAATTTCTAGGCATGAAAGTCCTGAAAATGACACTAAAGAGGAGACTGGAAACCTCACTAGGAGGAGTCTCCATGACATGAATATTAAAAGAATCTAGAGATAAGCTAAAATTTGTCAGTCAATCTGCACTTCTATTTCCCTCCCACCAGGTATGATTGAGACTCACCTGCCATTGATTCTAACTTTCCCTGTGATCATGTCAACTAAAGTTTTTGAATCACTTTCCACTTGTAGATTATGGAAACCCTGACTCCAAGCAAGCTTCATTCTTACGCATATTCCCCACATTTCAGCGCATAGAGCGTCACAAGTTCCAGTTTTTCGTGCATATCCTTTAATCCATCTGCCGTATGAGTTCCTAAAGAGCCCACCGCAACTATCTAATCCCAAAAATTTCTTGAAGGCTCTGTGATAGTTTACTTACTAGAAAACTAGCTATTCTTGAATGATCTTGGAATATATGATTCTCACATTTAAATACTTTAAATGACATACCTTCGTTCATGATGATATGATGATAGACAATGATGACAATCCTCCAAATCCCAATCTATCCCTTTCGCCTTCGTTCTTTCTCACACTCTTTCTTGATGGTAATATGATAGAGAAACTTTTTATGGAAGAGACAGAACCCTTAAATATTTATTATTGGTTAGTAACTTCCATCAAGTTACATACATTTATAGAAATTCACTTCTACCCCTTCATGAATTGTTGTATCTTTAACATATATATTCATTCCCTTTCACATGAATATTCACATTCTTTCATAAATACTTGCACCCTTTCACGCTAATATTTACATCATTTCACATGAGTCACCATACGTTAAGAATAATAATTAAATTATTCTTACAGATTTAAATTCATTCTTCTTCCAATTTAAGTCAGTAAAGTACTAGAGCAAGTAACACCGGAGTACGTCGGTTGCTCTGCAAACTAATCTTCTTGATGCGCTTCAACCCCATAGATTCGCAATAGTTACAAAATTTTGTTGGCGACGGGGCATCCATGTTTGAGCCAACGGCGATGCTTGGACAAGGTTGCAAATGCGATGATTGATAGCGACATCGGATAGCAAGTTAGCGACAACAAGCTAGGCATCATTGTTCGATCATGGAGTCGATGGTAAAGGAGAACATTTTCTCTATCGGGATTAATCCACTAAATTCCGCAGTATGAACATCATTCATATATGTCCCAAACACTTCCTTTGTCATTCTTGTGTTTTGTGATAGGCTCTTGGAAGAGTGTTGTGCTTAAAGTATTTTGCTCACGTAAGAAAGACACAAATAAAAATAGTAATGTATCATCGGTATGGTATTTTATTTTCTTATTACTCCAATATTTGTTAAAGCCTTTCTCAATTTTTTTTGGTAGAAAAAGAGGGCTAAAAGAATCTAGAGATAAGCTAAAATTTGTCAGTCAATCTGCACTTCTATTTCCCTCCCACCAGGTATGATTGAGACTCACCTGCCATTGATTCTAACTTTCCCTGTGATCATGTCAACTAAAGTTTTTGAATCACTTTCCACTTGTAGATTATGGAAACCCTGACTCCAAGCAAGCTTCATTCTCACGCATATTCCCCACATTTCAGCGCATAGAGCGTCACAAGTTCCAGTTTTTCGTGCATATCCTTTAATCCATCTGCCGTATGAGTTCCTAAAGAGCCCACCGCAACTATCTAATCCCAAAAATTTCTTGAAGGCTCTGTGATAGTTAAACTTGACCCACCCCTCCATAGGTCTTTTCCAAGCAATGAAAATAGTGTCGCAATAACGAATATTCAAAAGATGTCTGGTTAGTTGTCAATGTCTCCAACCATCCTGAGAATCTTGAATCATAGATGAACTTTCTCTAAATGTTTTTTTTTAAGAACATAATATTATATAAAAAAGAGAAGTGTGATACAAAAGAGGGAGGGAGACCAAGTCAAACCCTCAACTTAACAAAATCTATAACATGAAAGACCAAACTTATTGCTAGACAAATCCTCTCTAATAACCATGGGAGGAGAATCCCACCAAGTGAAATCATTTGTGGAAAGGCCTAAAGTAGGAAGTTTATCCGCACAAGTTGTCTTTCCTATAAACATGAGAGATAAAACAATTCATAGAATTTGTCTTGGTTATGCACTTCTTTCATCTATTTTTCAAATGCCAAGGGATTATGTGGAGATTCTTGAATGCCAAGCTAACTAACTAATTGAGAATCACATTCTAGCCATAGACAGTTCCAATGCTTATTACTAGCACATTCAATTGCTAGAATAACACCCATTATCTCAACAACTAAAGTAGTAACAATGCCTATATTTTGTGCAAAACAACCAACACTTCCCCTTTAAAATTTTTGTAAACACTTGAGCATGCAGTTTGCCCTGGATTCCCTTTGGAAGTGTCATCAGTATTGCATTTATACTGGCCTTGCAATGGAGGAGACCAATTAACTTCAATGATTTTGCGTCAAAAAAAGCTAGAACAGCGTCAAAAAAATAGTTAGAAGTATGATGTTGTTGATCTAAGCTTAATCAGATCGATAGATAATAATCTCAGATCAATAATTCAATTTGAACTTAATTTTTTTTTTCACAATCATCAAATTGAAAGTTTTACTTTTAATTTATATATTTAAGTGTTACGAATATTTTTTAAGAGAAAAATAAAATACACATTTCATATATCTCTTTAATTTTATATTAAAAATCAATTTGAAATATTAGATAAATCTCACGATTAATTTTTTCATCTTATTTTCATGAATTAAATATGAGTTATACATTTCAATCACAAATAACACCACCAATTACCAATATATCTTGCAAGAATACATATCTTTCACATTCTCATGTATTATTACGCATGACTCTTGGAGTTATGCTTGTTATATGATATCCCTTTTTTTTTTCTTTGAGATTAATTGTTGTGCGCCGTTAGTGTAAAAAAAAAATTTATTCATACATCAAATAATATGTTGCCACATTATTTAATGAATAGAACACGTCATGTGTTTTTAATGAATGTAAATATTTTGTAATATTTTAAAAAAATAATAATAATGACATGTGTACTTTGATTTTTCTAAATGTCATTTGCCACATTATAATGTATTTGACCACATTATCAAAATTGACTCCAATTTGAAGTGAGGATCAAAAGTAAAAAAAAATTGAAATAGGGGACCTAAAAGTTGGATTTTAAAATAGGGGACCAAAACTTCAAAAACTTAAAAATAGAAGACCAAAACTGCATTTAAGCCTAAATAGTTTTACATAGATAAAAAGATTCTTTATATTTTTTAGTGATTTGTCGTCTCATTATTATGACGTGTGTTTGATTCAAATTAATTTCGATCGGTTACAAATTCAATCAATAAATTGGTTGTCAACATTGCAAATTCAAAGACATGTATTTAGATAATTTTTATTTTATCACATTATTTATATTTTTTGTTATTTTATGAAATTAACTTTGGTATTATGAGCCTCATTTTAATTTAAAATGACGAAGAAAAAAATTAGCCACAAAAGAAGAATAGTAATTATCCTAATTTATAGTATATCACATGTCATTATTCTCCCACATACAATAAACAAACAACTTCAAATCTCCAATCACTCTTTCACATTAATGATGCGGTTTAACGATTGCAACGCACACACTAATGCAAATCATTCACAGCTTAGGCTAGTTGATTTACTTGGGGCAACCTACAACATCTCTTGGAGAAAGTGTATTAAGAACAGGATTCCTATCAAAGAAATTAGTTGGCCTCAACTCAAATGCAGTGTTTAATAAGGGCATTATGGGAAAATCTTCTTGTGCTGGAACATGATGAATTCCAACTACATGCCATAATACAATGTCCTTGTTCACAATGTCTCTATTCCTGCAATCATATTCAATTAAAAAAATAATCCAAATTAATTAGTATAATAATCAAATTACTAATATATATCAATATCAAATCCACAAAAAATTAAAGACATGTCATTTTTGCCACCCTACCGGTTACCCGCGCATCCTACGTCTTTTCTATTTTATCATTTCAATACTTAAGTAGTGGACATTATAAAAATGAGTTTTTTTGAAAAATATCGTTATCTACTTAAGTAGAGGACGCTATAAAAGGTAAGATATTTTTGGGGGTGTCCGCTACTTAAGTAGCAGATAGGGGTATTTCTGTAAATTCGTAGAGCGCCCGAGAAAATTAGTAGGGTTACAAAAGTAAATCTCAAAATTAAATGAGATTTACTTTTGTCACCCTATTCATTTTCACACGCACCCTAAGAACTTTTCAAAATACCCTCGTCTGCTACTTAAGTAGCAGACACTCTCGAAAAACACAATACCTTTATAATGTCCGCTACTTAAATAACGAACGATATTTTTCTAAAATTTCTCATATTTATAATGTCCGCTACGTAAGTAGCGGAAGGGTAAAACGGAAAATGCGTAGGACGCACGAGTAACCGGGTGGCAAAAGGAGATCTCAAATTAAATTAATCATACTTTTTGGTCCAAACAACTAAAGTGTCATCTCCATGACTATGATCAACAAAAAGTCCACCAGCCCATTTCTCAGTTCTATTATAAGGTGTAACCCAAACATATAATTACTAAAAGCACCCTGTATTTGTGGATAATCATCTTCAACTAAAAGTGGATGAACTGGAATTGCTGGAATCAAACGGTACCCAATTGCTGTGTTTTGTTTGCATTAACAATTGCAAGTTCACCTGGGACAAGTCCAATAGTGACTTTTGCATCTGATTCAGTCTTTGCAATTTGTGTCTCAATGGTCCAATAACTTTGCAATTTGTGTTTTTGCCATTAAAAAAAAAAAAACTTTGCAATTTGTGTCTTAAAATTTGTTTTTTCAAATGAGTTGTGTGTACGTCAAGCTAGTAAATGTAGAAATGGTCATGGTAAATTTCAATGAATTGTGTGTACCATAAAAAATAGACGAGAAATGGGACCACTTGCTAATATAATATTGTCATAGTTGCCCACAGTAACTACACTCCTCACTATCAAGATTACTTCAGTTCTAGATTTTTCGATCTATCAAAAGACAAAAACAATAATCAAAGAGATAAGTAGTAGCTGCAAATATATAGATTAATTAATTAAATAATTAAATTAGTAGGTTGATAGTAAAGATTCTTACAAATTAATTAGGAATGTCAGTTTCAGTGTGACGCCATATAATATTGTTCAAAAACACAAACAACATTTTTTAAGGGGATCGGTGTGACATCGGCTGAGTGAAGGTATGTATCAATGAACTGAGCATTTGGTGGGCAATCGCGATTGGGGATCAAAGAAACCGTAGACAACCCAAATTCAAACTTGCCAGCATCAAAGAAAGTCTTATTGTAAAACTCATCTGATGGATCTTGGTAAGGCACGAAAAGTTCAGAAATATAACCTTTATACAATACTCTACGAGATTTGTACTCCTCTAAATCGTATATTGAAGCCAATGATATTATAACTCCAGCTCGCACATCAAATCCTATATGAAACTTCCAATTGGCCCAACTGGATCCATATATATATATATATATATATATATATATCTCAAAATTATGATGTCTAAGTCTAATATATGGCCAATTATAACATGGAAGGCTTAAGTCATCCATGGTGCACAAGTTGTCAATATTATAACTAGGGCTGATAATGACTCGAGCCAACTCGTGAATAGTCCGAAGCTCGATTCGATAATTGATTCGTGAACTTAGTTCGTGAACCAAATGAGTCGAACTTGAGTTGAAAATTAAACTCGTTAAATAAATGAGTTGAACTTGAACTATATATAGTTCGACTCGTTTGGTTCATGAGCAACTCGATAGATATAATAGTAAGTTTTTTTTGTACATGAGACCAATAAAAAGCTCTAATAAAAGATAGTGATATACACAATGTATTTGTTACTTTAATATTGATTAGTGTGTATCATATGTGTTAATATATGTGGACAATTCAAGTACACATTCCAATATTATATGAATGAAACACAATATAACACTACAACTTTATCATACAAAATGAAACATTGGTTATAACATGGTTGATCTAAGTATCAAACCACTATTTCATATATGATAATAAGTTTATACTAGGGCTGAGAATGAACCGAACCAACTCGAAAATAGTTCGAGACTCGATTCGATTCGATAATTAACTCATTGAACTTGGTTCATGAACCAAATGAGTCGAACTTGAGTTGAAAATTAAGCTCGTTAAATAAATGAGTCGAGTCGAGCTTAAGCGAGTTTGACTCGACTCATTTCCAGCCCTAATTATATAACGAATACAAATTTTATAAAATCGACTGTTGAATGGAAAATTTATATTGTATAGATCATCCATAATTTTTTAAAAAAAATCGAAAATCATTTGATATGTTATTGAGACCCATCAAAATTAATGATTTATGAGTTTTTATTGAATACCCTTAATCTTGATTGGTCTCAATAACATATCAAATGATTTTTGGTTTTTTTTTTTAAAAAAAATTATGGATAATCTAAACGATATAAACCATTTTCAGTATAAATTGTGTCAGAAGCAATTCTCTTTAACCTTAAATCAATTAATATCTCATGACTTTACGAGGGATTGTTATAACACTTGGTTTGAAAGATTCCGATTTGAGAATATCATCTTTTTCAGGATCATCTAGGCCAATATAGTGGAAAGCTACTTTAGGATATTTGTGTAGGACTATTTTTTGGACAATGAAATACTCTTCTTTTGTTAAAGGGTCAAGAGGGTGTTGAAAATGTAATGGAGTAATAGAAATTATGGTTTTTAAAGAGAGGAGTGTTAGTGCAGAGAAAAGTGCAAATTTTATGGTTGTGGAAGCCATTTTGAGCTTGTTTGAGCTCTATAGCTTTGTGTTTTTGTGTGGAAATGAAGCTCTAGGTGATGTCCTTAAATACATATTTTCCATCACCCTATGCATAGTTTTTTTAGTCATAATTACAATTAAAATAAGTTAACTAAATGATGATTCGGATATGCTCTGCCTCTGTCCATAAGGATCAAATGAACAATTAGTTATTAATAGGCTTATCATTATAAAGATAATGTATTAATAGTTTTTGTTTCTCACAATAGATATGAATTATTCTCACTTGATACACTCCCGCCTCCCGTCATACCGATAACATAATAAAAGCAATATCTCTACATATATCGAATATATGAATAATGTCTTCTACATAGAATATCACTAGAACTAATACCAAGACTTGAAACATCAGTAGGAAAAGAGATGTGCAAAAGGACTATTTATTAACTTCTTTACAGATATGAACAATTAAAACTTTCTAAGTACTTGCATATGAGAAATACTTGCAGTTGTATATATGGACTACTAAAATTTAGATCCAATTTGGTCACACACACATAACAACACATATCATTTAATTATTTTAAAATACACATTATTTAATTATTTTCTCTTTCTGCCTTTTCCTCCATTATATGTGTGTGACCAAATTGGATCTAAATTTTAGTAGTCCATGCAAGTATTTCTCAGTTGGACGTTAAAAAAAGAAGGCATGAGTTATGCCTTGAAATCATCCATCAATTGATTTACAGCTCTTCAAAATTTAAGTCATCAACTAAATATAGGTAACCATATTACAACTCCTATGAGAATCTCTCATCACTGTTTCATTCAAGAGATCATAAACTATTACTTGTATCCCAAGTTATCACAAAGAAGGCCATTCATGTTCACTTTGTCAACCATAAAAAAACTTCTTGAAAGTTTTTGTGCCTTTTAGTGCTGCAAAAGGCCTACTTGATCTGAACTTTGAAAAGAGGAACCACTTAGCAAGCAACTTTACCAATCCCCGCGTTTTTCAAAAACCACACAGGATTCGAAGTACACATTCGAATAGGACAAACAAAATCTGTGTTTTTTCCAAATGTATATATCCGAAATACTTTTGGGAGTGGAAAATGTTCCTCTCAATCGTTAACCGTCTATGTCAAAATCTCATCAACCAAACCACGCAATATAGCTGCCTCAATCTCGAAAACCAATTCTTCTTGCTCCTCTTCAAACCTATTCCACCCACCTCTTCTATCCATTTCCTTGATATAAGCATCTTTATTAACATGCACAATGTCATAAGCATTTTCAAATGACTCATTGATCCAATCCTCAGCTATTTTCATTATCTCCAACTCAAACTCCTCACTATTCCTCTTTTGGTTTCTATTACCACTTAGTTCTTCCCTGAAAAAATCCAAGAGAACTATACCAAAATTGTCATCACATTTTTCCACTGATGAACATGTTGCTACACTATGTAGCAATTGATTTGCCTTTTCCTCAACCCAATCTTGCTCTTCAACTTTCTGGTTCTCCTCCTTCTTATCGTCATCTTTATATTCATCATAATATGAGTTCTCATCCAATGAGAGACATTGATCGAAGCTTGCAAAGTCAAATTTTACATGACTCTCAAATTTATCAGCAGTTTGTTTGAATTTTTGTTTTCTCCCTGTACCAAAATTAAACATCATTAGTATCACTCCAATAAAATAGTACAATTGTGCTATGTTTCAAAAGAAAATTAAAAACTAAATATTTGTGCATATGGCTCCCTACATTTAAGTTTCTCTCCATTTACGGATTCGAGATATCAATAGTCGTTTGTTTAAAATTGGATGGTTCCAATTGAAGTTCAACATTTAAAATTATACAATTAAAATGTACATTTTTTGGGTCGTTCAATCGTATCAAACGACCACAGGCGACCGATGTCCTGAATGCGGGTGGATCCTTGACTGTAGGGAATCCGAGCGAGTTTGTCTATATGCATAGGATAATCTAACTGAAATTGTTAATTGTCTTGTTTGGTCTAAGAATTAAATAGTTGAATATTAGAAATTGTTTTATAAACTTTGTCAATATTGCAAAATTATTAGTTATGTTGATTGGTTTAAGAACACACAATGCATTGGTTGATGAAATAGGACTTGAAAAAGACATAATTTTTAAAGAAAATGAGAAGAAACTTACTTTCAATATTGGCAAGGCTTTGATCAAAGATTGAAAATTCATTTTCTGCAACATGAAGAACTGAAACTGGACTGTGTTGTTCATCTTGGCAAGTCAGATTTTCCTGTTATGATTATATACTGGTTCTTATCAGCAAAACAATAATCCCAATAAACAGTTTGTATATGAATTTATATTAAGTTATTAACATTTTTTTTCATGGTAAGACTATTTCATTCTTCATTTCTCATTCTTATTTTTGTAAAAAAATAAAAATAAAATAACATTGGAGTACATTAACTGTGTGCTGACTGCTGAAACAGCCACTATAGCACCAATTATTAATTAACAAGAACAACTTCTTTTTTTGACAAAATTAACATGAACAACTTATTTTGTGCTTCTTGTGTTAATTTATCATTGTTTTAGCCTTTTCAAATAAATTATGTTAGGAAGACCAATTGAAATCTTAAATAATAGTACATTAGTAAATTCATAAAAATAAAAAAATAAAAACCATAAGTTATGTTAGATAATTATTAAGCACACAAACATCAAAATCACGATTGCAACATGAGAGTTAAATCATTAATTAAAACTAGAGTATATTATTAAATTATTAGAACCCGAATCAAAGAGTACTGTACAACTGCCTCAGCAGCCTCCCACCGACAGAAAAATAAAATAAATATTTTTTTATGGAATAATAAATAAATAAAACAATCATTGTCTAACCATCATTATTAAAAATAATTAATAAATTGTTTGTTAACAATATACCAAAAAAATTGTTTTTTTAACAAAAATAGTAATCAATAAATTAACAATGTAACTAACATTTTGTGTCATTTTCAAATATAATTTATTTCATTAATATATATTTCAATAATTTTTTTTGGCTGCCATATATATTTCAATAATTAGATTTTATTAGTTAATGAGGTAGCTCATGCATCACAAGGTTAGTCACATCTATAACTAGCTACAATGTTTTTATTAATGTAAGTTCATCTATTATCCATTTGATTAATAATGAAATGATATAAGCATAATTTTATCAAAAACATTATTAGTTAACAGTTTAATGGATATGTTATTTGAGTATAAATTAATTTTAAACTAACATCTAATAAAAATCAAGCATTTTTATATACCATACAATTGAAGTGAGATATAATTGAGTGATTTGACATAATACAATATTTCTATTGAATGACAGTATAAAATTAATTTACACTATTTATACATATTTTATCATCTCTATTTATTAATGAGATTAATTTTTAAACAAAAACGATGTAAAATATTTTTACACATTCATCCATATCATAACATATCTCTACAAATTAATCTCTATTAGTTTCGTTTTTATAAATCAGCACATAACATATCTCTACAAATTCGTAGATAACATTTTTTTATCACAAGCATGTGTAAAAAAATTATATTATTGTTAGTTTATACAAATTAAATCATAAAATAAACAATATCATATTCTCTTTTTTTATATAATAAAATATCATAATATTCTATCACAAATAAAAATAAATGTATAAATTATTTCAAAATAAAATAAAAGAAATATGGAAGATTAACGGAGTAGATTATAATACTAGTCCCCTCAACTGCAGACACAGAATAAGCTATGGAAGATGCGTTACACTCAATTATTGACTCACCTTGGTCCCAACGAACGGCGGTGCCACCGAATCCTTGCCGACAAAAAGAGATGAAAACGAAATTTTTTTACTCTCTTCAACGCCGTCGTTTTGCGCTTCCCACAATTCACTAAAAAAATCACCGTCACTCCAACTAGAACCACCGTCACTACTAGAACAAGTCGTTGTCGTGGTCGTAACCGTCGACGATTCCGTTACATAACGGTGAAAATCAAACGGTGGTAACGGAACAGAAGGTTGTTGTAAATCTCGAAACGATTTCCACCGTATGATATCTTTAATCTTCACAGTACTGTTTTCAATTTCAATTTCTCTTTCACCTTTGCATCTTTGACTTGTTCTTGTTCTTCTTCTCTTTGATGATAATTTTCGTGATAGTGTTCGTGGTAGTGAAAGCATGGTGGAGGGTGATTTTGTAATTTTGAAGAATGATACGTTGTTTTTTATAGTTTTTATCAGTGTTTGAAATTTTGATGATGATGATGAATGTGTATGATGAATTTGAATGGTGTTGTTTGAAATTGTTCTTCTTGGAAATGATTTGAATCCGCTTGATGAACATGAACTTAGATTCTCGCTTAGAAAATCTTTCAACATTCTTGGTCTTCTTTCCATTGAATTGAATCTTCTTAGTTGCACTACCTCCATTTTCAAAAATAGAAAGCAATTTCAATCAAATGTGGCTTTTAAAGTTCTAACACCTTTTTAAAATCGGTCTGCAACTGCAATTGTGGTCGTAATATAATATCAATATTGCATTTGATTGTGTAATTGTGCTAATATCGAAATTGCAGTTATAATTGTAATTTGTATCAGTTGTATTTGACTGTGATTTTTGTTGTTGTAATATCAAACGATTGCAATGCGGCTATAAATAATGACGATGATGATGATCTTTCTTGGTGGACTATTTAAAATGAGAGGGGGGAAAGTAATGAATGGAATGATAGGGTTGGTGGAGAGTTGCAAATTTTTGTAACAAGGTTTGTAATGGGACTATAATGATTATACTTTTTGGTAAGCTATATAAAGAGAAGAGAAAAAAATAATGAATGGAATGATAGGGTTGGTGGAGAATTGCAAATTTGTGTAACAAAAATTGCAATGGGACTACAATGATGATACTTCTTGGTGAGGTAGTATATAAAAAAGAGGAGAAAAGTAATGAATGGAATGATAGGGTTGGTAGAGAATTGAAGAATGTGGGAGTGAGGGGATGAAATATAAAAGGGTGTGGAAGAAGGAGATGAAGAAGAGAGGTAGCTTCTAGGTGGAGATCTCAATGATATCAAGCCATGTAATTAATAATAAAGATAAATGGGGTGCTCCATGCGGGTGAATTTTGGAAGATTGTGAAGGTAGTACTAGTGACAATAGTGTACTACTGTGGGATATTTTTAAAGATTACTCTCTCGAATTTTGAGATTCAAATAAGCATTTTGTGTTTTTTTGTGTGTATTAATCCACTAGTTCTCAGGAAAAAGGGGTTTGACCAAAAAATTGTTTCATAAAAGAATCGAATTTGGGTTCTCCCAAGTGATTTGTACTTTGGTGAAACTTATTAATCACTTGAGTTCAATGACTTGGTTAACTCTTTAGATGTGTTTTAATGCAACTGTATATTCAAATTTACAATCAAATTTGTAATTGTAATTAAGTTAAAAGAGACATGTATCATCTTATACAAATGTTGCTCTTTGGTGTATTAGCGTAGAACTAATTAATGGATTTAGATCTTCTCTTACTGTTTGTGTCATGCTTTCACTCATTTTTCTAATCTAACAGTTGTTGATTTACAAATGAAAAAACAATAGTGCAGAAGAAAAAGAAAATAATAAATAGATGGTTGAAATAAGGGCAGAATAAAAACATGGAAGAAAGGACCGAAGATCTAAATCCCTAATTAATATTCAACTTGCGGTAGCGGTTGTACAATATTGAGCTTATCGAGTGGTTAATGAGCTCTCTCGAACAAATTGTTTAAAAGAACACAAGCTTAATTTCGAATGGAAACAATTTATGATCATACATTACGTACTTTAGAATTAACATTGAAAAAAAAAAAAAGACTTATATCATTTCATGTAATCGTTGTTTTTGGGTGTAGTTGTGTGAAACTAATTAATACAACTTGTGGAGGTGGTTGTACAATAGTATAATGATATAATGATAATGGTAATGGAGTGGGAATGGGACAAAAAGGTGTAGAAGCGTGGATGGTTCTTAATGATTAAGTTAATCATGGGTTAAATATATTTTATGTCTTATTAGGAGTGAGATAGAGAAATTTGTGAATCTTGTGATTTATTAGAGGGGTCTTTAAAGTTAGAAGCATGTCGTTTAGTAGACGATATGTGAGTTGACTCAAATCAATATGGGACCCAAATTTGTTTGATACTTTCTGTTCTGAATCACATGCAGCAAATTGAGACATATACCAACTGTGTCATATTGTTATGCCCTTGTCTTGCCGATAGCATATAGTAGGGACACTTTTGATTTTGACATTTTTGTCCATATGTTTAGAATTGGTTTGGGTTTGGACCATATGTAATTACTAGAAGTATTGTTCACAATAGGCAGCCAATCAAAGCTCTATCCAATGCATATAATTTTCTTTTGGAAATTGCAATTTTTGCCTTAGAATGAGTTACCTCAAGTGTCATGAAAATATGACAACTTGCCTTCAATCAGTTAATTTAGCGGTAATTAACATTGAACTTGATAGAAAGATCGCATTTTGATTCTCCACAACTGCAATTGGATGAGGTTGGAATTACTAGATGTTAGAATGACTCAAGAACTAGATTAAGCGGTTGAGTGAACCAAATATTAGTAGTGAAAGAAAAAAAAATTACATTTTAGCTAAATTTGTTACCCATAAATTCGTTCCCAGAAATGAATAAATAAAAAATTTCATATTTGAATCACAACCTATTTTATCATGATCAATTAATATCTATAATGGCTATATCATTAACGTAGCCAACTAAATAAATACATTTGTTAGATGATCATTTATAAAACAGTAAAACACAAAGCTATATCAACTTCAATCCAAATCATGTCATGGATCTTAATGTCAAACTCCACAATGAAGTTATTTACAAATCCATAAAGGTATAAAAGGTTAGTTTTGGGAAGCTAAATTATTTGAGAGTGATAAGATTGGATATTTCGTATGATGCTAGTTTGGTGATTCATTTTCCAAATTCCCATTTTGATAGCCATTGTGAAGTTATGGCTAAAATCTTTGAGGTGAAGTAAAGAAGCTCTTGAAAAAGGTTTTGTTTACACAGATGAAGGCAATTAGGATTTTTTTGTACATTATTCATTAATAATTTTGGGGTATTCATTCAAGAATTAATAAAACAAACTATATGCATATGTTAAAAATTGGTTAAAAGTTAATTAGTTGTGTGAACCACATATCAGACTTTTTCTCATCGGTCGTTGGTAAATATCCTTAGATTGCCAAAGAGTAGTACTTATGAGTTTATCTTCTCCAAAAGTTACTCATGAGTTCATATTCAAACAAATGTGTTTGAATAACATTTTTCTTTTGTAAAATAGGCAATAGCCGCACTACTCTCTACTCATTTGTTATAATCAAACAGTTTTACATATTATATTTTTATCTAATCTAGTATATTTAACGTGTGAACTAAGCATATTGAGATTGATTGTTAATTTGTTATTTTATTTGTGAGAAGAATGCGTGAATTGTTACTTCATTTGTTGGTTTTGGTGACCAATTGTTCAACATTTTCAAAAAGGTTCTTTAAGGAGTAACGATAGCTTATATGTGTGTGTGTGAGTTGAGATATATTCTGAGGGGGAGTGTGTTGAGATATACATGATTTTTTTATTTATTTATAAATGGTAATGTGTATTAATAAAGAGAAAAGTGGAATATAAAAGAGGGGATTTATGTCAAACCTTCAAAAACAAACTAGCAAAATCTATAATTAGGTAGACCAAGTCTATTTCTAGTAAGCTCCTCTCTAATACACATAGGAGGTGAATCCCACCAAGTGTATTCAATTACAGACAAACCTAAAGAAGCATGCTTATCCGTGTTGTGATTAAACATGAGATATCAAAAAATGCATCAAACTAGCTTTAGCCAATCAGCTCTTCCATCTAATTTTTAGTTGCCAAGGCACAACACTAGGCGACTTAACAACTAAGAAAACTAACATAGATATACATGATTTAGTTCTTTATTAAGCTTAAATGCAATTTTCTCTTCTTTTGCACTATATATATATATATATATATATATATGATTTTGGACCCTTATTTCTATTCTCTTTTTGAAAAATTTGAAAAAGCCAAACAATATATGTTAGAATATCAATAAAAGGATGAAAACTAGTTAAGAATGAAGTCATCTTTATAAGAGTATAAGCAATTTCATTGGCTTATTTCCGGACAAACTTAACATGAGAGTTCTTGTAATTGTGTTTTAAAATATGCCAAGAATATGAAATAATATCACCAAAAACTGAGACACCTGACCAATTGCTATATATACTATCCACCAAATGTTTGAAATTCAGTTCAAAATCCATTTTGTCCAGTTGTAACTCATGAACTCAATTTAGAGCGGTTAAAAATGACAAAAAGTTTACAAATAATTTGACAAAATTAAAGTGACCAAAATACTCGTGCATTTAGATATGAAGCATTGACGACCTATTCATTGGTTGAATTTGTAATTGGTCGAAGTTGATATATCAATTCTAATCAAACCAACACTGCAACAAGATGTGAAATCAAACAACGTCGTGTTAAGACGGTGAACAAAACATTGACGACATATTCATTGGTTGAATTTGTAATTGGTCAAAGTTTATACATCAATTTTAATCATACCAACACTGCAACAAGATGTGAAATCAAACAACGTCGTATTACATGATGAAGAACAAATGTATGCCACCTCATTACGAGTAGAAATCCTCTCCATTTCTTAAAAGAAATGACAAATACAAGTGATAAATTTTAAATGTATAAATATTCAAATAATATCAATTATTCTCAAAAGACGTGCATTTATATTCTTGATTTACATCAAAACTATAGTAATTGCATTTGTCATTCATTTGCAAATAAAATGCATTTAGGAGGTTGCGTCTGACTTTACAAATTATCCAAATATCCATTGAATTAAGATCGAAGAGTTTAGATTATATTGACTCCTCAGTTACTTTTTTTATTTTCGAAAAAGAATCAACATTTAATAATAATAATAATAAGCATGTGTTGAATATAATTAGCCTTCTTTGAATCTTTAAAAAACCTGTAAAACTTTGTTGAAGTATAAGTAGATTTCTCTCATTCACCTCCACTTCAAACCTTTCTTGTAAGCATCCAACCAAACTTCTTCTAGTCTTTGTTGTAAAAAGTTTGGGGAATTTTGATGGGTGTATTTCTAATGCACTTTCTTTTATCTTATGTTATGACAATTATATGATTTCTCTTAGGGATGTCAATTTGCATCCGTTAAAGCGGATCCCTGCGGGGATTGTCCCGTTCGGAGATCTGAAAACGGATATTTTTTTCCCGTGGGGACGGGAATGGAGGTAAAACTTCCCCCGGAGGCAGTTCGGGGCGGGGATCGGAGATTAAGCATCCGTCCCCGCGGATTCCCCGAATCCGTCTATATACATTTAAATATATATTTTTACTACTATTATTATTATTCTATGTTTATTTATATTTGATAATTTTAGGTTTCTAGTTTGCTATGAATTATGAGATATTTTGGTTATGAATTTTTGTATGATTATGCATATGTTGTTATACAATGTTTTTTTGTTATGAAATGCATTATGTGTTGTTTTGATCATTAAAAAAGAAAGATGCAAAATATTTATTTTTTTTAACAAAAAAAAATAACGTCATAATTTTGTCCGCAAAATATAGAAATTTTTTAATATTCCATCTCCGTGAATCTCGTACCGTGGCGATGTGGAGGTAGACAAAAATTCTCCGGTGAGGACGGGATGGAGGAAAAAAATTCCCCATGGACATTTCAGGGCGGAGAACGGGATGCTTCCTCCGCATATTCTCCACCCCGTTGACATCCCTATTCACTCTCTCCCGTTCTTCGATTCAATGTCGATCCAAAGCAACAAAGAACCCTTCTCGAGAAAAAAGAAAAGAAAAGAGAGTAACTTGTACGAATAGAATGGAAAGAAATAAGAAATGTTACTTTACTTGGGGATCACAAACTATTCATTATCACGTCAATATTATATCAATGAATGAATCACAAACTATTTATTCATTTCGGGTTTGTTAAAGAACATAGCTTTCTGTTAATTTCACCATTCATTCATCAATGGACCTTCTGGGTCACCAACAGGTCTTTACTTCTTTCCAATTTTGCTTCATTGTTTTTATCTATCTGCATTTCCCTTAATTCTATAAACAAAACAAAATTATTGACAATAACAATATTATGCTGATTAATTATAGGGGAAATTGTTCCTGTGAGCTTAGCTCAGTTGGTAGGGACATAGTGTTATAAACGCTGGAGCCGGGGTTGATCCCCGGACACTCCGTTTATCACCTCTAAGGTGGAATTTCTAGCCACTAGGCTACTTGACAACAAAAAAAAAACTACTGGGGAAATTTATGATAAAGTTATTTCATTATTTATAGTTTAGGAATAATTAGCCATTTAATTGGTTCCATGTTTAAAGAGTGATTGTTGATTCTAAATTGGATTTGTGAAGTGTTTTTTTAGCGTAACTTTGTTTAGGGTTGAGTGCAAGGGGAAGAAGTATGTATTATGAATTAGTTTCATATGCATCTTTTTTGGAATGAGATATTGAGATATAAATTGTGTTAATTACTTTATATAAAGATCGAATCCACTCGATTTTGACTTTTTAAAAGGATTAATAATCCTTAACTTTTCAAGAGATTCTTCATCGGTGGTTGTGAATGGCCGATTATTCTCAATCTTTATGATTTGCATTGCTCCTATGGAACCCAAGGTTGTCTATTTCAATTTTTGTGCTTTCTTAAATCGGGTACTTATATACAAGGGTCTATAATTTACTGAATACTCAGTATAAGTCACACATTCTTGTTTAATCCAGGGCAGAGGGGGAACAATAATTGAAGGAAAAAGTGGTAGAAGTTGACTTTGTTTAAGTGAGAGGAAGAATTTGTTTATGTTAAAGATATATGATAATCAAGATTTTCTTTTTTCTTTTTAGAGAGGAAGAATTTGTTTATGTTAAAGTTACTTGTGCCATGGTCTTATGCGGTGTTTATTTTATTGCAAAGTTTGGGTCTAAGGGTAAACCTTGTTGCTTTTGATTTACAGGAGCTGACGTATTTTGAGAAGGGGAAAGAGTTCAACCTCACATTTCTCTGGAAAATGAGAAGCAAGCATCGTCGAACTCAAGAAGCATCCAGATGAATGTTACAGAGTTTTATCACTCAACCAGAGTCAGAAACCATTGAAAAACACTCATCCAATATATGTTTAACACATGGGAGTCCATTATCAAAATTATCTTTCTCGGCAAGCTGTATTCTTAAAATTTCATCAGCATAACTAATTGAAATATTTTTTCACCTAATCAAAAGTAAAAATTATTTTATCTCGAGCAATTTCATCTTTAAATTCAATTTTTGCACACTCACTTAGAGATTTTTCTGAGTGAGTATGCAAAAGTTGGATTTAAAGATGAATTGCTCGCGGTAAAATAATTATTACTTTTGATCGTGTGAATAAAAACTATTTCAATTAGTTATTCTGATAAAATTTTAAATATGCAGCTTGCTGAAAAGATGTTTTTGTTTCTCTTCAAGTTGGAGGAGAATGGACTACCCTGTGTTAAAGATATACTGGGAGAATGTTTTTCAATGGTTTCTAACTCTGGTTAAGTGATATTCAATCTGGATGCTATTTGAGAATGTTGTGGGAGGATTTTAAATCTGCAGCTTGAAAATATGTTTTTGATTCTCTTCAAGTTGGAGGAGAATTGTTCAAAAGCTTAGACAGTGAAGGTAGTGGGACTTGAAAACGAGGCCTAAAGAAAGGAAAGTTTAAAGCTCTAATTTATCAGAATTATACAGATTTTTCCGTTTATTTAACACACTCGTGTTGTTCTTTGGATCTCTCACACTATTAGGTATTTTGGAGAATGTCGGTATTGACTTGTGCACCTTATAATTAGGTTTCATCTTGCTTGATCCTACTTGAGTTTAAGAGGCAAGATTCCATTACTCACCATGTAAAATACACAAGAAGTGATTATAATATTCTGAAATTGTTAAGTTCTTCGCTTTTGATGTTATTTCAACTATAGTATGTGTAAATGAAAAATAGAGTTTTGGGACTGCAACTTTCCAAGGTTACTTTTTAGTTTCTCTACATTAGATTTAAGAAAGAATGAAAAATCTAAACTCTATTTAAATTGTGAAAAATAATTGTTACACTAACATAGTAACTGAATGATAGATAAGATACATAGTCTCTCAATACCTGCCAATCTTGAAAGATCAACTGAGTCACTGACATGTGCATTGCATTTGCAAAGTATTTGTCAACCGAGTCACTGAGTTACCCCAAATTAGGAGTATTTTGTATTATGAAGATAAATAAACTCCCTAAAACCCTCTCCTCCCAAATATGGCCTTAAAGTTTAAACGATTTAAAACTTAAATTAAGTGTCAGATTCTACTAAGAAAACTATCCTGCAGCCTGTAGGTGCACGGTCTTGATTCTTCTTCAAGAACCCTTAATTGGGGTAAAGCTATTGATATACTTCATTCGTCAAACCCACCTGTGATTCGTAGAGATATTAAATCTGCTAATGTTCTTATTGATCAAAATTATAATGCTAGATTAGGTGATTTTGGTTTAGCACTTATTTATGGGTTATGATAGGGTAAGGTCAAGTCCACCTGCTGGTACTATGGGTTATCTTGATCCTTTTTATGTAACTCCTGCTAATTTGAGTATTAAGATTGATGTTTTTAGTTTTGGGATTTTGTTGTTGGAGATTATAAGTGGAAGGAAAGCAACTGATGTTGCTTATTCGCCGTCATGTTGTGGATTGGGCTATTCCACTTATTAAGAAAGGGGAAGTTTGCTGTTTATGATCCTAGAACCACCTCCTAAGGATCCTGTTGTGAGGAAACAACTGGCTTTGATTGCAGTGAAATGTGTTAGGTCTTAGTTGATTGCGGTGAAATGTGTTAGGTCTTAGAAGGCCTTTGATGAGTGAGGTTGTTAATTGGCTTTGAATGATGGTTGAAACCATTGGACGTACGGTTGGACCGAGAAGCGGCCAGTTAAGTAGTTCAAGGTTTGTGGAAGAAGGGAATTTTGGTGGTTTGGATGCTAGATTCTCGAAGTCTGCATTGAGATATTCGAGGAGAGTGTATTCGGTTTTGGGGTTTAGCAGTAATTTGATGGATCTTATGGCTACGAATGAGGAGGTGGAATTTATATGAGGTGCTAATAGTGTTTTAAAGCAGGATGAGTAACGGCCACATTTTTTGTACACAGCATCTGTGCCAACAATTTAGATGGAGATTTGAAATTGTGAGTCCTTATATTTAAGTGGTTGATATTTCGCCTCTCATTTTTTTGTGATACTATTCAATGCTAATGCTATACCTTGTGCAGGGACGTTGATTTGATACTTGAAAGATGAAGTAGAAATACTCTAAAGAGTGGCCGCAATCAATTTAATCCAATGCTGCAATTTGTTGGCTAGCGCATCGGAATATCGATGTTAATTTCTTTCCTTGTATTAGCCATCAAAATTAAGCATTTATTTTTATTTGTCTTTAGCAAATTAAGAAAAGTGAAGTTTAAAATAAAAGGGCAAAGTCGCAAACCCTAAGCAGCCACGCCTTCAGTTGTTCAGCCGTTTCTCTTAAACTCAGGTAAGGGAATTGAAAACCCTAATGTAATCATCATATTTATTGGATCTTATTAATATTTGTTGTTTGTGATTTCTCTAATTTTTGTGTTTGTTTGTTTTCCTTTGATACCTCGTGTTTTCTTAAGATCAATGTTTAAACAGTTCCCTAGATCATATAATTAATCTTAGTTGATTGATTCGGAATGAAATATGACTGAAATGAATGTGTCAGATTCTCTGCATGATCTGCTTTGATGATAATTGTTACAAGGTTTTAATTGTGTTGTGGTCGTGGTGCTATTGATTGCGATTAGGTCTTAATTGTGGTTATGGTTGTTTTGCGGCTATTGTAGGCTGATTCAAAATCTTGACTTATGCTTCGGAGACTACAATGTATATCGACTCCTTTCATGTATCGGCATCAGTTACATATTCGATACCAATTCTCTCGAATAACTTACCTATACATATCCGTGAAGTATCCAAGTTTTTTTTTTTTTAAATATAATTATCTAATTCTAATGCAGACTTTTTCATCTGTTAATTTCTCTGTGCAAATGCTAATGTCAATACAATACTTTGTGTGAGTGTGTTTGTGTCCATTAAACAGTTTTATTCTCTGCCTATACCTATAAGTCCATTTCAATGCATGACTCTTTTCATTGTTAACTTGATGCATATTTGTGCTAATAATAGTTGTATTTAGATTTTTTTCGCAATAATGTTGACTTCATAATTACAGTATTCTATTGAAGTTAGATTTTTATTCCAAAGTTGAAATAAACAATATCCAACAGACATTGTGTTGTAGCTTATAATTTAATGTAAATAGAATACATTGTTAGTTTAAATTACAATTATATATTTATAATTTTATCTTTTTCATTTGTGTATGTATCTAAGTTGCACCTTATTACATTTTTCAATGATATGCATATAGTCGTAATGGAAATATATTGTATCTGAATCTCGTATCATATGTATGCATCATAGATGCTCAATATGCTCTGACTCTCACTCAACAATTGATGCAAACAGGTTCACTTGTCTGTATTATACTCTCTTTTATCATGGAGTTTGACATGCCCCAGTCAGTGGAACCAAGGATGTACACTGGTCCAGTAGCCGGTGTCAAAGTGTTGGTTGTGGATGCTAACTCAGCATGCCGAGCAGTTATATCAAAATCGCTTCTTTCACTTGGATATGAGGGTAATTGGCACTTATTCTAGCAGTTATATCAACATCACTCAGATTTCGCTGCAACCTTAAAGTTTCAGATATTCCATATTGCTTGCTGTATAATCTGATAACTTATTTTAATGTATGCCTGTGTCTTGCTTAGTGTATGCATGTGTATCCTCTCTTGAGATCGTCATATAATCTGATAACTTATTTTAATGTAGCCAGGAAAATTATTTTTGCTTCTTGAGGCTAAACTGTTGAGATATTGTTTCCAACTTTCCATTTTCTACTTAATTTTAAGAAACTTTTTGACTCTTGCGATGTATAATGTAATTTTTTTGGATTTATTTATTCATAAAATGTTTATCTTGACATTCTTTCATTACTAGTTGCAACTGCTGCACTAGCTTCCGAGGCTTTATACATTACCGGGGAGAAAAAGAACGAGATCAACCTTGTGGTTGTGGAGGCTCAGTTGCCTGACATGGAAATATATGAGCTCGTAGAGAAAATCAAAAGCTCTAATATTCCATCTTTTAGTAAGTTCTAAGATCATCTTTGGCTTCTTTTTTTTCTTCTTTAAGCCTCAGTTGCTAGACATGAGGTCAATCGTAAACTGACAGTAATAACTATTCGTTGCAATTGTAGTTATGACTGCTTATGATTATGAAATTCCTTCCATATCAAAAGCACTACGTACAGGAGCTAAATGGTGTTTTAGAAAACCAGTTCCGATTTCTGATCTACAGCAGCTGTGGCGATTCGCAGTGTGGAACCGGTTTGAACCAACAGTCAGTGAAGAAGTATTTGACTATTGGTGGCCTCTGTCAGAAGTGGTTTCGAATGGTCTTGAGTACCAACCATCCTTGAATACAGGAGAACAGACTGTCGAAAGTGTAAATGGTAAAGATAATATATTACTCCTGAAAACCAAAAGGTGTACCTGGACTGATGATTTACAAAGGAAGTTCTTGGATGCTGTTCAAACAGCAGGAGTAAACGGTGAGTTTGGCCTCGTGTATTATTTATTAATTTCTGCAGTAGCTACTAGCTATAAGTAAAAATAATGTCTTTCTTGTGTGAAGCTCGGCCGAAGACAATATTCGACCTTATGGATGTGGAAGGACTTAAGAAAGAGAGTGTTGCAAACTATTTAAAGGTTTGTTCCTGTTTAAAGGTTAGCTCGGCCAACTAAACTGCTTAATGTAAAATATGAAACTAAATAGGCAGACATGTGCAAGGCAACCCTTATTGGGGACTTTCTATTACAATAAAAGTTTGGATTTTGTTTTCAAAATTGTTAAATTCATTTATGTTTTAGCAGGCAGCAGCGTTAGTCATCCACTACAGATATTGTTTCTGCATTATCACGCGATATTCTAATCACGGCCTAATAGTATATTTGCGTGTTTCAGAAATATCGTCAATCTATGAACCGGCATGCTAGTCCAATGGCACAGCATGTGAATGGAAAAGTTTCTAATGCTCTATCCTTAGGGAATCAAGGTGTTACAAAAAATCCAGCTTTCCATCAGAAGGATCTAAATACTGCTGATGGAAAAGTTTCTAATGCAGGACAACAATTGAATCTTTCAAAACTGCTGGCCTTTAACATGTTCGATCAAATTTTCCCTGCACTTCCTATTGCTCTACTACCACTAGAGAAAAATAAAAAGATTGATGAAGTTTTTAATGCAAAAGAAAGTCAGATGTTTACTGATGAGGATTTGAAAACGTGGTTGTCGACAATTCCAGGTATGAATATGCCAGTAATATATTTATTATGTGCATGGGCTGCTAGCACAAATCTGTGTACATTTTCTTCTTGTTCCTATTATTATTTACGGCTATTCTCCTCTCTTTTTTTGTTTGTTATTTATTTTTTACTATTATAGTTAAAAAGTTCTAATGAGGCCACTTTGATTTGGCAGACAATGTGACTCATGATGCTGTTGCTTGAAGCTATGGATGGATTTGGCAGACAATGTGAGAATATTTGTAGCTGGGAAAATAGAAATATTTGGAACTGGAGGGGATCTGAACTCGTAATAAAAGTATAAAATTTCGTCGCATGTATAGAGATAGTTGAAAGTTGAAACATTAAGCTGCTAAACTGTAGTGAAAAGATGAAATTTGTACCCATATTCTTCTTTTTTTTTTCATGTTCTTAAAACAAGGATTCAAAAGATGTAACTTGTACTCCTTAAATGTGTTCATGACCTAAACGCTTTCATAACTAATCAAATGAAAGTTATGTCAATTTTGAGTTTGGTAAGTACAATTCAGTTAATAAAATTCATTTAAGAGGAACTAGTTTGTGACTAAACAAAATGATTCACCACCATTAGTGTCCTATTAGAAAGTGTGTTATTGAGTTGTTCCAGTTATGTAACATTTGTTGCTTATAGTAATTAGATATTGTGAAGGGCAACTTGAGGAAACTTTCTCTCCCCACCCCCACGTCTTTTTAACCCCCAAAAAAATCGGATATTGTTTCCCGAACTTTTTCAGTGTTAATTTTGCACTATAAAACATTTCGGGCCATATTTCCCGATTTTTTTCCTATGCTAGCGGGTGAAAAAGACGTGGGAGTGGGGAGAGAAAGTTTCCAACTTGAGAGCATAAATTAAGAGAAATTTTTTCCCTTAGAGAACCACAGGTAGCAAGGGACAACATTTGATTTAGAAATTGATTATAGGACTGAACAAAAGAACCCACTTGGGTTGATCTGGTGGTATTGACTTGTGACCTGGGAGTGTGCTCCTCCTTAAGGTCTCGGGTTCGATTATCTCTAGTGCCAATTTGGGGGTTGGGGGGGGGGTTAATTTAGCTTCTTCAAAAAAAAAGGGACTAAACAAAACATGTAATATGATATATGACAAAAACAAGAATTTTTGTCCCTCACTGAACCACATGACAACTTTTTGTCCATAGTAAAACTATAAAAAATACAAAAATACTCATTTTATTTTTGAATATAAAAATATTATCGTTCTATCTTTCGTCGTTCTGTCTAAGTTTCACTAACCACAAAAATATGTTTTTTTTAAGTAGAACAAAAATATATGTTGTTAATCACTTTTTTAACATATATTTCATTAACTAGTTTCACTACTTGATAAAAAAAGAAGTTCTTAAGCATTTATTTTTTGTAATATAAATCAATTTTTAAGGTACATTTCAATAGTGGGGTCTCTTCTTCGTTTAACTTTTGGTTACCTAATTTTTCTGGATTTGGATCCTCTCCAATTTTCTCTCTCATGTTTTCTCTCCAATTGTTCATCCAATGGTTGAGAAATCATAAAAAGTAAAAAAGAATTTAAGAAGAGAGAGAAGAAAAGTGATTCAATGGTTAAGATCACTACCACATGACCAACATGAGACAAAAAATTGGAGAGGATCCAAATCCAATTTTTCTCATTCAAATTCAACAATAAATGTTATAGTTTCAAGTAGCTCTTTAAAGTTGTGCAAATTAAATATTCGGAAGCACACAGTTTATTGTAGACATCTTTCAGACTTCAAATATAAACATGACATTGTCATAAAAAAATTTATAATGTTTTTAAGCTCACCGGAGTATTCGTAAAGAAAGAGACAATTGCAAACATTTTACCGACCCACGTGAGGGGATATAAAAACTGAGACCAGCATGTTTTGTGTTTTGTGTACTTGTGGGTAGGAGAAAAACATGTATGTGTGAGTTTGACTGAAATTTCTCCACTTGTAGGATTGAAGACCGAGAATTTTACTATGGGACATACACACTCAAAGTTGCTTCAAGAAAAGTGACCAAATATGAGAAAACATGACAATCAATATATTTTTATACCATTTAAAATTGACATTTTTGGCTTCCAAGCACAAGAGACTGTGGACCTTAAAGAGTTCAACGAGACATACATAACAATGATGTGTCTCCTAGATCACTAGATGTAGATTTTAAGATGATTAATTTTCCCATCCAAAAAATTTACCGACACAACTTGTTGCCAATTTGTGTTACATCCATGTTTCATTATCTTGAATATGTAGATCATACAACTAAAAACTACAAAAGCCTTCCTAACTTGAAAAAATGCAAGATATATAAATGATAACAATAACATCAAAATTGACAAATTTCATTATCAAGTTGTAACATACCTGCCAATGGTGTTCTCAGCATCAAAACCAAAGCCTTTACTATGTAGAAAAAATAGTATCCTGATTCCTACACAACTCACTACCGTTAACTACGTAACACTCACTTCAGATTGAAGGTGTATCGGTGCCCGACACATGTTTTTACATTCAACCATTCCATCTTCACAAAGTATTATTTATGTCAGCGTGTCACAGTCGTTTCCATGTATACGTGCTTTATAGACAGTTAAATCTTATCTTTGTGTATGACTTAGGCACACGAATGGTCTTTGTTTCATACAAAGCTCATAATCCAAGTGCCTTGACCTCAAACATTGATGGTCCAATATCGTGACATAGATCAGTTTAAACTTTAAGTAGTAAAGGAAATACATTGACGAGGTAGCTACATACAATTATGTAATATAATTTCATAACTAGTGACATCAAGCACCAATGGTCTTGTGGTAGAATAGTACCCTGCCACGGCACAGACCCGGGTTCGATTCTCGGCTGGTGCAATTTTGAGGGAGCTATGATAATAAATATTCATGGTGTTGGGTAACATCACATAATCTGAATTGTTAGATGAAATCAATATGTTTGAGCTCCCTCTTTTTTTCTTCTTCTTGCGTGATGTTCTTCACCATGTCTTGTATATATGTTATACTCATTTGATCTAATATGATGACATGTATTTGTCAGTGGTGTGCTACAGAAATATGTAGATTATACAACTACAAAAACCTTCCTAACTTGAAAGAATGCAAGATAAATGATAACAATAACAGCAAAATTGACACATTTCATTATCAAGTTGTAACATAACTGCCATTGGTGTTCTCAGCGTCGAAACCAAAGCCATTACTATGTAGATAAAATAGTATCCTGATTCTTTCACAATTCACTACCGTTAACAACGTAACACTCACTTCAGATTGAAGGTGTATCAATGACCAACACATGTTTTGACATTCAACCATTCCATTTTCGCAAAGTATTATTCGTGTCAGCGTGTCATAGTCGTTTCCATGTATACGTGCTTTGTAGTCTGTTAAATCTTCTCACTATGTATGACTTAGGCACACGAATGGTCTTGGTTTCATACAAAGCTCATAATCCAAGAGCCTTGACCTCAAACATTGATGGTCCAATATCCTGACATAGATCAGTTTAAACTTTAAGTAGTATAGGAAGAAACAATAGATAATTTAAGGTTAAATTGCATATTTTTATCATTTACGTTTATTGTACATTTTAAACTGACCCTATACAAGAATTCCATATTAGAATATTTTTAAATCAAAAGTCACTACTGTACGAGATTATGAGAAATGTGCATAAAACAAAAGCTTTTTTTTCACCTTTGCTTAGAACTTTATATAAAAATCTAACTGACATTTATTTTATCCCTAAACGTATGGAAGAGTTGCATCATTTTGTATGGTGCACGACTCACTCACAATCAATTTTTATTTATTGAATGAATTGGATAAAGGAAAAAAGGAAATACATTGACGAGGTAGCTACATACAATTATGTAATATAATTTCATATACTAGTGACATCAAGCACCAGTGGTCTAGTGGTAGAATAGTACCCTGCCACGGTACAGACCCGGGTTCGATTCCCGGTTGGTGCAATTTCGACGGAGCTGTGATAATAAATATTCATGGTGTTGGGTAACATCACATAATCTGAATTGTTAGATGAAATCAATATGTTTGAGCTCCCTCTTTTTTTCTTCTTCTTACGTGATGTTCTTCACCATATCTTGTATATATGTTATACTCATTTGATCTAATATGATGACATGTATTTGTCAGTGGTGTGCTACAGAAATATGTAGATCATACAACTACAAAAGCCTAATTCCTAACATGAAAAAATGCATGATAAATGATAACAATAACATCAAATTTGACACATTTCATTATCAAGTTGTAAAATACCTGCCAATCGTGTTCTCAGTGACGAAACCAAAGTCATTACTATGTAGATAAAATAGCACCCTCATTCCTTCACAATTCACTACCGTTAACTACGTAACACTCACTTCAGATTGAAGGTGTATCAGTGACCGACACATGTTTTGACATTCAACCATTCCATTTTCACAAAGTATTATTCGTGTCAGCTTGTCACAGTCATTTCCATGTATACGTGCTTTATAGACTGTTAAATCTTCTCACTGTGTATGACTTAGGCACACGAATAGTCTTGGTTTCATACAAAGCTCATAATCCAAGAGCTTTAACCTCAAATATTGATGGTCCAATATCCTGACATAGATCAGTTTAAACTTTAAGAAGTATAGGATGAAACAATAGAGAATTTAAGGTTCAATTGCATATTTTTATCCTTTACGTTTATTGTACATTTCAAACTGACCCTATACAAGAATTCCATATTAGAATATTTTTAAATCAAAAGTCACTACTATACGAGATTATGAGAAATGTGCATAAATCAAAAGGTTTTTTTTTTCACCTTTGCTTAGAACTTTATATAAAAACCCAACTGACATTTATTTTATCCATAAACTTATGGAAGAGTTGCATCATTTTGTATGGTGCACGACTCACTCACAATCAATTTTTATTTATTGAATGAATTGGATAAAGGAAAAAAGGAAATACATTGATGAGTTAGCTACATACAATTATGTAATATAATTTCATAACTAGTGACATCAAGCACCAGTGGTCTAGTGGTAGAATAGTACCCTGCCACGGTACAGACCCGGGAGCTATGATAATAAATATTCACGGTGTTGGGTAACATCACATAATCTGAATTGTTAGATGAAATCAATATGTTTGAGCTCCCTCTTTTTTTCTTCTTCTTGCGTGATGTTCTTCACCATGTCTTGTATATATGTTATACTCATTCGATCTAATATGATGACATGTATTTGTCAGTGGTGTGCTACAGAAATATGTAGACCATACAACTACAAAAGCCTTCCTAACTTGAAAGAATGCAAGATAAATGATAACAATAACAGCAAAATTGACACATTTCATTATCAAGTTGTAACATAACTGCCATTGGTGTTGTCAGCGTCGAAACCAAAGCCATTACTATGTAGATAAAATAGTATCCTGATTCCTTCACAATTCGCTACCGTTAACAACGTAACACTCACTTCAGATTGAAGGTGTATCAGTGACCGACACATGTTTTGACATTCAACCATTCCATTTTCACAAAGTATTATTCGTGTCAGCGTGTCACAGTCGTTTCCATTTATACGTGCTTTATTGACTGTTAAATCTTCTCACTGTGTATGACTTAGGCACACGAATGGTCTTGGTTTCATACACAGCTCATAATCCAAGAGCCTTGACCTCAAACATTGATGGTCCAATATCGTGACATAGACCAGTTTAAACTTTAAGTAGTATAGGAAGAAACAATAGAGAATTTAAGGTTCAATTGCATATTTTTATCCTTTACGTTTATTGTACATTTCAAACTGACCCTATACAAGAATTCCATATTAGAATATTTTTAAATCAAAAGTCACTACTATACGCGATTATGAGAAATGTGCATCAAACAAAAGCTTTTTTTTCACCTTTGCTTAGAACTTTATATAAAAACCTAACTGACATTTATTTTCTCCATAAACTTATGGAAGAGTTGCACCATTTTGTATGGTGCACGACTCACTCACTCACAATCAATTTTTATTTATTGAATGAATTGGATAAAGGAAAAAAGGAAATACATTGATGAGTTAGCTACATACAATTATGTAATATAATTTCATAACTAGTGACATCAAGCACCAGTGGTCTAGTGGTAGAATAGTACCCTGCCACGGTACAGACCCGGGTTCGATTCCCGGCTGGTGCAATTTCGAGGGAGCTATGATAATAAATATTCACGGTGTTGGGTAACATCACATAATCTGAATTGTTAGATGAAATCAATATGTTTGAGCTCCCTCTTTTTTTCTTCTTCTTGCGTGATGTTCTTCACCATATCTTGTATATATGTTATACTCATTTGATCTAATATGATGACATGTATTTGTCAGTGGTGTGCTACAGAAATATGTAGATTATACAACTACAAAAACCTTCCTAACTTGAAAGAATGCAAGATAAATGATAACAATAACAGCAAAATTGACACATTTCATTATCAAGTTGTAACATAACTGCCATTGGTGTTCTCAGCGTCGAAACCAAAGCCATTACTATGTAGATAAAATAGTATCCTGATTCTTTCACAATTCACTACCATTAACAACGTAACACTCACTTCAGATTGAAGGTGTATCAATGACCAACACATGTTTTGACATTCAACCATTCCATTTTCGCAAAGTATTATTCGTGTCAGCGTGTCATAGTCGTTTCCATGTATACGTGCTTTGTAGTCTGTTAAATCTTCTCACTATGTATGACTTAGGCACACGAATGGTCTTGGTTTCATACAAAGCTCATAATCCAAGAGCCTTGACCTCAAACATTGATGGTCCAATATCCTGACATAGATCAGTTTAAACTTTAAGTAGTATAGGAAGAAACAATAGATAATTTAAGGTTAAATTGCATATTTTTATCATTTACGTTTATTGTACATTTTAAACTGACCCTATACAAGAATTCCATATTAGAATATTTTTAAATCAAAAGTCACTACTGTACGAGATTATGAGAAATGTGCATAAAACAAAAGCTTTTTTTTTCACCTTTGCTTAGAACTTTATATAAAAATCTAACTGACATTTATTTTATCCCTAAACGTATGGAAGAGTTGCATCATTTTGTATGGTGCACGACTCACTCACAATCAATTTTTATTTATTGAATGAATTGGATAAAGGAAAAAAGGAAATACATTGACGAGGTAGCTACATACAATTATGTAATATAATTTCATAACTAGTGACATCAAGCACCAGTGGTCTAGTGGTAGAATAGTACCCTGCCACGGTACAGACCCGGGTTCGATTCCCGGTTGGTGCAATTTCGACGGAGCTATGATAATAAATATTCATGGTGTTGGGTAACATCACATAATCTGAATTGTTAGATGAAATCAATATGTTTGAGCTCCCTCTTTTTTTCTTCTTCTTGCGTGATGTTCTTCACCATATCTTGTATATATGTTATACTCATTTGATCTAATATGATGACATGTATTTGTCAGTGGTGTGCTACAGAAATATGTAGATCATACAACTACAAAAGCCTAATTCCTAACATGAAAAAATGCATGATAAATGATAACAATAACATCAAATTTGACACATTTCATTATCAAGTTGTAAAATACCTGCCAATCGTGTTCTCAGTGACGAAACCAAAGTCATTACTATGTAGATAAAATAGCACCCTCATTCCTTCACAATTCACTACCGTTAACTACGTAACACTCACTTCAGATTGAAGGTGTATCAGTGACCGACACATGTTTTGACATTCAACCATTCCATTTTCACAAAGTATTATTCGTGTCAGCTTGTCACAGTCATTTCCATGTATACGTGCTTTATAGACTGTTAAATCTTCTCACTGTGTATGACTTAGGCACACGAATAGTCTTGGTTTCATACAAAGCTCATAATCCAAGAGCTTTAACCTCAAATATTGATGGTCCAATATCCTGACATAGATCAGTTTAAACTTTAAGAAGTATAGGAAGAAACAATAGAGAATTTAAGGTTCAATTGCATATTTTTATCCTTTACGTTTATTGTACATTTCAAACTGACCCTATACAAGAATTCCATATTAGAATATTTTTGAATCAAAAGTCACTACTATACGAGATTATGAGAAATGTGCATAAATCAAAAGGTTTTTTTTTTCACCTTTGCTTAGAACTTTATATAAAAACCCAACTGACATTTATTTTATCCATAAACTTATGGAAGAGTTGCATCATTTTGTATGGTGCACGACTCACTCACAATCAATTTTTATTTATTGAATGAATTGGATAAAGGAAAAAAGGAAATACATTGATGAGTTAGCTACATACAATTATGTAATATAATTTCATAACTAGTGACATCAAGCACCAGTGGTCTAGTGGTAGAATAGTACCCTGCCACGGTACAGACCCGGGTTCGATTCCCGGCTGGTGCAATTTCGAGGGAGCTATGATAATAAATATTCACGGTGTTGGGTAACATCACATAATCTGAATTGTTAGATGAAATCAATATGTTTGAGCTCCCTCTTTTTTTCTTCTTCTTGCGTGATGTTCTTCACCATATCTTGTATATATGTTATACTCATTTGATCTAATATGATGACATGTATTTGTCAGTGGTGTGCTACAGAAATATGTAGATTATACAACTACAAAAACCTTCCTAACTTGAAAGAATGCAAGATAAATGATAACAATAACAGCAAAATTGACACATTTCATTATCAAGTTGTAACATAACTACCATTGGTGTTCTCAGCGTCGAAACCAAAGCCATTACTATGTAGATAAAATAGTATCCTGATTCTTTCACAATTCACTACCGTTAACAACGTAACACTCACTTCAGATTGAAGGTGTATCAATGACCAACACATGTTTTGACATTCAACCATTCCATTTTCGCAAAGTATTATTCGTGTCAGCGTGTCATAGTCGTTTCCATGTATACGTGCTTTGTAGTCTGTTAAATCTTCTCACTATGTATGACTTAGGAACACGAATGGTCTTGGTTTCATACAAAGCTCATAATCCAAGAGCCTTGACCTCAAACATTGATGGTCCAATATCCTGACATAGATCAGTTTAAACTTTAAGTAGTATAGGAAGAAACAATAGATAATTTAAAGTTAAATTGCATATTTTTATCATTTACGTTTATTGTACATTTTAAACTGACCCTATACAAGAATTCCATATTAGAATATTTTTAAATCAAAAGTCACTACTGTACGAGATTATGAGAAATGTGCATAAAACAAAAGCTTTTTTTTCACCTTTGCTTAGAACTTTATATAAAAATCTAACTGACATTTATTTTATCCCTAAACGTATGGAAGAGTTGCATCATTTTGTATGGTGCACGACTCACTCACAATCAATTTTTATTTATTGAATGAATTGGATAAAGGAAAAAAGGAAATACATTGATGAGGTAGCTACATACAATTATGTAATATAATTTCATAACTAGTGACATCAACCACCAGTGGTCTAGTGGTAGAATAGTACCCTGCCACGGTACAGACCCGGGTTTGATTCCCGGTTGGTGCAATTTCGACGGAGCTATGATAATAAATATTCATGGTGTTGGGTAACATCACATAATCTGAATTGTTAGATGAAATCAATATGTTTGAGCTCCCTCTTTTTTTCTTCTTCTTGCGTGATGTTCTTCACCATATCTTGTATATATGTTATACTCATTTGATCTAATATGATGACATGTATTTGTCAGTGGTGTGCTACAGAAATATGTAGATCATACAACTACAAAAGCCTAATTCCTAACATGAAAAAATGCATGATAAATGATAACAATAACATCAAATTTGACACATTTCATTATCAAGTTGTAACATAACTGCCATTGGTGTTGTCAGCGTCGAAACCAAAGCCATTACTATGTAGATAAAATAGTATCCTGATTCCTTCACAATTCACTACCGTTAACAACGTAACACTCACTTCAGATTGAAGGTGCATCAGTGACCGACACATGTTTTGACATTCAACCATTCCATTTTCACAAAGTATTATTCGTGTCAGCGTGTCACAGTCGTTTCCATTTATACGTGCTTTATTGACTGTTAAATCTTCTCACTGTGTATGACTTAGGCACACGAATGGTCTTGGTTTCATACAAAGCTCATAATCCAAGAGCCTTGACCTCAAACATTGATGGTCCAATATCGTGACATAGACCAGTTTAAACTTTAAGTAGTATAGGAAGAAACAATAGAGAATTTAAGGTTCAATTGCATATTTTTATCCTTTACGTTTATTGTACATTTCAAACTGACCCTATACAAGAATTCCATATTAGAATATTTTTAAATCAAAAGTCACTACTATACGCGATTATGAGAAATGTGCATCAAACAAAAGCTTTTTTTTCACCTTTGCTTAGAACTTTATATAAAAACCTAACTGACATTTATTTTATCCATAAACTTATGGAAGAGTTGCACCATTTTGTATGGTGCACGACTCACTCACTCACAATCAATTTTTATTTATTGAATGAATTGGATAAAGGAAAAAAGGAAATACATTGATGAGTTAGCTACATACAATTATGTAATATAATTTCATAACTAGTGACATATAGCACCAGTGGTCTAGTGGTAGAATAGTACCCTGCCACGGTACAGACCCGGGTTCGATTCCCGGCTGGTGCAATTTCGAGGGAGCTATGATAATAAATATTCACGGTGTTGGGTAACATCACATAATCTGAATTGTTAGATGAAATCAATATGTTTGAGCTCCCTCTTTTTTTCTTCTTCTTGCGTGATGTTCTTCACCATATCTTGTATATATGTTATACTCATTTGATCTAATATGATGACATGTATTTGTCAGTGGTGTGCTACAGAAATATGTAGATTATACAACTACAAAAACCTTCCTAACTTGAAAGAATGCAAGATAAATGATAACAATAACAGCAAAATTGACACATTTCATTATCAAGTTGTAACATAACTGCCATTGGTGTTCTCAGCGTCGAAACCAAAGCCATTACTATGTAGATAAAATAGTATCCTGATTCTTTCACAATTCACTACCGTTACCAACGTAACACTCAATTCAGATTGAAGATGTATCAATGACCAACACATGTTTTGACATTCAACCATTCCATTTTCGCAAAGTATTATTCGTGTCAGCGTGTCATAGTCGTTTCCATGTATACGTGCTTTATAGTCTGTTAAATCTTCTCACTATGTATGACTTAGGCACACGAATGGTCTTGGTTTCATACAAAGCTCATAATCGAAGAGCCTTGACCTCAAACATTGATGGTCCAATATCCTGACATAGATCAATTTAAACTTTAAGTAGTATAGGAAGAAACAATAGATAATTTAAGGTTAAATTGCATATTTTTATCATTTACGTTTATTGTACATTTTAAACTGACCCTATACAAGAATTCCATATTAGAATATTTTTAAATCAAAAGTCACTACTATACGAGATTATGAGAAATGTGCATAAGTCAAAAGGTTTTTTTTTCACCTTTGCTTAGAACTTTATATAAAAACCCAACTGACATTTATTTTATCCATAAACTTATGGAAGAGTTGCATCATTTTGTATGGTGCACGACTCACTCACAATCAATTTTTATTTATTGAATGAATTGGATAAAGGAAAAATGGAAATACATTGATGAGTTAGTTACATACAATTATGTAATATAATTTCATAACTAGTGACATCAAGCACCAGTGGTCTAGTGGTAGAATAGTACCCTGCCACGGTACAGACCCGGGTTCGATTCCCGGCTGGTGCAATTTCGAGGGAGCTATGATAATAAATATTCACGGTGTTGGGTAACATCACATAATCTGAATTGTTAGATGAAATCAATATGTTTGAGCTCCCTCTTTTTTTCTTCTTCTTGCGTGATGTTCTTCACCATGTCTTGTATATATGTTATACTCATTCGATCTAATATGATGACATGTATTTGTCAGTGGTGTGCTACAGAAATATGTAGATCATACAACAACAAAAGCCTTCCTAACTTGAAAGAATGCAAGATAAATGATAACAATAACAGCAAAATTGACACATTTCATTATCAAGTTGTAACATAACTGCCATTGGTGTTGTCAGCGTCGAAACCAAAGCCATTACTATGTAGATAAAATAGTATCCTGATTCCTTCACAATTCGCTACCGTTAACAACGTAACACTCACTTCAGATTGAAGGTGCATCAGTGACCGACACATGTTTTGACATTCAACCATTCCATTTTCACAAAGTATTATTCGTGTCAGCGTGTCACAGTCGTTTCCATTTATACGTGCTTTATTGACTGTTAAATCTTCTCACTGTGTATGACTTAGGCACACGAATGGTCTTGGTTTCATACAAAGCTCATAATCCAAGAGCCTTGACCTCAAACATTGATGGTCCAATATCGTGACATAGACCAGTTTAAACTTTAAGTAGTATAGGAAGAAACAATAGAGAATTTAAGGTTCAATTGCATATTTTTATCCTTTACGTTTATTGTACATTTCAAACTGACCCTATACAAGAATTCCATATTAGAATATTTTTAAATCAAAAGTCACTACTATACGCGATTATGAGAAATGTGCATCAAACAAAAGCTTTTTTTTCACCTTTGCTTAGAACTTTATATAAAAACCTAACTGACATTTATTTTATCCATAAACTTATGGAAGAGTTGCACCATTTTGTATGGTGCACGACTCACTCACTCACAATCAATTTTTATTTATTGAATGAATTGGATAAAGGAAAAAAGGAAATACATTGATGAGTTAGCTACATACAATTATGTAATATAATTTCATAACTAGTGACATATAGCACCAGTGGTCTAGTGGTAGAATAGTACCCTGCCACGGTACAGACCCGGGTTCGATTCCCGGCTGGTGCAATTTCGAGGGAGCTATGATAATAAATATTCACGGTGTTGGGTAACATCACATAATCTGAATTGTTAGATGAAATCAATATGTTTGAGCTCCCTCTTTTTTTCTTCTTCTTGCGTGATGTTCTTCACCATATCTTGTATATATGTTATACTCATTTGATCTAATATGATGACATGTATTTGTCAGTGGTGTGCTACAGAAATATGTAGATTATACAACTACAAAAACCTTCCTAACTTGAAAGAATGCAAGATAAATGATAACAATAACAGCAAAATTGCCAAAGCCATTACTATGTAGATAAAATAGTATCCTGATTCTTTCACAATTCACTACCGTTACCAACGTAACACTCAATTCAGATTGAAGATGTATCAATGACCAACACATGTTTTGACATTCAACCATTCCATTTTCGCAAAGTATTATTCGTGTCAGCGTGTCATAGTCGTTTCCATGTATACGTGCTTTATAGTCTGTTAAATCTTCTCACTATGTATGACTTAGGCACACGAATGGTCTTGGTTTCATACAAAGCTCATAATCGAAGAGCCTTGACCTCAAACATTGATGGTCCAATATCCTGACATAGATCAATTTAAACTTTAAGTAGTATAGGAAGAAACAATAGATAATTTAAGGTTAAATTGCATATTTTTATCATTTACGTTTATTGTACATTTTAAACTGACCCTATACAAGAATTCCATATTAGAATATTTTTAAATCAAAAGTCACTACTATACGAGATTATGAGAAATGTGCATAAGTCAAAAGGTTTTTTTTTCACCTTTGCTTAGAACTTTATATAAAAACCCAACTGACATTTATTTTATCCATAAACTTATGGAAGAGTTGCATCATTTTGTATGGTGCACGACTCACTCACAATCAATTTTTATTTATTGAATGAATTGGATAAAGGAAAAATGGAAATACATTGATGAGTTAGTTACATACAATTATGTAATATAATTTCATAACTAGTGACATCAAGCACCAGTGGTCTAGTGGTAGAATAGTACCCTGCCACGGTACAGACCCGGGTTCGATTCCCGGCTGGTGCAATTTCGAGGGAGCTATGATAATAAATATTCACGGTGTTGGGTAACATCACATAATCTGAATTGTTAGATGAAATCAATATGTTTGAGCTCCCTCTTTTTTTCTTCTTCTTGCGTGATGTTCTTCACCATGTCTTGTATATATGTTATACTCATTCGATCTAATATGATGACATGTATTTGTCAGTGGTGTGCTACAGAAATATGTAGATCATACAACAACAAAAGCCTTCCTAACTTGAAAGAATGCAAGATAAATGATAACAATAACAGCAAAATTGACACATTTCATTATCAAGTTGTAACATAACTGCCATTGGTGTTGTCAGCGTCGAAACCAAAGCCATTACTATGTAGATAAAATAGTATCCTGATTCCTTCACAATTCACTACCGTTAACAACGTAACACTCACTTCAGATTGAAGGTGTATCAGTGACCGACACATGTTTTGACATTCAACCATTCCATTTTCACAAAGTATTATTCGTGTCAGCGTGTCACAGTCGTTTCCATTTATACGTGCTTTATTGACTGTTAAATCTTCTCACTGTGTATGACTTAGGCACACGAATGGTCTTGGTTTCATACAAAGCTCATAATCCAAGAGCCTTGACCTCAAACATTGATGGTCCAATATCGTGACATAGACCAGTTTAAACTTTAAGTAGTATAGGAAGAAACAATAGAGAATTTAAGGTTCAATTGCATATGTTTATCCTTTACGTTTATTGTACATTTCAAACTGACCATATACAAGAATTCCATATTAGAATATTTTTAAATCAAAAGTCACTACTATACGCGATTATGAGAAATGTGCATCAAACAAAAGCTTTTTTTTCACCTTTGCTTAGAACTTTATATAAAAACCTAACTGACATTTATTTTATCCATAAACTTATGGAAGAGTTGCACCATTTTGTATGGTGCACGACTCACTCACTCACAATCAATTTTTATTTATTGAATGAATTGGATAAAGGAAAAAAGGAAATACATTGATGAGGTACCTACATACAATTATGTAATATAATTTCGTAACTAGTGACATCAAGCACCAGTGGTCTAGTGGTAGAATAGTACCCTGCCACGGTACAGACCCGGATTCAATTCCCGGCTGGTGCAATTTCGAGGGAGTTATCATAATAAATATTCTTGGTGTTGGGTAACATCACATAATCTTAATTGTTAGATGAAATCAATCTGTTTGAGCTCCCTCTTTTTTTTCTTCTTCTTGCGTGATGTTCTTCACCAGGTCTTCAATATATGTAATACTCATTTGATCTAATCTGAATTGTTAGATGAAATCAATATGTTTGAGGTCCCTCTTTTTTTCTTCTTCTTGCGTGATGTTCTTCACCATGTCTTCAATATATGTAGTACTCATTTGATCTAATCTGATGACAGGTATTTTTCAGTGGTGTGCTACAGAAATATGTAGACCATACAACTACAAAAGCCTTCCTAACTTGAAAAAATGCATGATAAATTATAACAATAACATCAAATTTGACACATTTAATTATCAAGTTGTAACATACCTGCCAATCGTGTTCTCAGCGTCGAAACCAAAGTCATTACTATGTAGATAAAATAGCATCCTGATTCCTTCACAATTCCTTACCTTTAACTACGTAACACTCACTTCAGATTGAAGGTGTATCAGTGACCGACACATGTTTTGACATTCAACCATTCCATTTTCACAAAGTATAATTCGTGTCAGCGTGTCACAGTCGTTTCCATGTATACGTGCTTTATAGACTGTTAAATCTTTTCACTGTGTATGACTTAGGCACACGAATGGTCTTTGTTTCATACAAAGCTCATAATCCAAAAGCTTTGACCTCAAACATTGATGGTCTAATATCCTGATATAGATCATTTTAAACATTAAGTATTATAGGAAGAAACAATAGAGAATTTAAGGTTCAATTCCATTTTTTTTATCCTTTACGTTTATTGTACATTTCAAAGTGACCCTATACAAGCATTCCATATTAGAATATTTATAAATCAAAAGTCACTACTGTACGAGATTATGAGAAATGTGCATAAAAAAATCTTTTTTTCATCTTTCCTTAGAACTTTATATAAAAACCTAACTGATATTTATTTTATCCATAAATTTATGGAAGAGTTGCACCATTTTGTATGGTGCACGACTCACTCACAATCAATTTTTATTTATTGAATGAATTGGATAAAGGAAAAAAGGAAATACATTGATGAGGTAGCTACATACAATTATGTAATATAATTTCATAACTAGTGACATCAAGCACCAGTGGTCTAGTGGTAGAATAGTACCCTGCCATTGTACAGACCCGGGTTCGATTCCCAGCTGGTGCAATTTCGAGGGAGCTATGATAATAAATATTCATGGTGTTGGGTAACATCACATAATCTGAATTGTTAGATGAAATCAATCTGTTTGAGCTCCCTCTTTTTTTCTTCTTCTTACGTGATGTTCTTCACCATGTCTTCAATATATGCAATACTCTTTTGATCTAATATGATGACAGGTATTTGTGAGTGGTGTGCTACAGAAATATGTAGATCATACAACTACAAAAGCCTTCCAAACTTGAAAAAATGCATGATAAATGATAACAATAACAGCAAAATTGACACATTTCATTATCAAGTTGTAACATAACTGCCATTGGTGTTCTCAGCGTCGAAACCAAAGCCATTACTATGTAGATAAAATAGTATCCTGATTCCTTCACAATTCACTACCGTCAGTGGCGGAGCCAGGATTATTTCGGAGCCTGGGCACAATATAACAGTACAGCAAGAACAAATAAAGATGCTACACAAACTAGAAAAAACCAATAAAATATGAGTCAAATAAAAAGGATGAAATATAACATACCAATAGTGTACTACATGAAATTAGGAGGCAAATGCCCGTTTCGAGAGTTCTTTGACTGGAAGGTTCGATTAATATCAACATCATCAAGTGACTTAAATATCTCCCGCTCGGTGTAACATATCATCAAGTCATTGAGCCACTTCTCGTTCATCTTGTTGCGCAATTTAGTCTTAATAATCTTCATTGCTGAAAAAGCCCTTTCAACAGATGTTGTCGACACCGGTAATATCAAAGCCAAACCAATAAGTTTGTAGACCAATAGAAATACGAAATGTTTATCTGTTTGAACCATCTTCATAGCCAAACTTTGAACATCTCCACAAGTAGAAAATGAAACATGTCTTTTCACGTGAACTACAAAAGTCTCAAGTTGCTCCCTTATTATTCCACGGTCATCATCAGTAAAGTCTTCATGATAAAAATCAGCAAGACGAGCAAGCTTATCAACATCAAACTTGGAGAAAGAATCCTTCGGGTCAAGACATGATAAACAATTAAGTACACTGTTACTTTCTTCACTAAAGCGATGATCCATCTCCACACATATTTTGACAATAGCAACATAAAAAATCTCTGCACGGTAATGATGAAGATTAGTGATAGTCCTCCCTTTTAGCCTTGAACGACCCCGAACCGGTATTTCTCCATCCATATTTGGCATCGGAATACCTTTAGCAATACAAAAGTCTTGGACATTAACAAAGAAATTATCCCAACCACTCTCTCTCAATGTGGCCAACCGAGTTTTGACATCATCAATTAAATCCATGGCAAGCACAATATTAAGATCTTTTCTTTGCAAGATTCTTGAAAGATCATTTGTAATACCAAAAAACTTTAACAATAACTTCAAAATGAAAGAAAATTTAAAACTCTCCATTTTTTCTATCAAACCCGCCGCTTGTGATGGAGTACGTCCAAACTCATCAACCGTACTAAGCACATGTAACACGGAGGACCACATTTGATCCAAACGAAGCAAGGAAGTATGATGTGAACCCCATCTAGTATCTCCGGCTTTAGCGATACTTGATTCTTGGTGCTTACCCTTTCCTTTAGATATCTCACCACTTTCAAGTTTGTCCATAATATCTTTGTTTTGTGCCTCCCTTAAAGCATCCATTCTCTTGCAAGATGCACTTGTTGTAGTTACAATCAAGGAGATATACTCAAAGAAATCATGAATAGATGAGCAACTACTAACAACGGACACAACTACCAATTGCAAACGGTGAGCATAACAATGGACATATAAAGCATAAGGGTTTTCATCAAAAATCTTTCTTTGCAAACCATTAAATTCACCTCTCATATTTGAAGCCCCATCATATCCTTGCCCTCTTAACCTTGAAATAGATAGCATGTGACGATCAAGAACACTATAAAGAGCACCCTTTAGTGCCTCAGATGTAGTATCTTTGACATATTGTAGAGCAAGAAATCGTTCCACAACTTCCCCTTTGTCGTTCACAAACCTAAAAAAAAAAAATCAACAAGGTTACATAATTACAAGATAATAGAAATTGAAAAATACAACTACTAACCTAAACATCACCGCCATTTGCTCTTTGACGGAAATATCACGTGACTCATCAATAAGCACGGAGAATTGTCTATCACCAAGCTCTTCCATAATCACCTTGGTAACTTCATGTGCACAAGACGTTGCAAATTCCTTTTGAATGTTACCGCAAATCATTATGCAAGTTTGTGAACCACGGTCAAAAGCATCTCTCACTTGTTCATTATTAGATTTTACCCAATCTACCATCTCTCTAAAATTGCCCTTGTTTAGAGAAGTAAGGGATTCATCATGGCCACGGAAAGCCATGCCTTATGCTATGAGAAATCTTGCACAATCTAAGGAACAAGTTAAACGGATCTTATACAATTCTTCCGATTCTCTAGTTGCTCTAAGAAAGTTAGTTGCTATACTTTGTCTTTGATTATTATAATCATCACAGTCTTTCATACATAAGTTGTGCATACTACCATGACCACCAACATGATCTTTCAAGCCTTTTGATGCATGCTTCCAATCTCTATATCCGTCTTTGGTGAAGACTTCATAACCAAAGTGTTCGGCCCTCCCGGGTTTCGTAAAGAGAAAGCAATGGAAACAATAAGCAGCATCCTTGAACTTGCTGTATTCTATCCGTGGATGCTTTACATACCATGATTTACAAAATGCTCTTGGTCTTGGTTCTCTTGCAACTTGAGTACGAGGAAATTTTTCCAAAATTGGTTGTGTTGGACCCTTCAATATATATGCCCTTCTCATTTGGTCTTGAATATCCGGAGCATACTCATTAATTTGTTTCCTAAGACCCGGATCACGCACAATTTCATTTAAATTAAACTCATTAACCACATTACTAGGCAGTGGTTCTTCTACTTCGGCTTCCGATTGCACAATATTCACATTCTCAGTACTTGTTATAGGAACGTAATACTTCCTCATCTAAAATTAAATGATGCAAAATTAATAAACAAGTTCATCTATAAACTTAACAAAAACCTACAGGTATTTATTTTCAAAAATTCATCTAAAAATCTAAAAACCTACAAGTTCATCTAAAAATCATGTACATCTATTTATTTTCAAAAATTCTAGATTGAGATTGAAATTAAGAGGCAAAGAAACAAATTATAACAAACAAACAGATAACAGAATAAACACCACTGGTAATGTAACAAAAACAGAACAAGCTAGCAGATTGAGATTGAAATTACACCAGGGCAGGGAGCAAAAACAAGCTAGCAGAAAACAAAACAAATCAAGAGGTGTATAATATAACAGCCAGCAAAAATAAAACAGAAAAGCAGCCATGAAAATCAAGCTTGAGATTTGAGATTGAAAATACCTAATTGAGCAGCTCAGAGAAAAATTGAGATTGAGGGTGAAAACGAGAAGGAGATTGAGAGTCTGAGAGGTAGATGTTGCGATTGAGAGTGAGAGTGAGAGGCTTGATCGGCGATTCGGAGGTTCTAGGCGGTGGAGATCGAGAGTTGAGACCGAGTTCTGTGAGAAAGTGTGAGTGCGTGTTTCTTGTTCCTCTTATGAGCGTGTTTCTATTTTTTTTGAGAGAGGCAGCGTGTTTCTTGTTTTTTTTTAATATATATATATATATATATATATATATATATATATATATATATATATATATATATATATTGGGCCAGAGCCTGGGCACGTGCCCAGGCTAGCTGGGCCTTCCAACCGCCACTGACTACCGTTAACAACGTAACACTCATTTCAGATTGAATGTGTATCAGTGACCGACACATGTTTTGACATTCAACCATTCCATTTTCACAAAGTATTATTCGTGTTAGCGTGTCACAGTCGTTTCCATGTATACGTGCTTTATTGACTGTTAAATCTTCTCACTGTGTATGACTTAGGCACACCAATGGTCTTGGTTTCATACAAAGCTCATAATCCAAGAGCCTTGACCTCAAACATTGATGGTCCAATATCCTGACATAGATCAGTTTAAACTTTAACTAGTATAGGAAGAAACAATAGAGAATTTAAGGTTTAATTGCATATTTTTATCCTTTACGTTTATTGTACATTTCAAACTGACCCTATACAGGAATTCCATATTAGAATATTTTTAAATCAAAAGTCACTACTATACGAGATTATGAGAAATGTGCATAAAACAAAAGCTTTTTTTTTTCACCTTTGCTTAGAACTTTATATAAAAACCCAACTGACATTTATTTTATCCATAAACTTATGGAAGAGTTGCATCATTTTGTATGGTGCACGACTCACTCACAATCAATTTTTATTTATTGAATGAATTGGATTAAGGAAAAAAGGAAATACATTGATGAGGTACCTACATACAATTATGTAATATAATTTCATGACATCAAGCACCAGTGGTCTAGTGGTAGAATAGTACCCTGCCACGGTACAGACCCGGGTTCGATTCCCGGCTGGTGCAATTTCGAGGGAGCTATGATAATAAATATTCATGGTGTTGGGTAACATCACATAATCTGAATTATTAGATGAAATCAATATGTTTGAGCTCCCTCTTTTTTTCTTCTTCTTGCGTGATGTTCTTCACCATGTCTTGTATATATGTTATACTCATTTGATCTAATATGTCACACATTTCATTATCAAGTTGTAACATAACTGCCATTGGTGTTCTCAGCATCGAAACCAAAGCCATTACTATGTAGATAAAATAGTATCCTGATTCCTTCACAATTCACTACCGTTAACAACGTAACACTCACTTCAGATTGAAGGTGTATCAGTGACCGACACATGTTTTGACATTCAACCATTCCATTTTCACAAAGTATTATTCGTGTCAGCGTGTCATAGTCGTTTCCATGTATACTTGCTTTATAGACTGTTAAATCTTCTCACTGTGTATGGCTTAGGCACACGAATGGTCTTGGTTTCATACAAAGCTCATAATCCAAGAGCCTTGACCTCAAACATTGATGGTCCAATATCCCGACATAGATCAGTTTAAACTTTAAGTAGTATAGGAAGAAACAATAGAGAATTTAAGGTTCAATTGCATATTTTTATCCTTTACGTTTATTGTACATTTCAAACTTACCCTATACAAGAATTCCATATTAGAATATTTTTAAATCAAAAGTCACTACTATACGAGATTATGAGAAATGTGCATAAAACAAAAGCTTTTTTTTCACCTTTGCTTAGAACTTTATATAAAAACCTAACTGACATTTATTTTATCCATAAACTTATGGAAGAGTTGCACCATTTTGTATGGTGCACGACTCACTCACTCACAATCAATTTTTATTTATTGAATGAATTGGATAAAGGAAAAAAGGAAATACATTGATGAGGTACCTACATACAATTATGTAATATAATTTCGTAAAAAGTGACATCAAGCACCAGTGGTCTAGTGGTAGAATAGTACCCTGCCACGGTACAGACCCGTATTCGATTCCCGGCTGGTGCAATTTCGAGGGAGTTATCATAATAAATATTCATGGTGTTGGGTAACATCACATAATCTGAATTGTTAGATGAAATCAATCTGTTTGAGCTCCCTCTTTTTTTTCTTCTTCTTGCGTGATGTTCTTCCCCAGGTCTTCAATATATGTAATACTCATTTAATCTAATCTGAATTGTTAGATGAAATCAATATGTTTGAGCTCCCTCTTTTTTTCTTCTTCTTGCGTGATGTTCTTCACCATGTCTTCAATATATGTAGTAGTCATTTGATCTAATCTGATGACAGGTATTTGTCAGTGGTGTGTTATAGAAATATGTAGACCATACAACTACAAAAGCCTTCCTAACTTGAAAAAATGCATGATAAATTATAACAATAACATCAAATTTGACACATTTAATTATCAAGTTGTAACATACCTGCCAATCGTGTTCTCAGCGTCGAAACCAAAGTCATTACTATGTAGATAAAATAGCATCCTGATTCCTTCACAATTCCTTACCGTTAACTACGTAACACTCACTTCAGATTGAAAGTGTATCAGTGACCGACACATGTTTTGACATTCAACCATTCCATTTTCACAAAGTATAATTCGTGTCAGCGTGTCACAGTCGTTTCCATGTATACGTGCTTTATAGACTGTTAAATCTTTTCACTGTGTATGACTTAGGCACACGAATGGTCTTTGTTTCATACAAAGCTCATAATCCAAAATACGAAGAAACAAAAGAGAATTTAAGGCTCAATATCATTTTTTATCCTTTATGTTTATTGTACATTTCAAACTGACCCTCTACAAGCATTCCATATTAGAATATTTTTAAATCAAAAATTGCTATTGTACGAGATTATGAGAAATGTGCATAAAACAAAAGCTTTTTTTTCACCTTTCCTTAGAACTTTCTGAAGGTATGAAAAACACAAGAGGGGGGGGGGGGGGGGGGGGGGGGCTATCAGAGTCTTTTTGCAGCGGATAAGAACAAAAACACAATAGAGAGAGGGAGCTAACATACAGAGATTTATACTGGTTTCCCTCACAAACCGAGAGTACTCCAGTCCCCTTGCACTTTCAAGGGATTTCACTATAATCGCACAAGATTACAATCCTAATGCTCAAGCACACTAGCAAGAGACTTCTCAAATGCTCAAGTTACAACTAACAAGAGGTTTCTTACAAACAAACTCACACAAGAGTATATAACTTAATTTATAAGCTTTCTAAGACTCAATACACTTAACACAATAAGTGAATATTATAATTTGATCTTCAGAGGTTTAGACAATTATGAATTAGAAAGGTTCTTTTTTGAGTATATCTTCAAAAATAGTTTCTTTCAATTGTTCATTAGTCTTTTTTTTCATTCTTCAAGGACGTCTATTTATATAAAACAAATAGAGACATTGTAGAAGAGTTCCATTGTAGATGGAAAGCTGTAAGAAGATTATTGCTTGAAGTATGAAATTGAATTTCTGTCCCAAAAGGGATAATTCAATTCCACTACTTTGTTTATGTTACTTTGCTCCACCATTTGGAGTAATGGTAGTACAACCAATACAATACGCTCCTCTTGATGATAAGGTTGAAAATAAGAACGTTGTATATATGTTATCCTTTGTTCATGAGCTGTCATCTATCAAGGAATGTCCTAGAAGTTTTAGATTTATCAAATCAAAACATTTTGTAAAATAGAGTATTCTTCAGGACTAGTATGACTTTATCTTCTAAAGGTCTTGAAAATTTAGCTTCTGATGGACTTCAACGGTGTAGCCTCTGAAGGTCTTCAGAGTTAGATGCTTCAGATCTTTACAATATCCCTTCAGATCTTTACAATATCCCTTCAGAGTCAGCTTCTTCAAAATATGTCAATCTTCAAGAATTTATAAGAACATTTTCTTCGTTCTAATCAAATGTGCTTCAATTTAAGAACTTTATCCATATCAATACTTTGCACGCTTGATTAAAATTATTAGTACCACCAATTATTTATTTAATACTTTGTTATCATCAAAACTTCTAAAAGAGTTTCCTTTTAAAACTCATTTTGTTCCAAGACTTTATATAAAAAACTAACTGACATTTATTCTATCCATAAATTTATGGAAGAGTTGCACCATTTTGTATGGTACACGACACACTCACAATCAATTTTTGTTTATTGAATGAACCGGATAAAGGAAAAAAGGAAATACATTGATGAGGAAGCTACATACAATAGTGTAATATAATTTCATAACTAGTGACATCAAGAATCGGTGGTCTAGTGGTAGAATAATACCCTGCCACGGTATAGATCCGGGTTCGATTCCTGGATGGTGCAATTTCGAGGGAGCTAGGATAAAAAATATTCAAGGTGTTGGGTAGCATCACTTAATCTGAATTGTTAGATGAAATTAATCTGTTTGAGCTCCCTCTTTTTTTCTTCTTCTTGCGTGATGTTCTTCACCATGTCTTCCATATATGTACTACTCATTTGATCTAATATGATGACATGTATTTGTCAATGGTGTGCTACAAAAATATGTAGATCATACAACTACAAAAGTCTTCCTAACTGGAAAAAAATGCATGATAAATGATAACAATAACATCGAAATTGACACATTTCATTATCAAGTTGTAACATACCTGCCAATGGTGTTCTCAGCGTCGAAACCAAAGCCTTTACTATGTCGATAAAATAGTATCCTGATTCATTCACAATTCACTACCATTAACTATGTAACACTCACTTCAGATTGAAGGTGTATCAGTGACCGACACATGTTTTGACATTCAACCATTCCATTTTCACAAAGTATTATTCATGTCAGCGTGTCACAGTCGTTTCCATGTATACGTGCTTTATAGACTTTTAAATCTTCTCACTGTGTATGACTTAGGCACACAAATGGTCTTGGTTTCATACAAAGCTCATAATCCAAGAGTCTTGACCTCAAACATTGATGGTCCAATATCCTGATATAGACCAGTTTAAACTTTCAACAGTATATAGGAAGAAACAGAAGAGAAAAATATAAGGTTCAAATGCATTTTTTGTCCTTTACGTTTATTGTACATTTCAAGTTGACCCTCTGCAAGCATTCCATATTAGAATATTTTTAAATCAAAAGACGCTACTATACGAGATTATGAGAAATGTGCATAAAACAAAAGCTTCTTTTTTTTACATTTCCTTAGAACTTTATATAAAAACCTAACTGGCATTTATTTTATCCATAAAACTATGGAAGCGTTGCACCATTTTGTATGGTGCCCGACGCACTCACAATCAATTTTTATTTATTAAATGAATTGGATAAAGGAAAAAAGGAAATGCATTGATGTGGTAGCTACATACAATTATGTAATATAATTTCATAACTAGCGACATCAAGCACCAAATTCGTGTTTTTGGGTAACATCACTTAATCTGAATCGATAGATGAAATTAATTCGTTTGAGCTCCCTCTTTTTTTCTTCTTCTTGCGTGATGTTCTTCACTATGTCTTCAATATATGTAATACTCATTTGATCTAATCTGATGACCAGGTATTTGTCAGTGGTGTGCTACAGAAATATGTAGATCATACAACTACAAACTAAAAACCTATTATTTTACGCGAGGGTCATAAGACGAGAATAACTATGGTCATCTTGCAGTATATGGGAGAAAGGAGAGAAAAGAACTTAATGGGTCCACCAATCTGATAAACATGAGAATAGGGATTAGGTTGGGTTAGGGCATGCCTATGGGGACCGTTCTGTTAAATAACTCGATAACTCGAGAGAACATAGGTAATACTATTATCCCACCTTTAGAGTGAGGAGAAGATTGCGAAACCAAAGTCATAGTGACGAATTGTGATCTCGGGGCACTTTTTATTATTGTCGTACCTTTTAGTTTAATTTACTTGTATACCTTCTTACAATCCAACTAAACCTCAATATAATCTCTCTCAACACATCTACATAGTTCATCTTCTTGCCTCTCATCTCGTATATATAATAATTTCATCTTAGGTTTTAAGGAATTTTACCTTACCTTGTTTCTCATTAGTCCATATGAATTTGATACTCTTTATTACAACGATATACTCGTGCACTTGTGAACGTATCAAAACATTCACTCTCCCTTCTTCTCTTCCGGAAAGGCAATATCATTAAAGTCACCTTCAACTAACCAGCTAACCAACTATCACTCATACTTCTACTAATATTATACTAATTAGCCCACAATTCTCGACGAAGTTCCTCACGCGCGAAGACTATCATAAATTACCGCGAAGGTCCAGCTTACCCAAAATACCTCCAACAAACCCTCTACAATCCAAGTAACACAAACTATCAAATCCAAGAAGCTTGATGGTGTTACCTAGTTTTGATGATCCAACTCTGGTTTCCATAATAACAATGATCTCAGACTTATTATTTTATTATGTACAGTCATTAGGGGGTGAAAATTTGAACTCCATTCACGGGCCACTAAATAGTGACCATTTATCGGGCTTTTGTGTAGTCTTTTTCTCATTGGAACAGTAAACCTAAAATCACTAATATTTAAGACTCCTTCACTAAACCCTAATAACAGGTTAGTGCCTCCGTTGGCCTTAGTGCCTCCGTTGGCACCTTTCACAAACATGGCACAAAAAATCATAGCAGAGCACTTTTTCTGACAATACAAAATCCTAGTTTCATTGTTCTGATTTTGTTCCTTCTTCTGCGTCATTTTTGTTCCTCTCAGATCTTATGCATCCTTCAACATCCACCAATGGATTTTCTTCATACCCCAAATCACATGCAACTCCAGACCAATCACACCGTCCACTTGCGGGGGGGGCCGTTTTAAGTCAGAGTTTTCTTACTCTGTATGAACTGGCCCACCGAGACTGTTCTTTTGATTTCATGAATGGTTGACATTTGAGATCTTATTTTTCGCAATCACCTCTGACAAAGGCAGCAGTAGTGAAATATTTCTTGGCTGAATGTTGGTTCAAATCGGCTCCACACTACGAATGGCCACAAATTAGAAATCTGAACCAGTCCGATTTTCTAAAACACCATTTAGCTCATGTACTCGGTGCTTTTTTGATATGGAAGAAGTGTCATCATCATGAGCAGTCAGGATGAAAGATGGAATATTAGAGCTTTTCATTTTCTCTACGAGCTCATATATTTCCATGTCAGGCAACTGAGCCTCCACAACCACAAGGTTGATCTCGTTCTTTTTATCCCCGGTAATGTATAAAGCCTCGGAAGCTAGTGTAGCAGTTGCAACTAGTAATGAAAGAATATTTGGATGGAGATTTGAAATGGTGAGTCCATATATTTAGGTTGATATTTTGCCTCTCATTTTTTTGTGATACTATTCAATGCTAATGCTATACCTTGTGCAGGGATGTTGATGATGCTAATGCTAATGCTATACCTCTGAAGAGCGGCCGCAATCAATTTAATCCAATGCTGCAAGGTGTTGGCTAGCATATTGTCTGATCATTGGATTGGCTAAAGTTCTCTTAAGCCTGGGTAAGGAAATCAAATATACCCTAACGTAATCATTATATTTAATAGATCTTAATCATTATATTTAATAGATCTTATTATCGTTTGTTGTTTGTGATTCCGAATGAAATATGACTGAAATGAATGTGCCAGTGTTATCTGCCTTGATGATAATTGTTAACAAGGTTTTAATTGTGTTGTGGTCGTGATGCTATTGATTGCGACTTGGTCTTAATTGTGGTTATGGTTATTGTAGGCTGATTTAAAAATTTGACTTAGGCTCAGTTCAAAGGCTATAATAGTATTTTGACTCCGTTGATGTATCGGTATCAGTTACATATTCGATACCAATGAAGTATCCAGTTGCATATTCTAATGTCAATGCAATATTTTTGTGTGAGTGTGTTTATGTGTCCATTTAAACAATTTTATTCTCTACTGCATATTTGTGCTAATAATATTTTTTCATTGCGTTTTTTATTTTAAATTACAATTACAATTATATATTTATGAAATTTTATGATTTTGCCTTTTTCATTTCTGTGTATGTATCTAAGATGCACCTTACATTTCTCAAGGATATGCATATAGTTGTAATGGAAATGCTCCGATATGTATGTATCCAATACTCGTATCATATGTATGTATCAGAGGTGCTCAATATGCTCCGACACTCACTCGACATTTTTTTCAAACAGGCTCAGTTCTCTGTGTATTATAAGCTCTTTTATCATGGAGTCTGATGAACCCCAGTCAGCGGAACTGAGGAAGTACACTCGTCTGGTAGCCGGTGTCAAAGTGTTGGTTGTGGATGCTAATTCAACATGCCAAGCAGTTATATCAAAATTGCTTCTTTCACTTGTATATGAGGGTAATTTGCACTTCTTTTGGAAGCTAAAAGTTATTTTTACTATTTATATTTGTGGCTAATATACTGCTCAACTTCACTCAGATTTCATTGCAACCTTAAAGTTTCGGATATTCCATATTGCTAGCTGTTATATATCTAGTAAACTTAAGAGTCAATATGTTTTTTCAATGTGGTTTAAGTTTTGATCGATCAATCATATTCATCGACTCTGTTCTGTCAGCCAACCACGTTTCTTGTTTAATGTATGCATGTTTCTTCCTTTTTTGAGCTCGTTATATAATCCGATAACTTATTTTAACGTAACCATGAAAGTTATTCTTGCTTCTTGAGGCTAAACTGTAGATATTGTTTCCAAATTTCCTTTTTTTCTACTTAATTTTAAGAAACTTTTTTTACTCTTGCTATGCATAATGTAATTTTTTTAGATTTATTTATTCATAAAATGTTTATCTTGACATTCTTTCAGTACTAGTTACAACTGCTACACTAGCTTACCAGACTTTATCCATTATCGGGGAGAAGAAGAACGAGATCAACCTTGTGCTTGTGGAGGCTCAGTTGCCAGACATTGAAATATATGACCTCATAGAGAAAATGAAAAGTTCTAATATTCAATCTTTCGGTAAGTTCTAAGATCATCTTTGGCTTTTTTATTTTCTTGAAACCTCATATGCCGGACTTGAGCTCAATCGTAAACTGACAGTAACTATTTGTTGCAATTGTAGTTATGACGGCTTATGATGAAGACATTCCTCCATATCAAAAGAACCAAGTTCAAGAGCTAAATTGTGATTTAGAAAGCCGGTTCAGACTTCTGATCTACAACAGCTTTCACAGTGTGGAACCAATTTGAACTAACATTCAATGAAGAAAGTATTTGACTTCTGGTGGCCTATGTCAAAGGTGACTGAGAAAAGCAATGGTCTCAAACACCAAACATCCATGAATTCAAAAGAACAGTCTCTCCAAAGTGTGACCAAACAAAGTGTTGATTCGCCACCATTAGTGTCCTATTAGAAAGTGTGTTATGGAGTTGTTCCATTTATGTAACTTTTGTTGCTTATAGTGATTAAGTATTGCTTACAGTGTTTTAGAATGTAAAATGATACATTTCTAGAAATTGTTACATAATTAAGCCTTTACATACTGAGCAGTGAAATGTTGCTTCATTTGAATAAGCTTGTCAAAATAATTGTTACAATACTAAGCTTTTAAATAAGCTAGATAATCATCAATGATAGACATAGCAGATGATCTGTATCCAGAACCAAAGAGATTATAATGATTTAAATAATGATAAAGCATATATAGGTCTCTCCTTTTCTCAAAGCCTGGTTGTTTAGGAATTACCTGAAGAGATCATTTGAAATTATCAACATCCAAAATTACATAATGAAATTGATGATAAACAATAAAATCAATTATCACAATATCTAATTCTAAATTGTATCAAATTATGAATTCTTGTTACCATATATATCAGCTGTCAATATTTACCTCAAAATAAGAATTATAGAATGAGCCTCCAAAACCAGCACACCAAGACATACCAAATTCTGCCTCATTGTGTCCATCTATATAGAACAAGTCAAAATCGAAAAAATAACGGTCAGTCCATCTATCAACTTAAATGGAACCAATTCCTATTTTATAACTGTCGCTGAAGAAATCGGAACTTCGTTCGGAGGTTATATGACCAAACTCTTACCACTAAGTTGACACCTCATGGATATTTTTCTTTAAATAACTGTATGATTGTTCAAGTCTCGAATATTTTGGTCACCCTAATTACATCCAAATTTAGGGGTCCTACTTGCACCTAATACTTCTAGGGCTGCATCTAAGTCAAGCTTTGTTTCCTACTTCTCATTCTTAGCTCAGTAACTTATTTCCAAATGCGTGATAAAATATCAAGTTTTGTGTCAAGGGCACACCAAAAAAGTAGATAAGAACCAACGTTATGTTGATTCAAGTGGAACTAGACTCGAATCATTTAAACAATGTTTCAAGTTCGAACTTTGTGGATAGAAAAAAAAAGAGGTGGTCGGGAGGGGAGACCAGTAGCCAATCAAATTCCACAAAAAGAGATTAGCCGTCGGATAGTTTGCACTGCACCAATGATGTAGTTACCAAAAAGAAAAGTAGCTAAGGAAGCTCACAAGATACTTTACATTACATATCATATAGAAGAAAAAGCTACATTATAAAAACCAAATTGAACTTTACATTACAGATCAAACAATTTATTTATTGAATGAATTGCATAATGATATCTTACTATTGTTCAACCGCAAAAGGAAAAAAATAACACATTGATGAGGTAACTATTTATAATTATGTAATATGTTTTTCATGAAGCATTAGTGGTCTAGTGGTAGAATAGTACCCTGCCACGGTACAGACCCGGGTTCGATTCCCAGCTGGTGCAATTTCAAGGGAGCTGTGATGATAAATATTCATGGTGTTGGGTAACATCACTTAATCTGAATCATTAGATGAAATGAATGACTCTGAGCTCCCGGTCTAGTTGTAGAATAGTACCTTCCCACGGTACAGACGCAGGTTTGGTTCCCGGCTGGTGCATAAATGGGAGCTATGATGAAAATATTACTGGTGTAGGGTAACATCACCAAATCCTGAACCATAGGATGAAAAGAATACCTCGGAGCTACCCTTCTATTTTTATTTTTTTTCTTTTGCAATTGAAAATGTTCTGGTTTGGTTCTAAGTACCAAAGCCTAAAGAAAAGGACCCATGACACATATCAACATCAACCATAATTTATGGAAAAAGTTTACTTCCTACTCCTTAAATTGTACTCCTACTCCCATAAATCCCGTTAAACCCAAATTTTCCCTTGACATTTTAAAAAAATAAAACTACTTATTTATTGAATGAATTGCATAATGATATCTTACTATGAATATACAGCCGTGAAAGGAAAAAAAGAAACACATTAATGAGGTAGCCGGATACAACTATTTAATATAATTTCATAAAAACAATATCAAGCACCAGTGGTCTAGTGGTAGAATAGTACCCTGCCACGGTACAGACCCGGGTTCGATTCCCGGCTGGTGCAATTATGAGAGAGCTGTGATGAAAATTCTTGTGGTGTTGGGTAACATCACCTAATCTAAACCAATTGGGATGTAAAGAATACCTCTGAGCTCCCTCTTTTATTTTCTTTTGCAATTGAAAATGTTGTGGTTATGTTCTATTCTATGCACATTTTTAAGAAATAAACTTTAACTTTTCCGGTTGGTACACAAAAAATTGGAAATGCTTGACTTACAATAACATGCTGGGTCCAATATGACAGGCTCTCCATTTTTGTCAGAGCTTACATTTCCACTCCAAAGATCGCCATGTAGCAAGCATGGTTCTATCACCACATCGTCAAACAGCGGCGTGATGTTTTCCACCAGTCTCTTCCCTGTTAAACAAGTCAATCAAATATAAAACGTCGAGCCTTAGGAGAGTCTAGTACTTGTAACCATGCCAGTACTTGTAAAGAATCCAAATTGCAATGTGAAAATGTCACAAACAAATGGCAAGTTTCACAAAGCTCATATGTCATATGTCTCGGTTGTTTGTACTTACTTAGTCTCTTATGTAAAATGTCTTCAATATATATAATAGTTAAGTTAATTGAGATTAAGAACAGTATTAATGTATTGGAATAAAATTACCTTTTTCAAAAATGGTCCTGTCACTATATTGGTCTAATGCAAGCTGCAACTGGTAACCTAATCTATGCTCTCCGTAAAATTTAATCCAATCTGATGACCATGTATTTATCTGTGGTGTGCTACAACAAAATGGAGATCATATAAGTGCAAACTACAAAACCCTTTCTAACATGGAAAAATGCATGATAAATGATATAATAATAACAATTACAACAAAATTTATACATTCGGGAAAACCCGTGTTCAATTCCTAGTGGGAACAATGCTCGGTCAGGCTTTACTTACCTCACGGCCAAATTTTGTATTATTGGGGTCTCCTTCGCCTAGTAACCAGAGGTTATCAAAAATAAAATAAAATCATACATCTCATGATCAAGTTGTAACATACCTGCCGATGGTGTTCTCAACGTCGAAGCCAAAGCCTTTACTAGATTTCCCAGCTTTATGCATTTCAGCAAGCTTCCTCCCTAGAATTGACTGGCAAGCAAGAAATTACTATTAAGGTGCACAAGATTTCCTAATTAGAAGTATTTTCTAAGAAACTCACCTGATCGCCTCTAGATCCACCAAATTCTATGAATTCCATAATGATGAAAGAACCACCCGTCGGTAGCGGTCCAACCTACAAATCCTAGCAACAAGTTATCTCAATTTCTCTCCAACTAGCAAAAACAGTATGCTAATTCCTTCTCAATTCACCACACTGTCACTTCATACTGAAGTCGTGTCTTGTGTCAAACACATGTCGGTGACCGACACAGTCATAAGACCAACACATGTTGCTACATTGATCATTACATTTTGTGTTGACGTGTCGGTGTCGTTTCCGTGTTTGTGCTTCATAGAATGTTAAATCTTCTCACCTTGTACGGCTTAGGCACACGAATGGTCTCGGTTTCATACATAGCTCCTAAACCAAGAGCCTCTGCCTCAAACATTGATGGTCCAATACTCCTGATATAAAGCTTATCATATGTATAAGGAGAAACAAAAAGGAATTTAACTTTCACTCAAAGATGATTGAAAATAAATAATGCAACAAATCCAAATCAGCAGAATGAATGTTTCATTCAAAGTTCATAGTACCTGTTTGTTTTAACAAAGAAAGAACCGGCATCAGTGTCATAGCGATTCGCAAAATTGATACAACCGCCACCAACTGGACTAATTTTTGTTATCTTTGAAGCTTTCCCTTCGGAAAGAATCCACTCACTAACCGGATCCTTACTCATGCTGCATACTATTAAAATCAATAAGCTTAGAAACTTTTATATTTCACTTAAACTTATCTTAATGACACTAAACAAATAGACATCATAAACACTGGACACTAGACACCAGTAATAATTTATAAAAATTGAAGTGATTGAATGTAGCCAAATATGTCATTGTCGTTTCAGACACAAATAAGCTTTTAATTAGGAGTATCAGTGCTACATACAAGCATTCCATATTATGATATTGATTTAAATATGATTTTAGTCCATGTAAATTTTTTAGTTTGAATTTAGTCTTTGCAAATTCAAAAAGACTCTTACTTTTATCACCCTACTAATTCTCTCCCACGCCCTACGAATTTACCAAACTACCCCTGTCTGCAACTTAAGTAGCAGAAACCCCTCAAAAACACCCTACCTTTGTAACGTCCGCTACTTAAGTAGCGGACGACATTTTTCAAAAAATCTCATTTTTATAACCTCCGCTACTTAAGTAGCGGAAGGGTAAAATGGGAAAAGCATAGGGCGTGCGAGTAACCGGTTTGGCAGCAAAAGTATAGATCATTCAAAAATTGTTGCTTTTAGTCCTTGATGTCATATTTAGCCCAATATAATCATAATACGTAGAGCTGTCAAATGGGCCGGCCCGGGCTGGGCCAGACAAAATAAATGGGTCAGCCCGGCCCAACGCAATTATTATTGAGCTACCATTTATCAAGCCCTGGCCCAATACGGCGACTTTAAGGACTAAAAGCTACTGTGTTTGAATTTGTAGGAACCCAATCCAAATCAAAAAAACATATAGGACTAAAATTAAAAAAAACACACAGTAGTTACTAGGACTATATATTATTTTGAAACTAAGATTACATTATTCTTCTTCATACCCTTTTCATAAGAACAATTACACTATGAACAAGAATAACTACTGGAAAGTAAAACAATGAGAGAACATGGGTAGGATTAAACTCAAAAGAATTTTCTTTAAAACAGCTCCAATTATATACAAAATGTAACAAAATAAGTAATTTTGTGCAAATATATTGATGAGTTAAAATTGTGGTACTAAAGAAATGATTGGTGATTATTATGTATGAAACAACCTGGTACAGACAGAGTATACTAGGTATGAGGTAGTTATTGTTACTACTAGTACTGTACTTACTTGGAGATGATGATGGTTTGGTTTTGGTGAAAGAAAGTGGAGAAAGGGAAGAGAAGAATGTTGAAGTGGACATCATGGTTCACACGTGTTCACCTCAGTCTTATCCACTCTCTCTTTTCTTCTTTCTTGCCTCTTACCTTTTTACCAAACAACCACTTCCACCCTTCCTTGATTCTTTGATTTCATCTGAGGAAGAATTCCTTTGTGACTCGAGTAGTCAACTTGATGAAAATTGAAGGTAAAACATTTTTATTTTAATTTATTTATGACATCAATAACAAGTTTTTTCATGGCTGATAAGAAACTCATTTCTTTCCATAACTTTTTTTTTTTTTTTTGGTCAAGGCATAACCTTTTTTTTTAATCCTTTATTTTTATTTTTGGATTAGCTTTTGGTTCCTACTAGATGAAAGAGCTCGGACTTTGACTGCGAGGTTAAAAAAATTTATTTTCCAAAAATCTAGCATAAAAAAATCCAGTCCAAATGTAATCAGGTTTTTTTGGTACAAATCCATGTAGTCAAAATGAACATTGGGTTAGACTAGTCCATTGAACTTCGGGCCGGCGCATTATTAAAAAATTGTCATTTTTTAAAATTAATATCAATAAAAATTTATCATCGATCTAATTGAAATTTTTTATAAAAAAAATATGGTTAAATGTGTAAGCTTAAGTTATATTTACCTAAATTTTTAAAAAAAAAATCAAGTTTATAATTTATTAATTTAATTTATTTTATTTTATTTTACAGGAATCAAACTAGAGTTTAATTGATATTTAGTGCTGATATAATAATTATTTATACTTATATACAAATATATCTCAATAAAATTGATAATTATGATAAACTAATACATCAAAAATGATATAAAAAATATTGAATTAATAAGAAAAAAGTAAAATGAAATGGGTCGACCCGCCCCATTATCCCACGTGCCCCATACGGCTCAACCCGGACTCATTAATGCGTAGCCCAATAGTGAAAATAAATTGTGCAAGATGCAATGATTGTCTCGTTTGTGCATATAGCAATCCTACTCAATTTTATTTTGAACATGCATTTAATAAGATTAAAAAAATCTAATTTTACCTTATCCGACTTTCTTTAGACTTTGTTTGCAAGATGATTTTCCAAAAGAAGAAGACTTGCTTTTATTTTTATAATTTATAACACATATAAATGTTTTATAAAATAATTTGTGTGATTAAATTATTATATGATTATTTAAAAATATATATATTATACGATAATTTATCATATTTTCAAGTTTTTAAAATAGAAAAAAATTACGAATGAGCATGAATATCCTTAGCACGCAAATACAAAAGACTAATTTCTCAAAATATAATTGTAAATGGACAACAATCTTCAATAAAACTTGCTTTATTGACAAGTACTAAAGATTGCACACTAAACCTCTTGATTCAAAACTAAACTTTTATTACTTGGACCAATTCGTGTTGGTCGTCATTTAGGATATTAATTTCGCTACTAAGATTGCAATAAATAAATTCACTAAAATTAAAATTGATAAGTGATAACACTTTTTTTCCCAATATATACTAGCTATCATTCACTATATTTCATGTGGGTTTCACTAAATAATCACTAAACATAAAAATCCAAATTATTAAGTAAAACCCACAAAAATTCCATCATCATGTAGTGTAATCAAATAGTATATTTCTAGCTACTTATCTTCTAAAACCATTCCCTTATGTAAATGGATCAAGAATATACAACAACTACTTTATAACCTCTCTATGCCTGATTCTGTTTCTCTTGCATTAACTTCATCAACTTGTCTCTCATTACCATTGTTCCCTTGTGGAGGAGTATTAGATTCATTGAGAGATTGTATTATGGTGAATGTAACAGGTCTCACATGTTTTTCTTCAGAAACATTATGCAATGTTAAACGACATACTGGACATGTAGATTGTTTTCTTAGCCACATATCAATGCAAGAAAGATGAAAAGTGTGTCCACAATAAGGTATTATGCGCAATACTTCTTTTTCTTTATAATCTCCTAAACATATCACACACCTGTAAAAACCAAACTAAAATTATTAGTATATATTATATTAATTTAGAAAATAAAATTTCTTGGTATTATTTGTGGTATTAAAATATTTAGCTAAATTTTTATATCACATGAGATTGCAAGATTCATAAGAAATGCAGTGATTCTAAGTGTGGCAGAATATAAGCCGCGCCTGAATTTGGAATGTTTAGATGAAGTTTATGTTATAAAAGTTGTTAGAAAAAGTGGATCGAGTGAGTTACGTGAAATGATTTAAAAAGTCAAATCTCTCAAAACAAAGTTGATCGAGAATCAAGTAAGAAAATAAATAGACGATCAACAAAGTAGTAAATATTCCGTTATATCTATTGTTGACTCTTGGAGTGATGCAGTGACGAAGAAAGACTATAATCGAGAATATAGCGGTAAAAACCACATGTAATAATTAAGAGAAACTTTTCATTTTTATTTCTTTTTTTTTCCACTTTTTTTATTGAGTTAAGTTTATGTTTTTTTCTTAAATAAATCTCTAGCGTATATAAAAATTATAGTTTTTAATAAACAAAATTATGTTGTAGTGAAGTGTCAGCTTAATAGTAAGAGTTTGATATTGTAAATGTCAAGACACAAAGTTCACATCTTTTCGAATATCCTGATCATTAATTATTGGCAATTTATTTAATAAAAAAAATATCTTTCTCAAACCTTTTTTTTTAGAAAAATAAGAAAAGTTGTATTGATAAGCAATAATAAAAGTATAAGATATGCTACTAAAGTTTATACTATTAGAATAACAATCTATGCATGTACCCAAAGTAAAAAAGAATAACAATCTAAGTGTTGAATTTAGATTGGAGAATAATAAAAAGAGCATAAATAAATGAAATATCAGCTAAGTTGTTCTTAAGGAAATGTCTATTTTAAATAAGATTCTAGTAAAATATAAATAATTGTTAAAATGATTACTATATGAGGGAATTTTGTAGTCAATATATATAATATATGCAAATTAGAGACAACACTTAACTGTGTACATTGGATGGCACCGAAGGCTTCTTGGTTGAAATTTAAAGTTGGGATTGCAGCAACAAATGCAGGTTCAGGTTCATTAGCATGATATTCTGCCTATCAAGTAAATAATACAAAAATTAATAAGTGGTCAAAGTTAATACTTAATACTCAAGAAATACATATAAATCACACTACTAATTACCAAGAAACATGCAATTCATCTTAACAAGAAAATTTATATCAAGAAGCAAAAATATATATACATTCAAATTAACCCAAAAAACACTCATTAGTTACACCCTCCAATTGAAATTTTGATACTCAAACAAATTTCATTATATGTTCCATTTTTTTTCAAAATTGACTTATATTTAAATTACCCTTTTCCCTCAAATATCTTCAAAGTACAAAAATAAGAACAATAAATCCAAAAAAAAAAAAAAAAAATAATTCATAACAAAAAATAATGTAACATTTTAATAAATTTCAATCCATTGACTTATTATGTAATCATGTTAACAAACAAAAAGTCAACTCATAGTAATAATGATTAAGAAAAATAAGTCAAAATTAAAACTTACCCGTTCAATATCTGGTCTTGTTTGAATCTCATATATAGTACGTGATCTCACATGCCTTTCTCTAAATCTTCCACAAATTATTCTTGCACATACAAATACAATGAAAGTTGCACTCATTCCAAAACCAATAATAGTACTAACCAAATTGCCACTTACACCCATCATATCTAATTATACACCTCCACTTCACAAAACCAAAGAAATAAAAAAAAAACACAAGAAGCTAAAACAAAGAAGAAGAAGAAGAGAAAAAAGCTCTATGGTATGTTATTATATATTAATATAATTAACATAGCCCACAAGTTTCAAAAGATAAAGAAGATGATAATAAACAATGAAAATAAAAATTTATTGAGGACCCAAAAAATAACCCTTTTAAAAAAAAACAATTTTTTTTTATGTGGAATCCAAGTGGCTTTGGTGTGACTCAAAGTGAAGATGAATGGTGAGAAAAAGAAGTAGAGAGTTGTGGAAGAAGAAGGTTGATTCTGTTGCTCCTTGGAATCATATTCGTGGGGTCCATTTTTTGATTTTGACCAACTGAAAATGAGGTAAACAAAATCAAACGGTTGAGAATGGATATCAAAACTTTGTTTTTTTGTAGAAAATGATCATAACCGTCAAAAAGTGCATTGGATTTAACAGCTTATAAAACCGCTATTATAGTTATTGGTTTGGTCATTTTTGAATAAGTTAAGGTTTGTTGCGGTTCTCTCGCCCAAAGGTCAAAAATACAAATGATAATAAAAGAATTAAGTAAGAATTGTACCCAAAATAATAAAATAAATAAACGAATTAAGAATGTTTTATATTGGGTGCACAAGATTTAACTGACAAATGTTAATATTATTATACAAAATATTTTTATTTGAATTCGAGATTTTACTGTTGTTGTATGTGCGAGTTTATATTGATAATTGTCCTTTTGTCCACTATATAAAAAAAATGTTTTGTATTGGTTCCAAGTCAAATTTGCAGGTAACTTGTTCTTTTTTAAATTTCAAAAAACTAAATTAAATTATAAAGAAATTGGTAGAATGAGAAAAGGAGATTGAATATAAAACATATCAAGAATCTTCTCCTATTATCAAATAAAGAAAGAAAAAAAAAATTCTCCTATTATTGATGTAATATTAATAAATTTTTTATAAGTCAAAGAACATCTATACATCAGAGGATAAAGTAGACTTTGCCCTCATCTTTAGTCTATATTAAAAAAAATGAAATATATACAAAATTGAGTGACATAAACTTAACCTAGTGAGTGTAGGACAATGAAACATACAAACTTCTAGTTAATCCTAATAGATAAAATAGAAGTCACTAAAAAAACTTTGAGGTGAATTAACTGACCGTCAAAACGAAAATTGGTGCTAGAGGGATGTGAAGATTATTGAGTGCATATCATTGACCATCATTGTATTGTCATAAAGAAAAGAAAACGAACAAACTCCGAGCCAAGTAAAAAATATTTTGGAACGAAGGCGGTGAGATAGAGGCGACAACTCGACATTAATCTTCACTCGTGTTTCAATTTGCAAAATTTCAAATCCTAACATTCAATATGCAGTTTCAATTTGCAAAGTTCTATTTAATCTTCAAAACTCATTAGGAAGCAAATTAAAGGACATTGTAACAACAAGGAATAAAAATATAGTTTCACATTATGTGTAGTAATGTAGTTTTGCTAAATCTGATTAATGCTTGTTAATCTTGATTTTGAGCTTTTACTTTCACAACAAGCAAATTAACGAACAAATAATCACATTTGATCATCGCTTTGTCACTTGAAATAGCTCAAATTAACGTTCCAAAAGATGAAGAATAAGTTACATAGTGAATATTATTAACGTTGCAAAAATCTCAAGAATTAGATATCACACTTGAATTCCAATATTACATTTATGTTATATTCTTTTTCTGGAATAATACTCTATTGTCAACCAAATTGAGATTGTAACAAGAGAATACCACTCCAGGAAAAGAGTATTACATAGTGCATTTGAGATTCTATAATTTGTTCTACTCTAAATTGTTTGTTCTACTATTACTTTAAATAGAAAATTTTCACTTCCCAATTAGGTGGGAATGGGATACATTGTTACACAAGAAAATTCAAACTTATCTATATATTTTTTTTCACTTTATGATAGATAATTTTTAATTTAAACTTATCTATATATATTTGTTGATAAATTTAAACTTATCTATATTATCTTTAATTTTTCCTAAAAAAAAGATATTATATTTAATTTGATTTTAAATTTGTGATTGTGTTATAACTTTTTTTTATACTAAAAGAGTGGGTGGGATAATTTTCATAAAAAAACAACTTTAAGGAGATATTAGTGGGATAATTTATTTTCACAGGATAAGATGGATTTCTTTTTTTAAATAACAGAATAAAAGGGATGTAGTTTATTTTATTTTATTTTTTTATAGTGATGTAGTTAATTTACTTTCGATTAGATAAACATAAGAGTTTAATTGTTGTGCACCGTTAGTGTAAAGTTTTTTTACACATGCATCCAATGATATGTTGCCACATCATTTAATAAATGTGACACGTCATGTGTTTTTAAACACAATACATGAGATGTTGTTATATTATTAGACGCATGTATAAAATAATCATAAACTGTTGTGATTTAATTTAATTTAATTATTAAATACACGACAATCTCTTTTTTCTGAATTGTTAAACCTCAACCAAATTTCTGAAATAAAATTGAAATGCATAGAGAACACATTTGGTTGAGACGTAAAGAAATTTTTTTAAAAGAAAATAAATTCAGCATCAGGAAAAGGTTGCCACACAAGAAATATTTTTTATACATTGTCATGCAAGAAATTTATTTTTTTTGCTACACAACAAATGTTTTATCTATTCTATACTATATATAAAGAGGATAGATGTGTTTGGGGTGTCTTTTTCATAATGACAAGATTACCCTTCACTAATAGATAAAGAGGAGACATGATTTTCCAAGATTGCCCTTAACTTCTAACTATCTCTCTTTTTTAGGCGCGTAAGTTAGACACAGGCATCCGCGCCTACCTGACCCGCTAGTATCAATAATTAGATTAGATAAACTGTTGTGATTCCACGGGTACTATGTCATGTCATCCAAAATGCGTGTAGGAGGATAAATCAAATTTCGCTAACTTTGCAAGGGGTAAATAAATATTCACCATCCCCGTGAACTTAGCTTAATTTGTAAGGATATCGCAATATATGTATACGAGCTTGGGTTCGAACCCCAGACACTTCACTTATTCACTTTAAGGTAGATATTCACTAGGCTACTTACCCTAATAATAATTTTCTAAAAAACACTATTAAAATGATAAACTAAATTTTTTAAAGAGAAAAACAAATTTTTTCATAAAAAAAATTCCAAACAAACGAAACCTATATGTACCAAGTTATTCTATCTATTTTCTTGCCTACCATTGCTAACTTCCATTTTGTTTAGTTCTTATATGTTTTCCTTCAAAAAATTTCAATACGCAGTTTCAATTTGCAAAATTCTATTTAATCTTTAAAACACATTAGGAAGCAAATTAAAGGACATTGTAACAACAACGAATATTAGAATTTGGGAGGCCTATACTCAACCACAAAAGCTAGCTTGAGAGTTGAGGTTTGCACTACTTTATAATAAAGGCTATCTTTGTCATATCTCTAGCCAATGTGGGACTTCTAACACACCCCCTCACGCCCAGCACTATTGGGCTTGGTGCGTGGAATCAACAACAACGGGTGGCCCAAATATGGGAGGTCTCCACAACAAACAACAAATGGATCTAGGATAGGCTCTGATACCATATTAACTTTAGAGATTACCAAAAATAAAGACGGCTAGGGTTTCAATAATTTTACTATAGCATTGCATTCCATAAAATAAGGATTAACAAGAGAATTTATAATAATACCTAATTGACTCTAACTTACTAGTATAAAGGCCTAATAGCTTAAGCCCAAATACTGTATTATCTAACACCTACCCTCAAACTCATGATGCGTCGACAAGAAGCATTGTGAGTTTGTCAAACAAAATACAAAAAACATACTAAATAATATAAACTTTTAATACTACCCCTCAAGCTAAAGTTTACTAAACTTTAAGCTTGTTACAAATTAACCCAGAAAAATAAACCAAATCAACTAATAACCAGGCTTGGATAAGCAATTAAACCATCTATTCTTCAAACTCCAAGGGATAATAAGAGGCGACTTGAAGGTCATGGTAACCAATCTAGAGTCGGTTTCAATCCATAGATGAGACCAATTTTTTTCATAGGCACATTCAATAGCAAGGATCACTCCCATCACCTCAGCATGAAGGGCATTAACTGGACCAAGATTTTGAGCAAAACAACCTGTCAATTCACCTCTATGATTTCTAAAAATTCCAGAGCAAGCAGCATTATTTGGGAAACTAATAGCGGCACCATCAGTATTGCACTTGTACCAGCCAATCAAAGGAGGATTCCAAAGAACTTCAATAATTCTAGGAGCTTTGGAATGGTGAATATTGATTTTGAAGAACTTTAAAATCTCAAAGTCAATGATAGAAGAATTCAAAGACAATGAAGTATTGTTACCAGCCAAAGAAACTGATGTTGTGATACAAGATATGATAGAGTTCATGTTAGGCTTTAGATTATTAAATCTAACATTGTTTCGACAAAGCCAAATGTTGTTGATAATAAAGATGACAGCAGCTGTAACTGTGATTTTAAATTGGGGATTCCAACCACGATTAATGATATTCAACAAAGAGGAGTAAGAGCTGAAGTCCATGTTGAGGTTGATGATGGAAGCAAACCATTGCCATATAGCCAAAGAGAAAGGACATTCTAGGAACAAATGAGAAGATAATTCAAGATGCTTGTTACATAAGCTACACATGGAGGGTAGCGAGATAGCTCTTACCGCTAGGTTGTCATCTGTGGGCAATTTATTATGAAACAATCTCCACACCATAAAAGACTTGGAAGGGGGAATAGCAAGGTTCCATAAAGATTTAGCCCAACTAAGAGTAGGCCTTGGCTGAGAGTAAAAAAGATAAGCATCTTTCATAGTAAGTTCACCAGAAGTGGTGTGACACCAAATCAACTCATCTTCTTTATCATCAATAGGAATGGAAATGTGTTGAAGGTGACTTAAAAGTTGAGGGAAGGCTAATTGCAGCTCTATTGGAATATGTCATTGATGATTCAAAATGTATTATGAGACATTAGATTGCAACTGACTCTGAAAACTATGGTGAATATTAAACAAGCTAACAAGAGGTGAACCACTCCAGTTGTGAAGCCAGAAGTAGATCCTTTTCCCATTACCAAGAAGCCAACAAGAGTTATCCAGAAGATACTGAGTGTGAGATTTGAGCCCAGACCAAATGGAAGAGTAGATATGATGATTGATAAATCCATTGCTCCTAACTACTCTACTTCTCAAAAAAAATAGCCCAATGATTGGAAGAATTCATAAGCTCCCAAAGAAGTTTCAGGTTAGAAGCTTGATTTAAAGAAGACAAAGATCTGACCCCTAGGCCACCCTCATCAATGGGAGAACAAACAATGTGCCACGGGACAGTAACTAATTTTCTAGAGTTTAAATCACCACTCCAAAGAAAACTTCTCATGAATTTTTCTAGCTCTTTCATTAAGTTGACAGGCCAAGAGTAAATTGTTATGGAGTAAACTAACATACTTTGGATAACACTTTTGAATAACTGGACTCTACCAACATAGGACAGAAGGGAAGCTTTCCATTTGGCAAGTTTAAGCTTAATCTTGTCAAGCAAGGGAGCAAAATGAATGGATTTAAGTTTGCCCTTAAAAATGGGCACACCCAGATAAATGAAGGGAAGAGTACCAACAGAGAAACCTAAAGATTGAGCAATATGGTGGACTCTAGCATGAGACATGACACTAGCAAAAATTGTTGATTTTTGAGGATTGACAAACTGACCTGATATTTGTGCATATCTAGCAAAGAAGTATGTGAGAACCTTGAAATTTGCAGTAGTACCTTTGCAAAACAACATGACATAATCTGCATATAGGATATGAGAGGGAACGTTGTTGGTTATGGTGCCTTTAATAAGCTTTAGGTGACCATCATTGACAAGCTTTGTTAGACCTCTACTTAAAACATCTTCAGCAAGGCAAAAGAAGAGAGGTGACAAAGGGTCCCCCAGTCTGACCCCCCTAGAGCAATCAAAGAAACCTTCACTCTTACCATTATTGGAAATGGATAACTTAGCAGAGTGCAGAATGGTTGAGATCCAATGACAAAAAACATCGCTGAAACCAAAAGACTTTAAAACCTTGAGCAAGAAGGACCAATCAATTGTGTCAAAAGCTTTGGCAATGTCTATCTTGACCGCAAGGTTACCTCCGAAGGATTTATGGTGCAACATGTTAATAGATTCAGAAGTGAGACAAATGCAATCCTTTATTTGTCTACCTTTTATGAATCCCCTTTGCTCTTTTGAAATTATGTCTGGAAGGATAAGAGCTAGCCTGTCAGCAAGAATTTTTGAGATAATTTTGAATTTAAAATTGGCCATTGCAATAGGTCTAAACTGGCCAATAGTGTCAGCATCAGAAACTTTGGGAATCAAAACTACTGTGTTAGAATTAAATCCAGGCATAACCCAGTTGGTGTTAAAGAATTTCATGACTGCATTATAGACATCAACCTTGACAATATCCCAGAAAGTTTGAAAAAAAAAGGCCCCAAAACCATCAGGACCAGGAGCACCATTCTTATTCATAGCAATTCCACGTACTCTGCTTAAATTTGAACAGAACAGAATATACTACTACATTCCATTTTTCATATTATTTCAAAAATCCCAAATAAGGAAATCAAGACAAAAATTTAGAAACAAGATACTAACATCCTCTAGAGAGTCTAAAGCTAAAACATAATATATCTCATGTTGCAAGAAAATTTGACTTAGATACAAAAAAAAAAAAATGAAACGGAAACGGTCATGTCTTGGATATACTCCCTCCGTCTCTTATTATAAGCTCCGTTTGACATTTTTTACGCATATTAAGAAAAATTGGTAGTGTAACTAATATATACTTTTTGGGTGTTATAATTACTAAATTGTCCTTAGTGAAAATATGTATTTGTATTTGACTTTTCGGATTTCAATGTAAAGTAGGGTTATGTTTGTAATAGTATTAATAAATGATTCTAGGGATTCGAAAAGAGTCTTATATTTAGGGACAAAAAATTTCTTTGAAGATGTGCTTATAATTAGGGACGGAGTGAGTATATAGAAGCTAATAATGTTGATTTATATAAAAAAATAAATAAATTAAAGGTATGGTATCATCAATTTAATACCCTACATCCACGTCATGGAACTCTAATAATAATAATAAAAAGTTAAGTTACCTATCATTAACCTACCGAACTCTTTCAGATTACTTTATTGGAGATACTCTAGTGAATGAGTTACATAGTGAATATATTAACGTTCAAAAATATCAAGAATTAGATATCACACTTGAATTCCAATATTACATTTATATTATATTCTTTTTCTAGAATGATACTCTATTGTCAACCAAATTGAGATTGCAACAAGAGTATTACATAGTGCACTTGAGATTCTATCATTTGTTCTACTCTAAATTGTTTGTTCTACTGTTACTTTAAATAGAAAATTTTCACTTCCCAATTAGGTGGGAATGGGATACATTGTTACACAAGAAAATTTAAACTTATCTATATACATTTTTTATACATTGTCACACAAGAAATGTTTTATATCCATTAGATTAGATAAATTGTTGCGATTTATTTTATTTTATTGCCACACAAGAAATACTTTTTATACATTGTCACACAAGAAATATTTTATATCTTTTGCATTTGATATTTTTGGTTTTCTAACGTTAGAAGTTGTGGATATTTTGAAAATAGTTCAAAGAGTCATGCATAACAATGTGATATCTCATAGGTCTCAAAATATAGTTTAAGAGAGTTGACTTTGCAATTCAAAAAGGGATAGTGGTGAAACTTGTTGCCCGTTTGTCTTTCATTCAAGTGTATAATGAAAAGAAGGCGATAATGAAAAGAAAACGAACAAACACTAAGCGAAATCAAAGAATCTCTTGAAAAGAAGGCGATGAGATAGAGTAGACAACTCGACATTAATCTTCACATTGCATTTCAAAATGAGCCTCTCGCGTACTCTGCTTAAATTTGAAAAGAACATACTACTACTATGCGTTCCATTTTTCATATTATTTCAATAATTCCAAAATACGGAAATCAATCAAATTTGAAGAGACTAAAATTTAGAAATAGCACCAAACAAGATACTAACATCCTCTAGAGAGTCTAAAGCTGGAACATTAATATATCTCATGTTACAAGAATCTTTGACTTAGCACAATGAAGGATCCAACTTACTGCCATCTTATGAAGAAATACCACCAAACTAGATATTAACATCTTCTGAAGAAGATCAAGCTAAAACATAACTTTTTCATGTTGCAGAAATTCTTGACTTAGCACACTGAAAGATACAATATACTGCCAAAAAAAATCATAACACAGAGCAAAATAATGAACAAAACAACATGTGATTGTGGCTTTGTCACTTGAAATAGCTCAATAGTCAGATTACAATAGTATCACAAACTTCATCTGAAAACATCAAAGAAACGCTCCAAACCCCGTCTGGAAAGGATTACCTAACACTCTACAATCAATATTCACAATTGTACAGTAGTTTCACAGGTTGGAGGCCAAAAAAACGATATTTCCAAGACATGAGAACTAGTGTTATTAAGGAAACACCGATCATAATGGAAAAACTATACACAGCAGGCAAGAGTACTGATCATATTACGGACAGTTAACCTTCTCCTCAGCAATGCAATGCAATGCCAAGCTTGTTTCTAAACAACCAATTTCGCCACAATATTGATAGTAAATTGAGGTCTATTGCTAGTTGCTACAGGTATTCAACCAAATGTACATTATATTTCATAACCAATCAATTTATTCCCTTAATTAAAATGAGAAGAAAAAAACCCTACAATAAGCTACCATAGGACCAATTAGAGCATCTCCAAATTTTCTTATTGAGTTCTTACGCTCGCGAATAAGCGACCATTTCAATTTTTCTATAGGAGTCCGTCTAAGTGGCAAATTGAGCATTTATATAACAAAGAGTTCTAGAGGAGTCATACAATCAATCAACCATTGTTCCAAAAGTATAAAAGTGAGAATTACTTAAGAGTTGCTAAAAACTTGCATCAAACAAAATATGCATGAATTCTTAAATATGATATGGCATATCGAGAACCACTTTAAATAAGCTAAACAACCCTAAATCAGTTGCCTCAAAACTGTCCATGATAAATGGTCTTACATGTCAATGTTACAATAATCAACCAACATGATAATATCCATACCTAATGTGGCAAACAAATACAAAAGAAGAAAGTCCATGCTCAAATTGAACAACACTCGAAAACAAAGCAAGTTCTATACTACAGCGACCCTCAATGGTAAAGGTGATCCATCATTGATCAGTACTTGAAAATCGCTCAAAACTACAATGACGACCGATGACGGTTTTCTTAAATATAATTATTTGAGATAGTGATCAAATAGTTTCAGATTGACAAAAAAAGAAACCTGTACCAATCAAACTAACCCCATAGTTGTAAGAATGAAGAATATCGTGAACTTCTACTTCTGAAGGGCAGTGTCAACCTGTTTAGATAGTCCGAGCAACAATTTCAAGCACTAATACAAGGTGGACCACCTATCACCTAAAAACAAAAGAGCACAAGTGTATGTTTGGCATCACGATGAGTATCTCAAAATCAACCCAATGTGATTTTCCGAGAGCTACACTCAGCATCTTCTACAAAATCACAATGAATAACCGTGATACCATACATAAGCTTGGAGACATGAATACATAATTATCAGAGTTTCCTCCACGATCCATTGGACCAGAACACTGTTTAGAGACATGATCATTCGACAGCGGTATTCGAAGGTACATGAATATCCTTATAGAGACAAACATAAGGAACATCAGTTCCATGATATTTCCCAGTCCATTTCCCATCAGCAATACAACTAGCATCCCAAATAGAAGCATACAAAAACATAGCCTTTTCAGGAAACCCATCACCACCCTCTTTCTTCTTTTCTTTCCTCACAACTTTCCCATCAATCAACCACTCAATAAACCCTAAACCCCATTTAATCCCATATTCATGAAACCCATCAGAACAATCAAAACCAAGTTGATGAATCTCTTCTTTGTTTCCAATACCATTACAGTAATAATTTGTTTGAATGATTGTAGTATCATTACCGAGAAACTCGAAATCGATTTCGTCTTGTGATTTATCACCTTCGAGGGAGGAAAGATAGAAGTTGAAGTTGAGACCGCTTGTGTTGCCTTTTGGAGTTTGGATTTTGGCGGTGAAGGTTCCGTAGAGGTAACGAGTTGTGGATCGCCACCGTGCTCCGCCGCGGTGGTCGTAGGTTAGGGTTATGGTGTTGGAAATGGGACAGTGGGAACAGGCTTCTGGTGTGTAGTCGATGGCGATTTGTTTCAATGGTTGGGTTTGTGAATGTTGGTGAATCGGTGGATCCGCCATTGGAGAAAGGAATGGAAAATGGAATGGAAGAAAGAAAGAAAGAAAGAAAGAAAAGAGGTTAATCTGTTTTTGTACCGTTTGGTTTGGTTTTCAACTATCATTGCGTTTGGTTCCATGAAAATTAGAAAGAAATAACGAGGAATATTCAATTTTCTATTGTTTGCTTAATTCGCCTTAAAATTTAGAGTTAAATATGTATTTAGTCTTAAAGTTTAATGGACTTCTAAAATTAGTCTATCCTTTAATTTCATTATTATACTTTTAGTCACCGCATCTTGGCTGTTTCTATTGGTTGGTCTCTGTGGTCATATTCTTATTGACTAGACAAACTGATTTACAACATTGACATGTCACTAGAATGCCACATAGACTCAATTAATGAGATGTCTTGTCATATGTCATTAACATTCAATAACATTATTTAAATTAAAATATCGTATTTATTTTATTTTTTGAAGGAAGTATTTATTTTTTTAAGCTTGTGTTAGTTGAAGGTTAGTGGTGACAACAAAATACAACATAAAGAGAAGAATAAAGGTGAATAGAAGAGAGAGTGTACATCGGAGATACTCACATAAAATTAATTTGGGGTTCTTTTTTGGGCTTTGAATTTTTCTTTTGGGTTTGTTGAAGTTGGAGAAAGGGATAGTGATGATGGGTGATTAGTGTGATTGAAGATGATGATATTAAGGATTTATGGATGTTAATGATGATGGTGATGATGAAAATTTGAGTTTATATGGGATCCAAAAATAATTTTAAATAATACTAATAATTTTTTCATTGTTAGAACCAAAAAAAAAATGATGTAAACCCTATAGTCAATCATGTTAATCATTACGAAATAATTTAATCATAAGCGGAAGTGTACCCGAGTTTGTCATTGAAAGTGTTTTAAGGTCACCGGGTATGTGATCTTCCAAATGTAGAGTTTCTTATGGGCTCCTTGAATCTCCTCTATGAGGATGAAGAGAAAACCTTATGAGCCTACGTTTTCACATTATTCTACAATTGGGGACCATAACCTCTATAAATAACCTTAGGGTTATTTCTTAGTTTTCAATATTCTAATTTGGCCCCTCATCAAATTAGATATTGACTCATGTATCTACATGGTAATTACCTTTTATGATATTTATGTTTTTAGTCATAGACTTATTATTAGACCACTTTAGTTTTGGGTAATTACATAATGCTTTAGCACATGTAATATTACAATAGTGACCCAAAAATCCTAACAATCTTCCATAGGTCACATATGTAATTGTACACATGTGTTAGACTTTATGAGCTCAAAATTTACCATTATATTCCTTAAGCATATCCAAATTATCTCGTCCATTAGTCATTCCAATATATAGAACCAAGGTTTCGTTATATCAATCATAATTAAACCCATAAATGATCACCAATAGTGACACAACTAAATGACATAGATCCATCATGAAATGTGTAGCATGAAAATCACATTAAGTTGGTCTGTATATGTTGATTTTCAACTGGTCCTCCTTAATCCTTAGTGAGATCAAACCTTAACTAAAGTCAGAGTGTAAAAATACCAAAACTTTATTTCTGCAGAAAATATTCTTAAGCTTTATTTGAACTGAAGTATGTTTATATCATAAAAGCATTAAAAAATAACAAACTCCCACTAGAACTGAATATCACTTAATGACTTGACACTCATACGAGTAATATGATCATGAAGCCTTTTGGGCGAAAAACTGTAGTAAGAGAATCTGCAATATGGAGTTTGTACTGATATGCTCTATAGACAACTGTTCAATATGAACTCAATCTTTAACAACAAGAACTTGATCTCTTTATGTTTGATTTCATTGAGTTTCTGTTGTTATTGAAAATAGAACTACTGATTTATTGTCACAAATAACTATAGTGGTCTTTTAATTCCTTATCCACTATGCGTAGCTCCGTGACAAAGTTCTATGATCATATGCCTCATAATAAGTTATCTTTACATCCAACAAAATTGGAGTAAGTATACCAAATGATCAAGTTGATCTGACCTCCAATATATGAGCATGTGTTCTTTACTTCTCTTTAAGTACTGTATGACTCATTTGCCTGCTTTCAAATGGTCTAATCTTACATTAGACTCCACACCGCTGATGCATATAAATCTTCTGTATTTACTTTTCATTAAAGTTATTCACATGAGTATCATATGGTTTACTGCCTTGTCATCGACATATAAAACCAACAAAATATACTTGCTCCCACATAACTCATAGTATATACAATCATCAACCAAATTCACCTCAAAAATCAAATGAGATGATCACTTGATAATTTTAAATACCATAGTTGATATGTTTGCTTGAGTTCATAGATGGATTTCTTAAATTTGCAAACCATATACTTTGAATCTTTTGAAACAAAATTTTCCGGTTGCACCATATACACTGTTTCATCAATGTTACCATTTAGAAACGTTGTCTTTAGATCTATCAAATGTAACTCAAGTTTTACATGCGCCGTCAATGCCATTATGGTCCTAAAAGAGTCTTTCGAATAAATCGAAATGAAAGTCTCTTTATAATCACTGCATTCTTTATGTGTAAATCCCTTTGTGGCAAGACGAGCATTTTTACCTCTCCACATCACCTTTTGAATCCCTCTTGGTCTTAAATATCCATTTAAGACCAATGAGTTTTGCTTTCGCACCTTATGACAATGAGAAAAGATCCCAAATGTCATTGTCATTTATGGACTTTATCACTTTATTCATGGCATCGATCCACCTTTGAGAGATAGAACTTTTCATTGCTTGGTGAAATATGATCAGATCATCATCCATCATTCCAATGTTAACCTCATGTCCCTGAAAAGATACAATATAGTCATCTAGTATTGTATTTCTCTTTTCTCTCATGGATCTCCTTAATGACATATGTTCTTGAGGTGTAAGAGTTTGTTCTTCTGAAACAATTTCTTCTATGAGAAGTTAATAACCATATCTCCCCTGCAAACTCGACATCCTCAAAGAACTGTCATTTCCTAATTCAAAAAACCAAACTTAATTGTGGGATCATAAAACTTAGTTGGAACCACATTAAGGACATAAGATGCAGTTTTAATTGGGAAAAAAAATTATTGGACGTTGTTCACCTGAATTGTTAAATTTACCATAGTATTTACCACCACGGTTAAACTTAACACTTTTGGTTCTTTAGTCGAGTTGATTCTCAACTCCAACCTTAAAAAATTGAACACGCCCAATGAATATATTGTTTCATGAATGAGATCATGATGTCATATAGAAAATTGTCTGTGAACGTTATAAATATTGTTTACCATTCCAAAAAACCATAAATAATGGCCAACAAATATCAATATGTATAAGTTCAAGGACGTCTGAGGTCTTATTGTCATCATATCTCCTTTATGGGTCTGTTTTCCCTTTTCTATAAGATATGAGCTGAGATTTCATTTGACACAAGTCTCTTTATTCTCCATTTGGAAATGTCACCCAATATCTTGTGTTAAATGTACCTGAATTCTCATTGCTCAATCAAATGAAGCAATTGTGTCAAATCAAATATAGATTATTGTAACCAGGCAAATAACCAGAACCAACTAATTTTGAATTTTGAAACAATTTAAATTTCTATTCCTAGATAATAAAATAGGATCAAAACACAAATAGAAATTAAATTTCGTCTGAAAGACAATACAAAAATAAATAAATTGGTTTCTTCAAAATTCAAATAAAATTTAGTCTTTATTAATAATCTAACTTTTTCAATTTCCTCAACTTGAACAGTTTTGTCGTCAACCACATATAGATGTATCTTTCACCATCACTTAGTTGCCGACATAGTGTTGTTAGTTTGTGGCACCAGAATCTATCCAACATGTGTGTCTACATACCAAAGTTAAATCAACCTCAAAACAAACCAAATTAAGAAACATACATTTCCTTAACATGTCATGTTTGACAATTAAAGTAATGTTTCTTTACCCTTTAGCTTCACAAAAGAAACAACAATCGTTACCTGAATTAAATTATTCATGTTGTTGTTCCTTTTGAGGCACTATATCTGCAGCTTATCCTTATATACTTTATTGTTACCGTATTTATCTTTTCAGATAGTCTGTCCTTGAATGTTTCTAGACTGGCCTTTCTTATGATCATCGAACATATGCAATTTGACCTCTCCCACCTTTCTAATTCTCCTCTTCTTTTTAAAGGTACTCTCATCCGTAAGAGGATAATTAGTCCCTAACGCAACGACAAGATTCACACTTCAAGAACTATCAAAAAAATTACTTTCTAGAACTTGAAGTTTAAGCCATTTAACTAAATTGACGTTGGAAGTAAACTTCAACATGTCATTCATAATCGAAGAGAGAACGAAAATCAAGCAAAACATACTCAAATAATTCAAATAAAGGTAAATCTCATCACAAGATATTGGGAATCCATTAACATTCTATCTTTGGACAAAATATTAACTTTTTAGTGCGACATCTTGGCGTAGTAATTAAACACTGATTACTAAATATAGTTTTAATTTTTTTTGGTGCTATAGCTCAATTGGTAAAAACATTACAATATATGTCCTATGTCCCATAATATAAGCAAAAAAAAAAACTCTTTTTGATGTCCAAAAATAGAGTGAAATGTCAAATACCCCCTGAAATTTTAAAATTTGTCAAATACCCCCTCTGAAATTTGGAAATAGACAAATATCCCCATGAAATTGCAAAATGTCAATCAAATTGCTCCCTGTTTCGTTTCCTCTGTCTATTTTAATGACGTGACGGTTAACGGCATACGTGGCACCTGCCAATGTGGTGTCACGTCACATGGATAATTGATTAGGATACACGTCACAGGGGATAAATGACTAAAATTTGCGAAACCAGGGGTTAATTGCTCTAATTTCAGTCAATTGACCCCCTGATTTTCAAATTTTAGTCAAGGGTAAATAGAGTTTTACTCCTGCAAAGTATGCGAATTTTGGTTTACCCCTTGCAAAAAAAATATATTTGGATTACCCCCTGCAAAATGAAGATTCCTTCAATTACCCCCTCTGTTGACAACTAGGACATGAAATATCCATTTTTGTTTTGGACACAATTGTCTTGCTTCTTATTTGTTTTGTGATGGATGGAAAACTCATGTAATATTATGGTACTTATTGGCCTACTTTGTGCCTTTTTATCTTTATTAATATAATATTTGTCTTTTGTATTATTTCCTACTATATTATAAGTTTCAAATTAAGCTTTAGGTCAAAAATACAATTGAAAAAAAAAATTGCAGCTTGCAAAAAAACAGATTCGTTGAAAAAAATCAATTGCATATAATAGTGTTTTTGTTAAAAAGTGCTATTAAACGTTGGGCAAACGATAGCTCTTTTAAATACAATTGCTATTGAAACTGAATCCTATAATAGCATTTTTCTGAAAAGCCCTATTAAATCAGGTCTACTATAGCACTTTTACTGTACGAAGCGCTATTAAAGATTGATCTTACAATAGCGCTTTAAAAAGCGCTATAATAGCTACATACCTACAATAGCGCCAGCTTCTATAGCACTTATAAAGCTAAAAAAAGTGCTATAATAGCCTCTTTTTTCTATGATGCACGGGTACTCTGTTTGAGGAAAAGTAGCGGTACCGGGTACGTATATGTACCAGTACCGGGTACATATCCGTATTTTAATTTATGCCCACATATTAGTTTTCCAAAAAATGTCGTACCCCGAATCGGGTACCGGTACCGTACCCGCACCTAGGCAACGCAGCTTTTTTTGTAGGTGAATTATCCAGAATTTTCTCATCAATGTTACAGGTATTTATAGATTACACAGGGATTTCTTCCCGCCCTTTTTCTTCGTTGGCATTCTCACGTTCCTTCTATACATTTAATCACATGTCTATTTGCAAGGTGATTACGGGGAAAGTGGGTTGAATATTATAGTCTCCTTTAAATCATGCTCCTAGTTGTAAGGAAGGGGGAGATAAATGGGGTGAATCATGGGAGAATAATAGTTATAGTGATAGATCGTGGGATCTGTTAACCAAGTGGAAAAAACTGTTATTTACACCTTACTCATGCCATTATATAGGCTAGAGATACAACAAACAGCTTTGGGCCTTTACACACTACTAAAGCCCAATTACTATTTAAACCCTTAAGACTACTAACATACCCTCCCTTAAACTGAATATTAAACATACGATTCAGTTTATACAATCATACCAGCATAGTAGCTGCTCTTATTTATACAAGCAGAACAAAAGTAATTACAGCCAGAACAAGGAAATTCACTTAAAACAGCTTGATTACACCTATGCTGCTTCTTAGTCTGCAGAAGGTATCAACCTTCAAAGGTTTAGTCATGGCATCTGCTAGTTGATCATGAGACTTGCAGTGAATCAACTCAACAATTCCATCCTTAGTGAGATCTCTAAGGAAATGGAATCTAACATCTATGTGTTTGCACCTTCCATGTAGAATAAGGTTTTTTGAGAGCTTGATGGATGAGCTATTATCACAATGTATTAGAGTAGTACCCTTCTGATTTATCCTCAAATGATTCAACACATTTCTTAGCCACAAGCATTGGCAAGCACAAGAAGCTGCTGCTACAAACTCAGCTTCAGTGGTGGATAGTGTGACAATAGGCTGCTTCTTTGAAGACCATGAAATGGCACCACTTCCTAACATAAACACATACCCTGAGGTACTTTTCCTATCATCCAAATCCCCTGCATAATCTGAATCAGACCATCCATGTAATTGCAAGTTTTCATCAGTCTTCTTGTACATAATTCCAAGACTAACAGTACCCTTTACATATCTCATTATCCTCTTGATGGCAGCAATGTGTATCTCAGTTGGCCTTTCCATAAACCTAGCTACAAGGCATACTGCAAATGCAAGATCAGGCCTAGTAGCCAACAAATACATTAGGCTACCTACCATTTGTTTGTAGATTTTAGCATCACAAGCCTTACCATTTTCATCTTTCACAAGTTTACAACCTGTGACCATTGGACTACATACAGAATTACAGTTTAGCATTCCAAATCTTGATAAGATTTCTGTGGCATATTTCATTTGATGAATGAAGATACCTTCATCAGATTGGTTTACTTCTACTCCAAGAAAGAATTTCATTTTTCCTAGATCTGACATAGCAAACCTCTTCTTCATTGATTCTTTAAATTTAGCAATCAGACTTGAATTATTACCTGTAACTATCAGATCATCAACATACACACTGATTATGAGTATGTCATTGTCAATATTTTTGACAAATAGTGTATGTTCAACTGGGCATTTTTGAAATCCTTCACACAGAAAATATGCCTCTATCTTACAATACCAAGCCCTTGGAGCTTGTCTAAGTCCATACAATGCTTTCTTCAGTTTATAAACCTTGTTGTTATCTCCTTGATGATATCCTAGAGGTTGCTCCACATAGATGTCTTCATCTAGATCACCATGCAAAAAGGCACTCTTCACATCAAGTTGATACACACACCATCCCTTACTTGCAGCAAAAGCTAACACAGTTCTTATAGTCTCCCACCTAGCTACTGGTGCAAAAACCTCATTGTAATCAATCCCATATTTCTGTGAATAGCCCTTGACTACTAGTCTAGCTTTGAATTTGTCAATTTTTCCCATCTCATTATACTTGGTCTTATACACCCATTTTACTCCAATAGCCTTTGCTCTCTTAGGTAAATCAATGAGTTCCCAGGTATTATTTGCTTCTATTGCTTCTATTTCCACATCCATGGCTTGCTTCCATTTATGTGACTTACTTGCCTCTTCATAGCTGGTAGGATCTTCACCAACAATGTACACTGCCAAACTATGCAATTCCTGTTCTTCCTCAGCTTCTCTACCAATGACAAAATCCCTGAGATGTCCTGGTGTCTTTCTGATTCTTGGACCTAATTCATTATCATCATCACTGCTTGAATTTTGAACCACTTGATGCTCTTGATCTTCAGCATCAGTACTGTCATTATCAGTCACATTATTTTCAATTGGTGCTTCCACTGCACTAGTTGGTGCTTCCACTGTACTATCTTCATCAAGCATCTCAGTGATACTACTATTGTCAATGTGCTTCTCCTTATTGTCCCAATCCCATCCTTTTGATTCATCAAACACAACATCCCTGCTGATGATTATTTTCTTTTCTACTGGATTGTACAATTTATATGCTTTTGACTCATCACTTACTCCCAAGTGCACACACTTTATACTTCTGTTGTCTAGCTTTTTTCTGTGTTTGTCAGGGACATGAACAAAAGCCAAACATCCAAAAACCCTGAAATGCATCACAGATGGTTTAACACCACTCCAAGCTTCTTCTGGAGTTATATTTTTTACTGATATAGTTGGGCTCCTATTCATTACATAGGTTGCCCATTTCAATGCTTCAGGCCAGAAATTTTTAGGAACATTTTTACATACAAGCATGCTTCTAACTATGTTTAGTAAGGTCCTATTCTTCCTCTCAGAGACCCCATTTTGCTGAGGGGTATAAGCAGTAGTCAACTGTCTTTTAATGCCTTTGACATTGCAAAACTCATTAAAATCATTTGATGTAAACTCACCACCCCTATCAGTTCTTAAAGTTTGTATCATACATCCTGATTCTAGTTCCACCAATGCTTTAAAAATTTTGAAAGTTTCAAAAGCCTCTGATTTTTCTTTCAAAATATACACCCAAGACTTTCTACTAAAATCATCAGTGAAAGTTAGAAAGTACCTTTTGCCTCCATTAGAGCAAGGATTTATAGGTCCACAGATGTCTGAGTGTATCAACTGTAATTTTGTAGTAGCCCTCCAATTTGCTTGCTTTGGTATGACTTGTCTCTGTTGCTTGCCTGTCAAGCAATCAGTACACTTGTCCTCCATGTTCCCAATAGCTGGTAATCCCTTTACCATGTCTTTGTCATGCAGCAATTTTAAACCATTGATGCTCAAATGCCCATAACGATTGTGCCATAACTGTGTCTTGTCTTCACTTGAGGTCTGTAAACACATAGGGATTATAACTGGTGCTGCAACCACATACATTCTGTTTGTGGACATCTGTGTTGAGAAGATCAATCCTTTCTCATCATGATAGGCTTTGCAGATATCATTCTTAAAAATGACAGTGACATTTTTCTGTTGTAATTGACCAACACTCAAAAGATTGGTATTCAGTCCAGGGAGATAGTAAACATTACTAATTACATGTACCTTTCCATTCATAAACAGCTTGACATTACCCTTTCCCATCACACTCATTTTTGCATCATTTCCCAACTTCACAGAATCTCTAAAGCTAGCATCAAATTCAAATAACCAATCTTTATTACCTATCATGTGATTGCTGCAGCCAGAGTCAACATACCAGACCTCCTCTCTAATAGTGCCTTCTTGATCTATTCTTGCCATAAGTAAGGTCTCTTCTTCATCATTGAACTCAGCATAGTTGGCATTTTCTCCCCAATCAGGACATTCATTCCTATAGTGACCAAGCTTATGACATTTGAAACACTCAATTGTTTCTTTATCAATTGGCTTTCCTCTTCCTCTGCCTCGTGAAGAACTTCTTCCTCGGCCTCGACCATATCCTCTCCATCCACTAGAGATTTTCAGAGCTTGTTCTTGAATACTTTCTTGTTGACCCTTCAATCTTTGTTCATGAACAAGCAAGCTACTCTGTAATTCTTCTACTGACACGGAAGTAACATCACAAGAAACTTCAATTGAACAAACCACATGATTAAACTTCGGATGCATTGATCTAAGAATCTTCTCAACAATTGCTAAAGTTTCCAATTGTTCTCCATGTGCAGTCATGCGATTCGCAATTGTAAGAACACGGCCAAAGTAATCATCGACCGATTCACCATCACGCATAACAAGAACTTCAAATTCACGACGGAGAGCTTGTAATTGAGCTCTTTTTACCTTTGTTGAACCTTGATATTTGCGTTGCATAGCGTCCCAAATATCTTTAGCCGTCTCTCGCATCAGAATCGTTTCCATGATTGTACGATCAATCGATTGGAAAAGATAATTTTTGACCTTCAGATCACGCAATTTACTTTCGTTTGCGATTCGGAGCTGCTCGGCGGTGGCATTGGGTGGAGCCACCGTGACCCCAGTTTCTATCAATGGCCAGAACTCTTTGGATCGGAGGAGATTCTCCATGAGCATCGCCCAATGTTCGTAGTACCCATCGAACTTTGGAACCGATGGATGAAGAAATTCAGATTTCTCTGCCATGAAATCAAGAAAAGGGAACGAATTGAAAGAAACAAAGCAAAGAAGAATGAACAGACTCGCCAGAGAAGAAAGAATGCGACGGTTATGGTGTTTAACGGAAAGAAAAAACAGTTACAACGGCTACAACGGTAAACTGCGGTTTAACGGGATACGAGCCAGGCTCTAGATACCACTTGTTAACCAAGTGGAAAAAACTGTTATTTACACCTTACTCATGCCATTATATAGGCTAGAGATACAACAAACAGCTTTGGGCCTTTACACACTACTAAAGCCCAATTACTATTTAAACCCTTAAGACTACTAACAGGATCATGGGATCGTGGGTATCTCGCCTGTCTCGCTGTATCTCGCCCTATCGGAGATAGATGTCTCTCCCTCTTGTCGCGCTTTCATGTGAAGTTGGGCTGAGTAAGCGTTGGGCCGTTGTATGGATTATCAAATAATGTTTGGTCCTTGCTAACTACACCTCTTATATTTGCATCCGGTCCAATATATATATATATATATATATATATATACACACAAATTCAACATCTATATATAGAGAGAAAAAAAAAACCAAAAAAATCTAAGATATGTAACAAATTTAAATTATTTATTTTATTACCTTAATTCTAATATGTTTCAATAACTCATGTTAATCATAATTATTTGTTTTTTGAGTTAAGATAAATTTAAGTGTCCGTCGTTCTTTTTTTTTTTAGTCAAATCCATCGTTTTTTTTGTTATGCTAATCCTCTGCTTCTTTTTATTTAGGATAAATGTAATTTATTTGTTTAGCTATGATATATCATGTATTTTTTTATTTATTTATTTTGTTATGCTAATCTTATTATGCGTCGATAACAAAAAAATTGTTTTGTTGTGAATTGATTTATTCTTTTTTTATTATTATATAATCAATGTTGTGAAAACCGAATAGGACTGGCCGGTTCGACCGGTTCAGCCGGGAACCGGACCTCTATCCGGGCCGATCTGATCCCAGAACCGTGCTGTAAAGGAACCGGATTAAAAAACGGAAAACCGACGGTCCAACGGTTTTTCCGGTCTGGGTAATTTATAAAAAAATATAAAAAAATCTGAAACGGCCAAAACGAGAAATCATGGTCTTCGCTTACATGTTCAGAAACCACCATAGTCTTCCTTTCTACAGATTCAACATCTCAGTTAAAGACTCAAAAATATTTTTAGAAAAAAAAAGAAGCCATGAAGCAAATATCAAGATGTAGACATGAAATGCAATTAAGAAAGAAAAAGATGATGATGGCTTCATAGCATGTGTGTGAATGAAGATGATGGATATATGATTGTTGCTGCTTTCTATTTGCTTGTGAATAACCCTGGCGGCTGCTACATCCTTCTCACAGCATCACCACACTTATGGCTTAGCAATTTAGGGTTAAGTTAATAAGTGGGCTTGGGCCCAACTACTTTACTTTTTTTTGTGAATATATAACTATATCATTTTGTGTGTAAAAAAAACTATATCATTTTAATTCACATATAATCATAAATAGAATTAAATATTTTATCATTTTAATTTTTAAAAAATATGAGAAATTGTTGAGTGGATTTAATTTTTAATAGTGTAAATATGAATATTATAACTTTTTATAACAAAAATACAAATATTATATTATCTCTTAGTGAATTATTTCTTAATATAAAAATAAAGTATTACGATGTAGATTTGTTTTTTTACAATAATGTAGAGTCAATATTTAGATTAAAATGTATAATTTAAATGTTACAAAGTTATGAGTAAGGTTTTTATTTTATGTTGATTTTATGACATTTTATCATATTTTAATGTGTAAAACTAAATAATAGAGTTATTATATATATATATATATTTTAACGAATTATTTATATATTAATTATATATTTAATTAAAAACATTGAACCCCGGTCCGACCAATTGAACCTTGAACCGGTAAACTCACCGGCCTGATTCTAACGACCTTATATATAATTGATCATAGTTTTTTTTTGTGTTTAGAATAGATTCAATAAAAGATAAAAAAATTATAAAAAAGAAGACACGTAGACACCACATTAGATTATAAATGATTAAAAAAATGCCACTTATGAATATTTTTTGTTACTGTAGTATATAAAAATAAGAATAAATTGAAATGTGATAATTGTTTCCTATATATAAGTAAGATCGATACATGAAAAACAAAACATCAAATATAAAAGAAGGAGATCAGGAGCAACTAGAGTGATTCTTGTGTGTAAGGTAATTAAAAATTTCGTTAGTCACTCCTTATAATTTTTTGAAGTAATATTTTCCATGAATCCATGATTATGGCTATTTGTTTTATTCAATTTCCAGACATATGAAGTTTTGTTTCTCTTTTCATTAATTTCAACTCCAATTATCGATTGCATCAAAGAATTTCAACCTATATTAATTCTTTTTAGAACATACAAGTCGGCACACGTATAAGACTAACTTAATGATTGATAAAGTCAGGGACTTTTTTGTGAGTCCTTGCAAAATTAGGGATGTTGTTCCAATTTTTGTGGGTTTTAACCTTGTTTTTCTTTTTATTATTTAAATTATGTATTATAAAAACTATAAATAAAAGATAAATTTGAAACAAAAAATACTAACCTATTTCTTTAATACGTATTGATACACAGTGCAGATTTTACCCTAACTAGCTCGGTAATCCCCTAGACCTGCGCTTATAAAATAATCATCAAATCAAATTCACTGAAATCATCGTCAAGATGTCCTACAAATCATTAGAAGAAGGTTGCACCCAGACTGACCATTTTCCTGAAAAGACACCACCAGAATGTATTTTCTTTTTTCTTCTACTCATTGGCCTATTTTTTGTCTTCATAATATGCATGACTACGCCTCCGATCGAGTTCAACATATCTGAAGCTTCAATAACCCAATTCAACATCACAAGCAACTGTTAGCGCAGCAAATCACAATCAACACTCACTTTACACTTTGTTTCACACACACACACTTCAATTACACAAGAATGGAGTTTTGGAATTTGGGGAAAATTATGAAGAACACTCTCAGAGAGGGAAAGAGATGATAAGAGAAAGAGAGAAATTTATTCTTCCACTAATGGGCCAAAATCAAAAGTTCCAATCACTAATTGAACACACACAAGTATTTATAGAATTGCTTGACACTTAAGCAATTCCTTACACATAGCTAGTAACTAACTAACTACCACTAACTAACAAACATTTCAGTTACTTCACAGCTAAGCAACCACTAACAAACCATCCAACACCTAACTGACAATAACTGTCATCTGTTGAAGCAGTTATTCCAGAACCTGTGGTTCTCGCTCAGCCAGAGATGGCTCGCTGAGCCAGAGAACACAGATTTTGAATTCTTCAAAATTTGTCTTGCTTGTAAAGCAAGTAAACCAATGTATGACATGAATTATTCACATATTACAACACTCTCCCTTAATTCATGTTCTCTAATGACTTGACACACATTAGATTTCTCAATCTCACAAAGGTTTCCACTGTCACAGCCTTTGTCAACACATCTGCAACTTGTACATCAGTTCTACAATGCTCTAGCTTGAGTTTTCCATTTCCAACTTGCTCTCTCAAGTAGTGAAATCTCAACTCAATATGCTTGCTTCTTCCATGAGTTATAGGGTTCTTGGCTAAGTTGATTGCAGACATGTTATCCACCTTGAGTATAACTGAATCACATTTCACATTGCTTATTTCATCAATTAGATTACTAAGCCACACACCTTGACAAGCACTTAATGAAGAAGCTATGTATTCTGCCTCACAAGTGGATAGTGCCACCACTGGTTCCTTTCTTGAACACCAAGAAATTGGTGCTCCTCCATACAAAAACACATATCCAGCAGTGGATTTTCTATCATCCTTGTCATCACACCAGTTTGAATCAGTATACCCAATCAAGTCTAAGCTCCTTTTGTCTGGTTTCTTAAACACAATACCATAATCCATTGTTCCCTTTATGTACCTTAAGATCCTCTTTGCTGCAGACAAATGAGATGTCTTAGGTCTCTCCATGTATCTACTCACTATGCCAACACTATAGGTTATGTCAGGCCTTGTGTTGTACAAGTATCTCAAAGAACCTATGAGTCTTATATACTCAGTTGAATCTACATCTTTCTCTTCTGACTCTTTTGATAACTGAAGTCTAGGCTCTGATGGAGTAAGAGCTGGATTGCATTGATCCATTTCAAATCTCTTCAGTATCTCACTAGCATATTTCTTTTGATGCAGTATCAATCCTTCACTTGTTCTTTGAAATTCAATTCCTAGAAAGTATGAGATGTGACCTAAGTCAGTCATTTCAAACTCTCTCATCATGTCCAATTTGAATTCTCTGATGTGAGCCTCATCACTACCAGTAATTAACAAATCATCTACATATAGGCATAGTATTATAGTTCCCTTCTTAATACAATTTTTCACATATACTCCATATTCAGTCACACATTTGCTGAAGCCAATGTCACTTAGAAACTTGTCAATCCTCTTGTTCCAAGCTCTTGGAGCTTGCTTAAGCCCATACAATGCCTTATGTAGCTTGTACACCTTGAATTCATCTTCTTTACTGATGAATCCTGGAGGTTGTGTCACATACACTTCCTCATCAAGTGGACCATTCAAAAATGCACATTTCACATCCATTTGGTGCATTGACCAATCATTATAATGTGCCATTGCAGTCACTAACCTTATAGTCTCCATTCTTGCCACTTGTGCAAAGACTTCATTGAAGTCTATTCCTTCTTTCTGTAGAAAACCCTTCACTACTAGCCTTGCTTTGTGCCTAGTTATTTCATCCTTTGGATTCAGTTTCACTTTATACACCCATTTGACTCCAATTGCTTTCTTACCATGTGGAAGATCAACTAACTCCCATGTATTGTTTCTCTCAATTGACTCAATCTCTTCATTCATGGCACTTAACCATTTTTCATTCTTAACTGCATCTTCAAAATTCACTGGTTCAGCTTCTGCATTAAATGCTAAGTGAACTAAATCACCTTCACCATTAATCTCATTGTCACTGGTGATTATGCAGTCATTGAGTCTTGCAGGTTGTGTCCTTGTCCTTGTTGACCTTCTTACTTCACTTTCATTTGTTTCTACTGGTGTGTTGTGTGTAAATCATCAAACATTATGCTAACTGAATCCTTTTTCTTGTTGCTACACCAGTCTCATTCTTTCATTTCATCAACAATTACATCTCTACTGATCACTATTGACTTGCTTATAGGATCATAGAGTCTATAACCACCAGTTAGATGATAGCCAACTAGCACCATGACTTCACTCTTGTCATCCAGTTTGCTTCTCAATTGATCAGGCACATGTCTATATGCAATAAACCCAAACACTTTCAAATGACTCACATTTGGCTTGTTTCCACTCCAACATTCTTCTGGTGTCACATTATTCAATCTCTTGGTTGGACATCTGTTAAGCACATAACAGGAAGTATTCACTGCTTCACCCCATAATTCCTTTGGCAAGTGCTTACCTCTGATCACACATCTCACCATGTTCATTATGGTTCTATTTCTCCTCTCTGCACTGCCATTTTGCTGTGGTGTATAGGGTGGAATTACCTCATGTACTATACCCTCAACTTCACAAAATTCAGAGAATGCATTTGACACATATTCTCCTCCACCATCAGTCTTTAATACCTTCAATTTATGATCACTTTGCTTCTCAAACATAGCCTTAAACTTCTTAAACACATCAAACACTTCACTCTTCCTTTTAATTAGATAAGTCCATAGCTTTCTACTGTGATCATCAACAAAGGACACAAAGTATCTATTTCCACCATTTGAATCTACTTGCATAGGTCTACACACATATGAGTAGATCACTTCCAATACACTCTTGGTTCTACTCTTCACATCTTTGTTGAAACTATCCCTGTGTTGCTTGGACTGTACACAATCTTCACACACTTCATTTGGTACTTGAATTTTAGATAAACCAGACATCATACTCTTATTTGACATCATATTCAAATCTCTAAAATTCAAATGACCAAACCTATAATGCCAAGTCCAATCATATCTTTCAATTGCAGTAGCTAAGCACATATGATTCATCACATTAAGTTCAATTTTGAAAGTTCTATTTCTTGACATTGGAGCTTTCAAAATTAACTTTCTGTTTGAATCCATCAACCTCATCATTATGTCTTCTATAACAATCTTATAGTCCTTTTCAATTAACTGTCATACACTAAGAAGATTACATTTGATACCTGGGATATAGAGCACATCATTGATGAGGGCTTGATCACCATTTTTGCTTCTGAAGCACACAACACCAACACCTTATGCATTCAGTGTGCTATCATTTGCAAATTTCACCTTGTTTCTATGAGATTGATCAAAGCTACTAAACCAATCTCTTCTCTCAGTCATATGTGTAGAACATCCAGAATCCAAGTACCATTCTTCACCACACCTTTGATCTTCTTTGGTTGTAACCATTAACATCACTGGATTCTCACTTTCATCTTGCTTATCAACTCTTGCCTCATCATCTTGTGATTCATTCTTGGACCTACACTCATCAGCAAAGTGTCCATATTTTTTACATTTGTAACATTGGACATTACTCTTGTCAAATCCTTTGTATCCATTGAAACCACCTCTACCATTTCTACCACCTCTTCCACCTCTTCCTCCTCAGTGATTTCCATTAAAACCACATCTTCCACCATTCTTTTGATTTGGATTTCCACTTTCTTGATTATCTTTAGCATTAGATCCTTGGTATCCACCTCTTCCTCTGTTCCCTGACCACTTTCCCTTTCCTCTCTTAGCTTGATTATTATGTGCTTGAAGAGCAACTTCATTCTTGCCCTTTTATAATCTTTCATTCAATTTATGTTCAGAAGCTTCCAAAACTCCTTGTATCTCTTCAACTATTGTGCTTGAAAGATCTTTGGATTCTTTTATGGTCACCACTATGTCAAATCTTGGTGTGAGATATCTCAAAATCTTCTCTACCGCAGATTGATCATTCATTGTTTCCCCACAACCCTTCATTAGATTCACTAATTTGGTAACTCTTGTAACAAAATCACCTACACTTTCTTTCTCTTCCATTTGTAACAATTCAAATTGTCTTTTGTAAGTTTGTAACCTTACCTTTTTGACCTTTGTTGCACCACCATAAGCTTTCTCAAGATTATCCCATGCTTCCTTGGATGATAAAGCATCACCAACTCTTTCAAAATTATCTGGACTTACACATTGATGAATGATGAAGAGAGGTTTGTAGTCTTTCTTCTTCAATTCTTTAAATGTGGCCTTCTCTACATCACTTGAAGCATCAGTGATTGGTTCCACTCCACTTTGCACAAGATCCCACATATCTTGGAACCCAAACACTACCTTCATCTATTTGCACCACGTATCATAATTTTTCCCATTCAAGATTGGAAGATTTCCAGGGAAAGCACCATTTCCATATGTACCCATTGGAACTGAAGAACTTGAAGCAGCCATGGTTGAATGCTTCAGAACCAGGCTCTTGATGCCAGTTGTTAGCGCAGCAAATCACAATCAACACTCACTTTACACTTTGTTTCACACACACACTTCAATTACACAAGAATGGGGTTTTGGAATTTGGGGAAAATTACGAAGAACACTCTCAGAGAGGGAAAGAGATGATAAGAGAAAGAGAGAAATTTTATTCTTCCACTAATGGGCCAAAATCAAAAGTTACAATCACTAATTGAATACACACAAGTATTTATAGAATTGCTTGACACTTAAGCAATTCCTTACACATAGCTAGTAACTAACTAACTACCACTAACTAACAAACATTTCAGTTACTTCACAGCTAAGCAACCACTAACAAACCATCCAACACCTAACTGACAATAACTGTCATTTGTTGAAGCAGTTATTCCAGAACCCGTGGTTCTCGCTCAGCCTGAGATGGCTCGCTGAGCCAGAGAACCAAGATTTTGAAGAACCGTCTTGCTTGCAAAGCAAGTAAACCAATGTATGACATGAATTATTCACATATTACAACAGCAACAACATCTTATATTCTAACTTTAACGTCAGCATTACATTAAGAAATTTTGAAAACCGAATACGTAATTTTGAAAGGAAGATGGATGCAATTTCTTCGTATAAAGGTAATCAATTAAATTCAGTGACTATGGTACCCTTTTCTCTGGGCAGTAAGAGTACATTTAGACTTCAGCCTATAATGTTTGAAGGGAACAACTTGATCAAATTGGATCGTAAACAACTTGTTGAGTATAATAAGGAGACACAATTGGGACTTTACAACTTACAATTCGAATGATCTAAATATATGGGTTGTCCAAGTTTGAGAATTCCTATGATTTCTAATGGTAATTTGGCACCTACTTTCAAAGTCGTCAAATGCTCATATAAGTGGGAGCACTAGTGATTCAACTACAATTGGATTGATATATTTTTATAGTTGAAAGTTTAAACTAATTTGATTGGGACTATTTGATAGATATATTTGGTTTGAAACTACAAATTCTCTACAAGTATTTTTATGAATAAATTATTTATATATAGCTCTTTGTTTACTCCAACAAATTGTAATTCAATTTAGTTGTGCTTTACTAAATTTCTAAGAGAACAATTAATTATTTAATAGTTAAATTTATAGTGTCATTATAGTTAATTATAATTTTTTTTTTACAATATTGTCAATGGGAATTGAATTTAGGATCTTATGCATACTATTCCAATTCAAAACCTGTTTTTTTTTGGTCAAGTTCCAATTCAAAACCTTATTATATGCTGTTATAAATTTTGTGTTTAATATGTTTTGTCTTTGACCACTTCAATTAAATATCTCAAGTAAAATCCCAAAAAAAAAATGAGAATCCAAGAGACTGACTCTATGAGAGTAACGAGGCTAGACAATATCTTTAAAAAAATTATGATTTATTTATCTACTTAAAACTTCTAAGAATGAATAGTTTTTTTTTTTTGGTAGCAATGAATAGTTTTTTTTTTAATCACCAATATTATATAGTTTGGATAAATAATAAAGTCCGGTACAAATATACCAATTCCTATCCATTTTGGTTATGGAGAGGGAGAGTCCATCAAAGAAGTGAATGATTAATGTGGTATGAAAAAAAGACATTATGAGTTAGTTTATAAAATTGTCCTTTATTAAATGTATGTGAAAGATAAATTTAATAATCGAAAGAAGATAGAGTAATAAATAGTTAAGGGTTGTTGGCCTAAAGTTTGTATTTCTAGTTTATTTAAATACGGAATTAATGAGTTGGCAATTTTCATGTTTGGAGCCATATTTGAAGAAAGAAAAGGTTGTTTCTTGGGTTCCAAGTCAAGATAGTTTCGAGTCAAAGTACATGGAATAGCGTTTCGAGGGAATCTAGGAAATCGAAATACATTTCGATGAGAGAGCTAATTCGTTTTCGGTGGAACGGTTATGCACACGCAGAAGGAGCGAAATTCAAGGGAACATGGGAAAACACATGAATTCATTGTGGGTACAAGTAGCAATTGCAAATCCTAGGCCTATATATTGTAATTTTTCATTCAGAAAAAGGGTCACAAATTCTTATACAAAACTTCTCTGAAAATTCCAAGTATTCATGTTGTCGAAAGAACGGAATTCTTCGAGAAAAATATATGATTTGTGCACCACTCTTTTGTAATTTCCTTTATTTTCAAGTCATTTACAGTTTCTTGCTTTTAATTTAAATTGTTTTCCTTCTCTTTTAAAACTTTGTTCTTCTTCGAGGTGATTCGAAAGAAGCAGTTTTAATTGTTTTCTTGCAAATCAAACTATTGTTTTAAGTAAAACGATAAACATTCACATATTTATAGTTAAATTTATAGCGTATCATTACCGTTATAATATTTTATTTTATTTTTTGTTTTCACTACCACTATCCGCCCTACTGGAACCGTTATAAATTTGTGTCTAACATTTTTTTTGCCTTTGACACATTTCAATTAACTATCATCTCAAGTAAAATTCCAAAAAAAGAGAATACAAGAGAATCTATGACAGTTTCGTCGTGAATCATTGGGAGATACACATCAAGACCGTCATCATTCATCTTCATTCTTCATCATCTTCATTCTGCACCATTGTCAATCTAATAACAATTGATCTAATATATATGAATTGGTGATTCAAGCTTGGGCATGTCCATGGTGGTGGCCAATTGAGATTCTTTTGGGTTTGATCAAGGATCGAAGATTCTCAAGAAAGAACCGTAGGCGTTCACTTCAATTTGAGAATGAAGTTTTTCCAACAAGCGTTGTTCGATAGAACCGGTCAAGATCCGGGGTGGAGATTGAAATTTTGGTGAAATTTGATACTCGCAACAAGCGATCGTTGAAGATATGAGAAAGCGCATGGGGATTGATCTTAGTTGAATATCAAGGTGCAACAGTTTGGGAAATTAATCTTTGTATTTTAGTGTATTTCTAAATCTTCTGTATTAACTTTTTCAAATTTTTGTTTTTTACAAACTCATATTTTTCTTATTTTAAGCAATAATTGTGTGTTTTATGAAACAAAGTTGATTATTAATTTGATAAACACAAACCTTTGGATTAAATAAATTAACGGGTGAGATTTGGTGTCAAATTAAATTTTGACATTCGGTGTCAACGGATTCTGACTATATATATACTCCTTCCGTTTCAAATCACTTGTCGTTTCAGAAGGAAAAAAAATGTTTCAAATTTTTAGAACCCCCTTTTGTTTTTTTGAGAGGAGGGATATTCTTAGTATATATTTTTGTATCATTTTGGCGGCATGGCCGAGTGGTAAGGCGGGGGACTGCAAATCCTTTTACCCCGGTTTAAATCCGGGTGTCGCCTGATCGACAAGAGAATGAAAATAGTTTATTCCGTTTTGTTGATACAGAAAATTTGAATTTTTTTCTAGCAGAAGCAAATTTATGGTTATATTTTGTCTATTATACCATCTTTTCAATAAAAATAATTAATGTTATATATTTGAAAAACTAAAGTTTTTTTTTTGTACATAACATATTAAATTTGTAGTTTTTTAGTGCATAATATTTTTTTTTTTAAAAACTCGGTATCCAGCCTGATGAACTTGCCATTTCCAACTGAAAAATGATAGAACAAAATTGATTAATTCAATAGTAGAAAAAGTTAAAATACTGTAACAAAAAAAAAAGAAAAAGTTAAAATATTTAAATACAAATTAAAAAATTGAGGCAAAAAAGTTAAGTTGATCTCCATTTGCAATGTTTCTAACAATTATGGATGAAACTTTTGGCACATTTTTTGTTTGTCAAATTCAACATTTTTATGTAGTATAATAAATTATTTAGAATCTCGATATTTTAGGCAGTCCAATTTTGATCAACAATCACAAATTTATCAGTTGTGTTGTGTGAGTGTTGGGGATTGTCAGACTCTAGACAATTAAAATTGGTCAAAAGTAAGAGATCAAATTTTTGACCACTTACTTAGTCGGCCTAAATCTCTTATCACTTAAACCAACATACAATAGGTAATCATGTATGTCTCTATTATTATGCACACAATCTACGCTTTCTGTTGTTACTCTAAAGTCTAAACATAATAACTGATGAAGATTAACCGTCTAACAGAAAAACAGTTGTTAGTCAGCAGTGGCGAATCCAGAAATTTTGTTTAGTGGGGGTTAAAAAATATTCCAACCAAATACTTTTTAAATGATGTTTGATTTATTTGTTATACCATATTATAGATATGAAGTTTCACTACCGTTTAATAGTAAACCTCCGAACTTGTTTGACATACAAAGTGATTTCTCATTTTACATCCAAATATTCTCTATACAAAAGAGTTGAAAATTGAACCTCAAACAATTTGCTTTAAAACAATATCTAATATATATTTTTATAAAATACAACTAAAAATCATTACTAAAAGAAATTTAAGCCGAATGAACTAACTCTCTCACACACACCACACCACACTATATATTCATATTGAAGATAACATTCTTTTCATTCATTCATTCATTAAATTTTCTCTTTGATAAACATATATTCTCTCTCTGATATCTCTTTCGGATATCTCTCTCTCAGTGCAAGATTACGTTTCTTTCAATCGACAATGTTGACCAACAACATGATACCTCCTGACAAAACAAATACCTACAAAGTAGATCATCCTTGGATAAATGATCGGGAAAGAATTAAATCACTATCAACCTTGATTCAACAGATTCTTTTGGTGCTTGGAGGGTCCGTTGTGTTGATACAAAGCAAGAGTCTTTTCGAGGATTATCCAAAGATGTACGGTATGGTTCATATTTGCGCGGTTCTGGTGTATGTAACTCTGTTTACCATCACTGTTTTGCAACATCCATACAATAACTGCATATGCGAGTGTATATTCTTGATAATTATAATCGGGACAATCACAGTTGTGGTTGCATTTTTGGCAAAAGTATGGATTGGCATTGTGTGTGGTCTAATATGGTCAACCACTACAAGAAAACATCAAATACCCAAATTCATGTGTTGTTCTTTTAGAATCCAAATTCAAATACCCAGATGGTGAAATTATTGAACTAGGTTGAAAAATTGAATTTTGAGATGAAATCCTTGATTGAGCTAATCTATGAAAACCATCAAGAATAAGCTTTCCCCTTCTATACCAAGTCATGATTGAAAGAACCCAGATGAAAAATCATAAGAAAAATTGAAATAAATTTTGTGATGAAGAGAAAAGTGTGAAAGGGGATAGAGAAGATAAGAGAAAAGGAATGGGATGGAAGAGAAAAGTGTGAAAGGGGATAGAGAAGAGAAGAGAAGAGAAAAGGAATGAGATGGAAGAGAAAAGTGTGAAAGGGGATAGAGAAGATAAGAGAAAAGGAATGGGATGGAAGAGAAAAGTGTGAAAGGGGATAGAGAAGAGAAGAGAAAAGGAATGAGATGGAAGAGAAAAGTGTGAAAGGGGATAGAGAAGAGAAAAGTGTGATTATTTCTGGTTTTTTTTTATTACCGTGTGAAGTTTGCGACGGCTCCAGCCGTCGGTAAGTTTGGCGCTTTTTTTTTTGTTTAATTACACTTTTGGTTCCTTATCTTTATTTTAGGTTTCAAGTTGATACCTTATCTTTTAAAAGTTTCAAGTTGGTACCTTATTTTTTCTGCAAGTTTCAAGTTGGTACCTTCCGTCAATTTTTTAACTATTACCGTTAAATTTGGACACGTGGCAATTTTTTTGGACATATAAATCAATGACACGTGTCCAAATTTAACTGTAATAGTTAAAAAGTTGACGGAAGGTACCAACTTGAAACCTGCAGAAAAGATAAGGTACCAATTTGAAACTTTTAAAAGATAAGGTACCAACTTGAAACCTAAAATAAAGATAAGGAACCAAAAGTGTAATTAAGTCTTTTTTTTTATTACCGAGACAGTTTGTGACGGCCGGTAAATTCTGGCGAATTATGGCGCCTTTTTTTATTTTCGAGACACTATGCGACGGTTTAAACCGTCGGTAAATTTGGCCGCAAAATTTGCGGCGGTTTTGGCCGTTGGTAACTCCAACGGTTGTTAAAAACAAGTATTTTTTTATTTAGCGGCCGTTTTTCCTTATTTGGCGGCCGTTTAGGCTGCCACAAAGTTTATGGGGCTAAAGTGGCCAGTAAATTCAAATTGAATTCCCCGCTAAATTAAGGTTTTCTTGTAGTTAACTCGAATTAGGTTTGTTTTCTTGAGGTATGGGAATGGAGAGATTGGAAGACAGTATTACAGGTTATTTGAACCGATCTTTGACAATGTGTTGTATCAAATTTTGTATATCATCGTATTTTTTTCTCATTTGCTTCTTCTACTTGCTTAAAATATGTGCAAATTATATCTGGAATGCTATAATGTTTGTTTGGTCCTACGAGTGGAGCACAACAGAGCAAAGTGAAAGTGTTTTTTTGTTGTATAGCTTTGTTTTATTTTGTTTTTGATATAGCTCTGGGCAAAAGCCCATTCTTCTGGTACCTTCTTTACATTTACATACATTCATTCTTTTCATTCTTGCAATCGATATACAATTTGTTACACTTCTCACAAACAATTAGATACGCGTCTGAAGTATCCATTTTTCTAGCCAAATAGACTTATATACATACATATATATAGAGCACGAATACTCTTTGGATTATGCGTGTCTCGGTGTCAGACACACATCGATGTCTGTCTGACACCGGCACTTAAGATTACATTGAATTAGATAATTTAACCCTTTAAAAGACAAAATAAAAAAAAAGAAGGATTGATGAAAAAAATATCAACATACAGAAATCAAGATTACATTACAATCATAAAAACTCAAATCAACGAAAGGGAACTTGAAAAGAAAAAATCCGTCTGTCACCTATATTGCATTACAATCATAAAACTCAAATCAACGAAAGGGAACTTGAAAAGAAAAAATCCGTCTGTCACCTATATTGCATTACAATCATAAAACTCAAGTGAAAATAATTGGGTGTCACCTAGGGCCTTCAGTTTCACTTATAGTGACACGGAGCTGTGTGATCTTGCATTCATAGCGGGGGTCTTCTCGCATAAATGTTATTTCTTTTCCTCCAATCGAGAGGCCAAAATTTCTTTATACCATTCCATATTCCACGAGAAAAAAGACCAAAGCATATTGCATCAAGCTGTCGATCAAACTCTGCCTTTTGATAGGCCAAAAATATGAATCGGAATGCTGTCATCCAAATAACAATACATCCGATCCCCAGCCAAACTTTGGTGAGAAAAGCCACCCCTGTAGTGATTAGTGCCATTAGGCTCATCAAAACCAAGCATTCAATAAGTGAATTGTTGTGAGGATGCTGCACTATCGTAATGGAAAAAAGTGTTGCATAAGTCACGACGATCAACAAGTGAACAACGCCATACCAGAATGGAAAATCTTGAAAAATACATTTGTTGGTCGTCAATACCACAGAACCTCCAAGAACTAAGAGAATGGCTTGAATCAAGCTTGTCAAATATTTGATTCTTTCTCTATCCATCAACCATGGATGGTCCAATTTCCCTGCGTCATTGCTGCTAAAAGTGTTCATTGTATTTGAGAGATATAGATATAAGATATCTGTGTGTGTGAGAGAGAGAGAGAGAGAGAGAAAATATAGAGAGATATGAGAGAGAGAAAGAGAGAATAATGAAGGATGAAGTTATTTCTTCAATATTATGTATATATAGTGAGTGTGGAGGGTTAGTGAGTTCGTTGAGATGCAATTATTTAAGTTATTAGGTAGTTATTTCAGTTACAAAGATTTGGTTCTTATAAATATATATACATAATATTGAAGAAATAACTTCATCCTTCATTATTCTCTCTTTCTCTCTCTCATATCTCTCTATATTTTTTCTCTCTCTCTCTCTCTCTCTCTCTCTCACAGATATCTTATATCTATATCTCTCAAATACAATGAACACTTTTAGCAGCAATGACGCAGGGAAATTGGACCATCCATGGTTGATGGATAGAGAAAGAATCAAATCTTTGACAAGCTTGATTCAAGCCATTCTCTTAGTTCTTGGAGGTTCTGTGGTATTGACGACCAACAAAAGTATTTTTCAAGATTTTCCATTCTGGTATGGCGTTGTTCACTTGTTGATCGTCGTGACTTATGCAACACTTTTTTCCATTACGATAGTGCAGCATCCTCACAACAATTCACTTATTGAATGTTTGGTTTTGATGAGCCTAATGGCACTAATCACTACAGGGGTGACTTTTCTCACCAAAGTTTGGCTGGGGATCGGATGTATTGTTATTTGGATGACAGCATTCCGATTCATATTTTTGGCCTATCAAAAGGCAGAGTTTGATCGACAGCTTGATGCAATATGCTTTGGTCTTTTTTCTCGTGGAATATGAAATGGTATAAAGAAATTTTGGCCTCTCGATTGGAGGAAAAGAAATAACATTTATGCGAGAAGACCCCCGCTATGAATGCAAGATCACACAGATCCGTGTCACTATAAGTGAAACTGAAGGCCCTAGGTGACACCCAATTATTTTCACTTGAGTTTTATGATTGTAATGCAATATAGGTGACAGACGGATTTTTTCTTTTAAAGGGTTAAATTCTTTGTTTGGGCTAGGAACAGAGCCCATATTTTAAAAGAAGAGTAATAATGCCATGAAAATTACATTTCTTTTTTACCCCCAAACTGACGTTTTTGCCCTCGGGGTATGAAAAAAATTTGCCAACAATAATTAAAAAAATTTAAAAAAGGGGCGCGCGAGAATTATTGATCGGAGTTTTTTTTGCAATGAACACGCTTCGACTCTTAGGGATTTCTCGGTCTCACCGGCTTTTATAGGCAATTTGTTCGCCATTACGCTTCGACCTTTTTGTTACTTTTGGCACAATAATTAAAAGGAGATTTGGCTTAAATGCCGGTGCATCGTTAATAAATTTGTTAGCAAGAGAGGCATTGACACCAAAACGCCGGTGCATGTCACGTCCAGACATTATCTTGTCGTCATCGCTGTCAATAATCCCTCCATCTCCATTCGAACCTTCATCATCACTACGAGACCTACTATCACTTCCACTATGACTTGAAAAAAAGCCCCAGTCCTTCGCTTGTAGACGCCTCTTTCAGCTTTCGTTTCGCTTCTGGGTCTTGTTGTTTCAACCGCTTAGCACGCAGTTCATTCAATGCCCCATCCTTTGCAGCTGACCTATCAGCAGATCTGGCAGATGACCGCACACGAGAAACAGAATAGGCAAAGATGCCCTTTTTTCCTTCTCCCGCTTTGACGCTATCTTACCCAAAAAAATCATCATCCTTCTTAGAAGCCCTATCCGACAAAATCATCTCTCTTTGAAGTTCAGTCATCTCAGAAAGTTTCTTTCTATCATCCTCATCCTTATAAAGATCATCACCAACATCAGAATCCTCACTACTATCCCCCTCAGAACGACCATCATCATCATCTTCTCTTCCTCTCTTCTTTAGAGGAACCTGACTCGGCTTTTTACCGTGATAACCATTCTCATCATCAGAATCAGAGTCAGAATCAGAACCACTCCCACCATCCAAAAATTCTCCGTCACTCCGTTTACTGGAAGGCGGGAGAGAATGTATGTTTCTCCCAGCAGCCTCCAAAAGTAAATTCTCTAAATCAGCCATTCTTTGCTTCAGCCTTAAAATTCAAATTCAAAATTCAAATATATCCTGTTTGTATATATAATAATCAATCAATCAATCATATATATAGTGAAATTCAATATTGAAAGATGAATACAGTGACAAAAATACACAGCATTAGCGATAATTAAGTTAAGAATGAAATAGAGTGAAGCAATAAACGAAAAGGGTATGAATGAATAGCGTTTGAAAGAAGGAATTGAATAGGGAGAGACATTACCGTGCAATTTGATGAATGAGACGAAGAATTGTTGAGGCGAAAAAGCGGTGCTTAGCAGCTTCTTTCTTTGAAGAATGAAAAACCCTAAACAAAAAACCTGTGTGTCTGTTGTATATGAAGCAACATTGTCGCGCTCTTTCTTCTACTTCGGAGTCCTATTTATTTCGTCTTAAGCACCTTTTTTTTAAACTAGGGTTGTTATGCATTTATTTTACTTTATATTATGGTATAGATATCATAAATATTGGGGCTGACAAAGAAACAATACTAACCTTTTTGTTACTTTTGGCACAATAATTAAAAGGAGATTTGGCTTAAACGACGGTGCATCGTTAATAAATTTGTTAGCAAGAGAGGCGTTGACACCAAAAGGAGGATTCAGCCCTATGATCTAATCAAGAACCAAAGTGAAAGAACATATTAACAACGATAAACATGAAAGTATTTATGCCTATATAAGCTAATCGGAAAAAAATAGCTTCCAGGCCTTACAAGTTGAGAACCATTGGGTAATTCCTCAGCCTGGACACTCTCATCCAATCTCTCTTTTCGAAGTTGAAATCATTCTACAGTTACAAGGAAAATTATAAATCTCAGGAGTGAGAGAATTCGAGTTTCTAAACTATACACTTATCCATTTCATGTACAAAACAATATTCGGAAAATTAGCTCGTATTCATCCAAGCAGAGAGGCTATCTGGGAAAGCCACTAATAATATAATAAAAAATGTACCTTAGCTTGGAATAAATCATAGGTCTTAATTGAACATAACTTTGCAGTCTTGTCAAGCTTTGATTTCATTAGACAGCTGAAGTAATTTGCGCCACACCAGAAGTCCAAAACCTAGCAAAGGTAACAACAGTTAAATATCTTATAAAATTTTGATCTTATCTCTGGTAAGGATTAGGATTCTAGTATTAGTAATAATAAGGGTTAGTGCTTATTCTTTTGTATCATAAAAAAACCATAATTACAATTCAACATCTTCAATCTTTCTCTACCCTCCTTTTTATCTAAAATCCTCTAAATAAAGAAATGCAGTCCTTACATCAACCAGACGAAAAGATGTGCATAGTTAATAACTATATGATAGTTGTGACTATTGTATAGTGTTCATTTTCATGATCAAGACATGGCATACAAGCATAAATTTTGATGACCATCTATAGTACACAGCTGAAGAAAAAGATGGTGAATGTTTGTATATTACACTTCTAGGAATCTAAAAAGAGCTATGCAAAAGTATTTAGAACAAGTTGTTTGAACCTTCCAAGTAAAAAGCTGACGAACAATTTCTGGCTCACAAATAGCACTTTGGCTTCCTCAATACTACATCCTTCATTTAACTTCTGCAAAAGATTCTACTATTATAAGTAATAAAATGAATAATTAATCATCTGAATTTAACTTGCTCAGATTCTACTTGACATCTACAATATGAAGTGGTATAGAGAAGATAAACCTTAACAGAACCTTCAACTTTTCCTTGAGTAACGTTCTTATGAAATGCAGTTTCTGTGAAACTTGAAAAGACTTGATGGTCCTTTTTAAATTCTTCCATGTTAAAATTAGATGTGGCTTCTTCTGTAAACAGCATAATAATGTCCAAATATAAACAGGTGAATTTGAAAACCAATATATTTCTTCAATTAACCCAATAAAAAGAACAATCATAGGACACATGAAACTGTTGAAGTGAATACAAGAAGAAATGAAAACAAGAAAAAACCTACTTACTTGGGAAAGCATTTTATCGGTTTTAGAAGTGTTATCCAGTATTTCTGCCTCAAAAGCACAGGCTGGTCACATGAAAGTTCAAATCTCCATCCTGTAATTTGTTTGTGAATTTTCTGGAGGCCATTATCAGTGGTGCCACGTAAAAACACTTTTGTTTCTGAGAAACACTCGACCTACTCATCAACATTCCACAATAATGTAAAATTAAAAAATGAGACAAACTGCGCCTTATCATTCTCAAACCAAATAACTATCTAAGTTTTAGGAGTCTACCCCTTTCAATCATATAATATAGTCTTTATTAATTTACTAACAAGTATAAAGATGCATTACAATTCTAGTTCTAATCCTGTACATAATCTGATTTAACATAGGTGAAGTACTCATAATTAGATATAAAATCCAAAGTTAACAAACAAGAAAAAACAAGATCAAAGTAATTAATTGCAGGAGTCACTTTAACATGTGAAAATCAATTATACATATCTAAAATCAATATAAAATAAAAGCAAATTCCAAAAGCTTACATAAGCTTTAACTCTCCATAAGCTTTTCCCAGCTCAACATAAATCACTTCAAGTTTCCACAATAGCTACTTATAACTTCCACCCAAAACTTTCCTCCATTTTCCAAACCTAAATCGAACACACATTTTGTGTGATTTTCAAGTTCAAACAAACAGAAATTACAAAAACAAAACTAATTGAACAAGATGAATCTGATTTTTACCTTTTTTGTGATGATGAAAAATGTTACACTGATTGATTTAAGAAGAAGAAGAAGAAGAAGAAGCTTGCACATTTCTATTTTCATGTTCATTTTCTATTTTTTTTTTTTTTTTTTAATGTTCATTTTAAGTGGAGTTTGAGTTTGTTTGAGTTTTCGTTTGAGTTTTTGTTTTGTAGTGATTTTTTGGTAATTGGCAATAGGGTTTTCTCATGCCCAACTTATTGATTTATAAGTACGCTTACACTCAACTCATAATTTTTACTTTATTTTTTAAAATTAATTTTAGGGCGAAAGAATGGCGTGTCAATATAAAGTAGAAAAAATCTTGAGGTTCGAACTCTACTCGATGATTGATGATGCTAATTTTTTCTTTTAGTTTAATTAGTTGTAACTAAAGACAATCTTTTTATTGTTATGTTTAATGATTAAGTAATTTATATTATGTCTTTTAATTTTATTTTTTTTTAAATTATAATTAAATTAACTATTAAACAAGTAATTTATTTATTTAAAAAAATATTCAGATTTTACAAAATAGTTTTTTAATTAATTTAAAAAATTAATGATTAGACAAGTAATTTATTTTTTTTTAAAAAAAATTATAATTAAATTAATTATTGGCGAGTAATTTATTTATTTAATATCCGTCTTTATCGAATAAATCCGATATTCTTCTTTATTAGAATATCCAATATCCCTATTTAATACATGAATGCATGAATGATTCATGTACAACCACAAACACTTAATACAACACAATATTAAGTTTTACCCTTTGATATGGAACACTATCCATATTCGTCTTTATTAAGATATCTCACAATCTTAATATTCGTCTTCATCAAATAAAATTTGATATACGTTTTTATTACGATAATACAATACCTTAATATACTTCTTTATTAGAATAACGCAATTCTAATATTCTTCACTCATATATATACCTATCATACATTCATCAACAACATCAACAATTAATTAATAAAACTTCATCATCAACCATCATTAATCAAAACATCATCAACAACTCACAAGCATACAATTATCAACAATCCTCGAAGGTAAACGAAGTATGCAAACATAAAAGAAAACATCATAAATCAAGCCCCATCTTATAAAACTAACCCCGGATTCGGAATATACGCGAAAAATCGAGTGAAATCAGTTCTGGGTGCATAAACTGTCAAAAGGTCAACCAAAAGTCAACAATGGTCAACAGGCGTGCGCGTCACGCCGGCACGCGGGTCACACCGCAAGTCAGTAGCCAAAGGCCCGTGTTGCGCGCCATGCCAGCACGAGGGCGTGCCACGCAGCAGTTTTGCTGGAAAATGCATTTTTGAGCGCAAAAACACATATTTGACCCAAAACTCACTTATTTCAACTCAGAAAATTTATCAAGCATGGGTTATGTTCATACATGTTCAAAACACTCAAAAGCAACTTATTAACACCAACAAATCACTTATTTTTCATGAATCTTGACATATTTGTAAAAATAATAAACATCTACAAATACTCATTTTTATCCATTAAAATTATTCATACATCATGCTAGGAGTATATTAAATATATTATGAACATTAGTTTTCACTTTCATTAAGAAAAATCATCCCAAAAACCCATGAAAATGAGTGGAGAAAGTTTGGGTTCGGAGAAATCGACATTCTCCCCTTTCTCGAGTCACTCATGTAACGCCCCGACTTTTAGAATTAGTTTATTTTTATATTTTGATTATTAGGAGTTGCTCGTGTTGATTGTTGTGTGGTTATTTAATTAACTTTTTTTGTGTTAAATGATTAATTCTTGAGAAAATAAATGGGTTGAATGATGTTGGTAAATTAAAATAAAAATGAGAAGAAATTGGAGTGTGTGGTGCAAATATAAAATGGTGCGTGAAAAGGAGGTGTGAGTGAGTAAAGTAGTAGAGAATGTGAAATTAGTGAATTTGGACCTAGTGGTGTGATAGAGGTGAGGAGGGGTGTAAATTAGAAAATCATAGAGAGACAAATGAATAAATAAAAACAGAATTTTTATTGAGACTTGTAGGTTAAGTGACCTAAATTTTTCTATAAATAAGAGGGGATTAGACACAATTAGGATTTGCCACTTCTATCAAATAAAAAATGTCAAATAACCGATTATCCCAAAAGCTTAAGCTATTTACATCAATGATTTTATATTATTTCTAACACGCTCCCTCACGAAAGAGCCCACTTGGGCTTCAAGCATCGATAATGCATAAGCCCACCTACCATATGCTTAAATTTCACTTTTTAATTAGAAAGTGAGGGGAGCGGGGATCGAACTCTAGACCACATAGTCATAGAGACTCTGATACCATGTCAAATAACCGATTATCCCAAAAGCTTAAGCTATTAGGAAAGGCTACATCAATGGTTTTATATTATTTCTAACAAAAAATAAAAAATAAAATGGGGAAAGCTTGGTGAAAGAGGAAGTGCAACGGCGCACAGGGATATCATGGCAGAAAATCAGTTCCACTCCCAAACAGTTGTACAATAAATTTCATATGATGTCTTGCATGAGTGAGTTTATAGACCATATGGATTTGATTATTCCAAGTTTTGGATGAGATTAAGTGATTTTCGTTTTTCTGTATATACCTCCACTAAAGAGATAATTTCTCACTCCTCGTAACATTGATTGAGATTCCGCTTGATTCTGTGTTTAGCTAACGAAATTCCGGCCGATTGGACGCCAGTTTCATGAATTTCTAAGCAGTAATGAGTTCGGGAGACGCAATGGAAGTTTGGAGTCCGATGCAGGAATTTGGGCTACGGGTTTACAATTTTGTGGCTGCAAATTCGGGTTTTTGGCGAGCTCCGAAGTTGTCGTTAACACGTTTCAGACGTCATGTTCAGGTAGACAGGTTTATTGGAGCAAGGACCAGCGCCCCAATTTTTCCATCGACGAAATCCATTGATTTGCTTAGTTCTTTTTCACCGTAACTTCGATTTGAATGAAACGAACGCCGAAACGACCGTGAATATAATTGATGCAGTGTACAAAGATTGGTTTTCAGTTTAGGGGTAAGTTTCTTTGACCCAATTTCGAAATGTAACTTTTAGATTGAGTTCTCATATTTTATTGGTGGCTTTTAACCATAAACTGTCGAGTCGGATCAATTGGAGGATGAGGAGTCAAAGGAATTGAAACCTTTCACTGGTATACTTGGATTAGTGTGCGAAGACGTCGAAATAAGGTGAGGGGGTTTAACCTTTCGTCTAAATTTCTGAGTTTTTATAGTAAGGGGGTTTAACCATTCGTTTAAAGTTTCTGAATTTATAGATGGTACGAGTATAGTCCTTTGCTTATTTTGCTTTCAATCTTTTACGAGTTATTCTGAAGTATTAGCGAGTGATACTGTGGTTAGTTGATATACTCTTTTAAAGAATGGAATGAAGTCTGTCATGTAGGAGTAGATTATAAGTAGTCGATGTCAGTATTTAATATTTTCGTATTAACTCTATTTTGTGAATAAAAGAGTTTCTTAGATTTGGAGTGGTATGCCATACATGTATAAATGTTGTTTAAGTGTTGTTTACATACCATACATGTAGTTAGTTCCAGTGGTAAGAGATTTAAAACTTTAGTAAATAAGTTGTAAAAATTCTGACTAATATTATGAAAGTCAAGGATTTACTTGAAAAAGGAAAAAAGAAATACAAGAGAATCTCAAAATGATAACTTAGTCTCACTTTACAAGTAGCTTTTGCAATAAATTAATTTTGCTACCTTACACTGAAAATTGAGTCCATAACCCACTTGGCTACAATGATGAGCACACACATTTGTTGATATCATCGATTAAGAGGAACATTAATTTTGCTACCTTACACTGAAAATTGGACAAAATTGGAGTTTTTGAATGAGTTTGCCTTTTGGGGAGCATGTGACACAGCCATAAAACAAATTGTCCCATGCCCCATCACAATTTTAAATTACTTTTTGAACTCATAGATTCCTAATTACTACTATACTTGAATACACTTTTTTATAGAGGTAAATATCAATAAGCCATCAATAAGCCAGTGGTTATGTTAGTTTTTAGGTATGAATTTACGGTTTTTAGGTAAACATTATTAGATTTGAATTTTAGACATCCCTTTCAACTGTCTCAAAATTCAATTCTATTTATTTTAAGATTCAATTTTATGACGGTTTAATTTAAATGACATTTAAACAGTTTGGAATCTTTGTTGGGTCACAACGACAAATCAAATTTGTAACATGGAGGTCATTCAGCTGATATTGTATGTGGAATTGGCTTTTGGCAAAGAAGCATGCGAGCCCTTGTTTAATGTATGAATGGATTGTTAACCTGTTTGATTGTATGCTCCGTTAATTTTGAATTTTAATTTTTTGTACTTTTCTTTTTGTTATTTGGATGGTTAGAGTACCCCTTATACTATTTTCAAGTTTGTTGGATCAAGTACTATTTGTACTTTAGTTTACCTTTTATCAATAAATTTCATCTTTGATGTTAACAAAAAAATTGTAACGTATTCCAAATGGCTACTTGATCTCAACATTGATGGGCGTCATCTGTAATAGTTTCTCCATCAATACCCAACGGCTCCTATTCGACACACCTTAATATACACCTTCTCACAACTAACTAAGGTACTATATTCTCAAAACCTCTTGCTCTCGCTCTCATACACTAACTTGAGTTTCAGAATGTTTGCATGTACCCCTGATCTTGACGAACATTGTTTGACCTATATTCTCAATCACCTCGGATCAAAATCCTCTTAAAATTCATTTTGTTTGTTATTTCCATGACCAAAATATTTATTCGAGAGATATTTAAGTACGCTTAGTTAGTGATCTTGAACATCTTTCTACCTAAATCAATGATCGATCACTACAAGTTGAAATTTAATTCATGCATGCATTATGATTATTATAGTTTAATCTTGAGCAATAATTAATTCTGTTCCTTGTGAAACAAAAATATCACACACTTAACATGTCCAACAACCTTGCAAGCATTCTCCTTAATCAATAACATTATTGGTAAGAAAAATATCATTATTGGTAAGTGGTAAGAATTACACAAACTAAAACTTGCAAGGTGTCGACATTCTAAATACATAATTATCCAAAATTTCATAATATTAGAGGACAAATCTCTTACTACCAAGTTGACAAGAACGCAATTAGTGGCATCTTAAAACCACATTTAGGTGATTAGTCATAATTCAAATGGACCACGTCTTGAACAATAGGACAAAATAGCCATCTTAATTTCACCCGCTAAACTCAATTAGCAACAAATTAATAATCATAAATTATGTGATATAAAAATAAGGTGAAAGCATTTAAGGGTAAATGGAAACAAAAGAAAGGACAAAGGGTACAAAAAAGTGGAGCCCTTAAATCATTCCTATCAACAACTGCTAAATTCCAATACGTCACTAGAAGCTATTTATAAACTTTATAAATTGATATTATGGTTATGATTTAACGTTACGAACCCGTTCTTTGTTTGTGCCCTTAATTTGTTTTCTTCTTAATGTATTATTTGCTTTGTACTTTAAACATTCATCCTTGGCTACGGCTTAATTAGTTACTCTACTCCAAAACTCTTTAGCTAATTATCATGGAAATGAATTTTCTGCTGCAGTTATAATTTTTGATTGTATGATCTAAATCAACGGACAAAATTATTTAACTATATAAAATTAATAGTTTAATTTAGACCGTCATGTATAGACTTAATTTGTAGTACATTCAATTTCTTTGCACACACATTAATATGATCAGTCATATAGACAAGGGTAAGAGACAAATTGACTATTAGAATATTAACTTGAGTTTAATCTATTGAAGGGTATGTAATTTGAAAGATTGAAGTTAACTACAAGTGAATTTTATTTTATTTTTTTATCAAATAATTTAGTGGCTAGAACTTGACCTTCTTAAGTTAATGAATTGGTGTATTAAAATTCAAACACCGATTCGTGCATATTGCACAAAATGTCTCTATCAACTGAATATGCTTACTAGAACAAAATGAACTTTTCTTGTGCAATTTTTTTTAATTATCTCACATATTAACTAAATTTCACTTCTCCTAAATATTAGGATCATGTGATTTTAATCATCTGTAGGATAAGTAAAGTTTGACCAATAATTATTTTTACCAGGAATTGAATTCGAGTTCTCTCGAACCATTTATCATAAGAGAAGCTCATTAATTAACCACTTTAGTTCAATGTCTTGGTTGAAACACAATCTTTGATTAGATCTGTTGATGCATCTACTTCCCTTTTTTTTACTAGTGTGACTTTATTTTATTTATGTTCACCACCAGTAACTGACTAACTTGACTGTCTAATTTGGTTTAAGGGTCAATTCTGACATCAAGTGGTTTGATGCCCCTCTCGAATGCAGTTGCAGAGGATCAAATCATGGTCCTCCCTACCAAGTTCAGTACACTGACCAACTATATTAGTGTAATTTTATTTTTATTTTTGCATTGTTGTACTAGTGGGCACATGTTAAGGAAACAAATGTAGAAATTATTTTTTAGAACTTATGTATTGTTACTTAAACATTAAATTTAATATATACATTATTAAATGCAGAATTTCTATATTAAGATACTTTATCATGTGTCCTTGGAACACGTCCTCTATTTATTTTGTTTCATTTAAGGTTTGCGGATTCCTCTATTTCAAAAATTCGCTATTGTAGTCTCACATTTTTTAAATGTTTGGCTTAATGTACTGTATTTTGAAACTGAATTTTAATGACATGACTAAATTTTGAAGTAAGAAACCTCTTAGATATTCGCACATCATCAAAGCATTCCATCATGGGTGAAACAAAATATATGAAGCAAATTACATTTAAGCCTAAAGACATTGTAATTGATCTTGGATTGATCGTCTACTTTGTCAGAGTACAAAATCAAAATTCGACCAAGGTACCTTTATCAAATCTATATAGAAAATAGAAACGAAGATTGAGTTTAATAGAAGAGATGGTCAACATAATGTGATGAACCAAATTCAAAATTTCTATTAAAATATGTGTCCAAGTAATGTCTAATGATATCTCGAAAATATTATCTCCGGTGAAAAGAATATATATAAGAAACTCATAGCTAATTTATCAAGAGTTTCACATTAAATGAAAAAATAAACATTGAACAACATATAATCGAGAGAATTTTCATATACTTAGTGTCTTACGATTTCGAATTAAAACGTCATATTCAACTTGCATGTGTATTTGTTCAAAAGTCTAATGTAATGATCGTCTAGACTTCTCACTAGTCATGACCCAAAGCAAAAAAAAAAAACAAAAATCTATATAGTCATGCAAATTTCAAATGTTAAACTAAGCATAGTCAACTAAATTAAAATGAATTAACTGTATATAGTTATGGAAAATTACAAATACAAAAATTACACGAAGGCAACAATATTACTTGAAGTTGGCGGATATATCTGTTTCTTGGCGCAGATTGCAGGCATGCGTTGTAAATAATTACAAGTTTGGAAGATTTAGTGGCTAGTACTGATTAACACGGTTCAATTTGGAATTTAGCATATATAATTAACCTTATCTTACTAATCCTAAAGAGGAAATTAAGTGTGTTGACTTTGTTATTCACTTACTATTATTTTACTTTACCAAATCACCAACTAACAACACGCCGTAAAATCGTAATATTGTAAACACAAATATCTACCGAGGGTGATATTTTGGATTTGGAGTATCTTTATTCACTATTCAAATCGTTATGGTAGTCACCAAGATAGGTTTTGATTTTGGGCTCGGTCTTCAACCGGTGTGTATGGAAAAATATTTATTAGGAGAAGTCAACTTCTTAAATAAATCTTACTTACGTCGAGTAAATTAGTTTCTGCAGTTGTGCGAGAAGATACCTTTTATTTACCAAAAAGAAATGGTTATAATAGTCTTTATGAAGTACGATACTGGATGTGACATAGTCTTTGACACGTCGGCACTGATAAAATTTGTCACGAATGTGTCGGCCGGTGTCAGGAAAAGTCTTTGATTAAAAGTGAACACTACAAGAAAACAGCAATTTAGTGACCACCAGAAATGGCCACAAAGTGGGAAAAACGGCCACAAAGTGAAAAAAATGGCGAATTTAGTGGCCACCATGTTTGGCCGCTATTTTGCTGGCCGCTAACACATACCAGCGGCCCAAGTGGCCGCAAAATTGTTGAGACAGACTGACACAAAGTCAGCTGCAGCAGTAAATTTAGTGGCGGCCAAAGTGGCCGCAAAATTTAACTTTTTTTAAAAAATAAAATAAAATAAACACCACCGCTAGGGTTGAGCAATGGTCGGGCACGGTCGGTTTCGCGTCCATTTTGACCCCAGTTTCACAAAAAAAAAATTGTAAATCTTAATCTTTTCTTATTCAGCCTCCTTTGATATCAGTGTAACAAAGAAATAGGAAACAAATTACAGTGTCTTTCTTCCAACATACTGTATTACAGATCTAATAGAGAATAATAATTTTGTTAAGAAATAGATAACATCTTTAACAGATCTAATAAAGAAGGAGAAAAAAAAAGAGTTTAAGGAAAAGAGAAATAGAGAAGATGAGTTTCACTTTTACAGAAACAAAATTGGACAAGAAGAGATGGAGGTGATGAAATAAAATCAAAATTTAAAGGTATTATGAGATATTGATATACAAGAAAGAAGAGGAGGGGATCGAAACTTTATCAAGAGAAAAGACAAGGAACACAACTTTCTTCTTCACTCATGGATCTAAACCTTCTTCTTCATGTGTGAGGAAAAGTTGATCTCTTGGTAGTTGTGACTTGTGGTAGAGTAGTCTACTAGACCTTTGGGAATCATGAATAAATTAGTGATTTTTAAAATATAAAATATTAAAAGTTGTAGTGATATTAGAAAAAAGCAGAAAAGATAGTCAGAAGATGTGAGAGAGAGATACCATGAACTTATGAGGGCCAAAGTGGCCGCAAAATTCTGGCGTCTTTTTTTTTTGATTTCCAAGAAACTTTGCGACGGCTTAAACCGTCGGTAAATTTGGCCGCAAAATTTGCAGCGGTTTAAGCCGTCGTTAACTGCAACAGTTATTAAAAAAAACAATTTTTTATTTAGTGGCCGTTTTTCCTTATTTTGTGGCCGTTTATGCCGCCACAAAGTTTATGGGGGCTAAAGTGGCCACTAAGTTAAAATTGAATTCCCCACAAAATCAAGGTTTTCTTGTAGTGGAATACCATGATGATTGGAATCACACATGTTTCACATTTTGTAAGTTAATAATGGCCATTGGCCAGCCATGAATCATGGTATACGCATATACAAGGACTCAATCAGGTGAATAGTAGAGGAACTCATAACAAGGGTGATATTTGGGATTTGGATTCTCATTTCGTCACAATTCAAGTTGTAGATTTTGACCATTGGATCGAGATCGGACAACTAGCATTTTAATTTGGTAACATATTAAACTTGATTTAAAGTAAAATTAATATATAAGTTATTCGATCATTATTTAACTATGAAATTCATTGGTTAGAGCGACATGCAGTTGGGATTACATGTGTAACATTTTGTACATTATCAACGGTGACTTGGTGGACATACTCTCAATATGTGAATTTTGGAGATGATATAATTCTATGAAGCAAGAATACGGATACTGACACGTCGATACATATAATACTATAAGAAAATGATATGATTCATTGTAATCAAATGTGTCAGTGTTGTGTTGGACACCAACACGTGTACGACACCGAAGCATGTCTAATCCGAAGAGGTATCCAATCATAGAGATAGATGGATGCAACTTACCCTTATAGAGAAAATGCCTATATTTAGTATTTTGAGTACTTAACCTCTAAGTCACAACTCAATAGCCTTAACATTGTAATAAGTTGGTACAACTTTCTACAAATTACCAAGTTGGTAAAATTTTCACCAACCAACTAAACCCTCATCCAAGTTGCAAGGAAAGCAACTTGCAAGTACATATCAAACTATTAAAAAAAACTAGACACTTGAAGACATGCACAAATAAACAATTAATTTATAAGGGTATATACCTACAAATCATTCCTCATTTCCAAAACTTTACACATATAAATACTCCTACAATCACCACCATTTAACAATCCAATAATATAACCTCCACTTCCAAAACAACACACAAATCCAAAATATTTTTAGCTAATCAAAGCAAAAAAAAAAATTTTTATGGCTGGAGCTGAAACTACTAAATATGCTTCTGCTACAAACAACATAACCAAATCAAAAAAACCAAACATGAGAAGATTCATTGGTGTTAGACAAAGGCCATCAGGTAGATGGGTGGCTGAGATCAAAGACTCATCTCAACATGTAAGATTATGGCTTGGAACATATGACACACCAGAAGAAGCAGCTCGAGCTTACGATGAAGCGGCTCGAGCTTTACGCGGAGAGAATGCTCGAACCAACTTTGCCGTAGCCGCGGTATCAACAGACAGTACTACCCCATGTAGTGATGATCAAGGACTAATATCATCATCAACAATATCAAATGAAGGAAAAAATAACAGTTTAACTTTTGCTTCATTGAAAGCAAAATTAAGCAAGAATCTTCAAAGTATTATGGCAAGAACAAGTGATCATAGCAATAACAAATTTTCAAAGAGTAGAGTGAGTGATCATTTTACCTTTGCTAGCATATTCAACCGTAGGAACAATTACAATCAAATCTCTGCTTTAGATATGAAGAACATTGAAAAAGTGGTGCAGCCTAGTATTATTGTTCCATCTAATATTGAATCTTCTAGTGTTTCTGATTGTAGTTCTGAATGGTTTGGATTTCAGAATCATGGATTAGATTCTGATGGATCTGATATAGTTGAGAATAATAATGTTAATATTAATGTTGGTGATCAAGGTTTTTTGGATCAACTTATGGGGTGGATTGATGATGATACTTCTGATATTTGTGAAGAAGGTTCAAGTAGTAAAAGGTTTAAGGTATCTTCATCTGTTCTTGTGCCACCAACTTTCTCTAATTCTCCTTATGATTGTGGTTCACCTTATAGTGGCTATGCTTCTCCATATAATAGTTGTGGATCGCCTTGTAATGGTTATGCTTCTCCTTATTATGGTAGCAAGAAATAAAATTTGAACAAGCATGTTCATGTTTGGATTAACGGTGGGTCTGACAGAATCACGATGGATCACTGCAGTTCTGACAAAAACTGTACTTTGGAATTTCAAAAAATTACGGTCTCAGTGTGATTTCATTAAAATTCACTGTAATCAAAATATGTTGGCTTTTGATTGATGCCTTTCGAAAAATTGTTAAGAGCATCTTTTGAAGAAAGTTAATTAAGAGCATAAACTCTATGTTATATGATGAAGAGTTGAAGACTATGTTCTTGTTATAGCATGTTTATGTACATATAGAACAAAAACTTTTGGTTGAATATGACAAAAGTGTTTTAGTTTAATCATGCCAAAAGATATGAAATTAATGAGATATATGAAAGTTTGGCTACAAAATGAACTCTCTTTTCAACTTTTTGTTTTTTAAGTATTGTCTTGGATGTAACAATTATAAAAGTCTAAGTTAATTTGAGTTAGTGGTACTAGCAAATATGGTGTAGAATAGATGGATGTGCCAAGGTATATGTATATTTGTGTAATGTAATTAAATTAACATCTTTGGAATGAAAATATATTGGCAATACTATTTAGTTAAAGAGCATATACATTCATTTATTACACGTGGGGTGCATATATTTTTGGATCTATTGGTAGGTACACCATGTATTGTACAAATTATGATGTGTTTTTGGGAAATGGATTCCTGTGGTTACGGGCAGGAAGCTGTAATAGTTAAGGTCCCTGCTTTTTTTACTGTAGCAAATCCTGATCAGTGTTTTTGTATATGTAGTATCCCTTTGGTATAATAACAGGATAAAAATCAGCCTAATGTTATGGTGGACCATCTTCACAAGTCGTCCACCGTGGTCAAGTGATATACCGAATACGAATTTTACAAAATTTATTGTTAGATTGAAAGTTTATATCATATAGATCATCCATAATGAAATTTAGAAAAACTAAAAATCATTTGATTTGTTATTGAGATCCATCAAGATTTACGGTATTTAATAAACCGTTAATCTTGACGGACTTGAATAACATATCAAATGATTTTTAATTTTTTTAATTTTATCTATATGATATAAACTTTCAATCCAACTATAAATTTTGTAAAATTCGTAATCGTTATAATGTTATTCATAACTAGACCACCATGGACCACTTAGAATTTACCTAAAAATCATGGTGTTTGTATTAAAGAACATAGTGAAATATATAATTTCATATTGTCTTATTTGTAATTTAGAATTCATACAAAGCTATTGAGAACCTTTCAAATGTCTATAAGTTTATCTGTTGTTCTAAGTTTTATGCGGTTCTAATTTGTATCCGTCTATATATATATATATAGTTAAATATATATTTTTACTACTATTATTATTGTAGGTTTATTTATATTTCACAATTCTAGGTTTCTATTTTGTTATGGATTATAATATATTTCGGTTATTAATTTTTGTATGATTATGCATATGTTGTTAAGCATTATTTTTTGGTTATGAAATGCATTATATGTTGTTTTGATCATTAAAAAAAAAGATGAAAAATATTTATTTATTTATTGATAAAAAAGAAAAAAATAATGTCATAATTTTGTCCGTAAAATATAGAAATTTTCTAATAATCGATCTACGTGGATCCCCGCAGATATCGTGGGGATCCGTGGGGGATGGGGATGAAGGCAATAATTCCCCTATGGAGACGGGGATGGAGGCAAAAGTTCTCCCGTAGACATTTCAGAGTGGAGAACGTGGATGCTTCCTCCGCACATTTCCCGTCCCGTTGATATCCCTTACCCTATAATAGTATCCCTTAGTAGCTACTGACCAAGTTATCTTTACGAGACATGTTACGGCTAAATTTAACACACTATTTTAAAAGATTCTTCGCAATTACCGCTTCATTTTATGTCATGTCAGGCTAATTTATTGTCATTTCATCAGATTCAACAAGTCAAAACTATAAATTGATCAAAATTCTTGAATATAGATTAAAATTATACAATTAAAAATAGAAAGACAAAAATTGCAATTTTACTAAAATAGGAGACCGTATAATTAAGGCAATAGAAAATTAAGGTTAGAGACACCCAAAAAAAAAAAAGAAGACAAACACCACAAAAAAATTAAGGTTAGAGAAAAAAAACTACCAAACGGTGCGTTTTGGTTCGGACTATACTATGCTAACTTATGACTGAAGTGTTTGTCTCTATCTCTCTCCCTTGCGATTTGTAATAATTCCCAAATCTCAAATCTAGGGTTTCACTCGCAAACCCTATCTCATCCGAAAAGGTACCAATCCATCTCCAAAGCATCAGATCCAGCACATCTCCTTCTCATTTCTCCGACTATTCGTCGAATTCCGTTCTCTTTTCCATTCAATTTCACAATTTCCGAATCTCACGATCCTCTTTTCTTACATTGCATTACAGGTTGTTGATTGCAAAATGAAGCCCATTTTTTGCGGAAATCTGGATTTCGACGCAAGACAATCTGATGTTGAGAGGCTTTTCAGAAAATACGGGAAGATTGATAGAGTGGACTTGAAGTCTGGTATGACATTCTCCATCATATGCTATAATTTTACTTTTGAGTTTCTCAAATTATTGTTTAGTTTAAGTTTTAGCTTTAAAGTGATGTTTTTGTAGCTCAATTAGTGATTTAGGACTAATTTGGATCGGTTAATTGAGCACTTGTGAGACTGTTTGAGAGAGCTTATAGAAACAACTTACATGGCTTAAGTTGTTTTCAGGATAGTTTATTAGTTTATGAAAGTAGCTTATATGAAAATAGGAGAAAAGAGTAAACAACCAAATAGGTCCCCGACTTCGTAAGGCACTCTCGTATAGGTTCTTGACTTTATGAATATTTCAAAAGGTCTTTGACTCTATTAACCTAATTGGTCCATATATTTAACCACTTAGTATTAGTTAAGTACTTATTATTTTACAACTTACTATCTATTTTGTCCTTAACATATTCTTTGAAAGACTAATATGAATAAAATTAATAGTCAGAGGTCTATTTGAGAGTGTTTTACAAAGTCAGGGACTGATTTGGTGGTTTTCTAACAAAAATAGTTTGACTTTGTAAGTTTTTATCTTTTATTATAAAAATGAATTATACATGAGCATTTATATGATGAGTGCTTATAGCTTAATTAAGCTGTTTGTCCAAACAGTGTATTACTGTTTTTGTAGCTCATTTAGTGGCATACTAGGTATTCTTTTACTATTCAATTGCAGTGGTAAGTTATGTTTTGTAAAAGCGGGGTCCCAGATTGGTGAAAGGCGTTGCATGATGGATGGCGGTGTTTGTCGAATTTGAAGTCAAGATGAAAAGTCTCCTCTTGTGTTGAGTTGCAGTGGGGTTATAGTACTGTTTGGAGAAAGGAAAATGTTACGTACAACCATTGAAAGCAATTGTTTTTCAAAGAACTCGTTGACTCTTTTTTGATATCAATTTGGACATGCCCACAAAAATGTTTTAAAATTTAAAGAAATGAAACAAATTGTTTGCCTTGCATTTATGCTAATGCATAGGATACCAAGTACAACTGTACAAGGCCTGATCTTTACATTTCCTTTTGGCCTTGGCTTTTTGAACTTTCTGTTTTCATCTTGAATTTCAATTGGAGCATGCTTTCATCTTCAAGTGTGATTTCCATCCTCATGATTCTTAAAAGGGTCAAGATGATGTTCTTTGACCAGTTACTATTGAGTGGATGTACATTTAGTTTTCCTTTAAAAAGCAGAAAAACTGTCAATAAAATATGAACCCCCATACTCAACAATTTCTTTGTGACAGGATTACTTGCTAAGTTGGAATGTCCTTGCTCTTCTTGGACGGATGTGCTTCTCTGCATTTCTTTTATAGAATATGCCCCAGCTTCTCCTTCTTGTATTTTTCCAGAAGAAATAATCTGATCTGCCCTAGCCCTGCCATTCTGCATTACCTCAGCATTCATTGCTTTTTCATTCCTCATGACTTTTGCTCAGTGTTCAATTTCCGACATGTTTCAACATATGAACCATGATGATTTCGCAAATGTGGCAGGTGTTGTGGTACTTCCTGACAGTTTATTTCTGTTTTATGTTGAATTTATAACTCATATCTGATATGCTGATGCGGCGTTCCTCCCCACACCATCTTCATGAAAGGAGTCTTCAAATGTTAAACTGAAATATTTCTGTGTGGTTTTATTTTTAACATTCTCGTTTTACAGGTTTTGCATTTATCTACATGGAAGACGAACGTGATGCTGAGTATGCAATAAGACGACTTGATCAAACTGAATTTGGTAGAAAGGGGCGCCGAATTCGTGTTGAGTGGACTAAGGTATGTTGTAATAGTAAACTGCACCAGGGATCGCTAAACAATATTAATTATATTGTTGCATCATGTACTTATTTTAAAGCTTGACACTTTGGGATCATTTTGATCAATCATTTTGGGAAACTTTAAACCACATTTTGTTAGATTTTAATGACGGCGCATGATTTTTCATTAGAATTGAAATACTTTTAGTACATGTTCTTATTTGTGTGACACATGCACGTGCATTCAAATGAACCTGTTATTGTAGCTTCTGCTTATGTTCTTTTCTTAATGAAGGATTTTGCAATTATTTATCGCATCCTGGGTATTTCAACGTACTCATAGTGTTATTATATTATGATTTGTAGCAAGAACGTGACAACAGAAGGTCTGGTGGTGATTCAAAGAAATCTGCAACTAATACAAGACCATCAAAGACTTTGTTTATTATAAATTTTGATCCTGTACACACCAGGACAAGGGATTTAGAGAGACACTTTGATCCCTATGGGAAAATAGCTAATTTAAGGATCAGAAGGAATTTTGCTTTTATCCAGTTTGAAACCCAGGAGGAAGCCACTAAAGCATTGGAAGCAACTAACCTGAGGTTGTAATTAATTATTGAATAGTAATTATTTTTCCCTTTAGAGGTTTTATCAATTAGAAACATAGTACATTTCACCACCTTAATGGAGATGAATGAGGATAAGGGGCTATATATGTTAATAGCTCATTTGCTTTATACTTGAATTGATGTGCAGCAAGTTTATGGACCGTGTTATAACAGTGGAGTATGCTATAAGAGATGACGATGTCAGAAAGGATGGATACAGTCCTGATAGAAGAGGTCGTGGCTCTCCTGATGGGAGGTATGGTCGTGGTAGATCCCCAAGTCCTTATCGTAGAGGTAGGGGTAGCCCGGATTATGGCCGTGGATCAAATCCAGCTTCCAGACCAGAACCAAGAGGAAGCCCCAAGTATGAACGAGCTGAAAGCCCAGTTAATGGGAGATATGATAGGTATGATCCAAGTTTTTTTTTTTTTTTTTGGGTAGTGTTATATATACATATCTCATTATATTTTGATACTTTTACTGTTCATGCAGCCGATCTCCCCCACCTCGTAGATCAAGTCCAGCTTCCAGACCAGAACCAAGAGGAAGCCCCAAGTATGAAAGAGCTGAAAGCCCAATGAATGGGAGATATGATAGGTATGATACAATTAAATTGGTTTTTTGCTTTAAAGATTTTGTTTGGTATGTTTATATACACCTCATTATATTTTGATTATTTTACTTTTCATGTAGCCGATCTCCCCCACCTCGTGATAGGTCACGGTCGCGATCCTGAGGCAGCTCAATAAATTTGTATGTGAAATTGTTGCTGGGCCAATTTCATTTCATTCCAACTTATGTCAGTCCATAGTTTGGCAGCAAGAAAACCTAGACTTATTTATTGTATTTACTCTTATGTTTGGTTAGGATCTAATGTGCAATCTGCAAAAACATAGTTATATATTAGATACAGTTATGTTACTCATCAAGTTTTATGGGTTTTCTTTTGAAAATGATTTATTTAACCTTAATTTGAACCAAGGGTAATCCTCATCCTCACTGCTTGTTCATATATTGATAGGAGCCACAAGCCTTCTTTAATCTTGTAGACACATCGTTGCTTATCTTGTTTTTACTTTCTATATATTATTTTTTTGCTTTGATATTATTCTGAATCTCGGATTTTGCGCAATAGTGTCCTATTTAAAGTTTAACTTGGTTGCTACCATTTGGCTCTTGGAATTTGTTATTTTATTTCACCCAACCATGAGCAACAACATGTGCTAATTATTGAACAATCAGTTGCATCCTATGAGGTGGATCAACAATTGTCTTATTTGCTGTTTGGATGCAGTGTTTAGGTTTAGGTTGGAGTCCGACACGTCTCAAATTTCAAATTTTGAATCTGACTTTCATATATTCCAAAATTGTGAGTCTGATGGATGAGGACTCAATTGAAATTAATAGAAGAGGGGGAAGGAAAAATTGGAAAATTTGAATGGTAAATCCACAGCCACTGTGCTGCCACCATATCTTCTGCTGTCACTTAAGTTTCTTTGTCGCTCTTCGGCTGTCGAAAGCAAATTTAGGGAGATTTAATGATTTACTTTGAGTGAAAGATTTGAAGACCGATTTAAAGTGAGAGGTCTCTGGTTTATATTTTTCAGAGAGGTTGAGAGTGGATGGGAAATTTGTGATGAGGGAGAAGGGAATGGGTGATGTGGGAAATGATTTTTATATTTAATGATTTACTTTGAGATAACTATTTTATTCTCACTAATTACACATTGAATTTATAAGAGTGGAAATGAATTTAAAAGTAGAGAATTAGAGGGGCAAAATTTTAATTTAAATAGCAAGATAAAATGCCAAATAAATTATAAATAAAAACATTGTAACTGTACAAATAAGAAGGAAACGACATTCACCATTATCTATACTATATATCTATTCTATACTATATATAAAAAGGATACACAAATTTTTGGTGTAGACTTTTCATAATCCCTATTTTACCCTTTTTGTGTTGGTTTTTTCTTTGACAATTCTACCCTTTTGTATTACGTATATGTACTATATATAAAAAGGATACACAATTTGTTTAGACTTTTTATAATCCCTATTTTACCCTTTTTGTGTTGGTTTTTTCTTTGACAATTCTACCCTTTTGTATTAGTCAACACTAAATAAATCATAACTACCTAAAACTACCTCTCTCACAACTCCAAATTTGTCCTTTAAAAAATTTTCATTCAACTATAACAATAAAAAACCATAACTGCATTTTGGTGCAAACTTTTTTTTTAACAAACTCACAATAATATAAGACATGTCTTTTCTTTGACATGTTAGACACAGGCAGGGACGAAACGCGCCTGCCTGGTCCGCTATTATCAAATAAAAGAAATGAAGTATTAAGAAATATTGTAACATCCTTTTTTTTTGAAGAAGCTAATGAAATTATATTAAATAAAAAGATAAGTAGCCTGTCAAGCACAAGATGTGCCTAACAAAAACTACGGAGTATAACTACATACATAAAAATCTCCCAGGTCATGAAGGCAAAAAGACAAAAGATAAAAATAACAGAAAACAACCATTACACAATAGCCTGTATGCAACATAAAGTATTCAGTCGCCACAAAGAATAGTCGACATCAAAGAGCTTATAATATGACTTCAGCCACCAGTAAGTTTGAAGCTTGACCTTTTCCAATAAAGTGTCAACTGCGACCAAAACAGACTGAAAGATCTTAACATTTCGGTCCTTCCAAATTACACAAAGAACCGATATCCAAATAATAGTGAACAAAACTCTGGAACCTTTGCAATCACCTTCCAGATCACGGAACTGAACCGCGTGTTCCTTCAAGAAACCGTGGCATACAAATTCTCCACCAATCCATTTTGAAACCAATTGCCATAACTTGCCATAAACATTGGATTGAAAAAATAAGTGATTAATGTCTTCCATTTTATCACAATTAGCCGAACACAAAGTCTGATTATCTTCCAGGACTCCTCTTTTCAATAAATTATCCTTCGTAGGCAATCTATTCAGAAAAAGACGCCAAACAAAAATATTAACTTTTAACTGAACCGGTTTTAACAAAAGGAATTTAGCAAAGTCGTCCTGTAATTGATCTTCAGAAGCCGTCAAGAATGAATAGGCTGATTTCACCGAATAACAATGTGATGGATGCAGTCGCCACACCCACCTGTCACTAACACCATCCTGCAAAACAATGTTAGATAAAACACCTACACACTGCCCCACTAACTCCTCCTCCCAGGCATGTAATCTCCGTCTCCACTTCCACCCTTCACCATTTCTCCCCCACCCTGCGACACACATAGCCGCCACAGAAATATTTTTGTACTCAGCTAGATAGTATAACCTACGAAAAGTCCTCACCAAAGACCCCTCCTCCAACCAAGGATCCAACCAAAAGCAAGTAGACCTTCCATCCCCTACCTTTCTAACAATATTATCCAGTAGCCAATTAGAATCCAACAAACCCACCCCCAACCAAACCTGGTTCACGGCCTGCCACCACGGCGAGGCAACCCCTTCTCCAAACCGCAACCGCCCACCTACCGTCCCATATTTCGCTTTCAACAAGCGACACCATAAACTCTCACCCTCCTCCAAACATCTCCACACCCACTTCCCTAATAAAGCGTAATTAAAATCCTTCACCCTCCGCACCCCCAAACCACCTCTCTCCCTATGAGCACAAATAGTATCCCATTTAATCCATGATATTTTTTTATTATCCTCACACCCACCCCACAAAAAATGACAGGAAATAGATTCAAGGGAAGAAATGATACCTGAGGGAGCCTTGAAGAAGGAAATAAAGTAGATCGGAATAGAGGACAAGACGGATTTCAACAAAATCAACCAACCACCGATGGACAGATTCTTACACTTCCACCCTGATAATCGCTTCCGAATTTTCTCAATCAAAGGTAACCAGAACTGTATCCGCCGCGGATTACCACCAATTGGCAAGCCTAAATAAGTAAAAGGTAGACACCCATGCTTACACCGCATAACTGATGCCGCCTCGTGTAACCAAGAGTCGTTAACATTGACCCCGAATAACATACTCTTATGAAAATTTACCTTGAGGCCCGATATTCTATCTAACAGAATCAAAACAGCCCTAAGAGCTCTCACATTCGCCCAACTCTTTACGCCAACCAACAGTGTATCATCCGCAAATTGCAGATGAGAAATAGCAACACTGTTCTGCGCACCCATGGTGTAAGGAGTAAAACTACCATTCGAGACCATGGCGGACATCAAAACATTAAGGCCTTCAGCTGCTAATAGAAAAAAAAGGTGAAAGAGGATCACCTTGACGAAGTCCTCTTTCAAACCGAAACTCATCTGTCAGGACCCATTCACCAAAACCGAAGCCGAGGCCGTCGTGATACACTCCATAATCCAAGAGCGCCATAAATTCGGAAAATTCTTTTTAGACATCACTTCATTTAAGTAAGACCAGTCCACATAATCATATGCCTTCTCAAAATCCACTTTAAACAATAATAGATCTTTTCCTTTTCTGTTCGCATCATCAACCACCTCATTTGCTATCAAGATACCATCTAAAATTTGTCTCCCTTTTATAAAAGCGGATTGTGCTTCCGAAACAACATTACCAATAATACTGCGTAACCTGTTGGCCAACACTTTGGATAAGATTTTGTAAATACTACTCACCAAAGCTATTGGTCTAAAATCAGACACTTTCTGCGGGCTGTCGATCTTTGGAATCAACGCTATAAAAGTTGAATTCAACCCTTTAGCTAACACACCATGATGATGAAAATCCGAGAAAAAATTCAGCAAATCAATTTTTATAAGGTCCCAGAAATCTTTAAAAAAACCAATATTAATCCCATCAGGTCCGGGACATTTATAACTGTCACAATCCCAAACTGCCAATTTAATTTCATCCAACAAAAAAGGCTTAGTCAATTCAGCCCCATCCAACTCAGACAAAGATCGAAAGACAAGGTTACTAATATCTGCCGAAAATGAAACTGATGCCGAAAATGATTACAAAAATACTGATAAACTAACTGTCTAACCTCAGACACGCTTTCAACCATTCTCCCATCGACGGATAAAGGACCTATCGAGTTAGCCCTTCAGCGCGAAGACATAACCCCATGAAAGAATTTGGAGTTCGCGTCACCTTCTTTCAACCAATTAACACGAGACTTCTGCCAAAGAATACTTACTGTAATTTAGAAAGAGCCAAAACTTCAGCCGGTAGAGAAAGCAAATCAGCCTCCTCCACACCATCAAGTCCACGCCTCTCACTCAAAGAATCAAGCATCTCCAACCGTGATTTTGCACATTGAATTCGGCAATCTAAATTAGCAGTATGAGATAAATGCCAACCCCGTAATTCAGATTTAATCAACTTCAGTTTAGTCTTTAAAATATAACCACTCCATCCTAACTGTAATTAATTGAAGAAATATTAATCAGAGTCGTCTTATTTTTTTTAAAACTTGGTATCCGACCATAGGACCGACTAATCCGAGCGGATCAATCCCACCGTCCATTTGCGGGGCCCATTTAAAGCCAAAGTTTTTTTTACTCTGTATGGACTAGGCCACCGAAATTGGCACTAGTGAGAGTGAACTTAAGGCCTTAAAAGGAGCGTACTCCAAAGACTCAAACCAACACTACTAGACCAACCCAAATGAATTCAATCAAAGTCACTTATTGAAATTGACTGCAGGACAAGTGGTGGGAATAAGTGAGTTGAAGACAACTAGCAAGTGAAGAGGGGAATGGTAGTGGCGCTGTTATAAATCAGAACAAATGTAAGCATTATATAGATATGTGTATGCCAAAGACTAGAGAAGACAAAATGTTTCTTTCTCTCTTCTCTTTCTTGTTGACTATGACTCATGCATTAGGAAGATATTTGGGGTGGAGGAGGAGTTGAGCTAGTAGAACTGGTACGGTTTAGGGGTATTTATTGTTGTTATCTGGACCAAATTATTATTATTATTATAAATAGCGTTTGTAATACTAAAATCTTAATTCATTTCTTCATCTAATAAAAACGAGCTGTAGTGAATTCTACAATCGGAGAAGTACCTACGAAAAATTCCGTCATCAAATTTCTTTGTGTTTATTATTGTTTGCTTTTATTTCCTGTTGTTACTAGTTGTATTCAACATCTTTCATCCTCGCCGGTCAACACCAACACCAACATCACCATCAACTCAACCCTTTCATTATCCTTCTTATTTCTCTACAATAATAAGCAAATGCATGTGCCTCCCTTCATGAAAATCACTCGTAGAACACACAAAGGGATCATTTGAACCACTAATTTGTCCATTTTTGCCCCCTTAACCCTTGTTTTAGCATCAATCACGATCTTTCACAACTCAAGGTTTGCATGTGAAGTTTTGTTCTTCGGATGACACATGTCTTATACGTTGTCTGAAATAATTGTTCTTTTTATATGATGTCTAAGACAACGTTTATAACAATTGTGATGCAGGAATAATAGTGAAAGCAAGTAAAGGACACAAATAATTAATTGTTAACCTAATTCAGTGAAACAACATCTACTCTGGAAGATATCAATCCAGAAAAGCAAGACCACTACTATTTGAATTAATACGTAGTCTTACAACAAACAACAAAACATATGGTTGTTTATGTCTTTTCTTAATCCTAGTGCACCTTCCACTTAGAGGTTCACTGGCTCTAAATATGAGAATCTACCTCCTTTCCCACGATCACCCAGCCTAAGTGATTCGTTGTCGCACACGGGTCAAAAATAAGTAAAATTATAGAATGTAGTAATAAGGTAGTTAAACCTTGGTCGTCTCAGAAGGACCTCTATTTTGATAATTAGTAAAAATAAGAATGATAAATAACAATTAAATGAGGGTTTTTGGTTCGGTTTCAGTAATTAGAAACAAAGAAAATAGTTTAATTGGAAACAGTTCTGAAAAACATATTAATCTACTGCTCAAAAAAAATTGTAGACTTATCATCTATCATTATTTAAGTGGATTCAATTCTCTTCCGATCACATAAACGATTAACTAGCATATTTGATTCTGTTTAAGTTATATTCTTTTTGTTAGATTACCCAAATAAGCAAACAGTGTAGATAGTTAAACAAATAGTGTACAAGAAAGGTTTGAAGTGGAGGTGGATGAGACAAATCTACATATACTTCAACAAAGTTTTACAGGTTTTTTAGAAGATTCAAAGAAGGCTAATTATATTCAACACATACTTATATTGAATGGGTACAAATCCTTTAAAATCATTTCGATGGGGAAACATGATTCTTTACTTTAGTGATGAAGGCTACGTATTAAAGGGGGTATCGTGGATTGAATGAGGTCTAAGGTTAAATGGATGGAATGAGTTTCTACGTATAACTTGAATTATTATTAATTTTTGCACTAATAAAATCGTCAGTTGAGTAGTATTAATTTAGCAACCAAAGACGGCCGGTGCATATGGAGAAATATTTGTTGGGAGAGGTCAATCCCTTAAATGGATCTCACTTACCGATTAATCTATGCAGTTGCGACGGAGAATAATACCTTTGATTTACCAAAAAAATTCCAATTAAAAGCATAAAAATTATGAAAAACTTATACGGCCTCTTTTTGATCTTCAACAATCTATCAAATATAGAAAATTCTTTTGAAATAAATTTTCATCAAATTAATTAATCAACTTTATTACATTAAATTGAATTTTTAATTACTTTATTCCATAATTAATCCACTTATTACTACAACAACCCCACTTGATTCACCCAAAACAAAGGCAAGTACAAGTGTACAACCCTACTTGTGCTGTTGTTGTTAAAGAAAAAGACAATCACATACGCTCCCTCCAATTACAAGACAGAAACAACAATGTCATCTTCGTAATTTCACTACAAAACCAAGGTTAAATCTATACAAATTCAAAACAGTGAAACATGAAACAATGAACACAGTTCTAAGATCTTCATCATAACATAACCTGTCTACTTCACACGTGTATCACTTCAATCAACCATTTTCAAAAGTATTACCCGACCCCACATTACACGTGTCACTTTCCTGCATCTCAACACCACCTAGTAGTAACGTAAGATAATTAAAAAAACAAAAAATCCTTAGCATTTTCAAATTTTAACTAATCCCAACGGTAACGTTTCTGTCACAAAACAATCTCAACCGTCCAATCACTGAATCATCTCAACATTTAACCCATCTAACCCAAAACTCAACATTCACTTCCATTTCATAGAGACACTGAAAAAGTTCAAATTTTGAATTATGGGTTGTGATTAAATCTTATTTTTAAGAGCTTTTTAAGTTCTGATTTTCTAATTTGGAAATACCCTTTTAGTATTTGATTCTCAATTATTATGATATAGAAGAAGTTTCTGATTCTCATAAATTAAAGATTACGGTTTTAATGTAAATTCCAGCTGTATCCTTGATTGATGAGTTTGGAAGCATTTGCATTTCAAAAAGTTAATGTTATAAACTGAATTTTCAAAGCAAAGTTTTTCAAAGTTGGTGAAGTGCTCTCTCTATAGACTATTGTGTATCTTTGGTTCTGAGATTCTATGACTGTGATTGAGTTCAAAGTTTCAAGATTAAGCTATAGAAGCTTGTTTTGTTAGTTACTCATTCTTAAAGGTTAGAACTTTATTTTTTTGTTTTTTTTTGCTTTGATTTGATCTCTTTTTTACAAGAAAGGAAAATTCTGTTTTTTCTTCTCTTTTCTGATTTTTTTAGTTTTTTTTTTTTTTTGTGAACTTTTCTTCTATTTTTAAACTATATGTTTGTGGAGTTTCTAATTTCTGTCTTTTTGGCTTACAGATTTAGTGAAGACAATAGTGGTAAATTGGATCAATTCTTTGAATATTCAGCAAGTCAAGTTTATTTGAGGTATATTCTAATTTCTCTACTTTTTTCTTTTTTTAATTTCTCATGAATTTTTTTTAACCATTTTTCACTTTTACAACATTCTTATTTATTTAAGTATAATAATGATAACAATAATGATAGTAATAGTAATAGTAATAATAATAATTGATTATTGATTGGATATATACTTGTATTGCATACAACTTGTTGTAGATAGAGACTTGTGTCTTCCCTTCAAAGTAAAGCTTATCTTTTTCCTCATAATGTTATTTTGTTACTCCTATTTTCATGAGGACAAACATGGAAAAACACATCTAAGAACTCTACTTTTTTTAGCAACTCTTGTAGATAGATATCATATCAAAACATCAAAACTTTACATTAACTATGTGCCACTCTTTCCACCAACCCTTCTAAAGTTGTTTAAATGACTAAAATACCCTAAAAAAGTAACACTTATTATATCTTTTACCAATTGTGAGGTGGAGCTTTTTAAGCCTAATGATTTATATTTTTATAATATTATTATCCACCGACGGATTCTTAATTGAAATGTATTTTTTTTTATTGTTAGTAGTTACATGCCAATTCCTTCATTTTCATCAACAGCCATTCACATAAACTATACTTTATCTTTCATATCAAAATTTAATACTATGTTTTGGAATTTTCCAAAGGGTATTAAATGATTACTTGCTAAAGTAAGAGAAATACTTGTAGGCTAGCATCATTTTAGGTACATCACATTTTATAGTTTATAGTCTAGTCATGATGTGTGAGTAAACAAGCTTCTTGTGTGATCATGATATTCTAAAAAGCAATGATTTAAAAACCGGACTAGAGATTGAATCGGTACTACTTCTTGATCAATTGAATGACTAATATATAAACGAGTTTTTTTGGAAAAGTAAATCGGTTGAACCAACCAAAGCGGTTCAACTTGTTTTGATTTAGTTTTGATAGAATAAGTACCGACCGTAGTTAAACTAACCAGCATACAACTGATTCTCAATTCAACCAGTTGAACTACTGAACCCCTAAACCGCCGGTCTGGCTCTTAAAACACTACTCAAAAGTTATATATATATTGGCCCACTCTTTTATTATCTTTTTATGTATAAGAATTTTCAATTGGAGTCTTAATTTATAATTTATTGATTTTATGATAACTACTGCTCCACAACCTTTTCAATTTTCTATACAAACAATATTATTGCCTTTTCTACAAATTGGTATCTTGGTTTGGTTATTTCTTTGAGCTTAGTTTTCTTCTATTCTACAGCTTTGTTGATAACCATGGTGGAAGAAGATAGAGTTGATGTTACAGTTGATACATGTTCAACAGAAGAATGGTTGTTGAACTCACAAGAGCTTGTTCCTATTGCTCTAACAAAAGCAAAAGAGGTAAAAGGGTTCCTTGTTAGATGGAAAATGATCATTTCAAAATTGGAACAAGTTCCATCGAAGTTATCAGATTTATCTAGCCACCCTTGTTTTTCAAAGAATGCTCTTTGCAAGGAACAATTGCAGGCTGTGTCAAGGACACTAAGAGAAGCAATTGAATTAGCTGAGTTATGTTTGAAGGAAAAGTATGAAGGTAAACTAAGAATGCAAAGTGATCTTGATGCATTAATTGGAAAACTTGATTTGAATTTAAAGGACTGTAGCTTGTTAACGAAAACCGGTGTACTTGGTGAAGCAACTTTGCAATTCAATGTTTCTGGTTTTGTAGCAGAATCAGATATTGAAACACATGGCAATATAAAGGAACTACTTGCGCGTCTTCAAATCGGTCATTTGGAATCGAAACACAAAGCTTTGGACAGATTGCATGATATTATGAGAGAAGATGAGAAGAATGTTTTGGCTGTTTTTGGTAGGAGCAATGTTGCTGCTTTGGTTCAGTTGCTTACAGCAACATCAACAAGGATTAGAGAGAAAACAGTTAGTATTATATGTTCTCTTGTTGAATCGGGTGGTAGCTGCGAAAACTGGTTAGTTTCTGAAGGTGTTTTGCCACCTCTTCTAAGGCTTGTTGAATCAGGTAGTACTTTCGGAAAAGAAAAGGCTATTGTTTCTCTTCAAAAGTTGTCGATGTCAGAAGAAACAACTCGTGCAATTGTTGGACATGGAGGGGTTCCTCCGTTAATCGAGCTTTGTCAGGCTGGTGATTCTGTTTCACAATCTGCAGCAACTTGTACTTTAAAGAATATTTCGGCCGTTCCAGAAGTGCGAAATGTTTTGGCCGAAGAAGGTGTTGTTAAGGTTATGATCAACCTACTCGGCAATGGAATTTTGTTAGGTACTAAAGAGTATGCTGCTGAGTGTTTGCAGAATCTCACTGCAAGCAATGAGAGTCTAAGAAAATCGGTTATATCAGAAGGCGGCGTTCGTAGTCTTTTGGTTTATCTTGATGGTCCACTTCCTCAAGAATCTGCAGTTGGTGCATTGAGGAATCTTGTCGGATCGGTTCCCGAAGAAACATTGGTTTCTCTTGGATTGCTTCCTTGTTTAGTTCATGTGTTAAAGTCAGGATCATTAGGCGCGAAACAAGGCGCAGCGTCGGTTATATGCAAAGTTTGTAGCACAATTGAGATGAAAAAAATGTTAGGTGAAGTTGGTTGCATACCTCTATTGATCAACATGCTCGAGGCTAAAGCAAATACTGCTAGAGAACTTGCAGCACAAGCAATTGCAAGCTTAATGATTCTGTCTGAGAATCGAAGAGAAGTTAAGAAAGACGATACAAGTGTGCCGAATTTGGTTCAATTGCTTGATCCAAGTCCACAGAATACAGCAAAGAAATATGCAGTTTGTTGTCTTGCATCACTTTCTTCATGTAAGAAATGTAAGAAGTTGATGATTTCATATGGAGCAATAGGATATTTGAAGAAGCTTATTGAAATGGAGATTCCAGGAGCTAAAAAGTTGGTTGAGAGATTGGAAAGAGGGAAACTCAGAAGCTTGTTTAGCAGAAAATAGATGACACATAGATTCCATGTTGCAATTGCTTTCTTCTTTTGTATTATTATTATTATGATGCTTTTTCTTTATCACTTTTGTTCTTATTAACTAATGTTATTGTTTCATTGTCTGAATGAAACAAGTAGCTTTTAGAATGTAATACTGTGAAATGCAAAGACTTGGTAATTTGTGTAATCAATGTTTAGATTATTTATATATTTAATCCATCTTCTTATCTGTGCAATCAATGTTTAGAATCATTAGATTAATTATTTTGAACTGTGGTCAACAAGTGATTTTTTTATTGACTTTTTGACAGTAATAAGTCAAATTTTTTAAAATTAGATTATTTTATTTTCCTTCATTGGGCCCTTAAGATTATGAACTATTATTATAACTATATACTCTAGTGTTACCATGAGTTCAACCTTGTAACAGATTCCACTTCCAATTACCAACCTCATCCACAAGTTCACACACTTTAATATTTTGCAACTCATTAGAGATAGCCTCAACCTTATCAATTACACGCACACCCTCCTGTATCAGTGAATGATGCCAAGCATCTATAGAAGCTAAGTCCCATCTCCTAGAACCCAAAAGAAAGAATTATTGAGTTTAGGACTAAGTTTAACAATGAATTTTGAACTTCAATCTCACCCTTCAAAGGCCTACAATCGTATTTACCACACATCACTTCACACCACGTACCATTCGTTAGCCCCTAACGCCAACTTCCAGCCAAGCTTCAAAACACACGCGTCATTCATAACATCAAGACTTCTTAGTCCAAGACCACCACAGTATTTAGGCTTAGTTGCCGTTTTCCAACCGATAGCATGATATTTGTTAACACCGTCTCAATCTCCCCATATAAAATTCCATTTCAGCCTATGTATTTCCTCTAAACATCCTATAGGAATTTTATTCGTCGTCATAGGATAAGTAGGAATAGCTTCAATAACACCTTTATCTAACGTGACCCTCCTCGCAAAAGAAAGTGGTGAGCCTTCCAAGAAGCTAATTTGGCACTAACTTGTTGAATTATATATCGAAAATCCTCTCTTCTCGGCGCCTTACCTGTCAATGGAACACCAAGGTATTTACCATGCACCAATTTTTGTCTAGTATTACAAAAAACATTTAAAATATCCTAAAGGCACTGCATTTGCCTCTTCTTTGCATCGCCAAATAACAGCAGGTCGTTGGAAACATAAGGTGTGAAATTAACGGCCCATTTCTACCGACTCTTAGAGTTTTCCATTCACCTTTCTCAAATGAGATAATTTATCCATGCAGAGAACAAACAAGTACTGTGAAATTGGATCTCCTAAACAAATACTCCGTTGAGGCCTAAAATACTCCGCTCTAGCCCCATGTCATTTCACATTTGTCTCAATGCTTGTGACTGAATGCATGATATCAATATTATTATGCACGGCTAATGCTATGATGGACCAATTTCACAAGTGGTCTACCGTGGACCAATGCTTAAAATTATCAGAAAACCTAACGACTGTCGATAATACTTTTTAAAAGTAAAAAATCACGGCTCTTCTCGTTTTTAAAGCTAAAATAATGACATTATTAACGTCAATTCAGTACGAGTTACATCTTTATTATATCTAGTTTTAATCAAACCGGTTTCAATTAAGTCAATATTTCAATCATAAAAATGAAAACAACCATTAAACAGGCCCATTTCTATGATTTTGTTGGCCTGTGAGCGAGTTTATAATTTGGGCCTAACTGTTATGGTCATATCAACGGCCACAAAAAAATAATTTACTTTAAAAGATTCATTGAGTAATTCTATTTCCTCATTATTATCATTTTCGTCATATTGTCTTTTTCTAAAGCGACAACGCTTGTTGGAATTGTCGACTCTATACCTCTATATATTAAATGCAAGACTTTTGACAATATTCATGCTATATGCAAAGTCATCATTTCTATATTTCTCAAAGTACGACATTTGTATCTTCCACTTCTTTTATTGTAACTTCAATGCGTGAAAATTTAGATTACAAATTCTTACGATATATTATTGTAAATATAAATAATTCCTAACAATATATTATTGTAAATATAAATTTAAAATATATTTAAATTTAAAATCTTCAAAAGATATTTAAGTATATTATTTTCAACACTTAAGAATTTTGGTATTTAGAGCCCGTTTGAAATAGCTTATTTTTGAGCTTATACAAAACAACTTATGCGCTCAAATAAATAAGTTTTTATGTTAATTTATAAGTTCTCACTAGCAAAAATTGTATTTTTATAAGGTATTTTTTCATAAACTACCTTGACAAATTTAAATAAGGACAAAACTTACATGCATTTCCAAACATACAGTTTTTGTTGTTCTACTCACAAAGAGGTAGTTTTTTTTAATTAAAAACAGTTTTCTTTTAATTATGTAATTAAATATAGTGGACCTTAGTGAATTAAATAAAAGAAGATAGAATCATGGATACATATACTCAGGAAAAAAAAAGTATAAACAAATTATTAAGATATATGATTTTAATTTTTAATTGAAACAAATCCTATGAGATTTTCTCTTTTCTTTAGGAAAAAGAAACCTAGACTTTTTCTAATAGACAAACATAAGATAAAAAAAGAGGATTTGCACAACTTCATAAAAGAGAGAAAAAAGAGAGCAGAGAAGAGGATTTGCCACTGCTTCAACGGCGGAGCCGCAACATGAATCTTGTGGTTGTGAATGTGCATAGAAAAGTGAACAAAGATGGAAAGAGTGTTAACCGTTTTGTCATTTATTCTACTTGCATCGATCACCATCTTTATGGTGAATTTCACACCTACACATTCACAACCACAAGATTCATGTTGCGGCTGCGCGGTTGAATCTTTCATAGTATCATCGGCTGAATTTAGTACATAATTAATTAATTCTCCTCCCTTAATAATTAATTTTATGCTCTCTTTATGGAAATACAAGAAGATTTATATGATAAATTTAAGTATGTTTGTTTGTTATGTGATATTATTGTAGATTTGTAGTTGATTCACCAGTTGGGGCATATGGTTTAAATAATAATGAATTAAATAAGAGAAGATAGAATCATGGAGAGATATACTTAGAGAAAAAAAGTATAAACAAATTATTGAGAGATATGATCTAAATTTTTAATTGAAACAAATCCCATGAAATTTTCTCTTTTCTTTAGGGAAAAAAAAACCTAGACTTTTTTTCTATAAATAGGCAAACATAAGACAAAAAAAGAGGATTTGCACAACTTCATAAAAGAGAGAAAAAGAGAGCAGAGAAGAGGATTTGCCACAACTTCAACAGCGGAGCCGCAACATGAGATCTTGTGGTTGTGAATGTGCATAGAAAAGTGAACAAAGATGGAAAGAGTGTTAACCGTTTTGTCATTTTTTCTACTTGCATCGATCACTATCTTTATGTTGAATTTGAAATCTGCACATTCACAACCACAAGATTCATGTTGCGGCTGCGCGGTTGAATCTTTCATAGTATCATCTGCTGAGTTCAGGACATAATTAATTAATTCTCCCCTCTTTATAATTAATTTTATGCTCTCTTTATGGAAATACAAGAAATATATATGATGAATTTAAGTATGTTTGTTTGTTATGTGATATTATTGTAGTTTATGCACCGGTTGGGGCACATGGTTTAAATAAGAGAAGATAGAATCATGGAGAGATATACTCAGAAAAAAAAGTATAAACAAATTATTGAGAGATACGATCTGTATTTTTAATTGAAACAAATCCTATGAGATTTTCTCTTTTCTTTAGGAAAAAGAAACCTAGACTTTTTTCTATAAATAGGCAAATATAAGACAAAAAAAAAGGATGTGCACAACTTCATAAAAGAGAGAAAAAGAGAGCAGAGAAGAAGATTTGCCACAACTTCAACAGCGGAGCCGCAACATGAATCGTGTGGTTGTGAATGTGCATAGAAAAGTGAACAAGAATGGAAAGAGTGTTAACCGTTTTGTCATTTTTTCTACTTGCATCGATCACCATCTTTATGTTGAATTTGACATCTGCACATTCACAACCACAAGATTCATGTTGCGGCTCCGCGGTTGAATCTTTCATAGTATCATCTGCTGAATTCAGTACATAATTATTTGATGAGTTTAATTATGTTTGTTATGTGATATTATTTTAGTTGATGCACCAGTTGGGGCACATGGTTTAGATAATTTGATTGGTCCTAATTAAGCAGGAGAGTCTCCTTTTTCACAGGGTCCTTCAAGCGTTAATAGTTAATGATGACGAAATTAGCAAGTGTACTAACTTATCGTTAATGTTCGTTTCCATAGGGATTGTTTCAATTTCAACAAAGTAATTGTATCGTATTTAGGATGTAAAATCGGGGGGTTTTGCATAAGTTTTGTTCTTGACAGAAAAGTAAATATTGGTGATTTTTCAAGAAAGATCGGTTAAGGTATTGATTAGATTCTTCGAATTCCTTCCTCATTACAATTTAGTACAAACCCGGACTTATATTTACATAAAAACTTATTTATTTGCATAAGCTCAAGTATAACTTATTCCAAACGGGCCCTTATTTATTTGGGTTAAATATGTTTTTGGTCCCTATAGTTTTCCAGAATTTCATTTTTAGTCCCTGAAGATTTTTTTCACACTTTTTAGTCCCTGAAGTTTGATCAGTAAGTGTTTTTAGTCCCTACTTTTAATCAAACTCTTGTATACTTTCGTATTTTTGAATGATTTTTTGTATTCATGTTTATAATATTATAAGAACATCTCCAATAAAAATTTAGAATTTTTTAACATAAGATGAATTATTTATGAATTTTTATGTGCAAAAAACTAAAAAATTCATATTTAATTCATCGCTTGTTAGAAAAATTTAAAATTTTGTAAAAGAGATTCATATAATATACTAAACATGACCGTGGAAAAAAATTTAAAATTTCGAATGATATGCACGAGTTTAATGAAAAGTAGGGACTAAAAACATTGACTGATAAAACTTCAGGGACTAAAAAATGTGAAAACAATCTTTAGGGACTAAAAATGAAATTATGGAAAACTATAGGGACCAAAAACATATTTAACACTATTTATTTTATTTTTTTGGCATATATAATATTAATACGCCATTAAAATAATTATCTTGGGCCCTTAATTTTGAGGGACCTAGGACGTTCGGCGGACGCCCTCCTCGCCCTCCCTCGGATACGACACTGCCATTAAATTATACTTTTAAGCAACGTATGTTATGGATAATATTTTAAATATTTTTTAAATATATGTCCACCAATATTTTTTAAATACCGGTCCACCATGAACCACTTGAAATAGTGGTGTTTCTGCATGGAAGTTAGGAGTATATATTTAATCTCAGGCTAGTAGAGTATTAGGCACTCATTGTATTTTCTCTGTGTTTTGTGAAAGAATGAATTGTCCCTTTCTAATACTTGTGATGCTTTATATATAGGAGTATCATAGGAGATAATGGAGGGAGAAGTTGAGACATTATATGAAGTAGTGGGGTGATGATGGAGAAAAAATAGGGAGTAGTGGGCTAGTTCTATGACCAAGTCTTTTTGGGCCTCTCTAACTTGGGCAAGTGGCCCAATTGGGCTGTTGGGCTTAGGTGAATGGTACCCCGGTATTTTGATCCGGTACAAGTGGTCATATTAGAATTTGTCTATTATGCACTCTTGTATTCTCTTTCTTTTTTACTTTCGATAGGGACTATGTATATAACCGTTTAAGCCCAACATATGTGTATTTAATACCTAACTTCATTTTTTTTATGATTATAATTTCTCTTGTTGAAAATTTTCTAAATATGTTGAACAAGTTCCATCTAAGTTATCAGATTTATGCTCAACCTAATGTTGTGGAATCCGGCATTGATTAACCAAATATTGTTGTTAACACCTTAAATTATTTTCTTACATTTGAAAAGTATAAGGTGCGAGATAACTTAATCAGTTGGTGTCGTAAAGAGGCTGCAAAAGCTGGATTTACTATATATTGTGATTGAGAAATCAAATAATGGTTCTGATCGAAGGAAAAAGTTTTTCGTTTTGGGTTGCGAAAGAGGCGGTGTGTACAAAGAAAGGAAAAAGAACATAAAGAAAGAAGACACAACAACAAGGAAATGTAAGTGTTCGTTCAGGCTGCGAGATTATTATTTGGCATCACATGAATGAAGTCTAAGTGTTGTGTGTGGTGAACATAACCATGAGCTGTCAAAAGACCTAGAAGGTCATATTCTTGTCGGACGTTTAAAATTGGAGGAGAATGAGTGTATGCACGAGTGGCCAAGGAATTTGGTGCCACCTAGGAACATTTTGTCGACATTGAAGGAACGAAATACAGAGAGTAAGACTGCAATTAAGCAAGTCTACAATGCGCGTCAAAGATACAAACATGTTGCTACGAACCAAACCCTTTTCGGATGTTACATTCCGAAGCTATATATGAAGTTCATATTCTGGGTTTCAAAATATGATACATGATTTCAGAACCTACAATTCAAAGCTAAATGAGTTTCAGTTTGTAGAATCCAAACATCTCAACTAAGGGGCCTAAAGAGCAAAAAATTTGTACTTATTCTTTAACATTGGGCTTTGCCCAAGGGTAGCTATGGCTCAAATGTTGAATGGGTCCTACTATTTGAACCTCCTGTTTTTACCAATAGACTACGCTATAGGGTTTAATTAATTTTTTATTGCAAAAGCTAGGGTACATGATAATAAATTTAGAAAGAGAAATTTTGCCTTGTCTCTGCGGGTATATAGTTCAATTGGTAGAAACATTGTATTATATATATAGGACCATATTCGAATAGAAATTTTCCACTTATTTATCTTAAGGAATGAATTTTTTTCCACTAGACTATTTGACAATTTTTTTTAACCGAATAGTCATGCATTTAGTTTCTTAAATGTATAAAAATTGTTTTTTTACTGTTAGGTACATTGTCTCTAGGTGGGTATGGATTGAATATGTGTCCCCCAATAGTATTATGTAGTATTATGCGAGATTTTGAGAGTTTTTTCTTGGATTGGGTTTGGGGCGTCGAGTTCGGTTAGGTTTGGTTCTTGTATGGCGTACATGTTGTGTGGACTATTTGAACCTCCCGTAATGATATCATCTTTGTCGGTGGGTCTTCAACGATTGATATTCTTGTGGATAGGGTGAAACCCTCCTCCTGAAAATGGTTTCTAGTTAAAAACCCTGATAACCGTTGTTCCCTCTACGGGTGGGAGGTGCGACCTCTTTTGTGTTGGTCCAACAGGGTGAGGTGAGGATGTGGTTCCTCGTTGCTTCATGTTCTGGTTGATTGGTACCTCTTGAGGTGCTCTATTATAGCTGGTTCTTCCTCCTCCTCTTTTTGGTGGTTGCTCTAGGTGATTGTGGTGATTGCTAGTTTCTGCGAGTTCTTTTATGATATTTTTGTGGTGTATCTCGTTTTTCTTTGTCTTTATTTTATCGTTGAGTACTTCTAATTTATACTAAAACTCATATATATATATATATATATTAACTATTTGCCATTAAAAAATAATTAATCCAAAAGAATTTACGAAAAACAATGTAATATAACAACATTTATCCATAATTTAAAAACTAAAAATTAAATGTTTAATTAAAAAACGGGGCTATAGAAATTATTATAATTAAAATGACATGTCTTATGACCATTTTACAATGGAAACTACAAATTCAAAGTTTTACCATCAACCAACACTTGCTCTGCTTGAATTGATGAAATATAATGGAATGAAGCGGAGTATGATGAAATAAAATAATGTTTTATTGTTTTGATTTGAAAAACAATAATGGAATAAGGTGGAATGGAGCAGAGCGAGATGAAATAAAATAATGTTCCATTGTTTGGATTTGAAAAAGAATAACGGAATGGAATGGAATGAAATAGGATGAAATGTATTTCATCCCATACCACCACTTACCTTCAATTTTGTTCATCTTCTTTTTAAAATATCTAAACAATGGAATGAAAAATTTATTTCGTTCCGCTCCATCCCATTTCACTCCCCTCTATTCCGCTTCACTTCATTCCATTATATTTCATCAATCCAAACATAGGTCAATGAATACACTAAAAAATAAACAAAACATATCAAAACCCACTAAAAGGGTGAAAGAAATCATCATCAAACTCAACAAAATCATCCGAGAACCCATACATCATATCCTTGTGATCAAATTCATCAAGTGTTGATGATATAGTACTAACATGCCTTGTAGAAATAGAATCATCTAAAGTGAGTTTAGGGCTCAGTAGGTTATCATCTAAGGAAGATGATGGAACATCCTCCTTATACTCCAATGAATTAGGTGATGAAGAAAGAGATGGTGATGTTGATAATAAAGATGATGATAAAAATGGACATTCTTGTTTTGTTGGATTTGGGAATGTGTTGTTAAAGCTAAGCAATATGGAGGAATTAGTGTCATTATTAGGATCAAGAATGATGTGAGGGTTAGACATGTATTTTCCACAAGTGTGGTGGCCATAATATGTGGTCTTATATAAGGGAGGTTTTTGTTGAATTCTATGCACTTGTTTGGTTGCTAAGCATCTTTGATCATATTTGTGAGTACACCTATAGTAGTTCCTGCATGTATCAAATTGGATGGGGAAATTAAAGAGGAAGTTTTAGTAACAAATAATTTTTTTTGGGATTTTTTTAGAATTATTTGAAAATAAATTAAGAAAGTAATCAATATTTAAAATAATTTTTTTATAATAATTACTACTTGCCTTGAGTATTGAGAATTGTTGATCTTTTTCTGGCCATACTTTCTCCATCGATGCCCATCATCATCTGTTGGATTTTTTGTCACCTCCTCCCATGTTTGTGTAGTGTTTCTGCATGCATAATTAATTATGATATATAATTCAAAACCTAATTATCAAAGACTATCATAAGCTAACTACATGATTTAGTTAAAAACAGATAGGGTTGGCCACACATTTTATTATTATTTTTGCATAATAAAGGGACCTAAACCCAAAACCAATGACATAAGATAATACAAGAAGTAGATATTCCCAAAACATTACATGAGCACAATTGCTCAATATCAAAAGAAGGCTTTAGTAAAAAAAATATATCAAAAGAAGCCTTATTTTTAGTTTCTTTATTTTATCATACATTCATTTAAAATTAATTAATAAAGTATCAAATATCTAAATGCTTTAATAGTGAAAAAGAAGTATATTTCATGAAGTATTTTTTTTTTTTGGAACCGACTCCTCTAAAATGAGTCATCCACTTTCGAGTGTAAAGTAATATCAATCGTTAGTTAATATATTAAAGATAAAACATCATATCAAAACATGAATTTGTTATAATTACAATTTTGATTTTGTCACTTTATATTTCATAGATCTGCATCATCTAAAATCCAGATCTATTTTTTTAAGGTACTAAAGGATATATTTAAAATAGTGAAAAAGGAAGAAGTATATATACAAATTCCGTGCTTACCATCATTATGAAGTTTTTTTTTTTTTTTTTTTTGAAAAATGATTTCTCATGAAGTTGGTTACCAAACTATGGTGGTCCACATATAATGACTAAGTAATGGATACTATATAATAGTATATATTATTGATTGACTCTACTTAATAAAAGGAGTTGTTCAAATATGTATATATCCTTAAAAAAGCAAAAAGAAGATATGGGTGTAAAAAGAAATAATATAATTACCTTCTTTTGTAATATGATCCTCTGACGGTAGTAGAAGTATTTATCAGCTTGCAACTTTGTTCCAAGTCAACAGATCTAATTATTGGATCAATGGAGGAAAAGTGATCCTTTTGTATTTTGTTATGTTTGTCTTTGTCCAATAGGAAGAGGACATTGTTAAAGGAATTAAGGATGTTGTTAACAAGATGTTCAACAAATATTGAGGTTGTTGTTGTTTTTGTCAACTCATGATTATTGAGCATTAGTTGCCTAAGCTGGTCACAAGACCCATACCCTCTCATAATCTCTTCCATTGCCTTTCCATGCAGATCTTCCTCCATATTTCACTACTATTCCCTCTTAATTTGGCCCTTTTCAATCTAATAAATTGGACCTCATAATTAGCCTACCTTGCAAATTGTAATATTATACTACTACTATTATTCTCTCTAGTCCATATTTCATTTTTTTTTAAGAGGCTTATCCATATTTCATTATTACTCCATATGTGTATTAAATTATAAGTCGCTTAACAATACTCCCTCCGTCCCATATTATAAGGGAAAATAAAAAAAACACTTATTAAGAAAACCAAAATTTGAGAATTTGAAATATGATTTTGTGAGTTTTTTTTGAAATAAGTTGCATGGGAAGATGTAAAAACAAATTTGATTGCTTGTTGTTTATTGAGAAAATGAGAGAGAAAAAAAATTAAATGCAATTTGCATTTAATTTTATAAGAATAAGTAAAAAACATTCTTGAAAGTTGTTTTTTCCCTTATAATTTGGGACAAAAAAAAGGGTCATTTTTCCCTTATAATATGAGACGGAGGGAGTATTTAATATTTTTTTTATTATATTTGTAACTATTTATTATTCTATCTTTTTTAATTTATATTTTTCATATCATTAATAAAAGATAATTTATTTATTTTTTGGCTTTCACCACCAGTTTAATATGGTTCGGAGGTCAGTCTAACATCAAGTGGTTCCAATACTTTCCTGATCGCAATTGCGAGGATCAAACTATGGTCTTCCTACCAAATTTAGTGTCAATCACTACTGAATCAACTAACGATCGATAATGAAGAACAATTGTGTACTAACTGATCATTTATCTTTTTCATACAATATTATTTACATTCATTAATTTGTATAATATAATCAAAACGACTTACTCCCTCCGTCCCATATTATAAGGGAAAAATGACCATTTTTTTTGCATTTAATTTTTTCTCTCTCTCATTTTCTCAATAAACAACAACCAATCAAATTTGTTTTTACATCTTCTCATGCAACTTATTTCAAGAAAAACCCACAAAATCATATTTCAAATTCTCAAGTTTTAGTTTTCTTAATAAGTGTATTTTTTTTCCTTATAATATGAGACAGGGGAGTATATTTTAATACGGAGATGCTAATATACTCTTTCCTTCTATCTTCCTCCAACTTGTTAATTTCCCAAGAAAAATAAATATTCTTCATCACTTTATTAATAACTCGCTCATAAAAAAAATTAAATTAGTAATTAAATAATAGTTCATCTTAATCCAGATGGATCTTAGATTTGGCATCCAACGGCTGAGTGTTTAGATGGATTGGGTGACGTCGTGGTTGTGTCATTGGATGACGTTATTATTAGGAAACAACAATGTGAATGCACTAAATTTATTGTTTTTTTTTCGACGAGTACTAAATTTATTGCTGCCAAAGTACTGTAGTACTACAATGTCACCAGTGAGTTCCGGGTGGTGCGGATCTTTGCTAGAAAATTGTCAACTTGTCATCTATATAAGTCTACTTTCTGTATTACTAATTCATTAAATAAATACAGCAGCATTTACAATACAAATCATGGAAATTTGCACGTTTTACCTATAGTGTCTTCAAATTCGAATTAGGATCTCTCTATTTCCTATTTTTCTATTTTCTCTATTATTATATAGTTTACGGAAAACAAATGCAAAAATATAACATTAAGTGGTACAATATATTTTATACACCCCAAAATCATTTAACAGGGCCGACCCAACAGATTATGGGGCCTAAAACGTATTGTTAGATGAGACATTTTTAAATTAATAATAATATTTTTGTAAAAAAATAAATTAATAATTATATTTTAAAAATATCATATTTTGTTTCAATGTAATTTTAAATTCTTTTTTTTTTGTTAAGAAAATAGAAGTGTACTTACCCTAACAACCAATGAACATTTTATGTTTTTTTAGATCACATAAATATTTTAGAAATAGTTGTATAACATGAATTACATGATACATTCATGATTTTTTTTATTGGATCACAATGTAAAACTATTTTATATTGTCAATGCATGCCTATTTAATTTTATTTGTTTTATGATAACGAATTTAGAATTAGGATATGGTTTATAAAGTCACCCACCTAATATATAAAGCTTTTTAAAACTACCGATAAAAGTATGTCGGTGACTTTTTCTTTTAAACAAGTATGTCGGTGACTTTAATTCAGTTAATAGTGATATCAACACGATATTTGTCGGTGTTTGAATCCAGAATCTATCATATATAAATATCGGAATATCATCGCGGTTTTGGAAAATAGTAATATATATATAGTTATTACTAGAAGAGCCACTACGTTGACTTTTTTCTTAAAAACTCTACCGAAGAGTTATGAAAATATGAAGATAAAATACTCCTAAAATTTATAATAATAGCTCCTTCTTCATGTTTATCATCCTCTTTATGCATCACCATATTCTTTGAGTCAATCTTGAATATTAGATTTTTTTTCTTGAGCTTAGTTGTGAAATGAATAACATATAAGAGGTTCATGACTTCCACTTTAAGCAATTGGTGTATCTGAGAGCGACCATAAAGTTTATCTTTGAAAATTGCCCTCTCTTGTCAAACAAACTTTTACCTAAGTCGATTGACAATTTATCGAATTTTTGGGCAACCTACAATAAAAACTCAATGACCTGCAAATAGTTTTCCACTACATTATTTGATTGAAATAAAATTGCAAAAAAAAAAAAAAACTTAAAAGTATTCAACTGGATTAGGCACTTTAACGTGGGAACTGAACACAGATTATCCAAGCCTCGACAATTCCAACCGATAATTGTTATTTCTCCGGGGAAGCTTGGGTACTAGGAACCACCCTTAAAAAAAGAACATCATAACTATGAGCATAATCTACCGGGTCATGCCTTACTTTAAGCACGTGAACTTCTTTGCTTGATGCTTGCTCATGAGTAACTTCCACATTTTGCCATTAGATGCTCCCATCATTGGTTCTTGAATATTGTGGATTTTTTTTCAATGTGTTATCAATTCCCCCTTTAGTTTTCTCTCCCTCATTAATAGCAAGTGTGAGTACCTCTAATCCGTTTTTAATTGTAGTGTGTTAAGGAAATATGTTTACCAGAATTATTGGTAATTAATGCACCCATCACCGGAGTCTTTCCTTCAACCGTTGTGAGAGCTTTAGTCGGAGTACTATATGTTAGTCACGAGGGGGCAGCCCGGGGAACCATCTACATTGGGTTTTAGAACAACTCTACAAGGGAGTTTGACACCACACTTTAACCCAAAATCTTGAGGTGTTAGGTTTATGGGTCCTCTCACTTATAAAGTGTTCAACCTCAACTTTTCTAAGCAATGCGTAACTTACTCACCGACACTTGCCACAACACTATCTTTGCGCAACCACCTTGAGACGGAACCACTAATGTTATTTATGTTCATTGTCACACGTAAACCATCATCGTTTGGACTCTCAAATAGAGTTGTACATGAATCTTCATTGTGGCCAAGGATACCACAATAATAGAAAAGAGAGCCCAACCATTCAAACTTAAACTTAACTTCATGCAATCCTACTTTCGTCTTGAATTTCTTGAATCTCTTCACTGGTTTCCGAACGTCAACAAAGACTCGAATTCTCATATAAGTGGAGAGGAAGTTAGAGTTATTCTTCTCATCATACTCCATGAATTCTCCTATATGTGAAATTCCCCAACTGCTTGCTTGCTATTGTTGTCATACTTCTGACCGACACATCATGAATTTGCACCCATAATGGTAAATGGTTTAGATATAGACGTGGGGGGTTTGGCCTTGTTGCAGTAGTCCTAGGATCAGAGTGTGGCCATCATAAGACCATGGCCCTTTATTGAGAACCCTCTCCATGTCACGTGGGTGAGAGAATAAAAAAACATAGAGATTTGTCCCCCCTTGTTTGACAGCAATGCCACAAACCGAATGCCAAAGTTCTGCCATTTTACCTTTCATAATATGAAACCGGATTGGCCTATCAGTTAAGAACCTACCGTCGAGGTAAAATCCTAGCTCATCGGTATTTACTTGACTATCACCACAATGGATTTCAAGCTCTTCTTCTTCTTCAGTAATATCAAGTTTTTCCATCGTAAAGAGTGCAAAGGAACAATAAAAATGAAATAGAAAGACTTCTCACATAGGAGAGATGATGCTTCTCACTAGGAGAGAAAAAATTTGCATTTTGCTTAAAAGTGAAGTTTTCAACCACTAGACTATTTAAGCAAAAAAATATTATTAAAAGTATTTTAGTAAAATTACTAAATTTTGTTGAAATTTGATGTTAATAGTTTAGGATATAAATTTGTTTATTAAATTAATTTAATCGATTTCGTTTAATATTTATTCTTTAAATAATGATAAAGTCAATTGATCTAATAACTATGAGACAATATTAATTTTAGATGAGATTTGGTAATTTTAGTTTGGAAATTTGTGAAATACAAAGCCTTTTTATTGTACTAAAAACTCGAGAAGTTGGCTCCTTGCAATAAAAAGTATTCATTTTAGTATCTATAATAGTGCTTTTATAGGATTTTGTTAATATATTAATTTCTCTTGATTTTTCAAAAAATAAAAACATAATGATATGAATCACAAATAGAGGGACTAAAATGTCTCTTTCAACTTGACCCAAAAAAATGTCTCTTTCAAAGTATTGCTCGGGAGTATAATGCCTTGTTGTTATAAACCATGCACACTTCCTGTAGACACACAGGTAAACTTTATTCATAAACATAGCACTCCGAAAGAAAAGAAAGGGAGTTACTTTTGCCACCTACCAATTACTCAAATATTGTCGTGTTTTTCCCTAAAGTTTATCATTTTATAACATCCGCTACTTAAATAGCGGATGAGTAAAATTAGGGCGCGCGAATAACAGTAGGGTGGCAAAAGTAATTCCCGAAAAGAAAAGCAGATGATTTGTCAATATTTGTTGCCTTGCATTCCTTGCATATCCTCTTCTGTATGTTGTCCAGACTTTAACAAGGAAATGTGTTTCCAATAAAGGGATAGATCCTCTAAGATGGAAATGTCCTAGCAAAGAAACTCGTTTGTAAAAGCACCGAGACTTACCGGAGTTCCAAGACTATTAGCAATAGCAAAGAGGATTTTCGGATGCCAATATTCTTGAAGAAGACTCAAGAAACGAACCCAACATTGAGTCGTTGTTTGCTTAAAATTATTTTGATTGAAATTTAGAGACCAAGCAAATAAATTGAGATGGCCGGGTTTAAGGCTCCATGAAGCCATCGCACGAACATTTCGAAGATCTTCAATTGAAGAAAATTTAAATTTGTTAGAAATAATATAAAATCATTGATGTAGTCTTTCCTAAGAGCTTAAGCTTTTGAGATAATCGGTTATCTGACATGGTATCAGAGCCTCTATGACTAAGTGGTCTAGAGTTCGATCTCTGCTCCCATCACTTTCTAATTAAAAGTGGAATTTAAGCATGCCTTTGTCTTATAGTTGAGTATTTTCCTAAAAACTTTTTAATATAAAGCTCTATGCAAATCTTTGATACAAGGCTTAACTAACTTACTATATAGATATAATCTAATAAATAGGTGATAAATCAAATATTTGCACATTTTGTGTTAAACTTAGCTTAATAAACAATGATCATGTCTAAAAGCATTAAATTAAATGAAGTTTATAATTAAAGGCTGAATTTAAACTGAGCAAAAACATTATAATTCTCGTATTTTCTTCCCACCCCAACCTTTGCTCTATCTATTTGAATGCGTTTTATCTAAATAGGAAGTAGAGCAAATAGAAAAATGAAGTGATTTGTAGGGCCCGTTTGTTTTGGATTTTTTTTAAAATAGATTTTGTAGTGTTAAAAAATTTTGTATAAAAAAAGTTTACAAAGAATTTTTTTATAAAAGCTTTAAATGAAAATTTTGTTTGAATAGTTATTTTTAAAATGTTATTTTAGATATTTTATCATTTTATTGGAAAAAAAGTTGGATATCAAAAGAAAATGGGATATAAACACATCTTCATGGAGTTCAACTTCAAGTAAACATTATTTAGGAACCATCCAGAAATTAAGGTGAACTTTATGTACAAAAACACCCCTTTTAAAGCTTGAAAAACTATAAGCAGTAGCACATCCAGAAATACTTATCAACTTTATTCATGAAAAGCACTCAAAATTAAAAGTCATACACATTACCAGTAGAAATACATACAAATCAAGGTATCCAACTTTGTCCATGAAGCATCGTTCTGGAAATACATCCAAGTCAAATTTATTTGTACAGAACTTTTCTCAAACTTAAAAACAAAGCAAACCAATCCACCTGTATAAATACAGATCAAATTTATTGATGAAACAGTTCTTGAAACTTAAAAGTGATGCACACATATCCTCCTGGAGGACTTTATTCAAAACAAACTCTTATGTAACTTAAGAGCCACACACTTTCTGCAGACACAGAAGCAAACTTTATTCACGAACACAGTACTCCAAAGTTCATGATTCGTTAATAGTTGTTTCCTTGATTACCAACTTATCCTCTTTTGGAATCCTTGAGTCGCTGCTGATTTTTGACATATAAAACAAAAAACAATTACATTGATAGTTCCTGAATGCTAAAACACAGCATCTATCCATGGGTGTGGTGATTGGAACTGAAACTTTGATAAGTAAAAAATTCAGATTTACAACCATACTTATAACGCTTGACAAAATGTGAGACCAAAATTCATAATTCCCAGTTCTGACAATTATATTAATAAAACATAAAACATGAAAATGCTATGTTGCTGCTTGAAAAAAAAAAAACCAGTTTTCAAGAGCAGCATGATGGAATGCAATGATAATGAGCTTAACATAAGACAACAGCTTCCTAAAGCAAATTATCAAAGAAACTGAGAATATTGGCCGAGACTTAACTTAGGTTGAATATGCATTGATTTAACATTCCCAAATCTTCACATACATATATAATAGAAAGAAAGGACCATAATTTGATGATGAAACGAGTATTCTCAATCAATTGGTAGAAACTAGCATACTAAATGTTTAAAATTTGAGCCAAAATAATATCATATATTGCATGTCCATGACAATTAGTTAATTAAGATGAAGTTAGTTAATCAACATATATTGCATGTTCATGAGAATTAGCTAATCATATTTATACTTACAAGTGACGTGAATCTGTCACAAATCAGGATACCATGTCAGCAGGCTGTCTCTCATCCTCAACCTGTTGAATGATCACATTATTTATATCACCTTCCGGACATTCTCCATCTATAGTCACGTGCAAATCCTTCGATACCTTATCACCAAGACGAAAAAAATTTCATATTGTGGCATTGAGTGAATAACATTTGTTTCAATGATGGGAATTTCAAAGTGGAACTCCCTAAGTAAAAGCTTCCGAGTTTTGGTGATGAGCTAAGTTTCAAAATACAAAAACATCAAAATCAATGAACTTATCTATTGTAACTTTTTGAATGTTTTTCCAAATTTACCTTCATGAGAAATTGTGAGACATTAAACACACCCCTTAATATTTAAAAGAACATTTTAAATGAGGGTAGAAAAGTCATTTAAGCAATAAATACACCATAAAAGTAATAACACCAAAGAAATCTTCAAATCTTATAATTAGGACAGATGCAGTAGTTCACAAACATAAACACACAAGTCTTGGAAATTTGTCATTATACTTACTCTGGTTGCCTCATCGATCTGTTGCATGATTACTTCATTTTTGTCACCTTCACAAATGACTCCATCTATTGTCACCTTCAATTCATCTGGTACTTTGTCACCAAGACGGAAAACTTTTGTGCTGTTGCATTGTGTGAATGACACTTCTTTCAAGGACGAGAAACTCAATGTGAAACTCCCTGAGTAAAAGCTTCCAAGCTTTGGTAACGAGCCAAGAGTCAAAACACTAAGCTCCATGAATGGCATCGCACCTTCATTTGGTTCATCTCCCTCTTTGGCCACAATTTCAATTATTGATTTACAATTGACTAGGATCATCTCCTTCAGTACACTTAATGTTTTGGCAGTTGATGATGTGAACAAGTATTTCAATCCGTGACAATTCTTTACATTAAGCCTTTTCAGTTTGGAGAAGGACACGGTGGATGGTGTCAAGTTTGCCAAACTGGCACAATACAAAACATGTATGTTTTGTAGATTTTCAATGAATGGACCAATCCACGAGTGTTCAAATCCAATGGATTCAAGCTGAGGCAGCTCAGTTAGCTCCAATGTCTTAAGCTGTGAGAGGAATTTAGTATAGTCTATGTCAGGTGTTTGAGAGGGGAATATCTCTTGGAAGGCACTATGTCCTACCAAAAGGTGTTTAGTGCTGGGTAGTGGCGCCTTTGAATGAAAAACGAATGGAAATACATCTGTTTTATCATGGAAGCACTGCACTCTGAGGATGTTTAGTTCATCTTGGAGATCCACATGAAGTTCTCCTTGCTCCATCATCTTGGCTTCTTCCTTACTAAGCGTCAGCACCTTCAGGCTTGGAGTAACCTTGGATTCAAAATAAATAAGAAAGATGACAAGGCAAATATTGGGATTTAATGTATATATCTTAGAAATAAAATCATAAAAAAATATTGTTTTCAAAAGTTCTGCCAGAAAACAGTACAAAAAGTATATTACTTTACAAAAATAAATTAATGCAAATTGTGGTCTAACTGTGACCAGTGATCTAACTGGGCTATTTGAACAGCTTATCAAACAAATATACTACAATGATATAATATAGAACTCCATTAACTAAATCACGAGAATTAAGAAAATTGGTAAGAGTATTAAATTTGTTACTGGCAATTGATATTGTTTTTTCAAATTTATCCATAAAGAGTGAGGCTTGGTATATATGTTCTATCTTAAAATTGAGTGTTGGGCCTAACTCAACCCTAAAAAACCGGCTTGTAAGGTGAGGATTTTGCCTCTTACTTATAAACACATATTCAGACCATCTCGCAACCGATGTGGGACTTCTTTAACAATATGTATTGTTTATCCCTAGTAATTGCCTTATTAATGATAAAGTAAATTTTAAATTTAACAATGCTGTTATTGATAATTTATCAATATTTTGCAAATTATTGTAAAAATACTATTATAAATCATAAATCATGTGGTTTAGTAGATTGTAATTGTAATGCAAATATTTTTTGGTCAGTTATATTATAAGTTTGAGAATCCATGTTATTTACAAAGATTGTCGAGTGCAACTAAAACAAGGACAGTAAAAAATATCTAAAAATCCAAGTCATGATACCCATGAGAATCAAGTAGATTACATCACATGCCATTGCATCTAACACATCATGCTTATACACCTTTGAGAGGTATCTAAGGAAAGAGAAACATCATGATTAAGAAGCTAATAAAATTATTTTTGTAATTCATTGGCCGTCAAGATCATATATACGTCTATAACTGTCTTAGAACTTTTTATCTCTATATAATATAGCTTTACAGACATAAATACAGTATAAGGTTAATCATAAAATTGTAACACAAGGAGGAGAATCTATACCCAAAAATCACGAAAAACCACAAAATGCAGAAACTGAGGCCAGGGCTTTCATCATAAATATAAAATAAACAAGCATACCTTTTCAAGTGAGACAAAAGCTTGTTGGTTTGTTGGAAAACTATCTTGATTCTCTGAATGTAAATCTCGATAACTTTGGATTTCTGTTGTGAAAAATTTCAGTATCGGACAGTGCACAACACGTAATTCTTTTAACATAGGCCACTCTTGGATATGCACCCCAGGATAAATGCACCTCAAATTGTATAAATTCATTAACGTCAAATATGTTATCCTTGGGAAAATAGTAATCACTTTATTTGCATCTCCGATGGCTTTTTCTTCCTTTGCAACAATTTCTAGTAACTTTTTACAGTTTCTCACATCGAGCTTTTCTAGAAGTGGAAGGTCAAGACATCCTTGAGGTTCAACCTTTGTATAAACAAATATTGCCTTAATAGAATTACAGTTCTGCACTTCTAGAGTTTTTAGGTTACTTAGGAAAGGTAGTAAATGGGAAGGTAGTACTGCATCTGCTAAAAACTCACACCCTTTCACAATCAAAGAAGTTAAATTGCAGAAACACCAGTTTGGGACTGTCTCTGACTTGAGCCATATCGATTTCAATAAAGGAGAATCCACAAAAACTAAATGTTCCTGGGATTGCAAAAGAATAAAGACATGAAAATGCTAATTGATACTTATGCAGGGATGAACATTAATGATTGTATAACAATTATTCATATTTTCAAATATTGTCCTCCAATTCTTCTTTTGTTAAATTGAAATATTTTAATTCATCATGTTACCTCAGAGGAAGCATTTTTCTTTGTTCGAGGGCAAATTGGCGTACACAGATACTAAATACAAATTTAGAGGTAAAATCATCTAAGACATAGTTGAAGAAATATAATGTAAAAGGTACATGGCTGAGTTATTCATTGAAAAATAATGCAAATGACAAATATTATTTCCAAGATAACTAACTTATAAAATGTATCAATAATAACGATGAAGGGAATCTTATTAATATAATAAAAACATATTAGCAAATTTTTAAATTATTAGAATCATAGTAGTAAGGAAAAGGAGTATATGATCCCTGTTATCTATTGGTATATGTGGTCATGCTTAATAAACAACTTTTAAATTAGGCAGTAATGGATTTAGATGAAGCCCGTACCTGTCGTAGAAGAAACAACTTTTCTACCGAGGCGTTAAGATTATTATTGTACAAAACCAATTCATCATCTAAATCAGATGAAGCTTGAATTCCTTTGAAAGATTTTGCATTTATCTCCCCTGAAGAAAAAACTTTTACCTTGGGACACTGCCATATGTACACTTCAGTCAGAGACGGTAACTGCAAGCTCCCATTGCCAGAATAAAAACATTCCAAGCTTGATAAAGAGTTAAGTTTTATCAAGCATAGCCGCTCAAATTTCACCACTTGAGAAATTGTACCATCTTGTTCTTTTGCCACTACTTCTGTAATTGAATCACATTTCTTGACGGTGATCTTCTCGAGGGCAGTCAATACCTTTGCAACCGAGCATGTGAATAAATACCTCAACCCATGACATTTGCTTACATACAATTCTTTCATACAGGAGAAAGATAGAGCACAAGGAGAATGGAATACTTTTTCCAAATCAGGACAAGTGGAAAGTTTTAATTCATGGAGTTTCTCAATGACAATGTTTAACCATGAGTCCTCTAAATTGATGTATTGGAGTTCACATACTGTGTGCAATTTCAAAAAATTTAACTGTTCGAAAATCTCGTGCTCTCTACAGTTGGCATTTTTAGTGAGGAATATCTCGACACCAGTGATCCACCCTAACTGTAAATCTTGTAGATTTGGTACCTTCTCAAATATTTCTAGAGGCAAGGTATGTTTCTCATTCTTTTCAACATCATTATAGTACAAGAAAGCTTTTTTCAAATATTTGAGATCTTCTGATTGCTGTCCTAACCTTAACATTGAAATGTGTTTCGAATCAAGATATAATTCCTCCAGCATGGGAATGGCCTAGCATAACAAAAATGAGTAGAATTGAAAAGTTTGACAGTTAAACGGTGAAAAGAAAGAAAATAAAATAAGAGTTGTGAAGGCAGGTTAAATCTAACTTACATCAAGATTTGGGATAAGGGGATATCTATTAGTTGAAGTACTATGTGCACCTTGAAATGGCTCCAACTTAGGACAACCCATCAGAGTGATACAACGTAACTTGGGACAGACCACAGTAAATATTTCAGGGTAAAAGTACCTGAACTCTGGCAAGTCATAAAGATTTAATGAGGTTAAATGAGGGAAAGTAAACTTCTTTTCTAAACCTGTTGCTACATCTTCCTTTGCAACAATTTCTCGCAACTCATCACAGGCTTTAACTTCAAGTTTATCAAGCATTTTAAGATTTTCAGCAAGAACCACAGGAAATAGAGTTTGTATACTTTTACAACCAATAACACTGACTTGTTTCAGATTTTGAAATTGGAGGATTCCTTCAAAGTTCTTATCCCAAACAAGTGCCAGATCTGATAATTCCTCCAAAGTCAAAGTGTTCAATTGGCACGGAACTTCATCAGTGTCACTTTTAGCAAAAATTACCTGCACCTTATTACAATTCCGTACTTCTAAATCTTTTAAATTGTTTAAACAAGGAAGAATATTAGATGGAATTGCATATGGTTTGATGTCACAGTTGACCAGCTTCAATGTACTCAAGTTGGAAAACCAATTGTTTTGGGTACAAAGTCCATCTTGCCATGCTTCATGTAGCTCAGGATGTTTGGAAAATTCTACCCCGTCCATTCCTTCAGAAAGCATCTGTAAATATTATATATAATAGAAGTTTATTATCAAATGTATTGTATTCCAATGCTTTCCCGGCTAACAAACTACATAATACTATCAGTACAAAGTATCCACCGCTGTTTAGCAATGACTATTATCCGCCGGAGAACCTATTGGGCAAACAAGATGAGATATCTTCTCACAGCCCAATTTTTTCCACAATCAGGAGTCAGATATCGAACCCCTGACCTTAGTCAACGCTCACGTGAACAGTGACTCACATGCCACCTTAGCATATGTGGCAAGACATCCTGACGTGTCATGTGAGTCATTGTCCATGTGTGCGTTGACTTAGCCAAAATCAGTGGGGGACCAGCCTTTTGCAAAAGAGACTAAAGTTAGGGGGCCAAAAGTGCAATAATGAAAATCAGGGGGCCAAAGTCGGAAGTTGTTAAAGTTAGAGTGCCAAAAGTGCAATTTACCCTAATTGTTTTTAAATTTATAGGATGTGGCCCATTAAACAAGCTCATTAGATTTAGATTATTCTTTATTCAAAGAGAGTGACTCATATATTCCTTAGATTTTTAAAATATATTATAACCTTTTTCTACTCTATATAAACTCTAGACTCTTATTTAAAACAACAAAGTTCAACGAAATACACATAATTGGAATTCTTTTCTCTCTTGTTTCTCTCATAGAAGATAATAAAATTCCATGCAACAATCGAAGTCATAATCTATTGATTTGGAAGAATTCTAACCTGCAATAGAAAAAGTCTTTTGACCGTGGCGTTAAGATCACTATTGTAGAGGACCAATTCATCATCTAAATCGGGTGAAGCTTGAATTCCTTTGAAAGATTTTGCATTTATCTCCCCTGAAGAAAAAACTTTTACCTTGGGACACTGCCATATGTACACTTCAGTCAGAGACGGTAACTGCAAGCTCTCATTACCAGAATAAAAACATTCCAAGCTTGATAAAGAGATGAGATTTATGAAGCATAGCCGCTCAAATTTCACCGCTTGAGAAGCTCCATCTTGCTCTTTTGCCACTATTTCTGTAATTGAATCACATTTCTTGACGGTGATCTTCTCGAGAGTAGTCAACATATTTGCAACCGAGCATGTGAATAAATACCTCAACCCATGACATTTGCTTACATACATTTCTTTCATATAGGAGAAAGATGCTGCACACGGAGAATGGAATAATTTATCCAAATCAGGACAAGTGGAAACTTTTAATTTGTGGAGCTTCTCAATGGCAGTGTTTAACCACGAGTCCTCTAAATTGATGTATTGGAGTTCATGTACTGTGTGCAATTTCAAAAAATTTAACTGTCCAGGAATCTCATGCTCTCTACCGTTGCCATTTTTAGTGAGGAATATCTCGACACTATCGATCCACCTTAAATGTAAATCTTGTAGATTTGCTACCTTCTCAAATATTTCTAGAGGCAAGATAGGCTTCTCGTCCTTTTCAACATCAAAGTACAAAACAGTTTTTTTCAAATATTTGAGATATTCCGATTCTTGTCCCAACTTTAACACTGAAATGTGTTTCCAATCAAGATGTAATTCTTCCAGGATGGGAATAGCCTAGCATAGACAAAAATGATAAGAATTGAAAAGGTGCACGAAAATATAATGGACAAAATTGTGAAGGCAGATTCAATGTTACTTACATCAAGATTTGGGATAAGGGGTTGTCTATTAGTTGAAGTACTAACACTTTCGTCCACACCCTCAGCATGTGCACCTTGAAAAAACTCCAACTTAGGACAATCCAGCACAGCGACATAACTTAACTTTGGAAACACCACAGTAAATATTTCAGGGTAGAAGTATGTGAACTTTGGCAACATATTAAGATATAATGAGGTTAAATGAGGGAATGAAAACTTCTTTTCTAAACCTGTTGCTACATCTTCCTTTGCAACAATTTCTCGCAACTCATCACAGGATTTAACTTCAAGTTTATCAAGCATTTTAAGATTTTCAGCAAGGACTACAGGAAATAGAGTTTGAATACTTTTACAACCAATAACACCGACTTGTTTCAGATTTTGAAATTGGAGGATTCCTTCAAAGTTCTTATCCCAAACAAGTGTCAGATCTGATAAATCCTCCAAAGTCAAAGTGTTCAATTGGCACGGAACTTCATCAGTGACACTTTTAGCAAAAATTACCTTTACCTTATTACAATTCCGTACTTCTAAATCTTTTAAACTGTTCAAACAAGGAAGAATATTAGATGGAATTGCATATGGTTTAATGTCACAGTTGACCAGCTTCAATATACTCAAGTTGTAAAACCAATTGTTTTGGGTACAAAGTCCATCTTGCCATGCTTCGTGTAGCTCAGGATGCTTGGAAAATTCTACCCCGTCCATTCCTTCGGAAAGCATCTGTAAATATTATATATATAATAAAAGTTTATTATCAAATGTATTGTATTCCGACGCTTTCCCAGCTAATAAACTACATAATATTATCGGTACAAAGTATCCATCACCGTTTAGCAATGACTAATATACGCCGGGGAACCTATTGGGCAAACAAGATGAGTTATCTTCTCACAACCAAAAAATTTCCACAAGCAAGTGTCAGATATCGAAACCCTGACCTCTTGTTCAAGGGATTCACATCTCTTGCCACTTGGAACAATGAATTGGTATAGAATGAAAATTATTATTTTGCTTCTTGTTCTAGTATCAATTAAATACGAACAAAATGTCTATTGAAGTTGGAACTCGGTTCAAGATAACATTTTTTTTCTTTTCTTTTTTCATTTAAAGAGTGGTCAATTGCATAAGATAGTGGTCAATCGACCAAAAAAAAAACAAAGAAATTGTTCAGTCAGAAGTTTTTCATAAATTGATTTTATTTTAGTAATTAATAGCTTTGTTTCTACGTTATCTTTAAAAAAAAAAAAAAAAATCTGCTTGGCAGAAAAGAGTAATTAAATAAAAATTGCATGCAACAATCGAAGTCATAATCTATTGATTTGTAAGAATTCTAACCTGCAATAGAAAAAGACTTTTGACCGTAGAGTTAAGATCATTATTGTACAGGACCAATTCATCATCTAAATCGGATGAAGCTTGAATTCCTTTGAAAGATTTTGCATGTATCTCCCCTGAAGAAAAAACCTTTACCTTGGGACACTGCCATATGTACACTTCAGTCAGAGACGGTAACTGCAAGCTCTCATTACCAGAATAAAAACATTCCAAGCTTGATAAAGAGATGAGATTTATGAAGCATAGCCGTTCAAATTTCACCGCTTGAGAAGCTCCATCTTGCTCTTTTGCCACTATTTCTGTAATTGAATCACATTTCTTGACGGTGATCTTCTCGAGGGAAGTCAACATATTTGCAACCGAGCATGTGAATAAATACCTCAACCCATGACATTTGCTTACATACAATTCTTTCATATAGGAGAAAGATGCTGCACACGGAGAATGGAATAATTTGTCCAAATCAGGACAAGTGGAAACTTCTAATTTGTGGAGCTTCTCAATGGCAGCGTTTAACCACGAGTCCTCTAAATTAATGTATTGGAGTTCATGTACTGTGTGCAATTTCAAAAAAATTAACTGTCCAGGAATCTCATGCTCTCTACCGTTGGCATTTTTAGTGAGGAATATCTCGACACTATAGATCCACCTTAAATGTAAATCTTGTAGATTTGGTAGCTTCTCAAATATTTCTAGAGGCAAGATAGGCTTCTCGTTCTGTTCAACATCAAAGTACAAAACAGTTTTTTTCAAATATTTGAGATCTCCCGCTTGTTGTACTAACCTTAACACTGAAATGTGTTTCCAATCAAGATGCAATTCCTCCAGGATGGGAATGACCTAGCATGAACAAAAATGAGTAGAATTGAAAAGGTTGATAGTTCAAATGTGAAAAGCACGAAAATATAATGGAAAAAAATGTGAAGGCAGATTTAATGTTACTTACATCAAAATTTGGGAAAACGGCTTGTCTATTAGTAAAAGTACTAACACTTTCGTCCACACCCTCAGCATGTGCACCTTGAAATAGCTCCAACTTAGGACAATCCAGCACAACGACATAACTTAACTTTGGACACACCACAGTAAATATTTCAGGGTAAAAGTGTGTGAACTTTGGCATCCCAGTAAGACATAATGAGGTTAAATGAGGGAATGAAAACTTCTTTTCTAAGCCTGTTGCTACATCTTCCTTTGCAACAATTTCTCGCAACTCATCACAGGATTTAACTTGAAGTTTATCAAGCATTTTAAGATTTTCAGCAAGGACTTCTGGAAATAGAGTTTGTATACTGTTACAGCCATTAACAAAGACTTGTTTCAGATTTTGAAATTGGAGGATTCCTTCGAAGTTCTTATCCCAAACAAGTGTCAGATCTGATATATCTTCCAAAGTCAAAGTGTTCAATTGGCATGGAATTTTATCAGTGTCACTTTTTTCAAAAATTACCTTTACCTTATTACAATTCCGTACTTCTAAATCTTTTAAACTGTTTAAACAAGGAAGAATATTAGATGGAATTGCATATTGTTTAATATCACAGTTGACCAACTTCAATGTTCTCAAGCTATAAAACCAATTGTTTTGGGTACAAACTCCATCTTGCCATGCTTCGAGTAGCTCTGGATGTTCGGAAAATCCTGTACTGTCCATTCCTTCGGAAAGCATCTGTAAATATTATAAAAAACAAAATTATTATCAAATGTATTGTGTTCCAATGCTTTTCCTGCTAATAAACTACATATTGTTATCGGTACGATGTTGCCAGCATCATTTTACCAGCAACTATTGGGCACACAAGGTGAGTTTTTCTCTCTTAACCGACGGAAAGTCGCTGTTACAGGCACAACTGGAAAATAGTCGAAACAAAAAACAAGAATGGGTCACGGCGGCTAAGGAGTCAAACTGGACTTGTAATACCATTTGCCAAAATAAATGTCACTGGAGGACAGTTGGTCCCTCGGATAAGCACAGTTCAGGGTTGCCTTTGATAAGGTTTAGGTATCATGTTGAATGACATACAAATAGAAAGACATATGGTAAAACCGTGTGCAACTACACGGCGGAGTTGAACTTATATAGGCTCAAGGCAAGAAATACAAAAAATAAATATACGAAATACTATATCTATTTACATGATACGATATGCCTATACAATAAATACAGAGACTATAAAATATTTTCAGCGCTACTTATTTGTATAAACAGGACCAAATTGTACTTGAAAAGAATATAAATCATATTATAAATTTATTAACATAATAACAAGTTACTAAAAAATTACAAAAATATTTAAATTTAGTAGCTAGGAAAAGCATTATACACCTAATTGTTTTAATGAACCCATTTAAAGAGATTGAAATAACAATTTATTGATATTAATAAACTTTCTACCTGCAATAGAAACACCGTTTTGACGGAGACATTGATATCATTGTGGAAGATTAATTCATCATTTTGTTCAACCGAATTTTGAATTCCTCTAAAAGATTTTGCGATTATCCCTCCTCGAGAGAAAACATCCATCTTGGGACACTGTTGAATGTTCACCAGAGTTAGAGAAGGTAACTGCAAAGTATCACTCCCTGAATAAAAATATTCAAGGCTTGATAAAGAATCTAGAGCTATGGAGATTAGCCGCTCAAATTTGACCCCTAGGGAAGTTGTCCCATCCTGCTCCATTTCTACTATTTCTTTAATTGATTCACTGTCCTTGACTGTGATCTTCTCAAGGTGCATCAACACTTTTGCCACTGACGATGTGAATAAATACTCCAATCCATGACATTCTTCTATATACAATTCTTTCAGATAGGAGAAAGATACTGCAGAAGGAGAACAGAATAATTTTGTCAAATCAGGACAACAAGTAACATTTAAATTGTAGAGCTTCTCACAGACTATGTTTAACCATGATGAGTCCTCTGACCAGATGAACTTGAGCTCAGATACGTTGTTCAGTGTCAATGTTTTCAACTGTCCACTAGTTTTGATGTTTGCAGTTTGGAATATCTCAAGGCTTTTGCACCACTCTATACTCATTTCTTGTAAACTGGGTGCCTTACCAAGTATACCAAAAGGCAAAGTGGGATTCACAATATCATCCAAATCAAAGAAAAACTGAATCTCTCTTAATAACTTGAAGTCTTCCATTCCTTCTATACTTGATCCTAACACCGAAGAGTATTCCCAATCAACTGATAATCGCTCCAGAAAAGAAATGGCCTAGCAAATGTAAAGAAATTAAAATTAAAATAAAAAAAAAATGAAGAAAAATGAAGAGAAAAAAAAACTAAGAAAAAATTGAGTATAAGAGATTAAAGATTATGTTACCTGGAGATTCGAGAAAAGAGGTTGTCTATTAATTGAAGTACTAGTACCTTCACTCTCAATATGTGCACTTTGAAATAACTCCAACTTAGGGCAGTCCAGCACTACTAATTCATGTAACTCTGGGCATTCCACGGTGAATATTTCACGGTAAAAGTAAGTCAGCTTTGGCAAGTCATTAAGATCCAATGAGGCTAAACAAGGGAAAACAAACTTTTCTGTATCATCTGCAGCAACGCCTACATAAACTTCCTTTCCTACAATTTCAAGCAAATTTTGACAAGATTCTATTTTAAGTGTCTCGAGCTTTTTAATGTTTTTGGCTACAACCGCCGGAAACAGTGTTTTCAGGATGTCACAATCACTAACGAAGACGTGTAGCAGATTTTGACATATGAAATTTCCTTGATAATTCTCTCCCCACACATGCTCCAACTCAGATAGCCCTTCTAAAGTCAAATTCTTCAATTGGGATCGAATTGCCTTCTTGTCATTCTCTAAGTTTCCAAAAATGAGCCCCACTTTGTTACAATTTTTCACTTCCAATTCTGTTAAGCTCTTAAGACAAAGAAAGATATTAGATGGAATTGCACATGATAGATTATCACAGTCTTCCAACCTCAAAGTTGTCAAATTGTAAAACCAACTTTTTTCCAGATCACCAACACCACAATTCCAGAGTTTTTGTAGATCAAGATGTTCTGACAGACTGATCTCTTCCATGCCTTCAAGAAACTTCTGCAAAAATTGCAAATCAGTTTATCATTAGATATATCATCTTATTACAATGTTTCATCTGCCTATAAAAATCATTACACTCTTTTCCTGCATCTTTAAATTGGGATGAAAATTTTTTGCAAATAGTGAAGAAAATTGAAGTTGATCCTAAGTAACTCAAAATTATTGTTTCACGTCCTTTATTTCATATGAACATGATCTATTAAACATAACGGAATGTATGAAATTTCTTATTCATGTGTTAAGAGTCCCACATTGGATGCGAGATGACCCAAAGATATATTTATAAGTAGAGGCAATCCTCACCTTAAAAAACGGTTTTGTAAGGATGAACTAGACACAACATAAAAATGTTGAGATATTGCACTAAAGCCGCTGTAAACCGGTGCGACCCAGACGGGTCAGTGGTTAAACCGTTGAACCAGTGATACCGGCAGCGGACCGAACCGGTTTGGACCATAAATTAATATTTTCAAAAAATTATCAACTTTGCAGCCCAGGAGAATGGAACCCACCTCCCTCATATATGGGTGTAAGGCTTTGCAACTCATCCAGCTCATCTTATTTGATATATATTGCATCCAAATATATTTATTAAGACATTTGTACTGTTACTTAATAGTACATTAAAGTAGTAATCTTACTATATTTATCTTTGGTGAACTATTCCTATATGAATATATCAATAATGTATGATCAAATATATCGTTAATTTTGTTTTTCTTTTGTATTATGAACTTGATTTTGATATATAAATTTTAAAATATGATTAATAATATCATTAAATTAATTTTTAACAATTATTTTTTAGAAGAACTTTTATTGCCAGGAATTTTAATTCGTGAAATATTTTAAATTTTGTATATAATCCGGGTCAACAGTCATGCGGTCCAATCAGTGATCCACTGGTCCGACCAGTAACCCAGTGACCCAGTGTCTTGACCGGGTTGAGCACCGATCCAGGTTCTAAAACTATGATTAATAGTGTAAGAGTACTCGAGTGTTACATCAATATAGTTTGATTTGAGAGTGGTGGGAGGGAGAGGACTCAATTGATATTAAACAACAAATTTTAAGACTTACAAAACATAATTTTTTTAGAGCGAAAATAATCAACTGACCTGTGGCTGTTGGATTGAAATTTCTTACAATGTAGATCAAGTTAAAAAAAAATGTTCAAATTATTTAAAATAGAACACACGTAATCATGAATATAATCAATCGCAGACCCACTCCTAGCTGAGTGTGTGCAGCTGCAAAGCCTGACCAAATACTGTCTCTCCCTCATATTCAAGCTGTACAGTTTTTATTCCTTGTTTTATTTCCTTAATTAGGTGATAGGCTGTCTGTATATAGAATTTTCTTAAATAACTTTTCTCTAACTAATAATATTCAGCATAAAGTCTTTTTCACAAAATATATATATATATAGATAGCTTCTTTTTTTTACGCAAATATTTTTTTTTACACAAATATATAGATAGCTTCTTAACATTAAAAAAGTAGCATATTGTAAAACCAACAAATATCATGGGTGGTAGAAAAGCAAAAGAAACAAAAACATTTATTTAAAAAAATCATTTGAATGAGAATATTTAACCAAACAGGCCAACACCAACAAATTTTCTTGAAGAAGTAATTGATTATCAAAAAACTGGCATACATCTATCATTTTATTATGTTCCTCACTTTTTCGTTACCTACTAGCTAACAATCCAAACAAACTTTTAGCTAAGAATAATAAAATTTATTTATTTTAAAATAGAATATAAAACAAAATGAAAATTTAGACAAAAAAACCATATAAACATACCTTTTCCTTGAATATCTCTTGTATTGTAGTATTTAAATCATCATTCCAGCACCATATCTTCTCATTTTCATGTACAAATATTTTTTCTAATAGTGGGGTGCTCTGGACATTTTCAGAAAAACTTTCCATTTTGGGGCATTCACTCACCACTAATTTCTCCAAGGACGGAAACTCAGTGACGCAACTCTTAGAGAAAGAATTGAGGTTCTTCAGCGACAAAAGTTCTAGGACTCTCAATTTCCTGAAAACAATGTCAACTTTCACTGCATTTTCATTTTCTACAATTTTGTCCACTTTACCTCCATTTTCATTCTCATTTTCTACAATTTCCTCCATACATTCACATTCCACAATTTTCATGCTGTTGAGTTGAACCAAGCTTTTAGCGGCAGATAGTGGCATTAATATTTTTATTCCACCACAACTAACCACTTCTAGATTTGTCAAGTGAGTGAGAGATACTGAAGAAGGCATTATATTGACTAAAAGAGGACATTGCTTTAGAATCAGTAACTCTATCCTTTCAAGAATTATACCTTCTTCAAAGCCTATGGTCTCAAGATCAGGCATGTCTAGTAACATCAATTTTTCCAGCTTTGGAACAACCCCCAAGTTTTCAATTTCAGGAGGCATTTTGTGAGGCACTATATCTGTAATGAAACAATTACTCAATGTTAGGCTTTTTAGATTAGGACTTCTATGAAGGAAAGAATAGAGAATCCCAGGATTCATTAATCTAGATAGGCAAAGTTCTTCCAAGTTGTCCTGCCGATGGTTCCGTTCCCTCAGGAAACTGCTCGACAACTTTGCATGCCATGACTCAATGTGCATGCACTTCAACTTATTGATTACCTATAAGAAATAAATGATGAAAAACTATAAATATGTAAAGTAAATATACTAAAAAAAGATTATTTTATCAGGTGGTAACTTGGGATCTAAAGTTGTTATATTGTTTTAATTCTCAACACGCATAAATATACAAGTATAGCCACCTTGATATAACATAGTATCCTAACAATATTGTATCATTAACAAATTATTTCCTTTCTTCTTAAAAAAAAAAAATTATTGTCCTACCATCTATGAAATAAAAAGAATTCTTAATAAAAAAAAAACTTAAGGGCTTACTGGTACCTCTTTAGAAAAGATGGTTGACCTAGTTTGTGCCTCTGTGGTTTCTTTTTTGAATGGTTCCAGTCTGTCACAGAGCTCAATAGACAGGTCGTTCAATGCTGGACAACTAAGTTTATAAGCTCCTGGATAGAAGCCAAAGAGTTTTGGAAGTTCGGAAAATTTGATGGTGGTCAGATTAGGAAACTCAAATAATGGACCTAGGTTGCTTGTGTTGCTGTTGGTACCGTATCTCTTGGGAACAATTTCCCTCAATTCAAAGCAATCCCGTATCACAAGGTACTCAAGACTAGGAAATAGCCTGGCTACAGAAACTGGAAATATATTTTCTAACCGATAACAATCATGAACACACATCTTTTGAAGACTTTTCAATTCAAGAATCCCAACCCGGTCTTTGCTCCATTTCCATACATGCTCCAGTTTAGGGAGTGTTTCTAAATAAACATCCTGCATGTTTGTTACATCCACATCATTACGTTTTTTATCATCTAGTTCAAATACTAACTTCATTGATTTGCAATTTGTAACCCTCAAGTTGCATAGACTTCGAAACATGCCCTCCACATAACAAGGAAAAACATTGACAAGTTTGTCACATTCCTCAATGATCAGAGTGTCAAGTTTCTCAAAAGAATTTGACGGGAGTTCAAAATTCCATATCTCCAACAAACTCTTCATGCTACTTAGTTTGATACTCTTCAAATTTGGAAAGACACTACCCTGTTTTGGTTAAAATACCCATAAGTTAATCAAATTAGACGTCAAACATATAGCAAATCAAATGAATGGAGAGAGCGCAGAATGGTTTGTGGTGAATTAAAAAGAGCAAAAAAATGTAGACAAATATGACCTTTTTACAAATTATACACAAACAACAGCATTCATAATACCGTCAAGAAAAAAAAAGCACTCATAATATTCTCAAATTAAAATAGTGTGGTCACAAATAATTGGGGAAGAGAAAAATTTTATAATTAAAGTGGCACTAATGACCATCTTACAACCGTTCCCGAGGGGATTTAAACTATGTACCTTGAGGTTACAAGGTCAAACTTTTACTACTGAGTTAGCACCTCAAGTATGGTCGCAGATTTATATTTAAAATCTTAATCATTGGCGATATTAATGATGCATTCTTATGTCTTTTGGTATATACTACATGACCGTGGTATCTAGATGTCAATATTGAAAATGCTGCAGTATGCTTCTAGAAAAGCTTTCAATATTAACATGCAAGATAATCAGGGTATTAGTTCCATATTAAAATGAGCATAAAAGATCTAACAACTGAACCTAAACTCACTAGCATACATACCTTCATTTTAGCATGACTACCTTGTCCTTGTGGGAATATGCATCTCATCTTCTCACATCCACTTACAAAAAGGCTTTGAAGATTCACCAGACTCTTGGCCATTGAAAACGATATTAGGTATTCTAAATTCCAACAACCATTTACATCCATGTGTATCAAATTTTTGAAACAGGATATTTGCAAAGATTGGTCACTCCATACTTTGTTAATTTGGATTGAGGACAAAACCATTCTTTCTAATTTGGGAAGTTCAACCTGCTCAGTGACGCACAAAGTTAGTGTCATAAAAAATTAAAGAATTCATTTTGGCTTTCTCAAGTTAGTTTTATTACAGAACAAATATTTCTAAAATCAAATAAAAACCGCCATACAAAGCCCTCCCTATTGGTTTTAACAAATAAAATATGAAGAGTGTTTGAAAAGTAAAAGATAAATGCATCTGAACCACAATTTCAATCCCACCTTTTCATCGAAAAGTTCTGTAGGTTTTGCTCCATCTTCTTCTGATGATGAAATGGGGTAGAATCCAATTAATTCAGGTAAAGACAGTAGAGTCAAAGTGCGCAATTCAGGAAAATTTAGTACCCCCCTTTCATTACTGTTACTCTCCGTTTCTGAAGCGACAATCTCCGTCAAAGTGTTACATTCAGAAACTTCAATGGTTTCGAGAACAGTTAAAAGACTAACCACAGAAAATAAGACGACATTGGTCAGTTTACCACAAAGATTAATCTTGATGACTTTCAATTTTCTGAAAGAGGGTGCTGAAAGTTTACAGGAGCATATTTCACCCATGCTCTTGAGATTATATAGATGCAGTGACTCCAATTTAGGAAAAGCCTTCTCTGTATGCTGCCTGTCCTCTGGATTGATGAGGGATTGAATGTCAGAATTATTGACAATCAACAAATGTTTAAGATATGGAAATCCCTTCAAACTCAATCTAAAAAATATATCTTTGACGCCATTGAGTTCTTCGAGAAACAAAGTTTCAACTCTTTCAAACAACATCTTTATACCCTTTTGAGAATGAATGTTGGAATCTTTTTTTAACTGTATTGCCAAAAATCTTGATGCTTCATATTTCTCTGGCATCTTGGCATCCATATCTGAATATGCATTCATATCTCCAACAACAATCTTGTAGCTATATAGCTTGTCAAAGAACAAGTTCTTTGGCAAATGGGCAGCATCTGAGATATGTATGTCTAAGGTTGTCAGCTGATTAAGATGCCTCAACTCAGAGAGACTAGCATTTTCACTTTGATATTTCTGTTCTTCAACCTTCCATTGAATCAAGGTGTTTCTCATATATAACTCTTCCAAACTAATCAAACTCGATATTACATTGGATGGAATGTTTGTAAGTTTGGAGCAATTACTTATGTCAAAAATCTGTAGCTTTTTTAACTGCTTCAATTCAACAGGCAACTTTTCAATATCAGATCCAGAAAAACTGAGAATTCTTAACTTCTTCAACTCACCTATCACAGATAATTCTTTATCTAGCATGCATTGCTCTAAAGCAAGCATTTTGAGTTCTGTTAGGGATGCAATAGATGAATCCAAGGGTGATATATGAATGCTAGTCAATAACAACACTCTGAGTTCTTTCATTCCTTTGAAAAAGTTCTTTGGTATTTTCAGATGTGGATCATTGTTGTTAACTTGGAAAAATCTAAGCCTCTGGTAGTTTATTCTTCTAGGAAACCCATCAATGATATGACAATGATGCAAGGAAATAGCAGCATACCTTTCAAGTTTATCTGGCCATTCATCTATTTTCCCTTTTGTCTTTGTAAATAAGTGCTTCTCCTTGGATGCTATTGACAAAGCTGCATTGCGAACAATATCTTGCATGGTGAAATGATCACTTGAATAACTGTCAGACAGCAAACCAAACACTTTTAGTTTTCCAACTAACACATAAACTCTATCCCGGGCTTCCTTTACTGTGAAGATTTCTTGGAGAAAACCCAATCCAATACAATATTTCACCAAATCTGCAATCAATGCATCAGGACCCATACGAGCACAGAGTAAGAAAGCGTACTTGAGTTCCTCGTCTTCTAGAAGATCATAACTTAACTTTGTAGAAAAATCAGACACTCCTGTCAAATTTCCCCTTTCAAGATGTCGGTGAACATCTTCCCATACCGAGCTGCTTTGGTTTTTCAATGCCCGTGCAGTTGTGACTATTGACATTGGCAACCCGTTACACTTGTTGACTATTGACATTGTTAATTTGTCAAATTCGGTCTTTCCATTACCTATCCCAGCCATTTTCTTGAAGAATGTTTCTGCTTCCTTTTCCTTTAAGACTTTGATGAAGTAAATAGAGTTTTCCTTTCCTTCCATTTGACTTAATAACACTTGTTTGCTTTCAGAAATCAGTAAAACCTTGCACCCTTTGTAATGGCTAAGAGTTTCCTCTGTTTTCATATTGGATGCATTGGGGAGTTTTCTTGATTTCATCATATTGGCAACACTATTGCTTCCTTCTGATTTTGTCTTACTGTGCTCTCCAAAGGGTTTTCCTTCATTAACATTCCCATATGGAATTTCCTTCATCGTTTTGGTTTTCCGGTGCTCCCCGGGAATTTTTCCTTCTTTGAGATTCCCATACGAAATTTCCTTCATTGTTTTTGTCCTGCTGAGCAACCCAGGAATTTTTCCTTCTCTGACATTCCCAGATGAAATTTCCTTTGCTGCTTCTGTCTTGCTGGGAAACCCAGGAATTTTTCCTTCTCTGACATTACCAGATGAAATTTCCTTCGCTGTTTCTGTCCAAATGTTCTGACCATCACCTTCATCAACGTCAAGTGGAATCCCTAGCATATTCAAGTCCAGTGCTGCCCAAAGATCATCTAAGATTATAAGTGTGCTCTCATTCTTCAATCTTCTTCTTATTCGAGCAGCTCTTGCAATGTCGCTTTCCTCATCCAATTTCATCCCTAAAGCATCAGCAATATGCCCTTGAATTTGTCTTATATCAGGGTTTCTTGTTAGGCTTGACATGGCCACTACATCAAACATCTTAGCCGCTTCTGAGGCTTGTAATGCATCCCTAGCAATTTTTTTGACCAATGTAGTCTTACCCACACCGCTCAATCCATGAAGCCCAATCACTCTAACATTTGGGGTTTTCAATGCTTCCGTAATCTTTTTCATAGATTCCTCTCTCGATGGAAAGCTTTCATAACCAACAGTATGAAAAAAGGAAGCAATGGAGGGTGGACCAAGCCAATACGAATATGTGTCATGTTTTGCCGTTTGCAGTAGTCCATTAACCTTACTTGTAATAGCAAAAGCTTTTGTGCTTAAACGATACCTTATCCCAGTTTTAGGAAGGTAACCACTTTTAAACAAGTCAAACACAGCAAGTTGATGGTCTTCGTCCTCATTGAACTCGTCACATTCAGAAATTATTGTATCCACAGCTTTTATCCAATCTGCAACTTCCCTTGGAATTCCGTTCCCGTATCGATTGTCTTCCTCATCAACTTTGCGTTGAACAGAATCTCTCGCTTTCTTGAGATTCTGAATTTTAGCTTTTAGTTCCCGATGTCTTGCCTCATACAACTTTAAGTGAACCAGATACTCCTTCAGCCTCGCTTTTACACGAGGTGGCAACAGAAAATGATAGCAATCAACTAGAGAAGCCATGCTTCATCACCAGCTACATCTTCTGCATGGAAGTAAAGTCGTAAACAGCAAGAGAATGTTAATTATAATTAACAAGAACATAAATGAATTGAAAATGAAATTAATAAACGACAGTAGCTATGTTGTTTTTGTTATTCTTTGACCAATGAAATTCAAGTTCTGCAATAAAAAATAGATCGGCTACATTACATAATGAATCTATATAACCTGTCATTTCTAAAATGATACAATATTGCAACAAAAAAATGAAGAAAAAAACCCATGAAACGTTTACAAGCTCAATGAGTAAGTCCCTGTTTGGATAAACAGCTTATAGCACAAGCGCTTATCATGACGCACTTATGTATAAGCTTACATAAGTTATTTCTATAGCAAAAGATAAAATTAAGTTAAATTGTTTTTGTATATACTATAAGCTGTTAGATGTTTTCATAAGCTATATATAAAAAACTTATGAAAATAAGCTGAAAAAAGCTTATGAAAGATGTTTTCATAAGTTCTTCCAGACAGTCTCACAAAACTTATGTCAGCAGATAAGCTCAAATAAGTCAATCCACATAGACCCTAAGTCTAAGAATCAAAATTCCATAGCTATTATTACAGTTCAAGCTTCCATTAAGACACCATGAAAATTCGAATCCTATTACTAGCAAATAATCAATTTTATAGTTTTTACAGCAACTCAAGTTAGAATGAAAACACAAACAAAAGAAAGAATGAGATTATGTATAAGTTATTTAATACAAAGGAAAGAAAACATAGTTTCATAGATTAGATAGAAAATTCAATTATAAGAAGGAACAATGATGCATCAACACTTGAGAAATTTACGAATTAAAATTAGAAATAGTTGCATGTTAGGGAAATGAACTGTCGCCGGAATATCCTCTCAACAGCGTCGCATCCTTCCTCCTCATTCTTATCATCCTCCATAACGACATCAATTCCCGAGTCACCTCGAGAATCACGGCTGGATCCACCGTCATCAACCTTGCAGTCGCATTTCACCACCGCCTCCTCCGGTGTCGCCATCTAGAAATTCACGACTCCAATACTCGTGCTTGTTTTCAACCAGAAAAGTAGTATAAACTCTCGTTGTGGGTTAATTAGGGAGCGAAATGTCAAATATAAATTTCAAAATTTGTGAAAGAATTTAATTTATATGCAACGTCAGTGTAAACATATATCAACACATCATGTATGTATTGTGTTTAAAAACACATGATGTGTCACATTCATTAAATGATGTGGCAACATCTCATTGGATGCATTACACCCTCATGTGACGTGCACGTATGTAGTTAATAATCACATCATCAAAATAGACAGAGTAAACGGAGCAAGGGGCAATTTGATTGACGTTTTACAATTTCAGGGGTATTTGCCTATTCCAAATTTCATGGGGTATTTAACAAAATTTGAAATTTCTAGAGGGTATTTGACATTTCACTCGTTAATTATCGTTCGGACAAAATATTTGTTATAAAGAACAAGGAAAATGCTAATGAGGGCCTCCGGACACTCTTTAGGGATTTAAATAGTAAATTTTTATAGAATTTTTATGGAAATGTGTAAAACATCGCATTGAAAATTGTAGTTTTTAACACTTTAAATAAAAAGTTTTCTTAAATAGAATGTTTAAAGAGTGTCCCGGAGCATTCGTCAGCAAAACCCAAAGAACAAATACATTGTTTATGTTTTTAATTGATAAACATAAAATAAGAAAAAGTCTTTAAAAAAATTAAAAAAAATGTAGGAGATAATAATTAATTAATGGCAAATGCTAATTAAAATCGACACAGTGATACGTTAATCATTGAAAATATAAGATATGGTACGTTTTAAGATACATATACATATATTAAAATTAGACTCAAGCCACTGTTTTGGTATAGTGGTGGTGAGGGATTTGAGTAGCATGCAGGAGGTTCTGGGTTCGATTGTCTACTCCACTACCGTAACAGATTTTTTTTTTTTTTATTTTAAAAAACTAATTTTGAATACTCCTTCGATACGTATCGACATCATATCAGGTATGATTCACAAGTCATTTTGAAGTATTAGTGCTTTAGAGCTAAGAGTATACATTTAGAAAGGAAAAAAAAATTAAAGTTTTATAGTCAAACATCTTAGAAGTCTAAATTTTAGTTTTCTCAATACATATCATCTTTGTTTAGACTTAAATGCGGTTTTGGCCTCCAAGTTTCACGATTGTTTGATTTTGACCCTCAAGTTTTAGTTTTTTGATTTCAACCTCTTAAGTTTCACAATTGCTCGATTTTGACCCACAAGTTTCAATTGCTCCATTTTAGTCCCCAAGTTTACCCCCTTTTAGTTTTGCTAGTCCACGTTGACTTTTTTTACTAAAAATTGCTTAAATGACATTTTAAAATTTTAAAAAAAAATTATTTAAAAAATGTTTATAAAATATTTTATATATATGCAAGATAGTTACACTTTAATGGAAGGCAAACGGGCAGCAAGTTGTGCCGCTAAAAATTTATTCTTTAAAAAAGGTTATATGCAATATGCCAATTAACTAAATAGACGAGTTATTGATACATGTTTGAGTACATTTGATACATGTGTGGGCATGTCTGATACATGACTGTGTATGTCTGAGTTGTATTTATGCAACTATTCTTATTTACTTAGTGTATGATATTCCTTATATCCGATCACTGTTTGTGATTACATTTCTTACCCTCTGTTTTGTGTATGTATTGAGCCTTTGGGGGCTTATATTCTCATGTTGTGTGTTTATCGATGTTCGAGTTATTGGTGAAACTCCGCTCTGATTGTGACACATGGGGAGGGTTCGTAGAATCTATTTTCTTGTTGCTTTATTTAATTGTAAATACATCATTTTAGAAAATAATTTTATTAAGCGATGTTTATGCTAAATAATTAGATTAGCAATGTTTATAGAAGTATGTAACGCCTTGAACCAATATTTTATACTTCCATTTTGACTTCAAGTCTTAAGGTTATTTTATCGGATGCATGTTTTTGAAAAGCATTCTTAAAATCATAATATTTTGAATATTGAGTTTAGAGTGTTATATAAAAATTTATGTTTACTTTAATGTTAATGTTAACATTCTTTTATATTCAAGATGTAACTTTATTATGGTAACCTATATAATTTCATATTAGGTTAAAAAAACATGTCAAAATTTTGTCCATTAGGGACTAAAAACATAACATAATTTGTTTTAAGGATGAAAATAGGGATGTTAATTTGCATCCGTCAGAGTGGATCCCCGCAGGGATTGCCCTGTTCGGAGATCCGAAAACGGAGATTTTTTTCCCCGTGGGGACGAGGATGGAGGCAAAACTTCTCCCGGAGGCAGTTCGGGGCGGGGATCGGGGATTAAACATTCGTCCCTATGGATTCCCCGAATGCGTCTATATATACTTAAATATATATATTTTTACTACTATTATTATTTTAGGTTTATTTATATTTGACAATTCTAGGTTTCTATTTTGCTATGAATTATGATATATTTTGGTTATGAATTTTTGTATTATTATGCATATGTTGTTATGCATTGTTTTTTGGTTATGAAATGCATTATGTGTTGTTTTGATCATTAAAAAAGAAAGATGGAAATTATTTATTTATTTTTTAATAAAAAAGGAAAAAATAACGTCATAATTTTGTCCGTAAAATATAGAAATTTTCTAATAATCGATCTACGTGGATCCCCGCGGGTACCGTGGGGATGGGGATGAAGGCAAAAATTCTCCCGTGGAGACGAGGATGGAGGCAAAAATTCCCCCGCGAACATTTCAGGGTGGGGAACGGAGATGCTTCCTCCGCACATTCCCCGCCCCGTTGACATCCCTAGATGAAAACATATATTTTTTTTATAGGGACAAAAACTAAAATTCGTTAATTTTATAAGAATGAAAAAGTATTTAACTCTAGATAGTAAGGACTTTGGAAAATGTTCGGAAAATGAGCTATTGCAAGATAAGAGGAACCTAATTATAGTTCAAAGGAGAATGACAAAATAAGGTCATGATGGATAATATTTTGAGGCGTAATGATGGAGAAAGTTGATTATTTGGCAAATGTATTAGGAGAATTACCGGAACATAATTGGCAAGATAAAACAGTTGACTTGGAAAAGTAGAGCTGAAATCATGTTTAATTGGGGACCAACCCCAAGCAATGTGTATTTGTTGAGGATGTGAAATGATCAGGCGGCCAAAAGGGATTTGATCAAAGGAGCTGCGAAGATTGTAGAATCAACAAGATGGTGACAACAAAGGGTTGGCATTTGTCATGACGGGGAATTGATTGTCTAAGAGTTGAAGGAGAAGTTGACAACCTTGTTTAGTTTGATATGTCATATGATAGGGGATTTCCATGAGACGACAAGTATAACTTTACCTTGAAATGTAGTTGTCCGTTTACACTGAGGAGTTATCTGTTGAATACGTAGCGAGCAATTGAGTCTTAATGTTGTGGACAGGGAACAAAATCACGAGATGACTAAAATATTCCAAGGTCATAAATATGTCGAGAGACTTCAACCAAAAGAGAAAGAACTTGTGCATGAGATGAAAACCAATATGACCCTTCCAAAAAATATCATGTTGATGTTGAAGAAGAGATGTCGTGCAACTCCCTTTCTTGAGTTTGTTGGTGTCACTTCTACTGAGAATCCATACTCCATTTCGTTTACTTTTCTGATGCCATAAAAGGAAGACAATGCCGTTCAGGCTTTACAAGGGGTTCATAATGTACTGAGATGTCTAATGTTAAGGCAATTGTGGCTGACCAGGACCAAACACTGATGAAGGTTGTTGACATCGTTTCCCCCAAGTTCACTGTTATATTGTGCCGGTTTCACATCTCCATGAACATCAAAGTAAATTTCAAGACAAAATTCAAAATGGATAAAAAAGTGAAACCGACTGGAGCGTGGAAAAAATGTGAAACATGCTTTGGAAACTAGAATGTATTCTAAATCTGATGAAGCATATCATGATTCACTCCATATGAAGGAGAAATTGGTGAGGTATTGGACTGACTGTATCATGCATGTTGGGAATACATGCACAAATAGGGTCGAGTTTGCTCACGATCGGAAGAAAAACTGTTTGCTGAATAATTTCAGTTACATATGTAAAAATTTGAGAATCCATTGGTGACATGCTTGTGTTGCAACACATTGAGTTACCTAAGTCATTTTAGAAGAGAGATTCACATGAAAAGTGTTGTAGTCTGAATTGCAAGGAAATATTTTTGGACATGCACTGGATTACATTGCGAATGAGATTCGTTGGGCGGAAGTTGTTGGTACGGATAAATCAAAGTGTCATTGTTGGTTAAGGTTAACCATGGGCGGAGCTTTGAAATACTTGGTGTCGCTATAGCCATACCAACCCAATATTTTTCCTAAAAAGATAAGGGTCCAACTTGAAACAAAATAAACACAAGGGACCAACTTCAAACAAAATAAACAAAAGAGACCAACTCATGACCCCCATATTTTTTTACGGTTTAAACAATGACTTAATTGACAACAGTTCAATATCACTGTATCAGATGTATGTTTATTTCTCGTTTTAATCAAACCGAGATCAATTAAGTTATTTTTTTAATTATAAAAATTCTGAAGACCATTAACTATTAAAATTAATTTAATAATTAATCATATAATACATGCTCAATAACAAAGATTAACATATAATCTTATAACTATAGTGCGAAAGCCAAATATGCATACGAGCATATATAAAACAAGATCGACAACATATTGATCAATCTCAAAGATTAATATTAGGAATACCTGAATAGACAAATTCATTGGATGAACTAGCCGTTAGTGTAGTACATAGTATTCCTGAAATAGATGGTATTTGCCCACATCAATTTCTTTATAAATAAGTAATACATGCTCTAAAGTGACATTTATTATCGTTGATATTTAAACATTTTTATTAATAAGGTGCCGTGGACATGTCCATAAAACGGTTCTAGTAGAGAAATAGATGTTCTCTTGGGGCTTTGCCCCCCTTTTTGTACCCAAAAAAAAAAGAAATAGATGTTCTCTTGGGGCTTTGCCCCTTTCTGTACCAAAAAAAAAAGAAATAGATGTTCTTGACAAAAACAAAAAGACAACTGAATCTGAAAATCTTTAAAGATGCAATGGATAAATGACAAATTAAGACGAAAACATACCTCAATTACTTCAAATTGGATTGAAATTATCAGGTCCTTGCTTGAGACCACGAACCCAACAATGCAAAAGGATTTGTTTGTTTGACTAAAACAACTAGAAATAAGTATTAAGAGAGCCTTTGCTCAAAAAAAAAAAAAGTATTAAGAGAGCCAACAAGTATGATGAATGCTAAGTCAAAAAAAAAAGTATGATGAATGCAAAATAATTCTTTTTTTTTTCTTTTTTTTTTTTTCTGACTAAAAGAACTAGTAAGTATTAGCCAACAAGTGTGATGAATGGAAAAGATTTTTTGACTAAGAGAACTAGAAAGTAAATATTAAGAGAGCCAACAAGTGTGATGAATGCAATTTTTTTGTGGGTTTTTTGGCTAAAAGAACTAGAAATTATTAAGAGAGCCAACAAAATGTGATCAATGTGTAAAAGATTTTATTTTGACTAAAATAGAAAGTGTTAAGAGAGAGACAACAAGTGTAATGAATGCAAAAGAATTGTTTTGGTTTTTTTTTTTTTGTAATAAAAGAGCTAGAAAGTATTAAGAGAACCAACAAAAAATATTTTTTGGTTTTTTGACTAAAATGAACTAGAAAGTATTAAGAGAGCCAACAAGTGTAATGGATGCAAAATAGTTTTTTTTTTTTTTGACTAAAAGAACTAGAATGTATTAAGAGAGCTAGAGAAGATTTAAGGCCACAAAATCATTCCTCTAATAACTTCAAAAATCAGAAGCCTATATCTTAGGATTTATATTATTAATTAATCACTATTATTTGTTGTGACATGTGATACATGCTATGAAGTCCGGATACGTGACACGATATCGACACGATACAATATCGATACGGTGATACGGGAAAATTTTCAAAATTCCCGATACGATACAATCGCGATACGTTATTTAAAAATTAAATTTAAAATTAAATATATATAAATGCACGATATATAAACATAACAAAAATCGATAATGATAATAAATTAACATTAAAATTACTCACTGAGCAAACAAGTGACAATAAGTAAACCAAAAAAGAACATAACTATAGTACTATCCAAAAATATAATATCATCGATACCACCAAAAGAACATCATACTCTAACATTCACTATTTAAGCGGAAACACATATTGTATCAGTCTCATCTCCTCTAATTTCATCATCAAAGAACATTATTTGTCTGATACTTCTCTGATACGCGTATCGAAGAAGTATCCGACACGTATTGATAATTTTTTCAGATGGAACAGAGTATCGGTATCGGACATGATACTTCATCATTTTTGAAGTATCGGGGGCTTGGTAGGATACATGCATTAGTTTATTTATTTATTTTTTTTTAAATTAACATTCTTCGTTGACATTAGATCACATGACACATACTACTAATTAGTAATTACTACAGCCTGGCAATACACAAAATGGGTTGAAATCTAATTTTATAATCTTTGTTGTTGTTGTTGCTTCAAAAAATTAATAATCTTTGTTGATGGGTTTACTTTGTTAATTGAAATATTAAATCACTGAATTTGTATAAGCATGATATATTTATTTAATCAAGTTGCTATATTTTCCCCTATTGTACACTGATTGCTATCAGATGGAACAACTTGCTAATTGTTTAAAACTAAGTTTAATCTCAGATTTAAACTTGAGATTTTTTTTATTCTTTTTCACTTGACTAGAACAAACGACTTTTAAAGTCCTCTTAGAAAATTTCATTAGCTCATATTTCTTTTATTTTTAATTGTTATAAAGAATATCAGTTGATAGTTAATAGAGATATTATTGAAGAGGTTAAAGTTCATATATTTCAAAAATTCTCATTTTTCTATATTATAGTGTGTAAATCTAGCCACTAAATTAATAGCTAGAAAACGTCCATTTCCTCTGCAACAATTAAAAACAAAATTTCAAATACTTGTTTTTTTTTTGACTAACAACAAACAATATTCATTCATTCAAATAAGTAGAGTACATCGATCAAAACTATTACATATTCAAATTCGCTAAAACTAAAAATGATGAATTGCGAACAAGCTCACAACATCCGATTTAATAGCATAAAACGGCATAATGTCTCTGACATAGCCTTCAATTGATATGATAATATTCAAGTGTCTTGAATAGTCATGTCACCGGATCTGCAACGTTGACGACGCTAAAATCATTGAATCTGCACTGACTCTGGATCGAAGCAAATCTGCATACCTGAACAAAACAAACACCGTACTACGACGGGATTAAACCAACACCGTACCAAGACTCAAGACAAAAAACTCCGCACTAAGACAGGATTGAAACAACAATAGACAAGAAAAACACAACAAATAGAACTCAAACGAAACGTAAAAATGTGTGAAAATCACTTATTTAAATGAAAAGAAATAAAAAACAATCCAGGGGGTGATTTCGGATCAAAATTGATCCAAATTCACCCCTCTTTAGAAGATGAACAAGAATAAAAGCAAAAACTAGGGTTTGTATGGTTGTTGTGCGGCGGCTTAGCCTTATATGCCCATATACTCTATCTTTGTCTTGTAAAACAGTTTTGTAATATTTCAAATACTTGTTCATAGCTATGAAACACAATCACTTCTATGATTAACACATGTTGCGGTGTCTGACATGCGTCGGTATTCGACATTCGTATACATATCAGACAACTCATACAGGTGTTTAATTTTTCCCCCGAACTTCAATAGTCATTGGTTCGGTTCATTGTCTAACACTTGTACAATACGTCTCAGACAACTTGTATGATACTCATACAATATAGCTGTGTTGGTGCTCTATGCATATATTTTATATTAGTAGTGTCGACGTATGCACATCGTGTCGAGTGTCCTTGCTTGATAGGTTCATACCATTGACTTCAATTTGAATCTGAAGTTTTCTCCCAATGTTTTATTAGCATCATTCTAGTTACCCACATACAAAGTAAAAATTGAAAATGAAACTTATTTTTATTTTCATAAAGAAAATAATTATTAGAAAATGCATTAGAGAAAATAGATTTTATAATTTTGATAACATTTAAAACATTATTTTCACTGTTTTAAAAACTGTATTCTCTTTTATAAAAAAAAATGTATTCACTTTTGTTAACTTCCATCTTCTCTTCTCTCTATAACAATTTAAAACAAAATTTCAAAACCAAATGTTAAAAATGTTATTATTAGAAAGTAAAGGATACCTAAACTATCCATGCAATTCAGCTCAATAGAACACATGAACCATTCCATTCTGAGAAAACACAACAATCAATTCACAGTATCAACAAATCAAAAAATACACACAAATCACACCTAGATTCTATCTTGAAACATGATCTTATCCAAGAAACAAAACATTTACACTGGGAAGCTTTTTGTGAGCCATATTTAGAACTATCATTTCCACCTCCCTCGTGACCAAAATCACTCGCTAAGTCGACTCAGGTGATCGACGTTTTCCTACTTACAAAAACAATTTACACTTCCTTTTTTACATCACTACTGTTGCATATAAGCACAGAGTCTACACACAAACCACCTTTGGTATGAGTACAATCTATTTGAGTCAATGAGAACTTTATCTTCATCAAATCATTCGAATTCTTAGAAACAAAGTTTCCTACATGGTAGAGGATCCAATGTCCTGGACTATCCAAATGAGTGTGTGATACGGCGCGTTGACCATCAGAAGTTGTAAGCTGAAACTTTGCAGGTTTTATATCCCATCCATGGATGTGCTCGGTTTTACAAACTCGACGACCGAGCTTCTTGGATGACCTGCCAAGGTGAAGTCTGAAAAAGACACTGTATGTTCCTTGTGGAAATTGGAAATCTATATCTCCTTCCACTTCAAGCCACCAAATTTGATGAAGATAAGCAACTGTATGGAACCTATTCACACACACAACAAGAGTATACTATATGAAGTTCCACCATATTCCTGTGCTTTTGTAATGAATGGTAAATGTTATAGTAGAATTGGTTCTGATACTCTCTCTACCGTAAAACCAAACACACTAACCCAATTGGGAAAACGATGCAATAGTATCCATGAGACCATGGATAAAAAGATAGCCAGATTTTGACACCGTGAGTATTTGCAAGGAATGATGAATTTGGATTCAAAAAGTTTGCTAATCGAGCTAAAGTCTAGACCATGTTTAGTTTGAATATTTATCCGACTCAAGACATGTAAAAGATTTGGTATTATTACATAAATTTTGTAAAAAGTAGTTCCAAAACATGAACCATCCAATCTTCAATCTTTTGCATGCAGCAAATGCAGTAGTTTTTTGGCTTTATGGATTAATGGTTTGTGTTTGACTTTGTAGTTAGATTCTGGCTTTGGTCAAATGTGGCACATCATAAAAAATTTCATCATAAAATTTTGCTTTTTCTTAGAGCCAGAAAATGCGTCCAATACAGTGGAATAAATACATGAAAGGTCATCAAATTAAAAAGTTTAGCAAAAAGGTTTAGTTTTTCCGCACATAAAGATGAAAACAAAGTATAGCAAAAGTCGAGATAAAATAAAGCAAGTTCTACCATACTAGTACAAGTAACATAGTTCCACTTCCAATAATCTCACCTTGATTCTTCTGTTGAAATGTGGTTCCAATATCTGCGATCATCTATCCCTGTAATCCTTAACGCTTTGGAAGAAATTGCCATACAAACCCCACCAGTCCTCTTATCCAGCCAAATTTCCTAAACAAAAGTAACATTTTTTACAAGTAAACATCAAGCACTTGAAAATCATGTCATGACTACTTAATAGAGTGAAGATACTATAATGTACCCAAAGAAAAAAGTGAAGATCCTATACTTTTCTTTCAATTACTAAGTTTTTATGCGAATAAAGCAAAATTTTCTTGAATTCTTGATATTAATGGGTTTCTATTTGAGTTTGGATTCTCTGCATAAACTACCTATTAGGTTTCTACATTGAGCCTAACTTATCCTTGCAAAACTTGCTTGTAAGGTAAAAGATGTTTCTACTTTCTATTCATAAACTCTTTTTGGACTTTATCTCTTTCCAGTGTGAAACTTTGGTTTTTCTCAATACTACAAAAGATCCAAATAGTGTAGCCACTTGACAGAATTCAAAACCCTTCTATACACCAAAAATAAAAATCATAGTAATTAGTAGCATATTTGAGAAATGAAAAGAATCTCTAAAGAAATTAAATTAATGCATGTTTGGTATCACGGTGGATATGTGAGTGATCTACCAAAAGCAACACTATGTAACTTATTATGGTATATTCGCCGTGATACCAAACATAGGCTTAATGAACCAAAATTGTTACCTTGGTTCCATTGTCAAACAAGTTATGCTTGCAAAGTCTAGCATAAATATCCCTCTTTCCCAATTCAGCAACAGAACTACCACTATCATCATCCAAAGCTTTTTCCATTATGAACTTATAATTCAAAGGCAATTTCGATTCCCAAACAAAATCAGCAAAAGAAGCATCACGAAATGCTCTATTCAATCCTGCTAACTTACATATATCTGGTGGATCCAAATACATCAACATCAATGCCACACAACTCTCAGGTATATCCCCAAGCCTTGGCCTCATAGAATCAGAATCCCCATCATCACTAACACATGATGAAAAATTAGCACCCATAACACACACTACACCAAATCACTTTAACTGAATTTCACACACCCAGAATATGAATTCAACTAAAAGCTTGACCTTGAACTTCAATTTGTCAAATTCATCACCAAACACTAAATCAAACTACTTGAACCCTAAAATGTAAAAATCTAAAATTTCACAGACCCAGAATCTGAATTCAACTAAAAACTTGATCTTGAACTTTAATTTGTCAAATTCATCACCACATACTAAATCAAACTACTATAACCCTAAAATGTAAAACTATAAAATTTCACAGACCCAGAATCTGAATTGAACTAAAAAATTGAGCTTTGACCTGAATTTGTGAAATTCATCACACAATGGACCAATTGTGTAGCTCCAAATGTTTAACGCAAACCTGAAAACTTAGTTGTGATTGAAATTGAAATTAGAGGTGGAAACGACACGTATGGAGGTGACGTGAATATTCCTAAACGACACGCGTAAGTCTAAGTCCGCAGTTTTCAAGTTGAATTGGGTTCTTCAAAGATCTATGCAAAGATCAAATTACATTCATGTCCGAGAAGAGATAAGAAGAAGAAAAAGTACATACAAAAATAGGAAATGTCATAAAGAATATATTATTTTCTCAAAAAATAAATAAATTATTGCCACGTGTAATTGCCACGTTAGCAACTAAGAATTTCTTTTTAAGTGTGTCATCTTAAAAAAAAAGCGAACACCTATTTTGGTCAATCACAAAAATTACAGAATTTAAATTAGTCCCCAATAAAAAAAGGTCCTGTTTAATTCCTTACAAAATTAAACGGGGTCATATTAGTCCTAGATCTTTGAACTGTTTCTAAACTGATGAAGTGTACCATTAACTTATCTACGTAGTATTAACGGTGTTAGTTAACTGCCACCATGGAATTTTAATAATTCTTAAGGACAAGTTAGTCCCTCATTTGAAAATAATAATAACAAAAAAAAAAATTGAAGTGTTTTTCTTAGAGAGAATACTAGGGTTTTCTCTTAGCCTCACACCTTTCATATTCTCATTCCTTGATTTTTCTCCTCCCACACGGTCATGGTCTTTCCTTTTGAACAAGATCAATTTCTGATGGTGATATTGACAACAAATAATTCAACCAGAGACAGAAACAAATGTAAGTTTCGTTGTTATTATAACCTTAGCATCAACAATAGCATATTATAGAATGGTGTAATGAATTTTTCAAACTAAACCAACGACGATGGTATACTGATATGCACATGTGCCGCTTTTCTAATCCTCCTGTATTAATGTAAAATCATACATAAGGCACTACTGAGCAAAATAACAATAGCTAGGTTTGGGGACATGGTTGTTGTCATCATGCAAAAGTAGGTATAGTAAAGGAAGGTGAAGAACACGAAAAAGATCTACCAAAAAAATTTAGTAACGTTCCACTCGTAAGTCATAATCAAATAATGATGGTATATTGAATATTGAATATTGTATAATTGTCCCAAAATAAAATAATGTAGGGACTTAAATGTCCCTTATGTTTGTAAATAATACATGTGGCATAAATAATACACATGATAGTCCATTCACGGTTCAAAAGTATGAGAGAGAAAAAAAACAATTTAAGAAAAATAATAATGAAGGACTAACATGGTCCGATTTAATTTTCCAAGGGATTAAATATGGTCATTTGTTTTTGTCGAGGACTAATTTGAGTTCTATAGTTTTTGTGAAGGACCAAAATGGGTCTTCACTCTAAAAAAAATAATCTCTTGAACAAATTTACATCATCCAATTTAATACTTCCTTTGGTCTTATATACAAGAAAAAGTTTATTTGTTGATTCATTGTAAAATTGATATATTTGGATAAAATTTTAGTCTAGATAATGATACTCTACAATAAATCTAAATTTTTTTTTTATATATATAGGAGAAGAGGGAGAAGCATGCAACTACAACATGCCTACAAATAAATAATACGATAAAATTATAGTCACCGAAATTACAAAAAACAATTACGATAAAATTATAATCTACAATTGATTGAAGTTGAACTTTTAATATGAACTAAAATAACACAACAACAAGACGAGAATGACAACAACAAAAAGAAGAAAATAAAATATTTTAATCCATGTGAAATAACTTATTTAGATTAAAAAAAAGGAAAAAATTTGCAAATGAGTGATTTTATCAAAAAAATGACCTAAAACCGCCACTCACAGATAAGATAAGATATCAATTTTTTTAGTTATATAAAAAATTTATATGGTACAGTGTTTGGAATATATAATGTTAATTTAATATTTTAGATAATTTATGCAGATGAAAAAAAAACTATCCTGTGATTCAATGGAAGACAAAAATTTCAGTTTTTGTGTTGTCTCTTGGCTTTCAATTTGTCTAGTCCCAAGAACATTTTTAAAATCAAACACTATACAATTAAAAAATTCCTTTTCAATCCTTTATTTTATTTTGGCTTAATTATATACTTGATCCCTTGTGTTTATTTTAGATTTCAATTTGGTCCCTTAAGTTTAAAAAGTTTCAATTTGTTCATATTAGTCAAATTTCGATTTAAATCATCCATGTAACTAACAAATTTGCATACGTGGACAACTTAAAAGTGTGTCAAGTGGAAATTTTAGACAAAATTAACTAAAAATTTAACAAAAAGTTAGACGAAATTAACTCAAAATTTAATTAAAAAAACAGACTTTCAGTTGGCATAAGTAACATAAGGGCCAAATTAAAACTTTTAAAATATAGAGGACAAACTTAAAGCCTAAAATAAAGATAAGAGACCAAATATACAATTAAACTTTTTTATTTTTTAGTAGATCTAACACACTCTAAAAAAATAAAATAGGATATAGTTCGTCCAAAAAATAAATACAATTTATTAAAAATTGATATGACTTATTTTAATCATAGAAATTTTGAGTAAAACTATTGTCTGTTTTAGTTTTTTTTACAGACCGTTTTTTTTTAATAAATGTTGCCAATGATGATCGAACATAAGACTTCATGCATGTTATCTAAATCCCTCACTAATAGACCAAACATAATTTTTTTTTTTTTTACAGACTGTTTTAGTATGTATAATTACAAAAGTTGAGATATTTAAAACACATAATATTTGTTTGTCAAGAAAAAAAAAAGACAAAATATTTATTTAACTTGAAAGTGAAAATGTCATATTGTTAGAAGTCACACATTGACTAGAGATATGACAAATATAGTCTTTATAAGAGTAGAACAAATCACACATATGGTATCAGAGCCTATCATATATTGAGTTGGTGTTTGTTGTGAAGACTTCCCATATTTTGGTCACCCGTTGTTGTTGATTCCACATTCCAGCTTGTTCAGTCCTGCACGTGAAGGTGTGTTAGAAGTTCCACATTGGTTAAAAATATGACATAGATAGAATTTATAAGAGTAGATCAAACCTCAACTCTAAACTAGTTTTTGTGGTTGAGGAAATGCACCAAATCCTAATACATATAAAAAGGGCATTGTCCCGCATCAAAGTTTCAAAATTCAAATATATCATTTTTTTTCCTTGTTTTTTTTAAAAAAATAATAATAATAAGCATCATTCATTCATATGCTAAAATAGCAACAATGCAAAATATAAAGATAACTAAATACTCAATATATATATATAAAACTTTCGGCTGACAAAATAGTTAAATAGTCATTTATCTTTGGCCAAATTTTGATAGTTATATGACATCGCTTTATATATGCAGCGGTAGGAACATCGCTTTTTAAATTTGACTAAAATGACTAACTTGAAACTTTTTAAATTTAAGAGACCAAATCGAAACCTAAAATAAATATAAGGGACTAAATATACAATGAAGCCAAATTTTGATAATTGATTTTATGTTGTGCGTTTAAAAATATATTGACACGTCATATAATACGTTTAAAAATGATATATCACATTTATTAAATTATTATTGGCAGGGTACAAGTTTGGAGCACTAAAATTATGATGCATTCTAAAGAATATAATGAAGCTTTCAAAAGAATAATGCTAACCTTGTTAAATTAAATTTTGTTGAATATGAGATTTCAACTTAGGTTTTAGAATATGAAGCCTCGTTTTGACTAATTTTAGATGAAGCTTTATTTTGACTAAATATGAGCTATTGTAACAAAAACAAATACGGTAGTTAAATTATTATTTTTGTCAAGTTATTTAGTGATTAAAAATCTCACCCTTAAAGTCACTTAGTTTGGTTTAATGATGAGAAGTTTGGGTAGTATGCTAGAGGTCGTAGGTTTGATCATCAACTCCATTGTAAGCAAAAAAAAAATCACCCTTAAAATAGATAAGTGAGATGACCGGAGTTCGAACCCAAACTCCTGCATATACAATATAATACAATGTCGTGCAAACTGAGCTAAGTTCACGAGACTCGTAATTAAACTTTTATTAATATTTTTATATAGTATGTATATATAATAAATTTAATTTTTTCGCGACTTTTGTAATCCAAAATTTTGAGACCTAAAGTTCTTGCTCGGATCGCTTGACCCTCTAGGCTCCGTTTGAATTGATGGAATATAATGGAATGAAGCGGAGCGGGATGAAATAAAATAATGTTCCATTGTTTGGATTTGCAATATAATAATGGAATGGAATGAAATAGGATGAAATAGATTCCATCAAATACTACCACTTACCTTCAATTTTGTTCTTCTATTTATTAAAATATCCAAACAATGGAATGAAAGATTTATTCCGCTCCACTCCATCCCATACCACTTCCCTCTATTCCGCTCCGCTCCATTCCATTACATCTCATACCTTAAATTAAATTCTATTTTCAATTCATTCTTATCCATGGAAATAAATAATGAAAGGTACTTATCCAAAATACTAGGTTCTTTGACATCTTTTGGATAATAGGAAGTCATTGTAAGCATCAATCGCCAACTAAAATACAATTAAACTAAGCCTAATTTGTATTATGTTATATTAAAACGACAATATGTCATGCTTATCCATTAACAGTTATAATGATTATTAGAAAAGGAATCTCTTAATTTGTATCAATCTAGCTAGCTTCTTAAAATAACAAAACTTATGATTAAACAAAGAGAAAGAGAAATGATGTTTATACGTATATTAAAAATTGATCTTTTTTTTTGATAAAAAAATTGATCTTATAGTGTCATCTTTTTATATATTTATTTATTTGTGTATGTATTTTAAATATATGATACACGGATTAACCGAACAACACTTAAATAAAATCACGCAGATGTCGTTTAGCTTAATCAAGATCCCGAGTTTCAATTTCTAGTTTAAATATGCAACAATGTTAAATTTCTCAGGGAATGTTTACCATCCATTTAGGTCAACAAAGTTTGAAAGTTTTGTCTTTACAATTGCGCGCGAAAGATATTACCAGAGGCTGTAAACTATTTGAAAAGAGTTCAAAAGGTTATGCATTGTAATATTGTGACGCCTAGGTATAGGAATGTAGTTTTTCAAAAATTAGATTTTACTACTCAAAAAAGGATTAACGACGCAACTTGTTGCCCGTTTAGCTTTTGTTAATGTATTATGCAACAAATCTTTCAATGTATAAAGCTAACAGAATTAGCATATCAAAATAAACTATAAGTTAGCAAGCTATAATCTCATGATTTTTTTTTACCAAATAGATTTTTTTTAATGAGTTTTGTAAGCAATAAGTCATAAATTTTAAAATTTGGTATTGCCAAATGTTTTTTTTTTTTGACGAAATGTTAACTTTGTACTTTTTACTACATATATTATTATATATAATATAATTTTCATATTTAATTATATATTATAAATTTTTTAAGGCCCACCCAAACAATTTTTTTTTCTAGTTCCGCCACTGGCTGCATTAGATTAAAATAAGTTGTGTTACTCATAAATGATATGTCATGAGAGACTCGGGATGACAATTTAACTCATGCTCAGTGGGTACTCGCAGAAAATACCCACAATGGGTAGGGTAAAAACCTCATTTTGGGTACAGGCACGGGTATGGGTAATTACCCAAAAAAATGAGCGGATATGGGTGCGGGTACGGGTACCTTAGTACCCACCCCGCCCCATACCCATATAATATATATTTATTCATTTTATTTATATTATTATATAAAAGTATATGTATATTAATTTTTTAAAATACAAACACTATTAAACGATTATCCATGTTTTTAATAAAAGTGTTTATTTATAATATAATCAAACACAATGTGAATATGTCAACATAGGTATGACAACATGAGATTAGTAATAATTTTGTTTATAATTTTCATAGGTCGACATTAAAATCTTTGAATTTTTTTTAATTTTATTAAAATAATATGATATTTTATAATTGACCGATTTATTCTTCGTAAAAGTGTGGGTAACGCACTACAAGAAATTTGTGTATTACCCACGAAGAGTTACCCACGGATACGTAGTCATGGGTAGTTTTGAAAGTACCAACGACTTACCCACGGCTAAACCGTATATAAAGTTAAGAATTTGTTGTGAATTATTATCCACAGCTTAACTATCAATAATCAATAATAATAATAATAATAATAATAGACGACTCAAAGCTATTAACATTACTTATGGCCTAACCATTTGTGCAATACATTAACAATTGTTTTATACTGATCTATTAGTTATCTTGCACAAAATTATCTCTAAATTTACAAAATAGTATAAACAAAAAAATAACTGCATTATTCATGATTAAATGCAGATTAACAAAAACAAAACAACCCATATTTTTTTTCTTAAAAACAAAACAAAACAACCAGATGCTATCCCTCTCTCGCTCGCTCGCTCTCCCTCGCCGGTCTCTCCCTCTCAGCCGTCCGCTCACTCTCTCCCTCACCGGTTCAGCCATTTTTTTTCTGTAATAGTGGAAATCTGTTGTTTTGAATCCGTTGAACCTAGACTCACTATCTCTCTCGAACCCTAATTGCAGCTCAGTGAAACGAATCCCTAATTGCAGAATCCTTTTCACAGAATCAAGCCTCACTGAACCGGAATCGAAGCTCTCTCAGATCGTTCCTCTCCCTCCAAATTGAAGCTCAGTGAAACAAATTGAACCCAGGTACTAATTCTATTCTCAAATTTGTTTATGTTTTCTTAGTTTTTATTTGATTAAAGTTTCAGTGATTTTTTGTCTGGTATAGTGGAAATCTGTTATTTAAAATTTGTTGTAGTTTTTAAAATCGGTCTGGTATAGTTTTTAAAATTATATTTAGGGTTTATTTTTTTCTTTGTTTAATAATATGTGAAAGCACTCTGCTATGATCTGAAACACATAGTGTTTTCTCTTTGGATCCTGTTTAGTTGCTGTTACAGAAGAAAAAGTGTTACAAAGTGTGAGATATGATTTTCTGCTTTTAAAGATATTGCAGTGTTTCTACTGGTAGTAGACTCATAGTGGCCTGAAAAAGTTGAAGCTATGAGTGAAGATACATATGAAGTACATCATCCTTGTGTGATTCTCACAATCACAAAACTATGACATTATTCATATATATTTTATATATGTTCATATATGTTTTAATTTGTACAATTTGAATATATGTCAAATTTAGATCGACATGCAGCAGATTATGTGCCTTTAATCATATATAATCACTTTTGGAATATTTTATATATAAATTTTCTATTTTTGATGAGTTGAATTTTACTACAATTGTTAGAATTTGATGTGCCATAAATAGAACTATAATTTGAAGTTTGAAGAAGCTTATATTTGTAGCAAAAGTAGTCACTTCCATATATAGTGATCTATGTGGATAACCATTATTTGAGTTGATTATTTTGATTCCATGTTGCTTTCTGTCAAACCGAGGAAAATTTGAAAAACTAAAGATTTTATGCTTAAAAATATATAGTTAGTTAGATAGATATATAAATATGTTTTTTATGTAGGAGTTCAATTGCAGCAAAATGTCATTGAGCCTAGAGTTTGAAATTCAGTGGTTATGCATTTTGCAGGTAACAGTGCAGTGCCTTACACCAAGAAAAAAACCCAGGTTTTGTATTGAAGGGTGGTCTTTTATACAATAATTATAATGTCTATTATTTCATTAAATATTGATCTCTTGGAAATTTTCAGGGATCAAGAATCAAGGGAAACAAATTCTCATTTGAAGGCTATAAATGAAAATAATCATGAAGTGAATCTCAAGTCCAATGGATTTGGTTGTTCATATGTACAGAGTGTTGAATCTAACTCTGTTGGTGATGTGGAATCTACCTTATCAACTGGAGAATTTGAGACTATGGTAAAACTGCAATGCTTTCCCTGTTATCACTGCACATATGGTTCTAAATTCCTGTCCATATATGCATTTAGTACATAATAATTCTTTGTGCCTATAATATACTGCATTCATTTAGCAACACTTGTACCCTTACCTATGCAAACACTACTTTTGAAAGAATTTTGTGTTGAGATGATAACTATATTTCATCCTTTGGGTCCTTGAAGTCATTCATTGTACAGAGTTGTCTTCAAGCAGGGTCTAGGAAACAAAAAGATTTCTTTATGCAGAGCTATCATCTTGCTTTTCTCCATATTTGAGCTGTGATTTGTGATATAATTCATTATTAACCGTCTTTATTAAGATACTGACATATTGAACCTTCGCTGCAGGCAACAAGTCTTTCTGGTTCTGTATCAAACTACAGCTATAACTCAGCCGAGGATTCCACAACCTATCATATAAACATGATCCAAGTAGTGTAGGTTCTTATATTAAAATTATTTTAGCCTCCGATGTACTTTTATTGTTATTGTTTGGTGTTGGACTGCTTTAGTATGCATGTGCGATGTCTTTCCCTCTGCAGACCATGATAATTTTCGCTCTCTTGGGCAGCACTTTTGTAGGTGGTCCTCTTGATCTAATCTTTGGGACCGTCGTCATCAATCTTAGTTATCTTAATAGTTCACTATTAGTCTTGAATAAGATTGAGATGGTTCTCTTTTCTAATATTTTGTTGTGTTTGACTGAAAATAAAATTTATACGTTTTACTAAATATCACTTGTATTAATTTTATGCCATGTTGGTAAATTAATTTAACAATGTTAGCTATTTCCATGTTCTTGATGTCACGGGTAGGGAGTTATTATGTATAAATATTCAATAGGAATATTGCATGTACAGACAGTCAACATAATACAAAAAGTTACAGGAGTCTTTCAAATTTCAAAGTTCAAACCAACATATGTTTGGATCTATTTCTTTTCCACATTTATAGTTTTTTCTTCTTATTTTGTATTTTTTAGAGAGAATCCTGATAGTTGTTGAGCAATGACAGTTGTTAAATGAAGAATGTGAGAGGATGTATGCTAGTTTTTTTCTCTTCCCTGCATCTTCTTATCATCATATAACTTTTTAATTTAAATTCTATGTGCAGGAGTCATCATTTTCTTACTTGTTATTCGATTATGAAGTGAAAATGTTATTTCATTATTTTTGTGTCAGATATGTTGTGGAGTGCATGTCTGGGATCTGACAATGGAAGGCAGTTGATTGATCAAGTTAAGTCCACTGCTTTGTCTGCTGAGGGAGTAGCTATTTATCTCAGGATGTATGATTACCCCTGTTTTCTAATAGCCATGTTTTGGGTTGTAATTTGGTAATTTGGTTTTCTCAACATGAGAAAAGAGAGCAAATGTGTGCTTATAATTTTATGTAATTAAATTTAATAATCTTGGTAATTTGGCTCAACATTATTTTTTTGTGTTGGTGCAGAAATCCTATGAAACCAAACAGTACATAAAGGGACTCAAAGCAGCCGATGCCATTCTGAAAAAAGTTTCCAGATCATGGAGGTATACTTTTTTTATAAGTACTGAAACTTTACCTTCCTTTTTTAAAGAAATAGTTGTAGTATATAGCTTGACCTAAAGAAACAAGGTTACTTAAATCTATATAATGAGATTGGTAATCTTGTTCTGAAGAGAGTTTTGAGGAGAAAGTTAAAGTAATAGTACATTTTCATTAAAGCTTTCTAGTGGACGGATTGACTACTTTAGTTCATGTGTTTTGTGAGAGCATGAGTCTCTAATTTTTCTATTTCAAAATAAGAAATCAACTTCTACAATAGATGCAGATGATGATCAACTCATTCATCCAATTGGAGATGAAGAACTATACTACTCTCATTAAGTTAACTCTCTGCAATTTAAGGTAAAACTCGTTTATAATTTTTTTTTCCTTCATTTTTACAAGAAGTTTCAGGTTCAATCAGTCATTGGCTTGATTATTATTCTACGTAATAGAAGCAAAGTTATTGAAACAAATAAGCACCGACTTGATTATTATTCTACAAATCTTTCAGGTCTGATCAGTTGTTGGCTTGATTAATATGCTACATTGGATAGCAAGATTTGGTTGATTTGTGCGGTGCTAGTGCGTCTCTTGTAAAATGAAAGAAAATCAACAAGATAGAATGGTTGCAACTCATTTTGCCAAAGGTATGTTTTGTAACTAATTAATACTAATATATGGTCTATGATTCAACTTATACTTACTACATTATTACAACGATTTATTCTTATATTATGTGACCGAAAACGTGTTTAACTTGCTATGAAACTGAAAAGTGAGTTCTTTCTAAAACTATGCTTGTGTGGGAGGATCTTTGGTTTAGTTGAAATATTGTTTTATCAAATTAAAAAATATATTCTGGTATGTGTTTTGGGGCTCAAACTAGTTGTTGTGGATTGAGAATCTTACTATGTGGTAGGCAAGTTATTTTACTCTTAACATTTTGTCTCATTGCAGGACTAGTATTAAGGTTGTTGCCTATAAGAGAGATCCTTGTAGAATAATCAATTAGATGCCGTTGATAATGTCAGTTATTAATATATTTCGATCTGTAATTCAGTTTCTAACTTAGTTTTAAAGATGTGTTTTAAAGATATTAACATATTTGATTTATAAATTGTAGTTTATTTTGATGGCCCACTCGATCTTTTTAGTCAAGATCCACCACTGATCGTAGAAGCGCCACAAAATCAATTGAGTAGAAAGCAAATATTGTAGAGAAAGTCACAAAGCATTTGGAGTGACGATTGAAGAAATTGGCGCAGAGTATTTTTGCTTCCATCAAAGGATGACCAACAACGTCTCCATCGAAACTATGAGGAGGATGACTCTCACAAGATGATTTTGTTGCATGTTTCTTGAGACTTGGTTACATTAAAATAGGTTGATATTTATTTTGAGACTTGAGACTTTTTTTTTTGAAGCATTGAGACTCAGTTACATTAGAATAGGTTGATATTTATTTTGAGACTTATGGCTTGATGCTTATTTATGTAAAACTGGATTGAGGTTATATAAAAATGATTAAATTTTGGTCTATTTTTACTTTTGTTGATTGGATATCAATGAATGTAGTATGAATTATATAATTATTATGGCAAACAAGTGATATATATTTGGCTAGGTACGGTTAAGTTCTGGGTAGTATTTTTCCTATAAACACGAATGTTATAGATAGCTTATCCGTGGGTAACGTTATTGATGGTTTAGCCGTGGGTAACGTTATTGATGGTGTAGCCGTGGGTAAATCGAGACAAACAAGTTGTTGTTGAAATTATGTTTACCCACAGATTACTCATGGTAAAGCTGACGGTAAATTACAGACGGCTTTTCGGCCGTGGGTAAAAATTTCCTTCGAGGCTTTTTCCCACCGCTCTGTGGCCGTGGGTAATCCGTCACTAGTTCAACGTTACCCACGGCTTTTGTGAATTACCGACGGTTTTTTCCATGAGTAATAGTAGAATTTCTTGTAGTGACGGGTACGGGTATGTGTACTTAGGTACCCATAGGACATGGGTACGGGTGCAAAGTATGTTATCCACGCGGGTATAGAGATGGGTACGGATATGTTTTAAACTGCGGGTATGGGAATGAATACTATAGTACCTTACCCATACCCTACCCACTGTCATCCCTATAACAGACCTACTCAAAATTTTTTAAGGAACCCAAAATAAGGAACAATGCTTTGGAGATTCTCCTAGTTATTATAAATGCGATTATCTAAAAAGTGGTTCGACTATTTCAACATGATTTTGAAATTCAATTTTAAAATAAAAGAATTATATTATTGACATGCATTTTTCTTACATTAAATTATATCAAAATTATTAATAATGTTGATATTATTTATAGAAGAGTATTTATTATCCATGTTATATATGTACGATCCATCGCCGCGAGGGAATGAAGATCACTGGGTGTCTTCACCTCAAGTGGAAGGTGTGTATCATTTATTTGTTAAAGACTTGTTCCTTGGGAATTATAATGCGCGGGATGTAGCTAAGATCCGTAACTTGTTTATAGGACTAGTGGTGGAAGAAATTATTGCAACCCCTCTTATTAGTTCGGTTAAAGAGGATAAAGTGGTTTGGGAAGAGGAAATGAATGGGGGCAATTCGGTTAAATCCGGATACAACTTACCCATGACATGTCTTATCCGAAGTGATAGGAACCGTGTGGAGGGTAATTGGAATGATATTTGGAAAGGTCAATCTCCTCACAAAGCGCATTACTTACTCTGGAGGCTGTATAGGGAGTGTCTCCCGACGCGGGTTCAATTAGAACATCATTATGTAGATTGTGAACTAAGTTGTTCCGTGTGTGATGATATTCATGTGTTTTTTGGATGTGTAGCAGCACGCGAGTGTTGGTTGGTAGCAGGTCTGTCATAGTTACTGCAGAATGCGACGTACCAGCATTGGACAGTCGTGGACAGAGTATTTGAAATGTGTAGAAACAAGGACAATGTAACGATAGGGAGGGTAGCATCATTATTTTGGTTCATTTGGCATAACCAAAACGACAAGATCTTGAATGACAATATTCAATCACCGAGCCAAGTTGGAAGAATGACATTCGTTGTCTAGAACGAGTGGTTTACCATCCACCAGCTGTAGCGTCATAATGTTGTTCCTGTTGAGGATCCTAGGCCGGTTCAGTGGGAGAAACCAAGTATGGGATGAATAAAATGTAATGTTGATGCTGCGTTTGTAGGTGGGTCCAGAGTTACTTCTATGAGTCTTTGTTTTTGCGATACTAATGACCAATTTGTGGCTGGCTTGACTAAATGACAGCAACCTGTTTATTCTATAGTGGAAGATGAATCATGGGTACTATTACATGTTATGAAAGAGGCTATCCATAATGGATTTGAGCGAGGTCAATTTCAAAGTGACTCAAAGTTGTTGGTTAACGCTATCCATTCGAGAAGACAGGACAATTCAGAATTTAATTTAATTGTTAACAACATTATTCTTTTTATGTATTCTTATGTAAACTTTGAGGTTAAGTTTGTTACGAGACAAATAAATTTGGTTGCTGACACTCTTGCTAGGGTGGCCAATGTTTGGGCTAGTTTTCATGGATTTGATATTATTCCCTCATGTATGGAATATTTATTAGTTAATGATATGAATTAAGGTTATTTGGTTAAAAAGAAGAAGAGTATTGGAGGAGAGGGAGTGTGGAAAAGTTTGTGCGATGGAAACGACTCAATGACGTCTTATTTATAGTAGTTGCCGCCAAAAGGGAAAAAATACATCGTGGGACACATACAGGTCCGGAAAGTTCGCCACGCAAGGAAGCGGTTATCAAGCGGAAAATTCGCCCATTATCACCACTTCGCCTCCACTGAGCCTCGTGCTTGGGGGGTTGTGGACCGGGTAAAAATATTAGGGCTGCATTTAGCAATGCCCATATATCGTTTAATGATCCAAACAACGACCCAATAAGCAACAACCCAATACATGAACAAAATACAGCCCAATTACGCCATAGGGCGCGACGTACAAGCGAGATACTCATCCTTGACAAGGCGAGAGGGTGAGTCGCCCACGCCCCATGATCCCACGATCTGTAAATGTAACTGCTATTATCCCACTATTCATTCCATTCATTCCCATCATCCTTATGACCAGGAGCATGATTCAGAATGAAGCATAACATTCAGCCCACGTTCCCCCACGATCAGCTTGTAAATAGGCATGTGATTAATGTATAAGGGAGGAACGTGGTGACACTAACGGAGAAAAAGGCGGGAAGATTTCTCTCCTTATGTAATCTATAAATACCTATGATTTTAATGAAGAAAGGACCGATAATTTTTGCTATTGACGATCCACGTTAATTACTTTGCATATCACCCTAAGTTTTTACCAGAACATAGACATATATATATATATATATATATATATATATATATATATATATATATATATATATATATATATATATATAGGGGTTTGCTAACTTAGACCCACCTAAAAACATGAAGGTCTAAGTTAGCAAGATGCACCTTTTCACTTTGGACAAAAAAAACATTCATATTTATTATTTAAAACTAGTAACTTGAGGGATAGTTTTGCAACTTTCATTTTAAATGTTCCTTAGTTTGCACCTACTTTGCTAATTTAATGTGATAAATTAAATTCTATGTATTTAGTCTAAGGGTTAAATATATTTTTGGTCCCTATAGTTTCGTCGAATTTTGTTTTTAGTCCCTGAAGATTTTTTTTCACACTTTTTAGTCCCTGAAGTTTTTTCCGTCAATGTTTTTAGTCCATACTTTTCATTCAACTCATGCTCAACCCATGCATATCATTCGAAATTTTGATTTTTTTTTTCTGCGGTCATGTTTAGCACATAATATGAATCTCTCTTACAAAAGTTTAATTTTTTTTAACAAGAGGTGAATTAAATATGATTTTTCTTTTAGTTTTTTGCATATAAAAATTCATAAATAATTCATCTTATGTTAAAAAATTATAAATTTTTATCGGAGATGTTCTTATAATATTAATATTATAAACATGAATACAAAAAATTATTCAAAAATGTAAAAGTATACAATATATACAAGAGTTTGATTAAAATTAGGTACTAAAAAGTAAAACATTGACGGAAAACACTTCAGGGACCAAAAAGTGCGAAAAAAATCTTCAGGAACTAAAAACAAAATTTTGAGAAATTATAGGGACCAAAAACATATTTAACCCTTAGTCTAATATACATACACTAATACAAAAATTATATATGTAATATTTTTATTTTTATACCATTTTTAACAGGAATGATACAATTCATCTAAAGGGAAAAAAAGAATGCTAATAAAAATACTAATATAGAAATAATGCACGTAACATTTTCAATTTTTTATACCATTTTTAACATGAATGATACACTTTATCAAAGAATTTTTTTTATAGAAAAATTTATTTTTAAAGAAAATGCTTATAGAATTTTTTCAAATAAGAAAAATGTATTAATTCAGTTAATTTACGGTCAAAGAAAAATGTTATGGAAAAAAATTGTGTTTCGTTCATGCATCATGACATATTCTTAAGCTTCCATGCATGATTATAAATTCTATAACTTCTTGGTGGCTGAAAAATATCAAAGATAGTTAGATCATAGGTCACCAACAACAATATGCAAGAATCCACAGTTGTAATTGTAGGTGCCGGCCCTTCTGGCCTAGCGATTTCAGCTTGCCTAACACAAAAATCCATCTCTCATATCATACTCGAAAAAGAAGATTGTTGTGCTTCTCTTTGGAGAAAAAATGCTTACGATCGTTTAAACCTCCATTTGGCTAGTGAGTTTTGCTCTTTACCTCTCATGCCTCACCCACCCTCAGGTCCAACCTACCTATCCAAAGACCAATTTCTTCAATACATAGACAAATATGTCAAACATTTCAATATAAAACCTCACTATTGTCACGTGGTTGTGTCTGCTGAGTATGATGAGGTTAGTAACAAATGGAGGGTTGAAGCAAAGAACACACGAGAAGACACATCAGAAGTTTATGAATCGAATTATCTTGTGATCGCCACCGGTGAAAATAGCGAAGGTTATATTCCTAACGTGCCTGGACTAGGAACTTTTGAAGGAGAGGTGGTACACTCCAAATACTACAAATCTGGTTCAAAATATGAATCAAAAAATGTTTTGGTAGTTGGTTGTGGTAACTCAGGAATGGAGATTGCTTATGACCTCCATAATTGGGGTGCTATCCCTTCCATCGTTATTCGAAGTCCGGTACATTACTTTAACTTACACTTCCTATACAATAATAATATTTAGATTTAAAGAACCTAGTGTAACATTACACAAATGTTACACGGGGAAAATTTGATCCCTCCCCATATATCGTGTGTTGCGATAATAATTGTTTTATTTATTTATTTATATGTGCAGTTTCATGTCTTCACTAAAGAATTGATTCGTCAAGGGATGCAAATGGTGAACTATATGCCAACTAATGTTGTTGATATAGTCATCACTTTTTTGGCAAAACTAAAATATGGTGATCTGTCTAAGTATGGAATTTATCGACCCAAAGAGGGACCTTTACAGCTCAAAAACATTACAGGAAAGTCTGCAGTTATTGATGTTGGAACCATTAGAAAGATTAAGGAGGGAGCTATAAAGGTGAATTGATTAGTTAATAGTACTTTATTTGTTACAAAACTAATTAACACAAGAATTTGTTCTTCCTTTACATAAATTTATAATTTAGTATAGAATGTAGGAGTACTACTTTCAATCAATATAACATTAAGGTACTATTCTCGAGTTCGTCTCGTGCTTGGGTTTGAGCCTCATCAATAAATTTTTCCGTTTCAAAAAAATTAAAGTATTGATACAAAATAACTTGTGGTTTTGATGTAACAGGTTGTTCCTTCAGATATATCGAAAATCGAGAAGAAGAAAGTTGTCTTTGGAAACAACATGGAAGAAGAGTTTGATGTGATTGTTTTTGCTACCGGTTACAAAAGCGTAGCTAATGGATGGCTTAAGGTATATGTTACATAATTGATCACTTTCCAACAATATACATTTTACATTTCATATTTGTGTTGTATTTATCTTTTTATCCGTTGGACTTTATTTCTCACACTCCTTCTAATTCTATATTAACCAATAATTGTTTGATATGTCTTTTTTGAAGGATTACAAATATGCTCTTAATGATAAAGGAATGCCGAAAAATGCCTTCCCAGATCATTGGAAGGGAGATCATGGATTGTATTGTGCTGGACTAGCAAGGAGAGGCTTGTTTGGAGTCAAAGTAGATGCTGAATTAATTGCAGATGACATCAACCAATCTCTTCATAATAAATGAATACTATCCATTGAAGAATAAACCTTTTCCCTTCAATTTCTATGGGGTTTAATAAAAGTAGGATTGAAAATTGAATTACGGATAATTGTAATATGTTATCTAGCTAGTTACAATAAGTACTATAGCTATGTTTTGTAACACCAATAAACTAGCATATAAGCTTGCTAGATGAAAATTAGATGTGCTTGAAGAGACTCTTTACGATTGAATTTATTTATGAGGTTGATTGCAAAATAAAAGTGGGTTTTGTTCCTCAAAATAGCTAGAGAATTGAGAATAAATATCTCAAAAGAAACAAATTGAAAGTGGCATATTTTGATACTAGTTTTTTTTTTTATTGTTGATGAGTGTTTTGATTCATTATATATGACAACGACGGTGGTTTTTTCTCCTTTTTTTTCTTCCTACACACCATGAATCTGGAATGTAGAAATATTATTCCATCTTCTTCATATTAAATGATAATTTGTAATTTTTCATATTCCTAGGTTCCTTAATGTATCTAGAAGTGCATTCAGGTACCTAAAAGTTCTAGAGAGAGTCATCTCTTATATTATAAGCTTGTTCCGTTTTGCTATTCTTAACCCTAATTTTTTTCCCGCTCTTTTTCCCTCTCATTTTACCCTAAAATATTAAAATAAATTGTTTAAAAAAGGCCTCACCGAGAATTGAACTCGCAACATTTAATATTTATTTTGTGTTTTTTGCCACTACACTACATCAATCAAGTTGTTATTATTTTGCAATCAACATCTAATAAATATGGAATCTCTCACCATGTTAAATATTTATTTATTATTATTATTATTATTATTATTATTAGCTTTCTACTAATATTATTATATATATTATATTATATATTATTATTATTATTATTATTATTATGTTATTATTTTGCAATCAACATCTAATAAATATGGAATTTCTCACCATGTTAAATATTTATTTATTTATTATTATTATTATTATTACTAGCTTTCTACAAATATTATTATATTAACTTTCTACTATTATTATTATTATTATATAATACTTGAATACAGGTAATATGTCTAATGTCTACGGAAAAAAAAAACTTTAAATATATCTCATATATTATTATTAATAATTTAATATATTATATTATATATATATATATATATATATATATATACAACATAACAAACTCTCAAACATTTACGATCACTTATTTGATATACATACGCAACATAACCAACTCTTTTGAAATATATCCCATATTATTATATTATATATACAACATAACAAACTCTCAAATATTTATGATCACTTATTTGATATACATACACAACATAATCAACTCTTTTGAAATATATCCCATATTATTATATTATATATACACCATAACAAACTCTCAAAAATTTATGATCACTTATTTGATATACATACAGGTTGATTTCACGTTGATGATTCACGTTGATTTTTTTTAGAATTCAAACAATGTTTGTTTGAGAGAAAGTTCAGTTTTTTATCTTTGAAAGTGTCTATGAATTGGTTTATTTACAAATAAAGTTTTCTAAGTGTCTATGTTTGTTTGAAAGTTTTTTTATATTTGTATTTTTATGTATGTCAATGCTGGTTTTTAACGGTATATTTCACAGGTTTGCAATTGTCGTTGTTTGCAGTCTAACCGGCTCCTTTGTTGTTTCCTCACAAATTTCATCTATTATCTCCTTCATCCCTCAAACTCACATCTATTATTTTGGTTCTGTGGACAGGTTCTCCTTTAATGCTACAATAAAAATGGTTAATCTTAATCCTTTTACTAATCTTTCTTTAAATTTATTGAGAGGTTTGAAAATATTTTTATAAGTGTTAGTTGTTTATCTTTATAATTACATTTTTATATTTTTCCTTACGTTTTTTTATTCATACAATAATAGGTCCTTTAAATCATAATCCTGCGACGGATCGAGAGAAGTTGATCGATGCTTTTTAGCTGCTGATGTTACTTCTGGCATGTTGGTATCATTTGTATATTGATGTTTTTTGTATACTGATGTTTAGTTTTATTTGTTTTTGTTGTAAAAAGTTCCAATTTTTTTGTATACAGAAGTTGATCAATGTTTTCAGGTGCTGATGTAAATCCTGGGAGATGGAAGAGATGAAAGAGATGTTCCTTCCAGCCATTTGAAATTCATTGTCTCTTATGTTGACTTGAATATATTTATTGTTTTTATGCTTTCTTATATTTAGGATAACAAATTTCAAATAAATTAATATATTCGATCAACAAATAGAACATTGGTTATTCTTATAAAAAAATTGAACATATTGGTTATCAATTCTGATATTTTACTTTTATTCAATAAAATTCGTCCAACTAAAAATATAAAATCTTGCCTTGGCAAAAAAAAAAAAAATCTTGCCTTACAAATACAAATATAACCAGTTGTTATGGCTTATATGATAATTATGCAATATTTTTTATTTTTCGATTTACTTTTCGTTTTTAAATATATCCCACTTTGTCAACAACAAATATTCTGTCTCGCAAAAATAAATCATAACAAATAAAATATAAAAGTTGCCTTAAATATATCTCATTTTTTCCATTGTTATTTTATTTTATAATCTTAGACTATTTTATGTGATTTCTTTATAATCTTAGACTAATTTAAATCGTATAACTGACACTCCACAAAACCCGTGCAATGCACGGGTTAGAGTCTAGTTTAGTAGAATTTTCTATGCACCAATATAAATAGAGGTTCTATGTATTGAAAATGCACTACATTGAAAAGTAACATCACTTCAAAATTGTGATCCTTAAGTTTCATTTCCTTTTTACTTCCTCTATCTCCATCATTTTTGGAATCAGAGCAGTAGGTTATTAAAAAAATATTGTGGTTGAGAAAATAATTGCGAAGCCTCCCTGAAAAATTTGAGCATGGGTTCCTTATAGAAGCCATTGGAGAATGCTTTTCAAGCAAAGATGAATATCCAGATTTCCAACCCATGGAATGCATTCTCGAAACAGAGGCACAGGAGAAAGTAGATAAGGTAATTCTAAGTCATATTTCTTTATTTGCAAAAAACTTTGACATGGAATGGAAGGTGTGGAAAACAAGAGGAGGATGGTTAAATTGTGTTTTTTCTTTTTCTTTTCTAAAACTTCTTTTTCAAAGATAAACAGTTTGTATGAAAGATAAGTTAAGAGAGGGAGAATGACACGCCTAGTTTTTATATAGTTCACCTGTTAACTAGGGTTACATCTGGTTCCCTCATATTCGAGAGCTTAACACTATAATTACTATTGATTAAAAAAAAACCACTACAATTACCAAGATAACAATAAGTTAAAATAAAGGTTTAATTGCATATTTAATCTCTTATTTTTATTTTAGATTTCAAGTTGGTCCTCTATGTTCTAAAAGTTTCAATTTGATCCTTTAAGTTACGTATGTCAACTTAAGTTGGTATTTTTATAAAATTTTGAGTTAATTTTGTCTAACTTTTTGTTAAATTTTGAGTTAATTTCGTCTAAAATTTCAACTTGACACCCCCTAAGTTGTCCACTTATGCAAATTTGTTAGTCACATGAATGATTTATACCGAAATTTGACTAAAAGGAATAAATTGAAACTTTTTAAACTTAAGGGATCAAATTAAAACTTAAAATAAATATAAGGGACCAATTTGTATGTTAGGTTTTATTTTACTCTTGGTGTTCCTAATTTTCATCGAACTTAGCTTTTATATTGCTCTTTTTTTTTGCCTACCTTTCTTTTTTATTTTTATTTTTATTTTCGGTTAGGTTGGACGTCCCATTTATATTTTTCCTTTATATATATATATACACACACACACATACACACAGGGGGATAATAGGCCTAGTCCTGTTTTGGGCGACGAACCCAATCTTGGAGTTAATGGGTCTAGACGAATAGGACCGTCATATCTCGCCCGATACATAAGGAATACTTAAAAGGCAAGATAAAGTACACAACTTGTTTTATGCTACAGGATAAAAACCAATACAAAGCTCATTTTAGCACTATGAACTAGTTCTAGCACTATAGACAAAATAATACACAGGCTTCAAATATCAAAATGGCCAACAAAGTCAAGTAACCACAATTACTAATTACTAACCAAATATAAATACATTAACTCAAAAGTCAAAAGCCTCATTCCCAAAAAGTGTCTATAACAAATTTCACTTCAAACATACCCCATGCTTGCACACATTTTTTACCATAAAAGATAAGGATTCAATAGGTATATAGTACTCCTCTAGTCCTTTTTATAAAAGATGATCGGGTCAACAAAATTTGATCTAACTAGACTATATTATGAACCAAATACATCAATTTTTATTGACTCAATTGTCACTTTTAAAAAGGACCAACAATATATATTATTATTCAAGTACTATAATATATTATGAACACTTGGCAAAAGATTAGGTAATATAAGGGGTGTTGTAACAACTCGGGTCCCTCTCTTAGGCAATCCCGGCATTGTCATCTCACAATCTTCTCCACTAGGGATGACAATTAAACTCAAACCCGCGGGCCCCGTCCGAATCCAAACCCGAGTCAACGGATAAAACCCGAGTTGACTGGGTTTGGGTTCGGGTGCCACCCGATTCCACGGGTGCGGGTTTGGGATCAATGAAACCCGCACCCGAAACCCAAAACCACACCCGCTTATATATTAAACTACTTAATTACCCCTTAGTTTATATACCAAACTATTTATTTATTTTGTATTATGTGGGGTGAAACTTATTTGTTTAATTTGGTTGATTTTTAAGCCTATTGATATTTTTATTTTGGTTAAATATGGAAAATTACTATTACTTAATTTTGGTTGAATATGGAAAATTACTTTTTTTTTTCTTTTAGTAGATATTTTGCTTCGGGTGAAAAAACCCGAACCCAACGAGTGTGGGTGTGAGTTTTGTTTTGCCACCCGAACAACCTTTGGGTTCGGGTTCGGGCGATGATTTCGGGTGCGGATTTGGGTATTGTAAAACCCGCACCCGTGGGCACCCGTTGCTATCCCTATTCTCCACCCCTCTCTTAAGTTAGGTTATTGTTGTATATGATTAAGACTACATGTCTCCCTTGCGAGCACCATGTTATAACTAGATAGACACATTTGCTAATATAAATAGATTGATGAAATAACATAGTAATAGTTGAGAACTTTCTCTGTGTATATAGTTTCCTCTCTGTATAGTGTGTGCAAACTGTAACTATATTAAGAGAGTTTGTAGTTCCTTCACAAAAGAGAGATATATTCAGTAAAGTGGCTACTGTGGATATGATTAGGGTCACATTATTGGCTCTAATTCTCACCACATAAACTCTTGAGTGTTGATGTTTTCTATTTGTTTTGTTCATTTTTTGATCAAATACCTACAAAATTGGTGCAGTGATCATGGAGGTTTCAAGATCCAAGAATGAGGTCATCAAAATTCAAAGTTGAGAGGTTCACTAGTTTGAATGACTTTAATTTAGTCTATGGCCCATGAAGATGAGAGCCCTCTTGGTGCACTAGGGATTGTTTGAAGGAGAATCTTAAATGGATAGAGTTTCCTTATAAAAGATAAGAAGGTGATTTCGGAGAAGGCGCATAGTGCCATTATCTTGTAGGACAAAGTACCCTCAATTGAGCATTGTTACTTGGAGCATCCACTTCACTTGGAGAAAGACTTTACATAAATAATACCACTTTCATTTTATTTTTTTATAAAATTTTCACAAAAACTTATTATTCAAAATACTTAAAAAATATCCGGAAGACACTCGTCAGTACGTATTTCCCATTATTAATACATCTTAGTCACATATTCATACAGAACTTAGTAGAATAATGGTACAAAGTGATTTTAAATGCAACATAGTCATAATAAGTCATTTACAATCATATTTTCAAGAAAAAATAATCATTTACAATCATGGATGGATCTAGGTTAGCTTAATTGGGGGCATATGCCTCCACTTCCTTGTTTATTATTTTTCCAAATTATTAAATAATTTTATTTTTGCTCTCACTACAAATTAAGTATTGTCCCCACAAATTGTTTCCAATGTTTTACTTATTGATACTTTTAATTATTTTTTTTCACCAATGATACTTTTATCTTTTTTTGACTAATGATACTTTTATATATCTTTATTCTCTAACACTTTACATTGATATATTTTTCATATAAGCACATATAGTATCTTCCCCCTAATAAAAAAAATAGTACAGAATAATTTGTCCATGTAACAATATCATGCACATGTGGGGTGAATGAGTAGCTTAATTGGTTAAGCTAGCTGAGCTAAGGGTTAAGGAGTTGAAAGTCCAAGATTCTAGTCTTGGCAAAAAGAAAAACTAACATTAACATTGTAATATACTAACAACTAATAATTTGCCATTCAAAAAAAAAAATGATGCATATGTGTTTCATTCATAGTTGAATTAATAAATCTTATTAATCTAATAGTAAAATTTATTATCAAATATTAGAAATTAACTTATATATGATGTAAGATTTATCCCACTTTTACGGTATGAAAATTAGCCTGATAATAATGAAATAATATGGATGAATCTCAATTTTAAGGCAAATGTTATATAGTATCTCATAGACACAAATTTTTTTACGGTAAATGTCTCAAAGATACTTGTTAATTAAGAATTTAAATTTAAAAAGTTTTTCTTAATGGTATAGTCAACACAATAAAAATCTATATTGACGGTTTCCCAAAGGCTGCAAATCGGCGTCGACACCTCATACCACAAACCGTTGCAACCAGTTTTATGTCGGTTTAAACCGTCGCAATACACAAAACAAAGCTGAAAATTTTCACTTCTTTCGCGGCAATTTTGAATTGTTGTCGTTTTTAGCAATGCTTTGAAACCGTCGCAATATCTATTTTTTTAAATAAAAAAAAAATTCTGGCCTTTTTTTAAAATACTTGAAGTTTGAAGACGAATCTGAAGTTTGAGTGTTTAGGGATTGAACGAAGATTGGAGATGAATCTGAAGCTTGAAGATGTATCCGAATCTGAAACTTGAAGACGTATTCGAATTTAAATATGAAACTTGAAGTTTGAAGACGAACGAAGCTTTATGAGATTGAACAAGTTCTGAAAAACGAGGGAATGCGTGTAATTTGTAGTGGGTTTTTACTTTAGACTCCACGACGGTTGCTTCTGAATGACCGCAAACGCTTCAAGTGAATCTAGCGGCGACAGTTTCCCAACTATACCTCAATCCATCTGTCACAATTAACCACATTTTTTGTAGTGTATTTTCAATGCATAATTTTTTTTTTATTCTCTTTTTAATTTCTTAACTAATATTCTAGATATATTAGTTAGCAAGACCTACAAATATCCGTACCATAAGATATAATTGAATAATTATGTAAAACTTTGCTAGACTATAATGTGTAAGTATAAAAGAATTTGGGAATTATTTAGAAAAAAACAAAAGCAAGTTGATAAAAGAGTACCCAAGACAGATGGAGAAGACATGTTCTTTTATCATACAAACCATATACAAGCATAAGTCTATTTATTCAATAAACCAACCAACCACCACCACTGACACCCAATCTTCAAAACTCTAGCTACTATTCTCATCACTTCTACACTTTCTCTCTATTTCAATCAATGTAAAATAAACCAACAACATCAACAACAACAATTGTTATTGTTAATATGAATATTATAACTTTGCAACACAATTTCAAATCCAAAAAGTCAAACATATTCTTAACCAATCTCTACTTTGTCACTTTAGTTGCATATAAAGGCGGATGTTATAAGAAACACGAAGTAAAAACGTTAACCTTAGACAACACTTATGAATAAAAGCACTTATGAATAAAAGTTCCATGTATTACACGATACTGAAGACAAGCACAATGACTTGCTTAACAAGTCTTCTATATCCAAGCTACAAGTCAATAACTAATTCAGTTACAGTAGTTATAGTTAGTTACAATAGCTTTAATATGCTACATGCTAGTGCTTCATAGCATTTTTACACCTTCCTACTTGTATTAGATCATGTAATAGCTTCGATCTTAACAACAATAATGAGATTCATCTCTTTTTTCATCTTTCGTTATATGGTATCAGTGATAACTCTCTCATGGAGTTAGTTACGGTCCAAAAAGTTTGTTACGATTCCGTTGCACTTTTTCTTTCACTTTCTATCACTTTCTTGTGATTTTCTTTCGTTTTCCATCAATTTCTACGTGATTTCTTCTATACTTTCTTCTTCAATCTGCGTTTTTCAGCGTTTCGATCATGCCGCCTAGTGTTGCACCGATCAATCCTCCACCGGAAACTGATTTCGTCTTCTATGTTCACCCTAGCGAGGGTCCAAACTCTGTTACGGTTACTCCAAGCTTGAAGGCTCGAATTATCTTGCATGGAGTCGTGCCATGCGTCGTGGTTTGGGATCCAAGAACAAGCTTGCGTTTATTGACGGATCCATGCCGATTCCATATTTTCATGATTTGAATCTTCGTGCTTGGGAACGATGTAATCACCTTATCCATTCTTGGATCATCAATTCAGTTTCCGATCAAATCGCTCAGACTTTAGTCTTTCATGAGAACTGCATCGATGTTTGGGAGGATCTTCACGAACGTTTTTCCAAAGTTGATCGCATTCGCATTGCTAATCTTCGTGCCTCCATTAACAACTTGAAGCAAGGTTCTAAGTCCGTTCTAGATTAATTCACTGAGATGAAGATGCTTTGGGAATAATTGAACTCTCACCGTCCAATACCGTCTTGTACCTGCGCACACCAGTGTCGTTGTGCTGCTATGCGTGATGCCAGGAATTTTCGTATTGAAGATCAGGTGATTCAGTTTCTTACCGGTTTGAACAATGAATTCTCAGTGGTTAAGACTCAAATCTTGCTTATGGAGCCTCTTCCATCTATCAATAAGGTATACTCCTTAGTCGTTCAAGAAGAAAGTAATAATCAGTCTTTGATTTCTGTTGATGAGTCTGATACACTCATCAATGCTTTTGATGCGTGCAAAGGTCCAAATCGTGGCAAAAGTACCACTTCTGGTAAGAATTCAGGTCATATTTGCACTTATTGCGGTAAGCATGGTCACACAGTTGAGTATTGTTATGCAAAACATGGCCATCCCAATGTGAATAAGGGAAATTCTTCATCTCATACTTCTAATGGTACTACTAATGAGTCTCGATTCGCCAATAGCATTACTGAGGTGGGTAACTCTAGTTCCAATATTGGTTTATCTCAAGAAAAGTATGATCAGTTGATTTCTTTGCTCCAACAAGCAAACTTAGTTTCATCAGCTCAACCTTCCACCTCCACTACTCCTTCCACCAATGTGAGTGACTCTAGTGTCATTCATGATGGTCATCAACCACATGATTCCTCTACTTCAGGTAATCCTTTCCTTTGTAGTTTGTCATCCAAACCTGATTTCTGGATTTTAGATTCTAGTGCCAATGAAACATATGTTCATCATCACATTGGTTTGCATCTTTACATAGCATTACACCTATACATGTTTCTCTGCCAAATGGTGCCTCTATTATGGTCAAATTTGCTGGCACAATTAAATTTTCACCTCATATAATTTTGGAAAATATGTATTGTATTCCGACAATTTTACACTCTCATTTCCATTTCAAAATTATGTCATTATCAACATTGTAATGTCATTTTTCTTCCTGACAAATGCATTATCCAGGACATGACTTGCAAGAAGATGATTGGTTTGGGTAATGTTGTCAATGGACTCTACAGATTAGTGTTGCCTGATTAAACTCCTCATTAATCTCCACAAGCATCAATGCTTACTAGTTCTAGTTTTTTCCTTAATTGTAATTCAGTTTCATCTGTAATTCCTGAGCCAGCTTTGTGGCATTTTAGGTTTGGCCACCTTTCAAATTCTAGATTGTCTAAAATGACCAAAATGTATCCCAATTTACACGTTACTCATAATAAAGATGCTTGTGATATCTGTCATTTTGCTAAACAAAAGAAACTTCCCTTTAATACCAACATTTCTATTGCCAAATCTATATTTGAATTACTTCATTTTGACATTTGGGGACCCCTATCCACTAGTTCCATTCATGGTCATCGTTATTTTTTAACCATTGTTGATGATTTTAGTCGTTTTGTATGGATCATTATGTTAAAAACTAAGTCAGAAGTATCTTCTCATGTCAAAAAATTTATCCATATGATTGAAACTCAGTTTCACATTATCCCTAAGATTGTTAGAAGTGACAATGATACTGAATTTTTACTCCGTGATTTTTATCTCTCTAAGGGCATCTTGCATCAAAGATCTTGTGTAGAAACTCCCCAACAAAATGGGAGAGTAGAGAGGAAGCATCAACACATCTTAAATGTAGGAAGAGCCCTTCTTTATCAGTCTAAATTACCTAAACATTTTTGGTCTTATGCTTTACTTCATGCCACTTTCCTTATCAATAAAGTCCCCACACCCATTCTCTAGCATAAATTCCCATATCAGGTTCTTTATGATTCCATCCCTGATCTAACTCTTTTCAAGGTTTTTGGATCTCTGTGTTTTGCTTCTACCCTTACTTGTCACAGAAGCAAACTAGATCCCCGTGCTAGAAAATCTATATTCTTAGGCTATACCTCTGGCATGAAAGGTTATGTCCTATATGACTTACATTCCAAGCAATTATTTGTTTCTAGACATGCCACATTTTATGACCATATCATTCCTTATACTAGCGACTCCACTAATCCTGCCCATCATTGGGAGTACACTAGCTCCAATCAACCTCCTAATCCATCACTCACATTTGATGACTCTCCAACCTCACCACCACCTCATAACTCACCATCTGACAGTCCCATTGACACCAACACTCCTTCTTCTGTCTCCAATCCTCTCCCTCTCATAAAAAGATCCTCTAGAACTAGACAAACACCTTCACATCCGCAAGACTATATCTGTAGTGCATTCCATGATTCTCCCAACCAATCATCAGGTACATCTTATCCTATTTCTCATTATGTATCTTATTCTAATTTTTCTAACTCTCAATGTCGTTTTTCTTTGTCTCTTACTGCACTACATGAGCCAAAAACATTTGCTAATGCTAACAAGTTTGAGTGTTGGAAAGAAGCAATGAAAACTGAACTTGCTGCTCTTGAGAGGACTGGTACTTGGAAATTAGTAGATGCTCCACCAAATGTAAAACCTATTGGGTGTAGGTGGATATATAAAATCAAATATCATGCAGATGGAACTGTTGAACGCTACAAAGCCTGTTTGGTTGCCAAGGGATATAACCAAATAGAGGGCTTAGATTATTTTGAGACTTATTCTCTTGTTGCTAAAGTTACCACAGTAAGGATTGTCATTGCTCTGGCTTCCATACATAATTGGTTTCTTCATCAATTGGATGTCAACAATGCCTTTTTGCATGGTGACTTACAATAGGATGTTTACATGGCTCTTCCCCCTGGTGTCACATCTCAGAAGCCTCATCAAGTATGCAAACTACTTAAGTCACTATATGGACTCAAACAGGCTAGTCGCAAATGGTATGAGAAGTTCACCTCTACTCTACTGCAGCATATCATTACCTTCAAGCTTCCTCTGATCATTCCTTGTTCATCAAGAAAACTGATACTTCCCTCACTATCCTGTTAGTGTATGTAGATGATGTTATTCTAGCTGGAAACTCTCTAGCTGAATTCCAACACATCAAGTCAGTTTTGCATGATTCATTTCGAATCAAAGATTTGGGTACTTTGAAGTACTTTCTTGGACTTGAAGTTTCCCACTCTACACAAGGAATTTCCCTCTGTCAGCGCAAATATTGCCTTGACCTCTTGGCTAATACTGGGATTTTAGGTGCCAAGCCTGTTTCTACTCCATCTGATCATTCTATCAAGCTTCATAATGATAACAATGCACCTTATGAAGATATCCCTTCATATAGAAGACTCATTGGTCGTCTCATCTATCTCAACACCACCAGACCTGACATTACCTTCATCACACAACAATTGAGTCAATTCCTCTCTAAGCCCACCTTTACTCACTATACTGCTGCTTTGCGTGTCCTAAAATATCTCAAAAATAACCCTGGTCGTGGTTTATTCTTTCCAAGTGATTCCTCTTTACACCTCCTTGGGTTTTCTGATGCGGATTGGGCTGGCTGTGTTGACACACGATGATCTATCTCAGGGCAATGCTTTTTCCTTGGCAAATCCCTTATCTTATGGCGTACCAAGAAGCAGTTAACTGTCTCTCGCTCGTCCTCTGAAGCTGAGTATCGAGCCTTAGCAGCGGCCACTTGTGAATTACAGTGGATTCTTTATGTGCTTCGAGATTTGCAGGTCCAAAGCTCCAAATTGCATGTCCTTTATTGCGACAATCAGAGTGCTTTACACATAGCAGTTAACCCTGTATTCCATGAACGGACTAAACACTTGGAAATCGATTGCCATCTTGTACGTGAAAATCTCCAAGCTGGTGTCATGAAGCTTCTTCCAGTCACCTCTCAAAATCAAGTGGCTGATTTTTTCACTAAAGCACTCCTACCTCAACCTTTTAATAATCTCATGTCCAAGCTGAACCTGTTAGATATCTACCAGGCATCACCTTGTGGGAGGCTATTACACGATACTGAAGACAAGCACAATGACTTGCTTAACTAGTCTTCTATATCCAAGCTACAAGTCAATAACTAATTCAGTTACAGTAGTTATAGTTAGTTACAATAGCTTTAATATGCTACATGCTAGTGCTTCATAGCATTTTTACACCTTCCTACTTGTATATATAGATGATGTAATAGCTTCAATCTTAACAACAATAATGAGATTCATCTCTTTTTTCATCTTTAGTTATACCATGTATTATTTAACAACACTTTTTAGTATAAGCACCGATAAAGGAGCGTTGTTAAATTCGTGTAGTGATTAAATGTATGTAACAAAAAAAAACTATTATAGAACCCATTTACAAAATCGACTACTAGACCATAAGATATAGTTGAATAATTATGGAAACAAAATCGACTACTAGACCATAAGATATAGTTGAATAATTATGCAAAGGGTTTTGCTAAGGAACTAATTAATGAACTAAAAAGATAAATAGAAGAAATATTGTGCATTGAAAACACTAAAATTTACACTTTTATGTCTAAAAGTCATAGCTTAACGGACAAAAAATACTAAAATTGTTAGGTTGATTGTCATGATCGGCATTGGAATCCAGCTTATCACACTTTTACTATGTTGACAACATAATTTCAAAAATAATAAATCTAAATTTGAATTTTTAACACCGTCGGCTATTTAGTGTTTAACATATGTAAAACGTCTTTGCTCGAGCATATGTGTTGTGTTGCACGGCGTAGTATGAGAGAATTTGAGAATCATTAAGAAAATGACAAAAGCAAGTTGATAAAAGAAGTGTCTTGGTGACAAGTACTTCGGACATTTTTTAACCATCTTAAATAGTAAATTTTTATAAAAAAATTCATGGATAAAATAAAATTTTAATATAAAACCGTTTTAAAAATTATTTAACTTTTTAAACATATAATTTTTTTAAATAAAATGTTTAAAAAGTGTCCGAATTAACGTTTTCCATAAAAGAATACTCGAGCATCAATCTATTTATTCAATAAACCAACCAACCACTACCACTTACACCCAATCTTCAAAACTCTAACTATATTCTCATTACTCTTCATCACTTCAACACTTCCTCTCTACTATCAATGTAAAATAAACAACAACAACAACTTGTTAATATGAATATTAACTTTCCAACACAATTTCACAGTTTCAAATCCAAAAAATCAAATATATTCTTAAACAATCTCTACTTTGTCACCTTTGCAATTATCCTTTGCACTTTCTTTTACCTCCTTGGTCTCTGGCACCACTATCCTTCCACCACCGTCATCTCCACCACCGGATACTCCACCACCACCGGAGCTACCTCGTTATGCTTCCAGAACACCACCACCACCACAACCACCACAGTAGAATCATCATCATCAACATCATCATTCGAGAAACTCGAACTCGACTTCACCGCCAGTCACCACCTCCCTGATCCACCACAAACGACGGCGCGTGTATCTCACATCCCACCATGTAACCCCTCTCTCTATGAATACACTCCCTGCGAGGATCAAACAAGGTCATTAACATTTCCTAGAAACAAACTTATGTACCGTGAAAGACACTGTCCATTACAAAAAGAGATTCTCCGGTGTAGGATTCCGGCACCGTTTGGCTACCGGTTACCGTTTCGGTGGCCGGAGAGTCGTGACTTTGCTTGGTATGCGAATGTGCCGCATAAGGAATTAACTGTTGAGAAGAAAAACCAGAATTGGGTCCGGTTTAATGGGAACCGGTTCAGATTTCCAGGTGGTGGGACTATGTTTCCACGTGGCGCAAATGCGTACGTTGATGATATTGGAAAGTTGATTAATCTTAAAGATGGATCTATCAGAACCGCCATTGATACTGGTTGTGGGGTACGTACGTTTTTACAGTAATTTATTTTGCAACAGCAATATCTGCTTTGGTAGTCTTTTTACCATAATAGAATTAGACAAGTTGCCGACCTGGTCAGCTGACTCGTCCGGATTTAATTATAAACAAATTTTCACTTTTTAATTTATTGAATAACTAATGTATTTGACATTAATTATACATCAGATACGATAGTTTTCCAATGAATATAAAAAATAAAAATTTGTTTATAATTAGACCGAAGGAGTTCAAAGCTCAAACACTACTTATCTTAAATGGTATAATTTCTCGTCACAAAACTATTTAATAAAAAATAGTAAAAAATTAGACGGTTGCTCTTTCAATATCTCTTCGACTCTCTAAATTGATTAAAATCCTCCTCATATCCTTCTATTACAGAGAAATATTTCTCAGTTTTATTTTTTTAGGTAGGAGCATTTAGGGAAGGAAAAGCAACCATCACTGAACCATTTGATATATTGTCCTATGAGTTTAATGGACATTCTCTGTCGGTGTAAATTATATTTACCTGACGCGCAATGGAAAGTTATTTTTCCTCCACATCATACCATTAAAGTAAAGTGTAGTGGATGATTTGACATAATATATGGTTACTATTGTATGACGGTGTAAAATTATTTTACATCGTGAATGCATATTTTATTGTCTCTTGTTCTATAAGTTCATTTTAGTTTAGTCGATAGTTATTATGAATATTAATTTGACCATAACATAACTATTTGACATACTATAGTTCAATAACATCGATCCAACATTCTGTCTCATGAGCTTAGTTCAGTTGGTAGAGATATTACCTTATGTATGCAGGGGGCCGGACTTCAAATCCCCAGAGTTTGCTGTGAGGTTAGGAATTAGTCTGACTAAGAATTATTCCCACCAGAAATCAAACTCGGATTCTCCAAAACGATCCGTACTACGGAGAGGTTATTTCCTCTTATATTTAGAACATGGAGGAGTATATAATTTTTAAAGTAGATATAATTAAAGTTAAATATTTATTTATGAAATATAATAAATTTGTACACCTTGGTGTGCATAAATTACATTTTTGTTAAACATTTGAAATTGAAATTGGATAATTTATTTGCATATTTCTCTTTGGGATGTCAAATCTATTCTATGAATCTATGTGCTTTTTATTGGATCAATTAACATCATGTATAAGAAAAATGTACTCACATCTATTAACATCACGGGAACTACACCATGGCACGAGAATTTGCACCTAGCATGTGCTCATCCAATCCAACAAAAAAATATTAACCAAGAGTACATCAATGTTTCTAATTAATAGAGACACATTAATTTTGCATGACAAATATTTCATTTTTTACAATTTCAGGTTGCAAGTTGGGGAGCTTATCTTCTATCACGTGACATATTAACAGTGTCATTTGCACCAAGAGATACTCATGAAGCACAAGTTCAATTTGCTCTTGAAAGAGGTGTTCCTGCATTGATTGGAATTCTTGCATCAATAAGACTTCCTTACCCTTCAAGAGCTTTTGATATGGCTCATTGCTCAAGGTGTCTCATTCCATGGGGACAGTATGGTACATCCATAACTCTTATATAATAAGAAACAAGTTTTGCACAAATACACTCAATCATATTTAAAATATGATTAAGGACATGGTTGCTATAGTTTTTTCTATAAAATAAAATTATATGTTTGCTACAACTTTTAAAAAACCAAGAATCCAAACAATTAAAAATTGCTTCAAATGAGAAGTGATTTTTAGTAGTTTCTTATTTTCTTAAAATTCTCTAATTAAGGATCTCTAAATTATTGCGTCAAAATCAATTATTTATTAATTTTTTTGTTAAGTAGCCTAGTAGCTAGAAATTCCACCCCAAAATCGATTATTTTATAATCTCTAGCAAATGACCCCAAGTGTGTGTATGCATAAAATAGTGTGAAAATCAGACCAACATTATTTGGTCCAAGTAGAATCAAACCAACACTTATAACCGTTACAAAAGAATATAGTGAAAACTATAATTTAAACTTGCATTGTTTGAAGAGAACACTTTTTTCAGTAGTCATTCTACGGACCAGGATTTACTGCGGTGTATTTTTCATGCAGTTCCAAACATTTTTTCTTCTAGACCGTTGAAAAGAGATCAGATGGTCCAAATTACATATTAATAAAATCATCTATTTATGATCTCAACCTTTCATTTTTTATCGGTCAAAACTATTAATTGAAATTCATGTTGATTCCACCATTAAAATCACATAAAAAATGGTGAGATTCACATAAATTAGTACGAATAATACGAGTGTTAGATAGAAAATGCATTGCTAGCACTTCTCTAGTTATATTTACTATATTCTACTAGTAAACCATGTTCACATTTTTAAGCATATAATTTTTGTGTGAATGTGACACTAAATTTGTTTCTGGCTTAATTGGCAGATGGAATATACTTGACTGAAGTTGATAGAGTACTACGTCCTGGAGGATATTGGATTCTGTCAGGGCCACCAATAAACTGGGAGAGACACTGGTTAGGATGGGAAAGGACTAAGGAGAGTCTCAATGATGAACAAGATACAATTGAGAATGTAGCAAAAAGTTTATGCTGGAAAAAATTGATACAAAAAGGTGACCTTGCAATATGGCAGAAACCAACCAATCATATGCATTGCAAAATTAAAAGAAAGATTTTCAAGACTAGACCCTTCTGTCAGGAAACACAGGATCCAGATATGGCTTGGTAATAAGACACTTTTTTCAGTTTTAAGGTTTTACTATTCTTTTAGTAGTGTAACATCGGTCCTTGATATTGAGGATGTGTCTGGTGTTCGATATTGACACATGTGCTTATATTTAATTACACCATTTTCTCAAATTATTGTTGATGATGTGTCTACGCGTCTGTGCCGTATGTCACCTACTACCTAGCAACTTTAGTTTTCCATATTCTGCCTATACATGATCCATTAATTAGGTTATTAGGTCACCTGCTATTTGCCCACTCTGGTCATACTCCAGATTTCGACTTTTGGCGTGAGGGGGAGTATTGAGAGTCTCACAATAAATTTGATATACCTAAAAAATGTGTTTATAAGTGGGAAGCATGCATCTCGCACTTTAGAAGTGTATCAACCCATTGGGGTTGGCCCAATAATTATTTTTTTTCAGTCACAATTTATTTTCAATTATTTATTATATCAAGCTTTTTTTTTTTATTGTAGGTACACTAAACTAGATACATGCTTAACCAAACTGCCAGAAGTAAACAACATCAAAGAAATTGCTGGTGGAGAATTATCAAAGTGGCCAAAGAGATTAACTTCAATTCCTCCAAGGATTAGTAGTGAAAGTTTGAATGGTATAACATCAGAAATGTTCAATGAAAATAATGAGTTATGGAAAAAAAGAGTGGCATATTATAAGACCTTAGACTCTCAGCTAGCAGAGAGTGGAAGATATAGAAATCTTCTTGATATGAATTCTTACTTAGGAGGCTTTGCAGCTGCACTAGTTGATGATCCTGTTTGGGTTATGAACATTGTTCCTGTTGAGGCTGAAATCAATACCCTTGGTGTCATATATGAACGTGGACTCATTGGAACCTATCAAAATTGGTAAGTTTTTCTACAATAAATCATCAATTTAATTAGTCCTTAAAATATACTCCCTCCGTTTCTTTTTAAGTGTTCATTATCGTCGGATTTAGCGTTTCTATTTAACTGTCCATTTAGTATTTTAAAGGTACATTTGGTGTTACTATTCTAAGAGAACACTTAAAAAGAAACGGATGGAGTAACTCTTTCCGATTTAATTTTAAAAATAATTACAATAGGTCACATCAATTGTTTATATTAATCTATAACATCTTTATAGTTTCATACTATATATACTTTAAGAATTACTAATGCAATATTATATACTTTAGTGACTAAAAAGTTAGTGATTTATTGAATGACAAGCAACATTGGTAGATGAGTTAAAATATAAAAGTACCTTTATTTCAAAAAAGAAAAAATATATAAAAGCACCTTTTTAGTATGCCTAATATCACTATATCAGGATGACCCAAGTTGATAATTATTTAAAGGGTTATAATAAACGGTATCTTGGGGCAATAGTTTAGAAAATAAAATTATTTTTTTTTGCTTTCACTATTAGTATAATTTGGTTTGGAGGTCAATTCTACATCAAGTGGTTCCAACCTCTCTCTTGATCGCAGTTGTGGAGGTCATCTACCAAGTTTAGCGTCAAAAACAAAAAATTTAAATATATTAGTCTAATATATATTAAATTATTTTACTATTTTAGTTTTCTTAATTATTTTCTCGGAACCTTGTTTAACATTTTTCTTATTTAAAACATTTTATTTAATCATGGACCTACCACTAATAACAGCTGTATGATAAAAAAAATAAGAGAGTTCAATTATTGTGACATTATCTGTTTGTTACACACAAATTTTCTGTCATTATTTTTGTCCTTTACTACTGTTTTGTAACATTATCTGTTACACACTAATTTTCTGTCATTAATTTTGTCCTTTACTTCTGTTTATCAGATGCTATTGTCCAATATAGTATGATGAGAAGTAGTAAAATTTAAGCCAAACATTTGTCTAAGCATGTGGTAGTTAAAAATCATTACTTAGTATTTTTGTCTTCTTTCAGGTGTGAAGCCATGTCCACTTACCCACGAACTTATGACTTCATACATGGTGATTCAGTTTTTAGTCTCTACCAAAACAGGTAATGATAGGGGATATATCAATTAGATGTAATGGCTAAATATATAGAACCTAAAGTTTTAGAGTCTAATAATAGGTAAATTTTAATATGGATCACTTAATCAAGTGGTCTATGGTGGACTAGTCACAAATAACATTATAACGAATACGAATTTTACAAAATCCACCGTTGGATTGAAAGTTTATGTCATATAGATTATCTATAGAAAAATTTAGAGAAATTAAAAATTATTTGATATGTTATTGAGACACATCAATATTAACGGTTGTTAAATAACATAAATCTTGATGGGTCTCAATAACATATCAAATGATTTTAAAAAAAAAATTCAAAAATTTATGGATGATCTATACGATACAAACTTTTAATCCAACAGTGAATTTTGTAAAATTCATATTCGATATATCACTTGTCCACGGTGGACCACTTGTGAAGGTGGTCCACCGTAGCATTAGCCCTAATAATATGATTCAATTTTTTTTTTCTCATTTCACCTTTACAAGTGCCTATTTGAACTTATATAAAATCATGTTTATAAGTATTTTGGAGAGCTAATAAAAATAGCTTATGATAAGCCCTTCAGAATAGATTATAAAAACAATTTAAAACTTGTATGAAAAAGGGTTTAACCATATCATCTCTTTGATTATGAAAATAATTTATACAAAACATTTAAAAAATTTGATACACCTTAACTAATTCAATATATTAGACTATATAAATCAAGATAGAAAAGCTTTGTGATTAATCAAATTAATGTGTAACAGATGTAGTATGGAGAACATTCTTCTAGAGATGGACAGGATTTTGCGGCCACAAGGTAGTGTAATATTGCGCGACGACGTCGATGTGTTGACACAGGTGAAGAGTATTGCAGATGAAATGCAGTGGGATGCAAAAATTACAGACCATGAAGATGGACCTTATGAAAGAGAAAAGATACTTGTAGCAGTCAAACAATACTGGACAGCTCCAGCAATAGAGGAAAACTAACACAAAATCTGACACAAGTATTAGTTTGTTTTTGTTTATGTTAAAACTATCATAGGAATTCAATTCTTTCAAACACCAATATTTGTATGTGGTAATAAGAGCACTTTTGTTCATTAAGTTATGGCTCCTTGACATTTTGAGGCTTATCAGTTATCACTCTTTTTAAAAATTGTTTTAATTTAAAAGAAAATTTGTAAGTTAATAGAAGACAAAGTAATAAACAGTAAATATCAACTGTATATGTATGTAATATTTCTCCATGTTGTCTTAATACAAGTTTTTTCCAAGCTATCAGCAGTAATATTGACATGAATGTGTCGGTCTCGGTGTCTACTATAGTAAAAGAGAAATGATTTTCTGACATCAAAATTTTAATGTCAAATATGGCATGCTTTTATGCGATTTTTTCTAAATGTGTAACATGTAGAAAATAAAATGTACGAGAGAAATAGAAATAAGCACATCCGATGTCTGTACTTTCTAATGTTTGAATAACACATCTGTGGCATTCTCTTATTGCTAAGCTAACAATAGTTCTGCAACTATGGATGATATTCCGCGGACCCTCGCAATTTGCTTTCCAAGCATTTCAGTTTCTTTTTTTCCTGCTCTATTGATCTATGACAGTGGCATCATATTGACCAGAAATTATTTGGATTCAACTACCATAAAGCAACATTTTGATCATGCTTTAAAAATCAAAGATTTGAACATTTTGACCAAGCAATCAAAAAGTTCACAATCACATGCCTAAGTTAAAATCTAATGGAAACTGGGATCACTCTAAATTGTGATGAATGGTGCACAAAGAAATTAGAGAATAAAACTCTCGATTAAATGGTCAATTATGTCTGACCAACAGGCAACAGCTAATTCTTTCATACTCAAATATAATACTTGACAAGTAACAAGATATGTACAGACAAAAGGATAACAACGGCCCTCAGTAGAGTTCAACAAATATCATCTGTCTCAAAGACAACGTTTATATCTAGATAATTTTGTGGGTTCTAATGAAGGACCAGGATACTCAATGGAAAATAGGTAAACTAAATCATCTCCAGAAATAAAGCCTCATTCTTGTTGCTAAGGCCTACTTCATTCAATGTAGCTGAGCTATCATTAATACTGTATGCTCGTCGCGGGTATGACTTTACCTGTTCAAATATCCAAGCAATGACAGTTGATCAATTATGCATCTCAGTCACATAGGGATCATGTGCTGGTCAATTATAAGCAACAATCAAGAAAATTGTCCCCATGATACCAAAATCAGTTTTAACTAATATACATCATATACTTTAACCTAAGAGGAACAAAATTTAGAATGCCCCATAACCAATGCCAATGTCAGTTTTCATAAACAATAATTGCAATGATTACCAAATCAATTTTAGGACATGTTTACTTGAAAGTGTTTATAACAAGGGTAGTTAATGGATCATGTAAAACAGACAGATCGGGACTATAAAAATCATTATATTCTGATACGATTAGATCACATTAATGTGTTTTAACTTTTAAATATTACCAACCAATATAAAAAAATACATTAGCTTGTTAAAAAAAAATGCATTAGTACTATTTTGATATAAACTAGGAACAACCATAATTCATCTTAAGCTATTTAGATTGAATCAAAAATAAAAATCTTACGCTATTTAGAACACATCTATTATCTATTATTATAGTACATAAACTAAATCACGGAGCAATTAATTGACACCTAGCCTTGCCATGTCACTAACATGTTGACGTGTCATCATGAAGAAATATCTATCCTTTCTTCTCTATATCTTACCAATTATTCACCCATTCACATATTGCACCTCTTTCATCCCTAACTACACTTTGTCTCCTCCCGTTTCCACCTTGAAATGGTCTATTAAGTTAGATTAATTTTTCGCATAAGTTTCACCCACTTATTTTGACTAATTCTTATATTAAATCTCACTGGTGCAATTAAATTCCACCCGCGCACAGCATCTAGTACTATATAGTATATACTATAAAGTGTGACATCCTTAAAAAGTGGTAAAAAAACGCATAATGTAATCAATTATGTATGAAAAAGAACACTTGACAACAGATTATGCCACCACTGAACAACAAAATTGTCAGAAATCATGCAATAGTATAGTAACATAAAGGTTCGATCCATAAATCAATTGGATAGGATAAGAAACACTCACAACTCTATAAGTGCCAGGCTCCACTGCTCCAGAAATGTCTATGAAATCAAAAAGAAGCTACAAGTAGCAAAATAACATTGTTAGCAATAACAAATATCCGAACTTTGACAGTAATGTAAAATAAACATAGAAGCTTACTTCATAAGCATACTATCATAAATTAAGGGAGATAAAGAAATTTTGTTTTCAATTTCCTTCCTGTTTCAGCTTCATTTCTCACAACTGAAGAAAGCATCAATGGCTCATCTAGTCGAAGATATTTTCCCAGTTGATTTGTTAGTTGGTTCTTCATTATTTTGACCAAATGTGTGTCGAGAATTTACTCAACTGCTCGCCAAGCAAGGTTTTTTAAATTACTATTGCGGTTGCAAATACATAAAAAATCCTTGATGTTGTATAAAATTACAACAAAAAAGTGGTTGATGCAACCACAACTGCAATAACGGTGTGGTTGCAGAGACCACAAAACCTTTATGTTGCAGCCATAATCACAGTTTTAAACCACGTCACCAAGGGATCAAATGGCAAATTGATCATACACTGATCAAATGGTTACCACAACTCCTTGAGGGTGTTCCTTGGGAAGTTGGGAGAGTGTGTCTTTAATTAATTTCTATTTTTCAGACCTTAAGGACAATGTTTAAATTTATAGGGGTTGGTAAAGGAGCACAAAAGGATATTTGCTTGGAAGAATACAAGGAAGACAAACTTGTTAGTTCAAATAATCAACTGGACCTAAGGGTAGGAGAATTGTATTTTGAGAGAACCTATGAAGTGTGTAGTAGTCAAAAAAGAAACCCTTGGAGGAGATCTTGTCAACATTAAAACATTCAGATTCTAATAATGTCTTTACCTGAAGCTTATCAGTTTTGAAGAAGCGGCGTTCACAACGACCACCATCCGGCATTCGAACAACAATAGTAATTGCTTTTTCATCACCTAATGGTGGTTCATTTGGAAGTATGATCTTCTTTGTATCAGGTTTTTTCTCCAATTCCTGCAAAGAGGTAAACACAATTCAGTGCTGTTGTGAAACCAACGGAAACAAAACTATCCTGTCAAAGCAATATAAGAAAGCCAGAAGAATCATGTACCATACAAAGGACACCGAGTTGGAGGCAAATTCGGGCATACAAATTTTTTATAACCTCACATTAAAAATTGAATGCATTCTCTTATAACACAAGTGTTGATAACATGAAAACCAAGTGAATGATAAATGTTCAGAAGACAAAGATCATTTTTTTGAAATGTCTGTGCTTCCTATAAAAAAATTCACACATGTAAAAGACAAATGGAATCAACGATCAATATAACAATGCGCCCAAGAACTAGTGTCAAGTGACGCCAACACTTTAATATGAATAGGGTCGTGTTAACATGCGCCCTAAGGGCACATGATAAGCTATCTAAAAGTAGAAATTTTGCATTTAATGATACAAAACATTTAATGTTCAAGTAGTTGATGAATACACAAGATGCAATAAATTTTTACCCTTAAGGGCACATGTTAACATTCTCCATATGAATATTCACTAATTGCCACAAAGAAGTCAAATATGCATGGAAAGAATGAATTTGTATAACTCTGTTAAAGGTTTCACAGTTTCAGCATTTTATATTGTATCTCTCTTTCATCCCACAATGGTAAAAGGTGAGAGTAGCTAATCTTAACCACTCATCTTGCAGGGATACTGAACATTAGAAATTACTCAGAGGCTACATGACTTTAACTTCTATACTTGACCATACATGGATAACCCACAGGTTGGAAAAAAATATTAGAAAATGTTTCATAGCTCATCTTACAGTAGGAAAAAATAAGTTACAAACTCAGCAAATGTATTACCGTTCTTTTAGGCATCTTTTCATGTGATACTTCTTTCTTTGAGGAATTGGTTTCAGCTTTTTTGAGAGAATTCAATTCTTTTTGTTTATCAACTAGTAGTGATGCTAAGTAGTCAGCATCCTGCATAAAAATGTTGTCATGTTATGTTGTGTTATGTTATGTTATCCTTTCATGCACATTGATCAAACAGTCACTGCATGCTAGAATATAAACCTGTTGTTGTCTTAGCAATTGAGTCTCAGCTAATAATTGAGATGCTGAACTGGATGAAGACTGCATCTTGGGATCCACATTTTTTCCTGAATGATGTTGCAGGCCAGGCAAAGATGAACTTTTGTGAGAACTGTGATTGGGAATTTCACTAAAAAGTGCAGTTTCAATCAGCAATGCTTCATTGAGCTCGTCAGAAGAAATACCACCCCACTACTTTGCAAAATAAAGCAACAAGTCATTAGCATAACCATCAGTTTTAGAAATGAAGCTTTGCACATGTATCACATACTCTTGGGTCTCAAATGGTACCTTCTCAGCAACGAATGGGTCTCCATGTACTTGATGATGACCACCAGCATTCTGGTTCAATGGATTATTAATGACTGGTTGTGCAACATCTGAAGCTACATTTCGACTGGATGATGGTCCTGGCTTCACTTGGAAAAGATATATATTTATCAAAAGAAAGAAATACATGTGATTTTTTTAAGTGAGATTGGATAATATAAATACACAATTTCTCCCATGAAACTGCTCTATGAAGTGCTTACATTCAAATGTGTTGTGTGATAAGAAGGCATCGTGTACCAACTTAAGTTAATACATTTGAATCAGAAAATTTATAGTTTTTCAAATTTACAAAATTCGGTCAGTCTAACTATGACAGTCCATAACATAACCTGAAATGACCAAACCCAATAAAATTTGCTATTTTAATAAACACTAATCTGGCATGGGGATAGACAAAAGTAGGAAAAGACAGTTGGAAGAACTAGAATATATAACCCCAAAGGTTTTTAGTAAAACTAAAAATTTGTTCGGGTAACAGACAAATTGCACCCAAAAAAATTAAAATCTAATTAAAAAAAAAAATCCAGTTTTGTGAACTATGGAATGATCATGGCTGCATGAATCCAATATAGAACCACCCAATACATGCAATGTCACTGCTTTAACACCCAAGGGTCTTGCATGTGTAAATGTAAAATTGCATCAAGTTTATGAAATGCCCACCTCTAGTCTGCTTCTGCTTGTGTTGGTTTTCTCTCCCCTGGCTAATAAAGCATGAATGCCAACTACTTCCTTTTCCTCTTTAACTAGAAGCTCACGTAGTGCTTCCTCTTGCTCTGCAGTCTAAATTCAACGCAATTGGGACAATGCAACAAATAGAGTCATAGGATAGGATTAAGAAAAAATCCAAAACCTGTAAGGACAGTGAAATGACATGAGCCAAATCATCATCTTCTTGATGAAAGATACTTTGAGGAAGCTCATCGTCGGAAAAATCCTGAAATGATATTTTTTTCATGGAAGAGTAAAACTTAGAAAACATAAAGAAATGAAAGTAAAAATAAAATTATTAAGCTTTACGTACATTAGGAGCATTCCATGAAGAGCGTTCTCTGCTCTCCTCTTTTGAGGCTTCAATTGCAGCTTGAATCATTGCATCCTCTAAATCTTGTTCACGAACACGTGGAGAGATTGACTGAGCTAAAGGGTAGTCATTTTGATAATCATTTGTCCCATAATATCCTTGACCATGAGATGATAAACTTCCATTGTTAACTGCACCTGCATAGCTCAATCCTGGTCGATAGGGAGACACAAGTGCACTATCATTCCCGGTAGGAAATTCCCTCGCCTCTCCTTGAGGAGAACCACGTGGTGGTGTACTACTTGAAAGCGTAGTAGTACCCAACCCATTACATAGATCTCTAAGTTCTCTCCTATAGTTCGAGTCAAGTAGCAGTGAAGGTCTAAATCTTCTAGCAGCATTGAAAAAAGGCAAAATTCCACGTGACCCGGCGCGGTTTTGGTTGCTTTGATTATTTGCTTCAGAGTAATTATAGTGTGGAGTTGCAGTGGCAGCAAGATTTTGCTCCAGACTAGATAATTTAGACACAAGAAAAAAAAGGAAAAAAAAGTCAACATCTTATGTCTAGTAAGATACCAACTTCTGATAAAGGCATTAACAAAAGATAAGAGGATATGAAAGGATAAAAGAAGTTCTTTGCATGAACTCCCTTGCCATACATGTGTCGGTTTCCTTCAATTAAATGCGCATTCACAGCTTCATTTAGATTGCCTCCATATTCCTGCAGACAAAAGTTTTTAAAAAATTGTCAATAAATTCTCTTTTTTTTCTCTCCATACTCCATTGCCAATTGCCATGTCAGTGTAAAATATTGTCAATAAATTTTGCCTCCATACTCCATTGCCATGTCAGTGTAAAACAGTTTCATCCTGACAGTGCATGTCCTTTAAATTCATATTTAAAAGACTAAGGTAAAACCAATCAAATCAAATGATGTACATACTAGAGCAATCAATTCTAACGTAAACAGATATTATTTATTTTTCGTGGAAAACGTAAACAAATATGTTAAGGACGAAAATAACACGGACCAATAATAAAAAAATAAAAAATTGTTTACACAAACTAAAAACAAAATATGGTATATTTGCAAGCCAAGTGATTGGACTCAAGTGTTTAATGAGTTTCCCCTAGAACGGATCATTCAAGAGAATCCAAGTTCAACTCCTAGAGGAACAATTTTTGGTTCGACTTTACTTACTCTCGGCCGAACTCCGAACTATCAGACCCTTCCCATGAGAACTTAACACAAAATTTGGTATATTTTCAATGAACAAAAACATTTAATTCTTATAATAAGTTACTATTTTGTCCCTAATTATTATAATTTATAAACCTCTTTCAAATCAAAAATCATCTCAAAAATATGAGCACTCTTAGAATTGAATATTGGGCCTAACTCAACCCTACAAAACCGGCTTGTAAGGTGAGGATTGCCCTCACTTATAGGTCATCTCGCAACCGATGTGGGACTTCTTTAACACACCCCCTCGCATCCAGCGCTATTGGGCTTGGGACGCGGATATAAATGGTAGATAGCCCGATCAGAACTTGATAGCCGGCGGCTCAGCGGATCGTGGAGGAGACTCTGATACCATCTTAGAATTGAATATTGGGTCTAATTCAACCCTATAAAACTGGCTTGTAAGGTGAGAATTATAAACACGTATTCACGTCATCTCGCAACCGATGTAGGACTTCTTTAACAAGCACATTTCTAAATTACTATAAACATTTATTAATTATTTTCAAATATAATCAAAAACGGCAATGCACAAAATGTACCCATTAATTCCACACTATTTGGAGAGTGAAACGAAAACTCAATTCTACTTACTAAGTTACGAATGAGACTTAAAAAAAGTAAGGTAGCAACGATTTTGATCCAAGATCGTGAAATTGGTGAATGTGTATCTAAGATTGCGCAGATCAGAAAAATGAAGAACATGAAAGTGAACTAGAATACGAAGAGACGATATAGGAAACTACCTCTAATTTCTGAACGGCAACGAACTCCGGTGCTCCGGTGATACGCATGAAGGTTGTAACCGCTTCCGGTGACGGAGTCGTCATTGCGTAGAAAATCTGGAATCTTGAAAACTTGTGTTTGTGAAAAGAAAGATGAAAGAAAAAATGAAGAGAGTGTACAGTGTTATTTATCGAAATGCGCGCCACCTTTATTAAATTTTTATTTCATTTTTCGTTTTGTAGAGTTCATTTTTTTTGAACTCGGATTGATTAACATTGCTTCCCACCGTTAAACTTTATTTCGTAAAATTAAGCTATAAATTATAAATTAGTTGATAACATATACCTAATTGAAATTAGTTCTTAAAACCATTGATAAATAAATATAAAAAAATATGAAATGGCATATATGTTTAATGGGTAGTTTTTCTTTTTAGCGGGTAGTTTTTGTATTTTATAAAAAAATTATAAAATCAAATTAAAGGTTATAAATGGAAAAAAAAATGTAAAAAGCTATAAGATCGAACGCTGTTTGAAATAGCATTTCAAAAAAAATTATAAGCTAATGAAAAAAGCATTTTACCAAATACATTTAGATTCTGTTTGGTAAAAAATAGCAGATAACTGATAAGCTAGCTTATATTATATAGCTTATAAGCTCGCTTTTAGCTGATAACGAATAAGCTAGTTGATTGAATTTGAAGTGTTTTATAAAATTAGTGGTTGAACTAGCTTATAAGTCTGAAATCACATAAAAAATATATGTTTAATTAATATTTAATTTTTTCAAATAAGATGATAGGGGTAAAATTGGAAGAAAAAATGATAAATTATAAGATATAAGCTCATAAACTACATTGTAACTATAGTGCACAACACAACTATAGTACTTACTGTAACTAGATAGCACACTACAATTATCCGTAATTCAATTTTTAATCCTACGTTTAATAACCCACATAGAAATCGAAGGAAAAAAAGCTTATTCTTAAATGGATAATATTCATTTATTATGTAAATTGAGAGATTGATTGATGTCCTCTGCAATTAACTCAGCATCCACTTTGACTCCAAACAAGCCTCTCCTTGCTAGTCCGACACAATACAATCCATGATCCCCCTTCCAATGCTTTGGAAAAGCATTTTTCGGCATCCCTTTATCATTAAGAGCATATTTGTAATCCTTCAAAAAAGACATATATCAAACAATAATTGGTTAATTAAGAATTAAAAGGAGTATGAGAAATAAAGATCAAAGGATAAAAAGAGCAATATTGCACAAATATGAAATGTAAAATGTATATTGTTGGAAGGTGGTCGATTTCTACCCCTTAATGTTATTTATAACATATACCTTAAGCCATCCATTAGCTATGTTTTTGTAACCAGTAGCAAAAACAATTGCATCAAACTCTTCTTCCATGTTGTTTCCAAAGACAACTTTCTTCTTCTGGATTTTTGTTATGTATGAAGGAACAACCTGTTACATCAAAATTACAAGTTATTTCATATGAGTACCTTAATTTTTTATAAAACGAAAAATTTTAATGATACGACTCAAACCCAAGCACAGGACGAACTTGGAAATAATACCTTAATATTATATTGATTAAAAGTATTACTTCAATATTATATACAAAATTATAAATTTATGTAAAGGAATAATATTAAATTCTTGTGTTAATTAGTTTTGCACACAAATAAAGTACTATCAACTAATCAATTCACCTTTATAGCTCCCTCCTTAATCTTTCCAATGGTTCCAACATCAATAACTGCAGACTTTCCTGTAATATTTTTGAGATGTAAAGGTCCCTCTTTGGGACGATAAATACCATACTTAGACAGATCACCGTATTTTAGTTTTGCCAAAAAAGTGATGACTATATCCACAACATTAATCGGCATATAGTTCACCATTTGCATCCCTTGACGAATCAATTCTTTAGTGAAGACATGAAACTGCAAAAATAAATAAATCAAACAATAAATATTACAATACACGATATATATATATATATATATATATATATATATATATATATATATATATATATGGGGAAGGAACAAATTTTCCTAGTGTAACATTTGTGTAATGTTACACTAGATTCTTTTAACCTAAATAATATTATCCTATGGGAAGTGTAAGTTAAAAAATGTACCGGACTTCGTATGACGATGGAAGGGATAGCACCCCAATTATGGAGGTCATAAGCGATCTCCATTCCCGAGTGAAATTATGGCACCTACTGGGGACAGATGTTATGACAGAAGTTATAGCACTTGTCGTATGTAACCAGTCGTAATGGCAAGACAGATGCTATAGCGTATGTCCACAGTAGCGATAAATGAACAATTAAAAACAACAGACAGTAAATGTAAATAACACAGAATACTGTTGACTCAGTTCGACGTAAACAACGACCTACTCTGTGGGCTACCAAGCCAGGAAGGAATCCACTATAATAGATCTAGATCAAAGCCCTCAGCAAACTTCACAAGTTTACGACTTATCTCCTAGACTCTACCCGTGCTAACTCAACCTAGGAACTCCTAAGTTTGAGACCCCGTCTCACTTCCTTTCAATCACACACCCTGTGATTATAATAATGATACAAACAGAATGGTTTCACTCACCAAGAAAACAAACCTTCTCCGTACTTAAAAGCTTAGGAGAGATTACACAAATCACAACTCAAACACAGTCCTAAACTTGCATCAAGGAGACACAAGAAAGGCTCACAATTAACAAGACTCAAACCCTAAAATTCTACTCTTCAAATGACGGCTTCAGTAGTCTTTAGGCTTTTAGTCTTCACATATATATATGACCTGAGTTAGCATGGGCTAGGTCTTCATCTTGGGCTTTAATCTTCAGCTGTCCTTTTGCAAAGTCCAGCACACATGAAATGGAAAGAATCACTTGTTTCCATAAATGGCGTAGCATATTATGAAAATATAACCTGGTGCAGCCGCCTTATAAAACCTCAATGAAAACGTGCGTATTGGTATATAAGGAAAGACGAAAATATTGCTTAGGCGAATCTTCAAAGATATGGCTCATAAATACAGCGAGAATTACCGTCACGACAGATGTTGTACCCACATGCTACGACATATGGTCCAACATCTTGCTAGAACTTGTTTTTGCAAAATGAGGCCAACATACAAAACACCAACACCGAGTTACCGCAACCAACTACCAAAACGTTTTTTGATTTATATTTTGAACCCGATTTGTAGTATTTGGAGTGTACCACCTCTCATTCAAAAGCTCCTAGTCCATGCACATTAGGAATATAACCGTCGCTATTTTCACCGGTGGCGATCACAAGATAATTTGACTCAAAAACTACAAATGTGTCTTCTCGCGTGTTCTTTGCTTCAACCGTCCATTTGTTACTAACCTCATCATACTCAGCAGACACAACCACATGACAATATTGAGGTTTTATATTGAAATGTTGTACATACTTGTCTATGTATTGAAGAAATTGGTCTTTGGATAGGTAGGTTGGGCCTGAGGGTGGGTGGGGCATGAGAGGTAAAGAGCAAAATTCACTAGCCAAATGGAGGTTTAAACGATCATAAGCATTTTTTCTCCAAAGAGAAGCATAACAATCTTCTTTTTCGAGTATGATATGAGAGATCGATGGAATTTTGTGTTAGGCAAGCTGAAATTGCTAGGCCAGAAGGACCGGCACCTACAATTACTACAATAGTGGATTCTTGCATATTGTTGTTGTTGGTGATCTACAATCTAAGTATCTTTGATATTTTTAAGCCAACAAGAAGTTGTAGAATATATGATCACGCATAAAACCTTAAGAACATATAATGATGAATGAATGAAACACAATTTTTTTCCCGTGACATTTTTGTTTGATTTTACATTCACTGAATTAATAAATTTTTCTTATTTAAAAAACTTCTATAAAAAAATTCTTTAAAAGTACATTATTCTATATAAAAATTCTTTGATAAAGTGTATCATTCATGTTAAAAATGTATAAAAAAGTGACAATGTTTCATGCATTGTTTCTATATTATTCAATTTATGTTGGTCTAAATACATATAATTTAAATTATCTGATTATACTAAAAATATTATGTTGTAGTTGATATATATATATATATATATATAAATTTATGGGGTATATTTAGTGAGAATGTCTTTTTTATATGAGAGTAGTGAGAATACTTGTCAACCATTTGATCAAAATTTATTGGATGAGATTGAAATGACTATGGTGATTCATACAACACGGGTTTTGTGCATACAACGAAGTTCCATAAATTTATCAGATAAATAATGAAATTCTCATAACCTAAAGACAATAGCCTAGTACATTAGTTCCATGAAAGAAATACAATGTAGAACAAAATAGTAACTCATAAGTTAATAATTTATTCGACATAATACTTCATTGCTTTCTTTACTCTTTGGACATGTTTATCTGAAATCAAACATGCCAGGTGTGAAACAGTCACTTCGTCTCAGTGAGTTTACTATCAATTGTAGCCATAAGGTTTTGGGATATAAATCCCTCTCAGCTAATTATTAGCATGTTTTCAATAGTTATACTCCCTTCGTCCCATTTTATAAGAGTTAGTTTTACTAAATTACACTATTCATTTATCCTGGGACACTCCAAAGTGAACGAGACTCAAAGGTCTGGCTCTACCATTGCCGATATGAATGTAGATCGACACAAAGCAATCATTCCCAATTTTCAAACTCCAAATTCCTAATAATATGCGGGAATCCATAGAATAACCCCCTAAGTGGAACATCTTGTCTCCTAGGTTAGTTATTTTCCTCAATAGAATCTTTCATCTTCGTTACTATGATCAACTTTCTAATATAAGATTCACATTCGAAGTTTGTAGTTAGACTCATTAAATGAGTCCTACAATAAAGGGAAAACTTATTCAATTTCAACTTACCTAAGTTCTAAGTCTTAATTTAATTCTAATATGGTATTATGAGATTAATCATGATATTTTATTTATTTCTTCTTGAGGATCATAGCTTGTTAGAAAGTTTTTAAATAATTTTCATGCATTAGCAAAGTCAATTTTGTGTTAAAAAAAGACCAAAAATTAAGTTGAAAACCATTTTTAATTAGTAAATTATACACTAACTCAATTAGCAATTGTACCGGCTCGAAATTCACTTTCAGAGCTTTTTGCATCGGTTCATTCAATTAATGGTGCAAAAAGTAGATTTATACAAGCAGAAGTGAACTTGAAGCGGTTCAAAGACTGTTTTGCAGAAAAACGTGATTGAAACTCATCAATCAATATCAAAACAACACATGCAAGGATTATAATCATTATATTGGATAGAGTGGAAGGTTTTACATCCAATAATTCGGTCAAACCCTTACTTAATCTAGTTTTTCAATTTAAATTCCAAATACCCATGGTAATTGAAACTCTAAACCAATAACTTTGGTTAAATGGTGGAAACTTGATGAACTCCTCACACTCCTTCTTTAAGCCCTTTACTTCGTTTGCTCTTCCACTTTCAGCTTATAATCCATTCAATAATACCCATTATTTTTATCTCACAGATTTGATTGGAAGAGGAATCTAGCATATGCATCCCTTACATGAATATTGAACAATTTGGGGTTATTAGAGAGACGTTTGAGCGTGGGGAGAAATGAAGAGTATATAGGAATCAAAATTCTTACCTTGCTCCTTGATAACATGATAGGTTATAGTTTTGCATGCACAATTTTGTAGGGTTTGGAAGTAACAAGCGCTATGTGAAGAGTGAAAGAGAGTTGTGGGCGGCGATGGTGTACGAAGAGAGATAAAGAGGGGTGAGGAATGGTTTGGTTAATGTCTCATTTGTTTAGGTATATTATTCTTATTTAAAAACAGTTACCAAAAGCTATAAGCTATCTTATTGACCTTTCCAAACAATGCCTTAATTCTTTCTCACTACAACAACTCCCTTTAATAATTAATGTGGGATATTACAAAACACATCTAATTTTTATCCAATAAGCTAGTGTTACAAAACACAGCTATAGTACTTATTGTAACTAGATAGCACACTACAATTATCCGTAATTCAATTTTTAATCCTACGTTTAATAACCCACGTAGAAATCGAAGGAAAAAAAGTTTATTCTTAAATGGATAATATTCATTTATTACGTAAATTGAGAGATTGGTTGATGTCCTCTGCAATTAACTCAGCATCCACTTTGACTCCAAACAAGCCTCTCCTTGCTAGTCCGACACAATACAATCCATGATCCCCCTTCCAATGCTTCGGAAAAGCATTTTTCGGCATCCCTTTATCATTAAGAGCATATTTGTAATCCTTCAAAAAAGACATATATCAAACAATAATTGGTTAATTAAGAATTAAAAGGAGTATGAGAAATAAAGATCAAAGGATAAAAAGAGCAATATTGCACAAATATGAAATGTAAAATGTATATTGTTGGAAGGTGGTCGATTTCTATCCCTTAATGTTATTTATAACATATACCTTAAGCCATTCATTAGCTACGCTTTTGTAACCAGTAGCAACAATAATAGCATCAAAATCTTCTTCCATGTTGTTTCCAAAGACAACTTTCTTCTTCTGGATTTTCGTTATGTCTGAAGGAACAACCTGTTACATCAAAATTACAAGTTATTTCATATGAGTACCTTAATTTTTTATAAAACGGAAAAATTTAATGATACGACTCAAACCCAAGCACGGGACGAACTTGGAAATAATACCTTAATATTATATTGATTAAAAGTATTACTTCAATATTATATACAAAATTATAATTTTATGTAAAGGAATATGTTAAGAATATTGATAATTAGCCATAAGCTTCCATTAGTTAGTTAGAGGTTCAATTAGTTTGTTATTAGGTAGTTAGTTACACTACAAGAAATTTGTCTTTTAGCCACAGCCAAAATCCGTGGGTAAAGGGCAAAAAGCCGTGGGTATAGACCAAAAGCGCTACACCAACAGCCGTTTTGTTCCGTGGACTTTAAATCGATGTACCTATGGAAATTCTCCGTCGCTATTGAGCTATACCCACGGCCATTGACACCCATTGTATTGTTTTACCCACAACTGTTTCCGTTGGTAAAAGTTTGGCACAACTTTTTTTTTATATTTTTTATTAATTAAATTTTGCCACTATATTTTTTTTGTACCACGCACTATATATATTGGAAAAGGATAAAACATCAACTATAATTATGAAACAAAATAAAATGAGACTTTTTATTATATTAAAAAACTAACAAGTATTACAACTTACAAGTATCTTAAAACTAACTTTAGACTAAGACCCTATAATGCATTTAAAAACATATAAAGAAATCATATCATGTCCACTAAATTTCAAATTTACTCCATCAGAATATACTTGGCTTCTAATCTTCCTCTCTTCCATCTTTATAAGTATCTGGATTTGACCAATTCATTTGGTGAAGAGCACTAGAAAGTATCTTGAACCTATTGAAAATAAAAGATTACAAGTTAGATCTTTACTACCTCAATAATTAAAGAATCTTTCTTTTTGAAGTTTCTCATGAATATGAGCATATCAATAATTTGTGCTACATATATGTTGAAGCAATTTTACAACCAGATATAAGCAGACATTCAACACCATCATATAAAAAATAGTTAATTGGATTTGAAGACATAAATAGTATGAGTGATGGTAATTATTAGGGAATCCATTTAAAAGAGTGGAAAGCAAAAGATTCTAGTGATGTGAGTATGCAAATAAAAATAATTAAGTAGAATTGATAAAAGGGCACTAAACCAACATGGACACAAACACATTAGATATTCACCAGATCATATGGCCATCTTATTAATAAACTTGTTGTCATTTGTGGAATTACACACAAGATGAAATCAAAGCCTATAATAATATTTGCATTAATACTTTGATTAGTGTAGAGACATCAGCTCCGTGATAGTTCAAAGCCTATAATAATCATCCTGGCATGTTAACCAAACAATAATTTAAACCACTAGAAACAAACCAAAATCACTAAAGTACACATGATCGATTACTATCCAAAGTTTTGTTTTTCTAGGATGACAAAATCCGCATAGATATTAGGAACATAATTTGCATGAAGAAATAACTATACTATTATAGGCTTGAAAATCATTTTAAAGACAATATTACCAACAAAGAAAAGTACAGCTAGTTAAATCATTGGAATTTTGATGTAGAATGAATATTCAACGGAGTCTGAAAATACGTCAGAAACTCTTACCAAATCAGTCGCAGATCAATATGTCGAGCATAATATCGTTCCACCATCACTCATTGAAATTCGGTAACATGTGACAGAAAGTAAGCTGAAGATGACAACATAGAATGGTTTGTAAAGAGCACATAATACATATACCAGAACAATAAAAAAATTGAAGCTTTATGGTTTCACTAATCCATGACTGAAATCTATGTTAAAAAAACAGAATTTATTAATCAGAACAGCACCAACCTCGATGAACCCAAAGCCAATTGATAGCACACAAAGAAGAGGCTGATTAGGAAAATCAATATTGCCTTCCCCCGCCATCCAATAATGTGTTCTACAACAAACTCATCAAAAAGTGTTTCCTGAAAAACATATCATAATAAATAACCTCCGTGTTAGATACCAACATGATGAAGCAAAGATCAACGAGATATTTTAGGCAATGCTCTCAAAAATAATTTAGCAGCAATTAGGTATTTTGTATCTCAAATACAACCCTGAACTGCAATGAAATAATTCCAACCAATTCAAAGTTAAATCATAAGAATCAAACTAAATTATCAACCGATACTTCATGAACAATCATCATCCTGTTTCTGTGAAGAGATTATTAAGATTAAATTTTAGTTCACTTTCATTCACTTGCTGCAAACATAATAACTAATGAAAAAATAAATCATCAGAAGACTGACTAGAAACTAAACACAATGAAAAGTTAAAGCCATATTCATTTTATATACCTTGTTCATTCATGTATCTGGTTGTTCAACGGATTCACCCCTCCCTTTACACCAATTCAAGCCAGCAGAGCAATTAACAAATCTTCAAATCAAACACATATCAAACCTTCAAATGATATTTGTTTGAAAAATTCATCACACATATCAACCACCAATAAGGGTAAAAATCAAACAACAAAAACTAACCAACTTGTAAAATCATGGAAATTGGGGTTTTTTTTTTTACATTATGGGCTGAATCACTGGAAAACTCAAAATCCTACCTTTTAATCTTCAAATTGATGGGGTTGCAATTACAAACATAACCAAATCTAGGATTCAAGGATGAAAATAATTATATATCATACACAACAAAATAAATACATGTTTAAGAATGAAAAACACGTAGAAAATAGAAATACCTACTTTCATAGGGTTCAAGAATGAAGATGGAAAACCTGTTGCAGTGAGAATGTTATGGGTCCATTAGAGAATTACTCACAACGAGTAGAGATGGAAGAGGAACGATACAGGGTGAGGGTGGTGCTCACAATACAGACGACTGACTGGGACACCCTAATGCTCGCGGCGATGACGAAATTGAAGTTGGAGACAGAGTGAGACGAAGGATAATGGATGGAGAGAGTCATGACGGAAGTGATGGAAGAGATAACACAAAACCACGATGGGTTCTAATGAGATTAGGGTTTGTGAGTGATTTAATTTTTCAACTTGGGAAGGGAGGAATGAAAGGCAAAACTTAAAAACATAAGTTTTTTTCAATTTGGGAATGAGGGTATGTTGCCGCGCGAGTCAATTTGTGGCAAGCGTAAAAAAAAAATTGTCAATCCTATACCCACGGTTTTTTCATTCTATACCCATGATTTGAACAGCCGTAACTAAAAGCAGCCGTGGCTATATGGCATTTTTCTTGTAGTGTTAGTTAAGCCTCTAAGAGCTCTATATAAGAGCACCAATTGTACTCTTTTCCATTATCTTTTATCAAATATGAATCCATATGATTTCTACTATCTTGAAGATTTTCTAAAGTTTTCTCCATTTTCTCCAAACCATGGAAATCTTAACATGGTATCATCGCAGCCTTGGTTTCGATCCACTTCCGCCATTGTATCGGTGCCGGAAAATTCATCTGCCGCTTATCACAAAGAAATTTACACCGTGCTTTTCGATCCACCTTCTTTTCTATTGGTCCATTCCATCATTTCTCACTTGTGGAAGAAATCCAAGATTGAGAAGCCATTTTTGCCTCTTCCACCACGGCCAGCATCGGTTGATGTTCCTTTGATCGATTCAATTCCAGAGGTTAAGGGGGAGATTTCATCATTGTCTACCTCTGTTTTTGAATCAAACACAGAAAACCATTGCTGCAATTTCAGGTTTGGTAATTTTCAATATGAAATTGTTCCGATCAAGTTGATCAATGCCGTTAAACCACAGATTGAAGGATGCACGATCAAGTTTGGGGAAATTTCGTGTTCACTATCACTCACCTACTTCAAAGAACATACAAGGGAGGTTAATCTTGAACCAGCGATCGTGGAGAAACCAAACGATTTCGTCAAATTCGATCTAGCGAATCTTGAAACGGCAAACACAACCGAAAATCGTTCAATATCGGAAATCCCCTTTTCTTGCTTTGAAAATTACTGCAATGCCGTTTCCGCCATCAGGTTCTTTAAATTCAGTTTATGCATTGATGAGTTTGCAAAGTTTTATTCTGATATGCTTATACAATCACTGGAGAAGACGGTTGTATGCACCACCACCGTCATGGTAAAATTTCCTCTCAATTCATCCGCTTTTAGATTTGATCCCGGTGGAATTATGTCACTGATTTGCAGTGCCGCTATTATGCTCTCTTTTCTGTATTTTTTGATGAATAATTTTGTATGGTGTTGCTGTGGTAATAATGCATTTTTGCAAAGAAAGAAACCAAATAGCAAGGTCCTTGTTTTGTTTTGAAAATGATGAGTATTGGCGTTCTTAAGATACAACCATTTTGGGGTTGATTTTCTGCAGCTAAGAAGGTTGATGTTGATGCAATTTCCATAATTGTGAAAATTGCTATTGATGTTGTTCTTGTCATTTTCTGTTTGTATTTTTTGTTTTCCAAACTCATACTAAGAGTTCTCTTACTATGAGTTTGAGGGTGCCTATTACAATATAGAATGTTATTCTACAACATTGTTCAAGCTTGGTTCTGAAGGTTTAGATTCTGAAGCTTTATCAGGTTCTAAATGTATTAGGTTCTGAATAGCTTTATCAGGTTCTAAATTTATTAGGTTCTGAATGTTTTCTTTGTTTAAACCATAAGATTGAACCTAAATGGGAGGATCCTATATGTGCTAATGGTGGAATAATGGTAGTTATGTGTATGATAAATTTTGCGTAATGTGTTTGGTTGCTTATGGCCTCATTGCATCATGCTGAAAGTTTGATAGCCACAAAATAAGGAATTGGATTTGGAAGTTATTTTGTTGTATTGTGATTGTCTCTATTGTTGTTACAACTGTGGAAGATCTCTGGCATTGTTATTAAGTTTGGACATCATTGTTATTTCTCCCTTGGATCAGATTGGTTTTCATCTTACTTGTTAAAGTTAGTCAAGATTGGTATCTTTTGTTTCATATATAAAGGGTGATTCATGAAGTTGGATGAATATGTTCCTAAGGTACTCAAAGATACATCAGATCAAGTCCTCACTCCATTTTACTGCATACTGGTTCAAATGGAGATACACTAATGAGAGAAATTCTTAGATTGGCAAATTCCTTTATTTTGTTTGGTCACATGAAGTGTCATTCATATAACATCAGAAATTGAACTGCTATATGTTTGTTGATGTTGCAATTACTATAATTGAAGAAGTTGTTAGTAGCTCATCATTGAGAATATGTTTGGAGCTATTGTTACAAGGGGATAGTCATTTTCAGTGGCTGCTTATGGGCATTGGATGAATGATGCATCGTATGAAGTTTCTTTGGCAATGTTATAGCAAGGTTCTGAGTTCTATTTGATCAAAGAATTCTTGTGAAAGCTTCTGTGCTAGTGTTGCTTGCAGCAATGCAATTTCATATTGCATTTTCACACATCAAGTTTGAAATGCATTGTAATTCAAACTCAAATTGGAAAATTCTCCAATGTTGAGTTTGAGGGAGGATGTTAAGAATATTGATAATTATCCATAAGCTTCCATTAGTTAGTTAGAGGTTCAATTAGTTTGTTATTTGGTAGTTAGTTAGTTAAGCCTCTAAGAGCTCTATATAAGAGCACCAATTGTACTTTTTTCCATTATCTTTTATCAAATATGAATCCATATGATTTCTACTATCTTGAAGATTTTCTAAAGTTTTCTCCATTTTCTCCAAACCATGGAAATCTTAACAGAATAATATGAAATTCTTGGTTAATTAGTTTTGCACACAAATAAAGTACTATCAACTAATCAATTCACCTTTATAGCTCCCTCCTTAATCTTTCCAATGGTTCCAACATCAATAACTGCAGACTTTCCTGTAATATTTTTGAGATGTAAAGGTCCCTCTTTGGAACGATAAATACCATACTTAGACAGATCATCATATTTTAGTTTTACCAAAAAAGTGATGACTATATCCACAACATTAATCGGCGTATAGTTCACCATTTGCATCCCTTGACGAATCAATTCTTTAGTGAAGACATGAAACTGCAAAAATAAATAAATTAAACAATAAATATTATAATACACGATATCGATATATATATATATATATGGGGAGGGATCAAATTTTCCTAGTGTAACATTTGTGTAATGTTACACTAGATTCTTTTAACCTAAATAATATTATCGTATGGGAAGTGTAAGTTAAAAAAATGTACCTGACTTCGAATGACGATGGAAGGGATAACACCCCAATTATGGAGGTCATAAGCAATCTTCATTCCCGAGTTACCGCAACCAACTACCAAAACGTTTTTTGATTTATATTTTGAACCCGATTTGTAGTATTTGGAGTGTACCACCTCTCCTTCAAAAGTTCCTAGTCCAGGCACATTAGGAATATAACCTTCGCTATTTTCACCGATGGCGATCACAAGATAATTTGACTCATAAACTACAAATGTGTCTTCTCGCGCGTTCTTTGCTTCAACCCTCCATTTGTTACTAACCTCATCATACTCAGCAGACACAACCACATGACAATATCGAGGTTTTATATTGAAATGTTCTACATACTTGTCTATGTATTGAAGAAATTGGTCTTTGGATAGGTAGGTTGGGCCTGAGGGTGGGTGAGGCAAGAGAGGTAAAGAGCAAAACTCACTAGCCAAATGGAGGTTTAAACGATCATAAGCATTTTTTCTCCAAAAAGAAGCACAACAATCTTCTTTTTCGAGTATGATATGAGAGTTGAAATTTTGTGTTAGACAAGCTGAAATTGCTAGGCCAGAAGGACCGGCACCTACAATTACAACAGTGGATTCTTGCATATTGTTGTTATTGGTGATCTACGATCTAAGTATCTTTGATATTTTTAAGCCAACAAGAAGTTGTAGAATTTATAATCACGCATAAAACCTTAAGAACCTATAATGATGCATGAATGAAACACAATTTTTTTCCCGTGACATTTTTGTTTGATTTTACATTCACTGAATTAATAAATTTTTCTTATTTAAAAAACTTCTATAAAAAATTTCTTTAAAAGTACGTTATTCTATATAAAAATTCTTTGATAAAGTGTATCATTCATGTTAAAAATGTATAAAAAAGTGACAATGTTTCATGCATTGTTTCTATATTATTCAATTTATGTTGGTGTAAATACATATAATTTAAATTATCTCATTATACTAAAAATATTATGTTGTAGTTGAAATATATATTTATGGGGTATATTTAGTGAGAATGTCTTTTTATATGAGAGTAGTTAGAATACTTGTCAACCATTTGATCAAAATTTATTGGCTGAGATTGAAATGACTATGGTGACTCATACAACACGGGTTTTGTGCATACAACGAAGTTCCATAAATTTATCAGATAAATAATGAAATTCTCATAACCTAAAGACAATAGCCTAGTACATTAGTTCCATGAAAGAAATACAATGTAGAACAAAATAGTAACTCATAAGTTAATAATTTATTCGACATAATACTTTATTTCTTTCTTTACTCTTTGGACATGTTTATCTGAAATCAAACATGCGAGGTGTGAAACAATCTTTTTGTCTCAGTGAGTTTACTATCTATTGTAGCCATAGGGTTTTGGGATATAAATCCCTCTCAGCTAATTATTTCATGAAGAAGATGAATGGTTTGAATCAGTGAGATCCAATAGAGGGATTCGTTTTCCATGGATGAACAGGGAAGCCAACCTTCTTGCCTGAACGAGTTGCAATCACTTGCTAGAACACGTGAAATCGAAAAATTCATATCTAAAGTATGTGAACAGTATAATTGTTAATGGTGGAGGTGTTTACTGAATAAAAGGAGTTTAATTTGACAGTTTGAGGATTGGAGGGTGTTTGAGCATCTTAATTAGAGGAGAGAGACGATGCAAAGTTAGAGAAGATGAAAAGTTATACGAGGAATATATGTGAAATTTCCAACAAAGATACGTGGCCAATGCATTTCAAGTAGATGTAATAATTGCATGTGTATGAGAAATGGAAACAATTAGAGCAATGCAAGGGCAATGATTACATGACGTCATTATAGTTGAAATTGTGAAGGAAGTAAGGACAAATTCCGAGAAGCCATGCAACCAATAACATTGATGGGGAGAAGGGCAATAGGCACGCCATACATCCATGGAAATGGAGTTGTTCGCTGGACACATGGATAGAAAGATGAGCACACATACATGATGCCAAAGGTAGTCCACGTTAGGATTGACCAATAGATGACAAAATGATGCACATCCATGAAGACACATGAGATCATAGATAAATACTGTACCGGCGGACAAAATACTGGGGTATCATTCGCCTAAGCCCAACATGCTCAATTGGACCACTCGTCCAAGTCAAAGGAGACCCAAAAAAGACTAGGTCATAGAACTAGCCCACTACTCCATATGATTACTCCACCATCACCCCACTACTTCAGATAATCTCTCAACTTCTCCCTTCAATTTTCAAGTGATTATGGTTAAAATATATTTTTTATAACAAATATACCTTTAAAATTGGCTTAATTATACTTTTGGTCCCTTATCTTTATTTTAGGTTTCAAATTGGTCCCTTCCGTCAATTTTTTAACTATTTCCGTTAAATTTGGACACATGGCAAATTAATTTGGACACGTGGCACACTTGGACAGATGACACGTGTCCAAATTTAACGGTAACAATAAAAGAATTAATGGAAGGGACCAACTTGAAACTTAAAAAAAATATAAGGGGCCAACTTAAAACTTTTAAAAGAAAATGGACCAACTAGAAACCTAAAATAAAGATAAAGGACCAAAAGTGTAATTAAGCCTTTAAAATTTTATCAAATTGAATTATCAAAAAAATGAAAGAAGTTATAAGATTGCTCAAGCAAAATTTTAAAAAATAACACGGATATAGTTTAATATTTAAGTCCGTAAGTCATAACTTAACTGACAAAAAAATGCATAAATTGTTGAGCCGGACGTTCGAACTTCCTCTCTCTCACTTATGTGTATGAATTATGATGACTTTATCATTTTGTCTATGTACAAAAAAATTTTACCCCCTAATCTAGGGTCCTGGATCCGCCACTGTTCGTCCAAGTCAAAAGAGGCCCAAAAAAACTAGGTTATAGAACTAGGTCACCACTCCCTATGATTACTCCACCATCACCCCACGAATTCAGATAATCACTCAACTTCTCCCTCAATTATCTCCCACGACACTCCTATATATAAAGCATGACAAACATCAAGAAGAGAGGACACATTCATTCTTTCACAAAACACAAATAAAACACAATATCAGTGCCTAGTACTCTACTAGCCTGAGATTAAATATATACTCCTAACTTCCATGCAGGAACACATACATACATGAAAGAGGGATGCATGGAGAGACTCACTTGCTAGTTCGCCATTTGTCAATTGATAATTGAATAAGGGACCAATGTTACACATGTTAAGAGGTGATTGGTTTGATGACATTAGACATTAGGGTCTCAATAGGGAACATAGAGTTTTGAAGGGACATTAGGGATTACATTCTCAACTTTTTTTTTTACAACTGAGAAGATGATTGATTCCAAGACCTCATGCATACTATATAAATCTCTCACCACTAGACTAAACCTAGTGGCTTAAGATTCTCAACATTTTTAGTAAAAAAAACATTCTCAACTTTTAGTGTAATAGAAAGATGATATATGTTTATATATTTTGCAAATTAAAATAAATGTGAAAGCGACAAAATAATGAATCTGAAAAGGAAAAAAATTAAATTTGTTAAAATAAATTATGATAAAATTTAAAAATAATACAATTTAACACAATTGTTACACATTTTTTGATAGAAAAAATATATTTTTTAAAACTTTTAAAAAATCTATAATACAATTTAACACAATTGTTACACATTTTTAGCACTTAAATTGAATAAAACATACTAATTTAACTTCAAATGAAAATTCATACATAATCATAACACTTATAATAAAATAAATAAGAGTAGCAAATTTCCACAAAACACATAAGTTCCATGACCGAGTTGGGTACACGGGTAGATGGGTTCAAAAATTCAAATCCATTACCTGAACCGATTACTTGTGGTTATGGTGGATTGGACTGGGTTCTACCCGCAAATAAACGGATTCGGGTAAATAATGGATTGAGTTAGATTGGCTTCGCGGATTCGCGGGTTGACCCGCACCCATGAACACCCCTATTTTTTATATATATAATTTAATTGTTGTGCACTGTCGGTGTAATACTTTTTTACACATACATCCAATAATATACCAACACATCATGTATTGTGTTTAAAAACAAATGATGTGTCACATTCATGAAATGATGTGGCAACACATCATTGGATGCATGTGTAAAAATCTTTTACACTGACGGTGCACAACAATTAAACTCTATATATATATATATATATATATATATATATATATATAATTTTGTTGAGAAAGATATATGCTAAATAGAAGCAATAAGATAGTTCATTTGAAATTTAGTAGTTAATGAAATGCAGTAAGTTTGTTTGATTAAAAAAAAAAAGATAGTTCCTTTGAAAAAGAAATAAATATTTATTGAGAGATTCATGTTAAATTAAATTACTTCCTCTGTTCCTTTTTATTTGTCGTTTTAGAAAATTTATTACAAATTAAGAAAGTGTATTTTTATACCTTATCTTTCTATTATAGCCTAATTTTATTTTATTTTTTGAAATATATTATGTACAAGAAAATAGGAAGAAAAAAAAAATAGGAACAAAACAAAAACAAGAAGAATATTATATAAAAAACTTTAGTTAAAAAAAAATACAATAACAATTATATAGAATTTAATCAATAAAGAAAATAAGAAGGACGGTATAATAGACAAAATATAATTTTAAACGGGTCCGGTTTTGGTGCATAAGCCCAAGCTTATGCACCGTCCATAAGCTACAGTAAACTGCTTAATACACCCCCACTTCGTTCATACACCCCAATGTCCTTACTTCCTACACCCTATCTCATTTCTTCCTACACCCCCTCTACTCACATCATCATTTTCTGATTTCACAAAACCATTTCCACGACAACACGGTTTCCGTATCCACCTATCGTTCGTGAATCATCATTCGCCGTCGCCGGACATAATCATCGCCGCCGCCATCGTTCATCATCACAAACATCAGAAACTACTTCCATCACAAACCCTTCGCCATCAGATTTTGAGTTTGAATCTCTCGCCACCGTCAATTGCATCTCTCGCCACTGTCAATTGCAAACCTCGCCGTAACCGCCACCGTCATCGTCTTCCAAATTTCACCATCACTTCCAACCTCGCCGTAACCTCGCCATCGCCAAAATCAAAAACAGTTTCCAAATCCATCACCATCGCGATCGCAATCGCAATCACCATCGCCATCGCCATCTTCTTCAACATCACCAGTTCACTGAAATCATCGTTTACATCACCACGGATTGTTTACATCGTCAATCATCGTTTACATCTATCGTTTACATCTTCAATCATCGTTTACATCTTCAACATCATCGTTTACTAAAATCATCAGTTCATCTCGTGAATCTCTCGCCTTCGTCGAGTTCATCTTCAACACTGATTGTCTTTCATCACTGATTGTCGTTCATCCAGTTCATCTTCAACATCATCATTCACCAGTTCATCATCATTCACCAGTTCTTCATCATCTTCAACACTGATTGTCTTTCATCACCATTAATCAACAATGGTTAAAAGGAAACAGGTAAATTAATTTAGTCTTGTTTAAGAATTAGGTTTCACCATTGATTTTGTTCACTGAATGTTGTTTCTGATTTTGAATGCTTGCTTGAATACTTTGATTGAAATGTATATTTCTGGTTTTTGATTTTGAGTTTGAATCTCATATGGATGAATGTTGTTTTTGCCTGAAACCATTAAGCAAGTATTATGGTTTCAGTGTATATTTCACTTTTTTTAGATGTTTTGGATGTACTAAATGGTTTCGTATAATTACATTTTGGGAATTAGGTTTGATTATTTTGGAATTGTGGATTATTACTCATATGTGTATATGTTTGAACGTTTGAACTTTTGGTTTGATTATTTTTTTAGATGTTTGATTATAACTTGAATGGTTTCCACATTTGACGAAGAAGATTAATGGTGTGTTCAGCTTATTCAATTTTAAAACCATGTCAAACCCTTTTCTAGCTTGCTTATTTGACTTATTTTGTGCATTATGTGAGGGATGGAAGAACACCATGAAAATATAGGCAGTAAATGTGTTCATAGAAGCTTTTAATGGCTCTGTTTCTGGTGTAGGCTTTGGTATAATAGCAACAAAGTTTTGACTAAATTCTAATTATCTTTGGCTTTGTTATATTTGTTGAAGCGGCTTTATTGCCAACTAACCTAATTGCATACATAAGGTTGAATTTTCTTGATTTTCATCTTTATTTTGTGATCATTATGATGCTTGTTGATCTATTTCTTTCTGTTACATATCCTCCTTTGATTATCTGATTCTTATGTTATGCATTTGCATTTTATTTTGGTTAACCAAGCTTTGATCAATTGTCATTTTTTTTTTGTTGGTAATTTGAGAGAGAAATGGCTAACTGTTAAACAGAAAAGAGGGGTAATTAGATCTTAATATTCAACTTTGAACCAACAAATCAAGTTGATCATCTATATTATAGTTTCGATTTCTTCATGTTTTTCTTCTTTATGACAGTTCTTAGTATTTGATTGCTAAGCTCAGATCAAGGATTAGGGAATAGCTCTTATCCAGTGCATTACCATCACAAATTCACAATCATAGATATTTACTCTTAGATAGTTTTATGGAAGAAAATCGGATTTTGGAACGTTAAACCTGTTAGGCTTGGATTGAGGACATTTTAATTTTAGTGGATGATCAATTATTTTATGAACTCTTTGCAGCGATTTATATGCAGATAATTTCAATCTGGTTATGCTATATCCTATTAAGTTTTACACTTTGATTCTGGTATGGTACTTTGATTTTGTTTTTGATTTTGATTCTGATATGCATGGATTCTGTTATTCTACTATCATTGTGATTTATATTCTGATATGCATGGATTTTGTTTTTGATTTTGATTTTGATTTAGCATTATGTTTTGTCTGAAACCATTAATCAGGTATTTTGGTTTCACATTATTCTTATATTCTACTTTGATTTTGATTCTGATATGCTACAAGCTTGTATTAATTCTAGTTAAAACGAAACTGAATGTTGTTTCTGATTTTGCATGCTTGAATATTTGAATGCAAATAATTTGATAATTTGATAATCACTTTCAAGGTGTAGGTTGTGTATATCGTCTAAGCACCTATTTTAATTGATTTATTTGAACTTATCTATTCATATAAATAATTGTGAAACTATTTGAGAGAACTTATGAAAACAACTTTTGACGTATTCATAAGCTCTTTTTAACTTCATAAGTTCTCTCTAAAATAGTTTATAAGAACAGTTTATTTATATAGCTTGATTATACAAAAACAATTCAACTACATTTTATCTTTTGTTATAGAAATAACGTATCCATAAGTGTTTATTCTATAGCATTTATGCTATAAACTTATCCAAAAAGAGCTGACTTCAAGATATATTGATAATTTACATAACTTGTGCAAATAATTTGAAAGTAATCACTTGTGTCATTGTCGCATTGGACACCTAGTCTGAAATGATGATGTTACATAGCATTTGAACACTTGCATCTGTTTATTTTCAGTGTATAAACTTGATTTCCAAACTTGATTTGTTCTTAAAACTTGATTTCCATGGTTCAGATGTCTTGTCCTGAATGTGAGAGAATTGTTGCTCTGTTTATTTCAGTAGTTTATACACTGAAACCGTTACTCTTGGTAAATGGTTTCAGTGTATAACTTGCTGAAACCATAAAACCATACTTATGGTTTCAATGTTTTATTTCTCTTTTTTTAGGTGTTTTGGATGTACTAAATGGTTTCCTAATTATATTTTGGGAATTAGGTTTGATTATTTTGGAATTGTGGATTATTACTCATATGTGTATATGTTTGAACTTTTGTATACTTGAATGGTTTCCACATTTGAGGAAGAAGATTAATGGTGTGTTCAGCTTATTCAATTTTAGAACCATGTCAAACCCTTTTCTACTGTTAGCTTCTGTTTTGGCTAAGTACTACTGTTAGATACATTTTGATTTAATTGCAGTAGTTGCAATTTAACAATTTTGTTCAATTAAGAGTTATGGAATGGTGCCACACTTCTGTTTGATACATTTTGATTTAATTGCAGTAGTTGCAATTTTGTTCAATTAGAATGAAATAGAATTCACCTGTTATACACTCTAGTATTCAGTACTACATTTTGCTTTTTTCTGCTATGTTTTGTGTTCTTTTTTAAGTTGAATGAGAGTTTTAATGATTGTGTGCTGCCATCACAGTTTTACAAGCTTTAAATATTTCGCACTTATGAAGGACCTTGTTGTAGTTCCATGTTTTCTTTATTGTTAATCAGGAGATGCAGCTGTTTGCATTTTACATTTTAGTTATGTCCTTGCTTGATTTGATATTTTAGTTACATGCAGTTGTTTCTGTTTTTTATGATACTTACAGTTTTACCAATAGTGCATACTTACAGTTTTGAAACAGGTTCAAAATCTAATGATTTTTGTTTCTGTAATTTTGCTCTATGGAAAACTTGATTTGTTCTTAAAAATTGATTTCCATGCTTCAGATGTCTAGTACTGAATGTGAGAGAAGTGTTGAAACTCTTGCATCTGTTTATTTTCAGTGTATAAAACTTGATTTCCATGCTTCAGATGTATAGTCCTGAATGTGAGAGAATTGTTGCTCTGTTTATTTCAGTAGTTTATACACTGAAACCATTACTCTTGGTAAATGGTTTCAGTGTATAACTTGCTGAAACCATAAAACGATACTTATGGTTTCAATGTAATATTTCTGTTTTTTAATGTGTTTTGTATATGTTTTGTATACTTATGGGATTATAATGGTTTCAATCAATGCAGGTTGACGAGTCAGGACCAAGTTTCAGCCTTGGCCTATCACAATCCTCATCTTCGCGTAGTTCCCGACAACAAAAGGGAAAAATGCAAGATGCAAAGGCAACAGAAAATAGGCAGAGAAAAAATGAAGAAAGTAGTTCAGATGACAACCAACATCGAAAGGGGGATATTTTGAAGAAACCTACAGAGCATGAACATAGGTTAAGACACAAGTGTAGCATCCCTAAAGTGTACGAAACTATGCAATCAATCCATAAAAAAGGAACAAAAGAGAGGATAATTGAAGTATTGCAAGAATCCGGGTTTGGAGGTATGTTGCACATCTGCAACTGGTCAAGAATGCACACATTCTTTGTGGATTGGGTCGTAAACAAGTTTGATAAAGATAACATGTGCATCAGACTCTCGAATACAAAAGTGCTTGAGTTGAAAGAAGACGATGTCCACCGTGTATACTCTCTCCCAATGGTTGGAAAAACAATAAACACTGCTCATTGCTCAGACGCGGCAATAAATAGGCTGAGAAAAAATGCAAGATGCAAAGGCAACAGAAAATAGGCAGAGAAAAAATGAAGAAAGTAGTTCAGATGACAACCAACATCGAAAGGGGGATATTTTGAAGAAACCTACAGAGCATGAACATAGGTTAAGACACAAGTGTAGCATCCCTAAAGTGTACGAAACTATGCAATCAATCCATAAAAAAGGAACAAAAGAGAGGATAATTGAAGTATTGCAAGAATCCGGGTTTGGAGGTATGTTGCACATCTGCAACTGGTCAAGAATGCACACATTCTTTGTGGATTGGGTCGTAAACAAGTTTGATAAAGATAACATGTGCATCAGACTCTCGAATACAAAAGTGCTTGAGTTGAAAGAAGACGATGTCCACCGTGTATACTCTCTCCCAATGGTTGGAAAAACAATAAACACTGCTCATTGCTCAGACGCGGCAATAAATAGGCTGAGGAGGGAATTAGGACTGAATGAGAATGGTTCTCAATATGTTAAGTTGCCCGAATTGGAGAGAGTGTTGAAGACTATTGAGGAGCCAACCACTTGGGTGAAGGGGGCAATATGTTTCATAATTCATAACTTATTGTGCCCCACTAACCATAGTGATGTGTCTCTTCAATATGCGCATATATTGGAAGATCCAGCTGGGGTTTCATCATATAATTGGTGTGGATATGTCTTGAATTATATGAAAGAAGGACTGCAAAGTCCAGGCGTTGCAAACCCGCTTGCAGACTTCCACTTCTTATTGGTAAAAATTCTAATCATTACTCTTGACTTTAGTCTTGATAAATGATTTCACTAAGTTACACACTGAAACCATTAGTCTTGATAAATGGTTTCAGTGTATAACTTAGTGAAACCATAAAACCATACTTATGGTTTCAATGTTATGATTTTATATGTTTAGGTGTTTTCTATAGTGAATGTGTTCTGTGTTTTGTTAAATGGTTTCAATAGTTTATACACTGAAACCATTAGTCTTGATAAATGGTTTCACTGTATAACTTAGTGAAACCATAAAACTATACTTATGGTTTCAATGTTATATATCTCTTATTTTTAGGTGTATGTTTTGTTTTCCTGATATGTATGTTTTGTTTTTATTCTGCAGATTAACTATTTGGATAAAATGGGGAAGAGAAGCCCATTTTTAACTGGAAAATACAAGCACCCATCACTTCGGGATTGGGATGTAAAGATGGCAAATCAAGACCTTCAAAAGGTTTATGATGTCATGGGTCTTGAACATGGTTTGACAGCTGGTGTCACACAGCTGAATACCACTGATGAACGGCCATTTGTACTGTGTTTTGATCCTAATACATGTCCACTATCTGAGGTGAGAGAAACCATTAATATTGTGCATGAAACCATTATAATTAAATGTATTTGGTTGTCTACTTCTAAATTGAACAAGAATTGATTAAATTGTGCTCTGTAGATGAGTCTTTGCTTCTGCAAATTCACCTTGATCTACTTTCTCTAATAATAATTAAACTTATATGTGCTTTGTATATGTGTCTTTGCTTCTGAAAATTCATCTGGATCTGATTATGGTCTCTAATAACAATTGCAGGCAGAAATGCACCTCAAACATTGTAGGGCATGTATACAAATCTACAGTACAAGCGCATACACCTTGGAACGAAGAATCTGTCAGGCAAAGGGAAAAACTTTGAGGTATAAATCTTCAGCCAACAAAAAAAAAAGTAGTACAAGGAGAAGATGGACAAGCTTCACAAACACCACTTTCCCCAACACAAGAAACAATCATGAAGTTTCCCGAGTATTTTCATGACGGTAAAGCTACAGATGAAATGAAGGAAGACAAAAAGGAGGAGAAATCTGATGAAATGAATGAAGAGAAAAACGATGAGAAGAAGGATGACAAAATTGAGGAGAAGAACCATGAGAAGAAGGATGAGAAAGGCGATGAGAAGAAGGATGAGAGAAAGGATGAGAAGATGAAGGATGATAAGAACAACAACAAGACTGATAAGAAGGCTGACAGAAAGGATGAGAAGATGGATGGTAAGAAGGCTGAGAAAGCGAATGAGAAAACTGAATACTTTTCAAGCAGTGAAGAAGAAGAAATTGATGGCAGGAAGTTGGAAGACTTAGTAACGGCAGCATGCAATATGGGACTTTCACCCACACAGGAAACGATCTTGAAGTTTCCTGAATTTTTTGATGTGGGTGATGGTTCAACTAAAAGGTAATAAATGACTGTATATGCCGTATTTGTTTTAATCATTTGTGTGATAAGAATGAAGAAGATTCAATTTTGCTAAATTCTAATGTGAATGTATATGACGTATTTGAATTTACAAAACCCATCTATCGCGTATTTGTGTGATATGTATTAGTAATTTTAATGTTACTAAATTATAATGTGGCCTGTTTCAGCAAGAAAGAAGATCCAAAAACTAAGACATCATCTAGACATGATCCGGTGGAGGAGCAAAAGACATCATCTAGAGATCATCCGGTGGACGAGCAGAGTTTAGAGTAAGAAGCAACCATGTTTATATATTTTGATGTCTGTTGATCTGTTATATAACTCAAACTAATAGTTATGTACTCTATTTGACAGGCCAACTCCCTTACAAACTGTGTTGCCGGATCAAGTAATAGACTTAAGTCAAGAGGTAACAATGAAGCGAAAAAGAAGCGGGAAGCATGATATCTTGGAGGATTTTACATACGTTGACCGTAGACGAGCAGTCAAAAAATCAAAGTACTTAACAAGTCCTTACGATGATGCTGTCTACGAGTCAACTGCAACTAAGTTGCAGAAAGATGTATCTACATATGCATGGAGCACTGCACTTGATAAGTAAGTGAAAATCATTTTAAAATATTGTGATTAGAATAGAAATGTTAAAGTAACTTAAATTTCTTATATATAAGGAGAAAATTCTTATATATAATTTTTTTCAATTATAATGTCTTTTGTAAACAATCAGATTGTAGTTCTTTCTAAGATTGTAGTTCTTTGTAATTGAAACAAATATACACATGACTAGCTACATATGATAGAAACAAATTAAATATACACTGAAACCATTAATATTGATAAATGGTTTCAGTATATAACTTACTGAAACCATACAAGCATACTTTTGGTTTCAATGTTATATTAACTATTTTTTTTAGGTGTTTTAATCTACGTTGATGTGTTTTGTGTTTTTCTTGAAGATACTGCATGAGAGTAATGCTTTGCTGAATCTATGTTGTTGTTGTTGGTTTCTGATTCTTCATTGACATGTTTCTAATTCACATGTTTGTAACTGAATTAAATTGCTGAGTGCTGGTTGGTTGGTTTGTTGTATCAAATTATCTGTCTGATTGAGACTATTGGTTTTAGTGTTAGTAATTAATTTGTTTCGTCCAATCATTTGAAGCTAATACACTGAAACCATTAATATTGATAAATGGTTTCAGTATATAACTTACTGAAACCATAAAAGCATATTTTTGGTTTCAATGTTATATTAACTATTTTTTTAGGTGTTTTAATCTACGTTGATGTGTTTTGTGTTTTTCTTGAAGATGCTGCTTGAGAGTAATGCTTTGCTGAATGTATGTTGTTGTTGTTGTTGTTGTTGGTTTCTGATTCTTCATTGACATGTTTCTAATTCACATGTTTGTAACTGAATTAAATTGCTGAGTGCTGGTTGGTTGGTTTGTTGTATCAAATTATCTGTCTTTTGTAATCCTTATATATAATTTAATTCAATTATATAGGGAGGAAATTCTTTACCGCTCCGGATTTCATAAGTTTTCTCTTCTACAAAGTGATTTGTGGACCCTGTAACGACCCGATTTTCATTTACTCGTTATATTATATATATGTGTATATTTATATATTGATGTGGCTTATTATTATTATTATTATTTTATTTTGTGGCGATTAATTAATTAGCGAGAGTATTAGTTAATTGAGCGAGTTTGTGAGAATTACACGTTAGTGGGCTTTTGGGCTTTGGATGCTATTGGGCCTAGTGACTAAAATTGGGGTGAGCTATAAATACCCAATGTTAGAGAGAGAAAACCATTTTATCACATTTTTGTGAGAAAGTAGAGAGAAGGAAGAGAAGAGGAGAGCTAGGGCAAGAGCATTCTTGGAGAATCAAGAGCCAGATCCGAGAATCGTCGAGCTAAGGTAAGAGAGTTAGTTTTCATAATCGCGAGTGACTCGAGAAAGGGGAGAATGTCGATTTCTCCGAACCCAAACTTTCTCCACTCATTTTCGTGGGCTTTTTGGGATGATTTTTCATAACCAAAGTGAAATCAAATGTTCATAACATGTTTAATATACTCTTAACTAATAGTATGAACGATTTTGATGGGTAAAAACGGGTATTTGTAGATGTTTGTAGAGATTTGGCGAAGTTTATGAGTTTTTAAATAAATATGGAAATCTCTTACTTTTTGGTATGAAATGTTGTAGATCTATGAATCAAACTGTCCTTTCATGTTTATATAAGTGTTATATACTTGAAAACAACATCTTTTAGTAACTGGAACTCAAAAATGAGATTTTTGATGGATTTGGACAAATTCCCGTAACAGAGCAACCAGCATGTTCTTGAGTGCTCGCCGGGGCTCGCCGGGTCTCGCCGGGCGAAATGGTTCGCCAGTTTTCGCCGGTTCTCGCCGATTTCTGCAAAATATTCTGTTTTTCCTCGCCGGGGCTCGCCGGGTCTCGCCGGGCGAAAATGTCAGGACTTAGTGATGTTTAAACAATGTTTAATGATGTTTAAACAATGTTTAATGATGTTTAAAATGTTTAAAAAATGTTTAATAATGTTTAAACAATGTTTAAGGTGCAATTACTTGTTTATAACATGGATTAATTGTATGTTTAAGAATTGTTGATGATGTTTGATTAACGATGATTGAAGTTGAGCTTTATTAATTAATAACAAATGTTAAGGATGTTTTAATTAATAATGATTTGTTGACGTTAATGAATGTATGATTTGTATATATATGAATGAAGAATATTAGAATTGTTTTATTCTAATAAAGAAGTATATTAAGGTATTGTGTTATCTTAATAAAGACGGATATCAAATTTCATTTGATAAAGAAGTATATTAAGGTATTGTGTTATCTTAATAAAGACGGATATCGAATTTTATTTGATAAAGACGGATATGGATAGTGTTCCATATCATAGAGTAAAACTTAATATTGTGTTATATTAAGTGTTTGTGGTTATACATGAATCATTCATGCATTCATGTATTGAGTAGGGATATTAGAATTTATGATTCTAATAAAGACGGATATCGAATTATATTTATTCGATTAAGACGGATATTAGAGGTGAGATACTCTAATAAAGACGATGGTACCACATGCATTAGATATGTCTAGGGTGACATAGCATGAGTTGTGGCATTAGATTGCATTAGGATTATGTGCACATTACATGGTAATTGTTATGTGACATTGTGTGGGTGACGTGGATTATATGAGTGAGTTGTATGGTTTAACATTGATTATAATTGTTATTTCAATGTGATATATTGATAATCTTATGTATGATTTAAGATTGAGAGAATATGTATGATTATATTTATGAGGGTTAGTTTATGCATGATAATATGATGAAGTGTTAAGGATATTTCTTATACTTGTATTTTGTTGGTTATGATTTACTAACTCTCTGTTTTGTGTACTTCTGGACCGTTGGGTGGTCCAGGTTTACAGGTTATGTGCTTATTTGATGCCCAAATGTTTGGTGAAGCTCCGCTCTGAGTGTGACACGGGAAAGGGTTTTATTTAGGATATAGAGTCCTTTATAAGTTAATGTATTTTAATTTGAAAAATGTATATTTTATAAGAATGATTTTGTAGACGATGTTTTAGGCTAATTAATCAATCAATTAGTTAAGTAAGTTGAAGTATGTAATACCTTAACCAAACATTTTATAAATAAATTGTGATTTTCCGTTGCGTATTTTTTTAAAAGATTTTAATAAAGGTAGAAATATTTAAATGACGGGTTTGGGTGTTACAGACCCTAAACAAGGATGAATGGGTCAATTGCTTTGTTGTAAACAGCTGGGTGAATTGCTTGAACTGGAGTCTACGTATCGGAGAAATGAAAAAGCTGGTTACCCGATATGTCAACCATGTATGCATTATATTCCATGAATATTAATAGTTTACTTACTTTTAAGTTTTTTTGGAATTGATTTTATCCATTTCATATAAACAGGAAAACTTAGAAAGACCTGGTTTATTGCAAATGGATCATGCAACTGCATTCAAAAGCTTTGTTGACAAGCTTAAATGGTTCAAATATCTGGCTTGGAAGAGAATTGACCCCACCAAACTAGAATACGTAAGTCCTTCCCCGACTATTACTGCTGTATTTCTTTTTTAATAGAGTTGTATAAACATTTTTGGTTAGAATGCACGTTAATTCTGATTTAGTACAGAATTAGAATATGTAAGTCCTTCCCCATCAACTGTATTTCATTTTTGCTTGTTGATTGGAAAGTTAATACTGAATTAGAATTAAGGTGCATTCTCCGGGAGCATTGCAATTGATTTGATGTTAGTGGTCTTGAGACTGAATTAGAATTGATGTTTTGATTAAGGTGCATTTTTGGTTGTTGTTTTGATGTTAGTGGTCTTGAGAATGAATGCTGCATATGTTAGATTATTTTCCATACATGTTAGTAAGATTATTTTCCATACATGTTAGTAATTCATTTTCTAATGAAATTAAAATGCTATGTTCTCGGCAACTAAGTGTGCCAGTTTCATCTATGCTGCATATGAATGTTTGTTTTGTTATCGTGTTTTTCATCTGTTGTGCAAAGTTTGTTGAATGGTTTCACTGTCTTATGGTTAATTAGGTTTTACTCTTGTGTCGTTGTATCATAATTTGTGTTTGTCTGCTCACTTCTGTTCCTTTTTTATATGTGCTTTGAAACAGATAATGACACCAGCACTCATTGGTAATCCAGGGAGCCATTATGTGTGCTTTGTTGTTAATTTGAAAAGCCGCACCTTCCAATTCTTGAATAGCATTAATGGAGAGAGGTTCCTTATGAAGTCAGGAGAACCGACCACATACAAGAAAATGTTTGATGTCTGGTTTAGGGAAGTCAAGGCATTTCTCATAGAATTGTATAAACATTGGAATATAGCAATGCCTTTCGACTTCGGCCAATTTAAGTGGGAAACTCCCAAAATGCCAAATCAACCAGACAAGGACAACTGTGGAGTTTTCTGCATGAAGTTCCTTACAGAATGGGAAGGTGACATTAAGACCTTGCACTCGTTCAATAATTGGACCAAACTCAAAAAGTATGACAAAATGGCAAAGCTAATGGATATGAGGATTGACATATGCTCCACTATTTTAACTCACTCCAGCAGTTCAAATGCAGAATATGTGCAAAATAAAACAGCTACTTACTATGAACAATTCGCTCAAGAGCTAGCAGATGCAACATGATGTCTTACTTAGTTTTTGGATTTGTATATAGATAAATTTCTGAATTTCTTGTTATGTTAGTTTATGATGGATTTGTGTTCATGTCTTAATTCCCAATTATATCTTATAGCTTATGATTTGGGTCCATGTCTTCATGATGTCTTACTTAATTCCCAATTATAAATTTCTGAATTTTTTGTTATGTTATGTTAGTTTATGGTGGAAGGAAATTTAAGTGTACAAAAACCATACTTGTGGTTTCAGTGTACAAAAACCTTTCGCCACTTTTGAAATTTAATTTTTCTTTTGTGTGCCTCTAGCCACTCTTGGTGAAAGGAAATAACTCTTGATTTGAGTTTTCATACTTATGCTTTTCAATATTATAACCTCGATTTTGAATATTATTAGCCCATGATGGAATTGTACACTTAAACCATTATGCTTGATAAATGGTTTCAGTAAGTTATACACTGAAACCATTAGTCTTGTTAAATGGTTTCGGTTACTTATACACTTTTGATAAAAGGTTCAGGAACTTCCATTAGTTGAAACCTCCTTAAGGATGCTCTCCCAACATGAGAAAGATAAGGATGGTCTTCGAATCAACCCATTTGAAGGACGTGCATTTGAATCCAACACATTGCCTCTCTTCCGAGGTTTAGGTTCATGGGTTGATTTGAAGACAATTCTCCTCTCTTATATGTAGGGGTATATACAATCATTTAAAACACAATTGAATCAAAACCTATACAAAAACACAATCGAATCAATAAAAATCAAAATCAAGAACACATTCACTATACTAAACACCTAAAAAAAGAGAAATATAACATTGAAACCATACGTATGGTTTTATGGTTTCAGTAAGTTATATACTGAAACCATTTACCAATATTAATGGTTTCAGTGTCTATGCTGATAGCAAAACAGACAGTTTTAGTTGAAAAGCAGTGTAAAACGTTCTATTTCCACTGGTGGAAAAGCAGTGTAAAACGCTGCTATTTGTAGTGCACGTAATTGCTTCTATTTCCACTGGTGGAAATTCAGTGGAAAACGCTGCGAACGCTGCTATTTTGAGTGCACGTAAAACGCTGCTATTTTGGTGAAAGGAAATAACTCTTGATTTGAGTTTTCATACTTATGTTTTTCAATATTATAACCTTGATTTTGAATATTATTAGCCCATGATGGAATTGTACACTGAAACCTTGATTTTGAATATTATTAGCCCATGATGGAAGTGTATAACAGTTAGGTTAGGGTGGTGAGTCTTGAATATTATTAGCCCATGATGGTGAATATTATTATGCTTGATAAATGGTTTCAGTAAGTTATACACTGAAACCATTAGTCTTGTTAAATGGTTTCGGTTACTTCTCCTCTCCCGAAATTTAGGTTCATGGGTTGATTCGAAGACACTTCTCCTCTCTCCGAATCCAACACATTTTAATCTTTCTCAACTTAATTATAAATGAATTTGAACGACATTAACTATTAAGCAGACCCATTTTGAAAATACCTCTCGCCACTTTCGAAATTAAATTTTTCTTTTGTCTGCCTCTAGCCACTCTCGGTGAAATGAAATAACTCTTGATTTTGGTTTTCATACTTATGATTTTCAATATTATAACCTTGGTTTTGACTATTATTAGCATATGATGGATTTGTACACTGAAACCATAAGTATGGTTTTATGGTTTCAGCAAGTTATACACTGAAACCATTTATCAAGACTAATGGTTTCAATAAGTTATACACTGGAACCATTACTCTTGTTAAATGGTTTCAGTTTTAATTTGTATTTCTTTCTATCATATGTAGCTAGTCATGTGTATATTTGTTCCATCCAATCATATGTAGCTAATATAATGTCTTTTGTTCTATCAAAGATAATGAATTATTAATAAACCATGTTTTGAAGCTAATCATGTGTATATTTGTTCCATCCAATCATATGTAGCTAATATAATGTCTTTTGTTCTATCAAAGATAATGAATTATTAATAAACCATGTTTTGTTGTATCCAAAAATACACAAGCATGTCTCACATCCTTTACAAGTTTGATTTTAAAGCTCAAACAGACATACAAATGCAAGCTTAATCTTGAGATTTGCAGCCTGAAAAGAATCTTTGCTCCACAAAGGGAATGAGATGATGGCTTCAACATCTGCCTGCAACCGTTATGAAATTCTTTGAACCTGGAGATTTCAGTACAGAAGAACATTAGATAAACGAAAATATAAAAGCATAAAATCCAGTGTTAAAGCTGCACTCAATGCAATAAAGCCATCCTGTTAAGACTCAAACCATTTTTAGAAGCTTTATATAATTGTGTATTAAATCTGAATATTAAAACCATCAAATTGGAATGAATGTTTTAATTTGCAATTCATGCAAAAGATGTACTAAATCAGATCAAGCATGTTTCAGATCATGCATGTTTCAATGGCCAAGTTCTGCATTAATAGAACATACATTGTTCACTATTAACTCATAAGCTTATTAAATGAAACCATATAAAAACCAGAAAACCAGAAAACTGCAATCATTTCACATACAGCTAATGTATTAAATCAGATCATGCATGTTTCTATGCCCAAGTTCTGCATTAATAGAACATACATTGTTCACTACTAACTCATAAGCTTATTAAATGAAACCATATACAAACCAGAAAAGCAGAAAACTGCAATCATTCCACATACAGCTAATGTACTAAATCAGATGATGCATGTTTCTATGGTCAATTTCTGCATTAATAGAACAATCATTGTTCACTACTAACTCATAAGCTTATTAAATGAAACCATATACAAACCAGAAAACTGCAATCATTTCACATACAGCTCCTAGGAAGATTACAATTCATTAAACTGAAATATCAAATCCATTCATATCATAATGCTATTGAAAGTGCTGCATTAAACTATAGATAAAATTGAAAGAAAATGTTATTACTGAAATATTCCAAGCAAAACTACTGAACATAACAAAGATAACGCAATTGTATCAAGAAATGAAGAAAAGAATGCAAATTGAAGCCAAACCTTGGAAGTCAAGAACATTACTGCTGCTCTTGCATTTGTCCTGCTGCACTTTTTTTCTTTAAAGCCTCCTCATCTTCTCTCTTTTGTTTCTTCCGTTCTATAATGAATTTCTGCCTTTCTCTAGCTTTTTCATAATCACTTTTAAGTCGCTTCTTTGACTTAATTGGATTTGGTCTTTCTTTGAACTTTGGTGCAGTGGACTTCCCGGAAGATGGTTCACCAACAACAACAATTGCTTTTGAAGACTTAGATGGCGTCACTGACGACGGGTTTGTAACAATACCTTTAGAAAAAAGTAACTCCTCTGCCTTTTTCCCAGCTTCAAGAACACCATCAATAAAAATTTGAGAAGCCTCTGGATCTGCACAAACACGTGTAGAAAGCTGAACTGTAACAGCACAAATTTGTTGATACCGTTGTGCTTGGGTGGTGTCTTCAGTGCCAACACTAATGGAAGATTTCAGCTTATCAACAGAAAGACGCACATCTCTAGTCCAATGCTTCAAAACATATTGTGCAGGTAGTGTCTTCAAACAATGATATTGCATAGAACCACCCAAGAACTCCAAGATTTTGAAAATATGTCGACATAAGAATCCGCTGTTCTCAAACATACGACATGTGCAACTAAAACTTTTGGTCCTAATGTCAACTGTGACAACCCTCTCATCAAGTCGATCAAGATCTTCAAAATTCGGGGACATTTCTTGAAATTCATCATAATTTGAAGCCCCACCATTATCATTATCAGCATCATCATCATTATGATCATCTACTTCATCAGGATCATCAATCTTTTCAATTGTGAACACTTTGAAAAACTTATTCAACTCAGACCCTTTTGATGTGTCCTCCTGATAATAGTATTTGAAGGAAAGGTCATACTGCCTGTGGATAAATGCAAAAGAACCCGGTGTGTACTTCTTTACAACGGACCGCATCAGTTGACTGTTGGGGTAATTATTTTTTGTTCTAGTGTTAGCAGCCTTGAAGTCCAAATCAGCATGATTATCCCTCATCCTCTGAACCATAATGTTGAAATGACTAAATAATTGAACAAGTGAATGGTCTGGCTGCAAAAATCCACGAAAAAAAGCATTGAAAGACTCACTTAACTGAGTCGTCTTCAGACCAGCTGTAAAATGTGACTTGACCCAAGCTGAAGACCAGTGCATACGATTCCTATGAGTCTGGACAAGCCATGTCCAGTCTGAAATAGGCCTTCCATCAAAACAATTTTTCATCATTTGATCCCAGTTGTAGTCGAAATCTGATTCGTCATCTACATTCGAAATCAAATTAGTTAACTCATCAAAAAAGCAACTGTTCGCACGAGAGCCGAGATTTTTCTTTGCATTCTCTGACATGTGCCACGAACAAATACCATGGAAAACACCTTGAAAAATATTTGGAACTGACTTCAACAACGCAGTAGCCTGGTCTGTATATATCGTCTGTGGTTTCTTATTAGACATGCACTTCAAGAACGTTGTAAACAACCAATCAAAAGTAGCAGCCGTCTCATCATACAGTAAGGCAGCACCAAATAAGACACTCTTGCGATGATTGTCAAAACCAATAAAGGCAGCTGCAAAAATAAATGAACCAAATCAAAACAAATTACGACATATATAAAGAAATCACTAGCCAATGGTTTCAGTGTATAACCTATCTATAACCATTCAACATCAATATTATTAGCCTACAGTGGATTTGTACATTGAAACCATACTTATGGTTTCATGGTTTCAGCAAGTTATACACTGAAACCATTTATCAAGACTAATGGTTTCAGTAAGTTATACACTGAAACCATTACTCTTGTTAAATGGTTTCAGTTTTAATTTGTATTTCTTTCTATCATACGTAGCTAGTCATGTGTATATCTGAAACCATTCAACATAATAAATGGTTTCACTGTATAACCTATCTGAAACCATTACATATCAAAAATGGTTTCAGGCAAAACAACACAAAAAAAAATTGTTTAAATTTATACACAATTGATAACTAGATAGCACAACCAGGGTGAATATAAGCGTATATGAAAATATCCAATATCAGATCAGTCAATCAGGGTGAATATCAAAATGCATATGTATAACACATACCTTTGATTCAACTCAGTACTAATTTAAAATCAAAAAATACTAACCTAATGGACGATATTGATTGTTTGTTCGGTACGTCGTATCGAAACTGATAACATCGCCAAATAAAGAATAATCCAGTTGCATAATTCCATCTGCCCAAAAAATGCTAGCTATGTCTTTTGCAGCATCAACTTGCATATCATAGTAAAAAGATGGTTTCGACAAAGCTTCATTCCTAAAAAACTCTTGAATTACAGTTGCTTCACCCCTCTTCATCTCCTTTGAACGAATTGTCATCAAATAATTCTTTAAGTCCGAAAACCGAAATGGGAGATTCTCTGTGCCTCCAACTCCTTGACCCATGACTTCATAAGACGTCCTCATCGACATTCCAGCTTTAGAATTAATTACAGCAAGCTGTCCTTGAACTTCATTTACTTCTCGGAATGATCTGAGGTAACGGTGATGCTCTTCTCTGTGTAGTGGATGACAGTGATCCCCTTCCCATCTATATATCTTATAAACATTCAATGCTTCATCCAACTTCAGAGATATTCCAGCTTTACAACCAATCCTTTCCTCCGGTCTCTCTTTCACTTTTTCAAATTCAATAACAACCGGACTGTCTGATCTTGGCTTGTTTTTCGGATCAAGCAAACTTCCTTTCTTAAAACCTTCTTTGTTACAAGTATAACGTAGATAATGTATCTTATCCGACTTCTTATTCTTTGAGTTATTCTTCGACTTCAACATACTCCTGATTGAAAATCCAGTTTTATATGCATACTGACCATAGAAATCTTCAACCTCTTTAATAGAATGAAATACCAAAGTGTCCCATGATTTCTTAATGTCAGGGTGGCAACATTGAGAGCTATCAGATGAAGTCAATGGTTCACTTCCAGATGCTTCAGTCGAATAAATATCACCAATTCCAGATGAAGTGGACGTTAAATCCATTTAAAACACAATTGAATCAAAACCTATACAAAAACACAATGGAATCAATAAAAATCAAAATCAAGAACACATTCACTATACAAAACACCTAAAAAAGGAGAAATATAACATTGAAACCATAAGTATGGTTTTATGGTTTCAGTAAGTTATATACTGAAACCATTTACCAATATTAATGGTTTCAGTGTATATTTGTTTCTATCATATGTAGCTAGTCATGTGTATATTTGTTTCAATTAGAAAGAACTACAATCTAATTGTTTACAAAATACATTATAATTGAATCAAAATCAAAATCAAGATCAAAAGCAGAATCAAAATCAACTTAGAATAACATATCAGAATCAAAGTATTCAATTAGGAAATGGTGATGAATGTTGTTTTTGCCTGAAACCATAATACTTGCCTAATGGTTTCAGGCAAACACAACATTCATCCATATGAGATTCAAACTCTAAATCAAAATACGGAAATATACATTTCAATCAAAAACTAGAAATATAACAATAAAAAACAAAGTATTCAAGCATTCAAGCATGCAAAACTTAAACATATTCAAGCATGCAAAATTATACACAACTAGCTAGCAGTTAAACATATTCAAGCATGCGAAATTATACACAACTAGCTAGCTGTGTATGGTACGGGGATATACAAAACACATTCACTATACAAAACACCTAAAAAAAGAGAAATATAACATTGAAACCATAAGTATGGTTTTATGGTTTCAGCAAGCTATACACTGAAACCATTTAGCAAGTATAATGGTTTCAGTGTATAAACTAGCACACTTAATCCAATTTAGTGGTAATGGTTAATTCAAAACATGAAGTTGCCGAGAATATAGCATGTTAATTTCCCTAGAAAATTAATTACTAACATGTGTGGAAAATACTCTAACATATGCAGCATTCATTCTTATTATCAAAATCAGAATCAAAAGCAAATCAGAATCAAATTAGAATATCAAAATAGTTTCTTGTTTTGATTTAAACCATGGAGTATTTTAAACCATGAGATACATACATAGATACACAGCTTGAAATGAAATCAACGCATACATAACATTAAAATGTGTCATACGTAACTCATAAGTCCTACTTCAGATCTATATCACTTATCTCTAACCATAAGTCAGCAACTTACGTATGATGGTCGCAACTTGATCCCTGGTTAATCCCACTAATAACCAAAACAAGCTTTGACCACGAAAACAATGCCCCGGATAAAGCCAATGAAACACAATCTCGTGATGAAATCTCCAAGTCCACCTGTATGGAACTCAAAACATCAACTGAGTTAGATCTCGTGTTTCAATTGTCAAACAGTCTACTTAATACAAGTATTCACCTTAATAGTTCTTCAGCTTGACTTCCTTTCTTGAGATTACTATTCCTGCAAGAGCTCAAATTATAATATAGTCAATTTGTGTTGAAGTGCTAAACATGGAAAATAATATTAAAGACAAGGCAATGATATCATCTCAAGTCCAGAATTTGGTTGAATAAACTATCAATTCAAGCATGACCGCACCTCTCTGACTATTGACATAAACATTAAAAGCGGATATCACAGTATCCTGTTATCTCTTTTTAACCCTTTCTTGGTCTTATTTATCCTTTTTTCTTACGTATGATAATACTTATTTTTTGGAACAAATTACATGTTAGAGAATTGAATACAATGAATACAAACCATAGACAAAAGGCAGATCAGAGCTATAACGGCATTTTCACAAAATAAACCATAGACAAAAGGCTAAGGAAAACAAACCTGCAGACAAACACTTGGAAAATATGAACGTATTTGTTTGAAACATTATAAATGGCATCAGCAATATGATCCTTGCCAAACAGATACACTACTGGAACAAATAAATTCACTATACAACATTAAACGCTCACCTAACTTGACGATACTTTGAAATTCTTCGTTCTCTTTGTCATAGCAAGCAACGAGATAAGCACCATACACTCCTACAAGACATTACATCACTAATTCATTTCAGACCACTTTGAAATAAAGGATTACATTAACACATCTAAAGTAGGATTAGAGAAGAAGCTTACTCTAGTACTCCCTCTTAATTTGATGAAGTACACAAAAATATGGTTCTTGGTTGCAAGATTAAGATGAAATATAGAAGCTTATGTTATATGATGATGAAGTGAAGTGACTTATTGGTGCAACCAAAAATTTGAAATCAATTATAGGCTAATAAGCTTCTTCTGTTAATGTGAAATCAATGGTGATGAATGATGATGCATTCAGACAAAATGAAACCAAAATGCTTGGCTAATGGTTTCAGGCAAAAATAACATTCAGTTCAAATAAAATCAAAATCAAAATCAAATTCAGTTTAGTTTAACCTAATTCTCAAAATCTAAATCTAAATCAATTGTGATGAATGATGAAATCAAATTCAATTTAGTTTAACCTAATTCTCAAAATCAGGATCAAAATCAATAGTGATGAATGATGAAACCTAATTCTGAAATCAAAACAACATTCAGTTCAGATAAAATCAAATTGAATATCAAAATCAGAAGAAACTTACTCTAGTACTACAATGACCAGACAGAATCCTCGAACAATGCAGAGAGAGAGAACGGAGAAGACGACGACGCTTTGAGACGGTGAAGAATCGTCCAACAATGGCGAAGACGATGGAAGACTAAGAGAGAACGGAGAATACGAAGACGATGGCGAAGACAACGGCGAAGAAGAAGGACGAAAACTATGGCAAATACGATGGTGACCACGACGGATAGGACGACGGCGAAGACGAAGAAGAAGATCGCGATTCGTGGCTGTGTGATCTTGAGTGTGATCCTGTGTGACAATGCTCACCATGTGACAGAACCAGATCGTGACACGTGGCAAAATAATTCTATCATCAAATGGCTGAAATTGACTTATGCAGCATCCATAAATTGGGACTTATGGATGTTAACTTTTGCCATTTTAAACTATCAAAACGACAAATAAAAAGGAACGGAGGGAGTATTATTTAAAAATAAAAAACTTAAGGTAAATACATTGCATTATATTATATATATATATATATATATATATATATATATATGGATCTTGATTCGAACATTGATTATTTTTTTTTAAAAAAAGAGTGAAATTACTACTAAAAAAAATATTTTTCGGTATCCTAAACTACAAAAAATAATAACCAGAAACTATATCGAACATAATCAACTCTCACAGCAGAAACTAGAAAGTAACTCACTGAGTCACTCACACACCACACCGAAACAAATCTCTCCAAACCCTAACCCTAATCCCAAATCATTCTCCACCACATGGACGGAGACGACGATACATCAGGTCAAATGATCGACGAAATCTATGCTAACGGCGGCGAAGAGACCGACCAGCGTAGTCGGAGGGCAATCATGAGTGGCGATCAGCTTGACATCGAAGCATACTCGGCTCTCTATTCGGGTCGGACTAAGATTATGCGGTTGTTGTTCATCGCTAATAGTAGCAAAAACCCTACGGTACAGCTTGATGCACTTCGTATGGCTTATGATGAGATTAAGAAAGGAGAGAATACTCAGTTGTTTAGGGAAGTTGTGCAGAAGATTGATGGTAGGTTGGGTCCAAATTATGATATGGATTTGAGTTGGTGTGAAGCTGTTGAACGAAAGGCTGAGCAGAAAAAGGAGAGGCTTGAGAACGAGCTTAATGCTTATAGGGTAATTTTGGATTTTTTTTCAGCAAATTTGTGAATTTACATTTTGATTTTATGAAGTTTTCGATATGAAATGCATTAGGGTATGTTTAGATTGAGTTATTTGAGGTTATTGACTGTTTGGGATAGCTTATGTAAACAAATTAGGACATGTCGATAAGCCAGCTTATTTCCATAAGCTCTCAAGGATAGCTTATGAGTACAACTTATAGCTTGTAGCCTTGTACAAAACAATTTGATTTGATAATATTTTTGTTATGGAAATAACAAATACATAAAGCACTTATATGATCTATGAAACACGGACATGAGATGGACACTGACACATCGACACCGATAATAATCTGAGACAATGACATAATTTAATGTAATCATAAGTGTCGATGTTGTGTCAGTGTCGGACACCGAGACTGACACCGTGACATGCCTAATCCAAGGAGTGTCCGTGCTTCATAGTTAATATGATAAATGTCTAATTAAACTGTTTATCCGAACAAGGCTTTAATCTAAACATAATAGGTAATATTTGTTAAGAGTCATTCTTTTTTGGGAATTGATTGAACCTTGTTAGTTTGGATTTTCAGCTTTTAAAAGGGAATGGTGCACTTTACAGACCGTTGGTTGAACTGTTGAGATTTGATTAACTGTTTATGTTGTTGTATATATGTTTTTATTACAATATCATAAGTGTTAACTATTATAACTTACACTCTACCCTTCTGAAGTGTTAAGTGTGGCCTTGTTTTAAAGGATAGATTTATTTATTCAAACTGTTTTGTAGGGTCAGATACTTTCAGTTTTTGTATTGCTATCGGATAAATTTGTTGCTTGACTGTAACATTTGTTTCTGTTGATGCTTCTAGTGTTGACTGATTGTATTGAATTGAACTGTGTACATTCAGAAACCTTGTGAGCTATGCTGTAGGTTTAGGTTTTTGTTTGCACATAGCATCTTATTACATTCGCCTTGCTTTGCTTTTTTAGTACTTATTGGCGGTTAGCAGTGGCCCAGTGGGTTCTGCAGATAGTTGTGTTTACTCTGTTCTGTGAACTACTGAGGGTAGATGGTTGTTGTTAGCAATTGTGTGCTCTCAGGCTGGAAATCCTGCTTCATCTTATAATTGGTCACTTGTTAGTGCTTGATGAAATGTATCAATCATGCAAGATTATATTGTCACATCATTTCTATTTGATATGGCTGTGATTGTGAATTCTGAAGTAGTGTCCCAGTGGAGCATTACTTTATATCATGGGCTACACGTTTGACACATGAAAGTGTTTCTAACCATGATGGCTTCCACCCAAACCCAAAAATATGAATAAAAATACGGAGCTAGATGAATAGGTTTCACACTGGGTTGGGACTGTCTCCTCTTGCATGATGTTTTAATATGACCTGCTTTCTCCTTTTCGTTTTTCAATTACCTTAATTAAATTACTGTTGCTGCTTATACTTGTTTCTCCCTCAGGATTTCTTTTATTTATTTTCAGACAAACTTGATCAAAGAAAGCATTAGAATGGGATACAACGATTTTGGAGACTTTTACTATTTTCATGGTCAATTAGGGGATGCTTTTAAAAGTTATGTTCGTACCCGGGATTATTGCACTACATCAAAGCATATAATTCACATGTGTTTGAGTACAATTCTGGTCAGCATTGAGATGGGTCAATTTTCTCATGTCTCAAGCTATGTTAGCAAAGCAGAGCAGGGAACAGATCCCCTTGACCCTATAACAATTTCCAAGCTACGATGTGCCGCAGGATTGGCAAATCTAGAGGCCAAAAAGTATAAGCTTGCTGCTCGAAAGGTCTGTACCTTTTCTCCTTTTGACTCTAATTTAATTCTGCCCAGAATACTTGATTATTAAAGGATTGATGCATGATTTATGAATTCTCTGGTTTGGGGTTTAAGGATTCAATATGCATTTATTATTGTTCAACACATAATAAGTTATTAACTTTATTTATTTGCAACCATGTTTCCATTATTTAATGCAGTTTCTAGAAACAGGCCCAGAACTGGGAAGTCACTATAATGAAGTTATTGCCGCTCAAGATGTTGCAACATATGGGGGACTTTGTGCACTTGCAACATTTGACAGGGCAGAGTTAAAGGCAAGTTCTCCATTATATTTTCATGACAATTCTTCTTCCAAACGACTACTCAGACATCGATGACATTGTCTTCATGATTTTATTTCTTATACTTTGCAGAGTAAAGTTATAGACAATTCCAACTTCCGGAATTTCTTAGAGTTAGTACCTGAAGTAAGGGAAATGATAAATGACTTTTACTCGAGGTAAGTGGGTACAAGTGCCTCTGTTTTCTCTGCTGTTCACTTATATATTAAAAAAACAAATGATTGTGGTAGTTGAATACTGTATACTTTAGTGCATGCAAATATGGTAATTAGGATAACTGTGAATACTATGTATACAATACACTTCCATCACGTGTTTAGACATACAGTTCTGTGATGTCTCATTTCTCGTCTTACTTCAAATGGTCTGTGTAACATTGATCATAAGCTGCATGGCTGAAAAAATGACCAGATTTCAAAAGAATTGGATTGTAATTTTTGCATAGAGAATATAATCATGAATATATTAGACACTGAAAGTTAGACTTTATTAATATTTATGAGGTTGCGTATTTAGTTTCTGTCCTTTTGATTTGTTCCCACTTCTCAGCAAAGTAGAAAACATTTTAAAATTGGATTTTGTTGAATTGATAATCTGTAATAACGGACTTGTTACATCTTTTATGTTGCTCAAATTGTTTGTATTACAAACATTTTTGTTTGACATCCTGGTCTCTTTCTGTTCACCGAAACATTGATCTCTTTTCTTTTTTTGCAGCCATTATGCTTCGTGTCTGGAATACCTCGGGAACCTCAAAGCAAACCTGTTGCTTGATATACATTTGCATGACCATGTTGAGACACTTTATGATCAAATTCGTCATAAAGCCCTTATCCAGTATACACACCCATTTGTTTCTGTTGATTTGAATATGATGGCTAATGCATTCAAGACAACTGTTGTAGGACTTGAGAAAGAACTCGAAGCATTGATTACTGATAATCAGATACAGGTTTGTTGAATTAATATGCCTCGTTGATGTTGTGGTCATAGCTCAACCAGGCTGCAATTATAGAAAATTATACAATTCTTAGTATTGCATACTTCACATTATATTTGCGCATTTTCAAATAACTTTGGCATATGATTTTAAAATTTTCAATACTTTTACACAAAAAAAGAGAGAAGAAAATCCTGCCTGTGACTTGAACAACTCATGATTTATGGAACCTTTTGGATCTGTGCAGGCTCGAATTGATTCACACAACAAAATTTTGTATGCACGGCACGCAGATCAAAGGAATGCCACCTTTCAAAGGGTTCTAGAAACTGGAAGGGAATTTGATCGTGATGTTCGTTCCATGTTGCTGAGATCGAATCTTATTAAGCATGACTACAATATTAGGTCATCAAGGAAACATTGATTATGGATCAAAAAAATAGGACCAAGGTTGCTATTTTACATATTCACGGATAATAGTCAACTACAATGGAGTAAGTTTGGAGAATATTTCCGTACCTTATGGCGGATTGAATCAACGCTGCAGCAAATAGTAATTTGTACAACATTTAACGATGTTTTATGGTTGCTTCTTGTATATACTCTTTGATAGTTTAAATTGAATTGTCACTAGATCTCCATTTCCTTTTTGTTGTTTTGTTTATGTATTGCATGACAATATAACTCAAATCCGTGGGTACCTGTTCGCGCCGCCCCGATTTTGACAGAGAAAACATGAGTTGACTGGGTTCGGATTTGGGTTATCCCCAATTTTAAAAGACGGGGGTGGGGCGTGTAATGGGGACATTGGTACTCACTCTGAACTCGTCCCAAACCCGTTTCACTTATATCGAATTACATTTTATCACTCTTAAATATTGGACACCCTTAAATAAACTCTTAAAATACATTCATATTTTTAAGTTGGGTATTAAACAATTTATTCTCTAATTATTTTCTTTGTATAAGTATTGTTGAAACAATAATTTTCAACACTTAACTCTTTTTTAATAAATAAATTATCAAAATACAACTCAAGTTCATATGGAGGTAGGACGAGATGGGGTATCCAAACTCCACGGGATATTTGAACTCCATTTGGTATGGGTTTGGGGTTATATTTTTCAATCCCATTAAGAATTGGGACGAGTATGGAAATACCCGAACTTTATGAGTTTGGGTTTGAGAGGACAAAATCTGTTTCCGTCCCGTTGCCATGCCTAGTTAGAAGGGAGAGCTTTGACACAATAACTGGCAAATGATATGACGATGATAGGTTCTGAAGTTTATCTACTAGCCTTGATTGTCATATTCTCTCCCGAGTGGGATAAAATTCCATTTTATTGTTAGTATGTGATTATGTGTTTACTAATCGTTAATTGGTTCGGTGATGATTGACACTAGGCTTGGTAGGAAGGAACACGGTTCGATCGCCTGCAACTGCGATTGGGAGGGGGCTGTAACCACTTGATGCTAGAACTGACCCCCAAATCAGATTAGGCGGTGCAATGGACCGAATAGTATGTTGTTCCTTATTGAACAGGATCCATAATCAATTCATCAAATTTACATTACCAAATCATTATCGGTTAGTACACACATAATCACTATAATCTATGTATGATTTTTTTTTGTAATTTTTTGAGTCATACACGCATGCTAACAAATGTCTTAAAGAGCGCTAGTTAAACATGCAATATATATAAATTTATATTGAAGTTGACAATTTTCATTTTTTTTTTGACAAAGACAATTTTAAAAGGTTGAATATACTTCTTTTCAAGTCAAAATTTTAATATTTGCTTCTTTAAAAGTGTTCTAAAAATATTCTTAAGCATATTTAAGGTGAGAGAATGATGTCCTAATTAGGAGACTTTTAAACTCAAAAGACAATATAAAAGAACTTATACAAAGAATTCGAACTTAGTATTTTCAATGCAAGATTTTTTTAACACTAAAACAAACTCTTAAGTTTATTTATTCTTTACATGAGAACTCGAACTTAGGGGGCAAATGAAATAATTGGTTCCATTTTTTGGACCGGAACATGTGTTATTCATTTTCAACTGAATTTTTTTTATATGCAGTTTCATAAATCGAGCCCCTAATTACTACTTAAGAGATCAAAGACCTTTATCACTCAGACTAATTCATTATGGTATCACCAAAAAAAATTTAGGTTACCATGAATCCATGCTATTGGTACAAAGTTTACATCGATGTTAGTGACAACTAATTTTCGTTGGAGAACAATGAGACACACAAGATGAGTTCTTCCATTCAAACCAATATTTTTTCACACGCATAAGCCATAAATCAAACTCTTGATCACATATACCGAAGGGATCAAGTCTTTCACTACTTAAATCAATTTATTGTTGGTGTTATATATATTTCAAAGAGAAAAAAAATCAACAAAATTTTCTTTTCTTAAGGAAAAAAAGGAACGATTATATTTTAAAACAATTGAAGAAAGTAAATAATGACGCGCTATTACAGATTGTGAGCATTTACCTAACCACGATAGGATCCACCCCACTCAATCAGTCTCTTCCTTCAAACAAAATCTTCCCTTTCTCTACAGTCAGTGCCATTGGAACAACTTACTTCTAAATCCACCGTCAACACATTCAATTCTTATTCAACACAAATATAATATATACTATAGTTTACTACTACTTAATTTACCAATACTATAGTATTATTATTTTACTTGCTTCAGAATCTAATCTCTCTATATATCTTCCAATCTACAAAATTCACCACTGTCATCAACAAACAAAAAAACCTGTTTTACATTACAAGCAAACACAAACAATATCTCAGATCCTTCAACTTCAAAAAACTTCTCAAAAAATCTTACTCTATTTTCTGACCCATCAATTATTTTTTTCCTATTTCACTATAAAGCACTGATTTTTACCCATAAAATGGATCAAAACCAAACCCCAAGAAACTAATTTGATCAGATCCAGCTTAATTCTTAAATGGGTCATGTAAATCTTCCAGCTTCAAAGCGAACTAGCAGCATAAACTACAATCCTCGTCAATGGAGGCTTTTAGACCTTATATCCGCCGCGTTTTTCGGCTTAGTGTTTCTTTTTTTTGTTCTTGTATACACCCCACTTGGGGATTCTATGGCCGCCTCAGGTAGACAGACGCTGCTGATGTCAGGCTCTGATCCACAGCAGCGTTTGCGTCTATTGGCGGCTATTGAGACAGGACAGCCTCGAGTTATTGAGGCTTGTCCTGCTGATGCTGTGGATCATATGCCTTGTGAGGATCCGAGGCTTAATAGTCAGCTTAGTAGAGAGATGAATTATTATAGAGAGAGACATTGTCCGCCGCTTGAGAATACGCCTCTTTGCCTTGTTCCTCCGCCTAGTGGCTATAAGGTTTCAGTGCAGTGGCCTGAGAGTTTGCATAAGGTATGTACTATGAAGTGTAGACACCGATGCTTTAGATACAAGTAATAATTTAAAGGCATGTTTGGATGTGGCTTTGGAGGGAAGGGAAGTGTTTTGAAGGTTAAATCTATGTTTTGGATATAACATTTCAATCATACTTAATTCATTTTTAAGAACATCTTGATAGCTTACTTAATTTAGAAAGGAAAAATAAGTACCCTTTTAACCGCAAAATCTTGCATCCAAACATATCTAAGAAAATGGAAGTGATTGAATGTGAATGTGTCGTGTTGGACACATGTTAGACAGTAGACATGTCTTTAATATGAACTTTCAGTGCTACATAGGTTATGCATGATGAGATTGTTTTGGATGCTCAAAAAGTGCAGGAGTGTTGATGAATTAGCGAATTCTTTTGTTTGTTTGTTTCAATTTTGGTGCTTTGTGCTTGCTTTTTGTACAAGGCTTATTCGTTCACTGCCTTTACGCCCACTCCCACTCAACTACTATTAGACAAACTTGTAAGTTTTGTGTTAGCTACTCAATATGGTTTTCGAAGATAGGAGATTGGTTTTTTTTAGGGTTTTAGATTGGTATGGAACTATCTGTTTGAGAGGTTTCTTGTATGTGACTATTAGTTCGGGTTTAACTTGTTAGTATTAATGTAGTTTTATTCTTTTTTATATATAGGATTTTGAAGTTTGAGTAAAAAAGTTAGTGATTGCATTGTAAGCTGCTTCTGGGTGCATACCCTCATCGTTAATTTGAAGTTTTAATTTGATGTGTCTTTGTCAAATGAGAAAGTAATTGTGGTATGTTATGCTGTTGGTGTTTGACAGTTGATAACTGATAACGTCTGTATTAGGATCATTTGACAAATGAAAGTCATTTTATAGGTAATTGGTGTTCTGATTGAATGATTTTTCGAATTTTGTGGCTGTAAAGTTTTGGGGTAATCTTGACCCTAAGACTTTTTGTTGGATTATATGTTTGAATTTGTCATTAAAGGAGGCTTGCAGCAATTAGAATATAGTGTGAAATGAAAAAAGTGTGATTGTATTCCCAAAAAAAAAAGTGTGATAGAAGAGTAGGAAAAGTTGGAGAGAAATGAGGAGACGGAAGTTAAGTAAAGTTAGGCCTGTTTGATTTGACGAAACGTTCCATGTCTTCATTTCTTATATTCATTTTTTTTTATTACAAAAATTTAATTTTCTTTTTTACCTTGTTTTTCTGTTTCTAAAGAGTGTTTTAAGAAATGTCGAACATACTTTTTGAATTTTTTGCTATTTTGTATACAAATCATGAAAAAGAAGGATAAAATTGAAAATAAAATAGCATTCTGTTTGGTAATTTAAAGAGAGAAAAAGTATTTTCTTAAAAGCAAATAGGCTCTAAATTACCTATACAAGACCGTGAATAACTAGTAACTTTAGCAGATCCTGATTATTTGAAGATCCTCTGTTAAAATTCTTTATTTACGATGAGGCTCTTCAACAGTAGTGTAAATATTTTTTATGTTTTTCTTTAGTGAACCATTGGTCTAAAATCTCTAATATATCCTATCCTCTGTAGATATGGCACAGCAACATGCCGCACAACAAGATTGCTGACAGGAAAGGTCACCAGGGATGGATGAAACTTGAAGGTCCACACTTTATATTCCCTGGAGGTGGCACAATGTTTCCAGATGGAGCAGAGCAGTATATCGAAAAACTTGGTCAATACATTCCAATGAATGGCGGTGTTCTCAGGACTGCTCTTGATATGGGGTGTGGGGTAAGAGCTATTTCCTGTTTGCTTTACAGACATTTATAGATACAATTTAGGGTCTTATATATTTTCAGTCCCAATAAAATTTTCGTTTTTCATTTTTAGGGACTGAAAAGTGGGTATATATGGACTAAAAACAAAATTCAAGATAATTATAGTGACTAAAAACATATGCGTATATTTGTTTAGTGTGCAACTGAAAATATTTCTCATGTTTTACAGGTTGCCAGTTTTGGGGGATTTTTACTATCACAAAACATTTTAACAATGTCTTTTGCTCCAAGGGATTCACACAAATCACAGATACAATTTGCTCTTGAAAGAGGAATACCAGCTTTTGTTGCCATGCTTGGTACTCGTAGACTTCCATTTCCTGCATTTGGCTTTGACTTAGTCCATTGCTCTCGGTGTTTGATTCCTTTTACAGCCTACAGTAAGTTCTTCGTTGCAGCTCTCCTTTCCATATTTTGCAAATTTCTTAATAGACGTTGCTGCCGTAATGTGGAAACTGTGCTTTGCAGATGCAACTTATTTCCTTGAAGTGGATAGGTTACTTCGCCCTGGTGGATATCTAGTTGTATCTGGCCCACCTGTCCAGTGGCCTAAACAAGATAAAGAGTGGTCTGATCTCCAGGGTGTGGCAAGAGCTTTGTGTTATGAACTGATTGCCGTAGATGGAAACACAGTCATCTGGAAGAAGCCAGCAGCAGGGGATTCATGTTTTCCCAACCAAAACGAATTCGGTCTTGAGTTATGTGATGAATCAGATGATCCCAATTCTGCTTGGTAATTTCCAGTATGCTATTGCTAGTTTGAGCTCATTTTTCCTCTTACTGTTTTTGCTTCACATTCTTTAATGTTCAACACTGATAAGATATAAATCTGTATGCTTGCTAAGAATTTGTGCATCATATAGACGTAATAAAAATATCCCTCGGGTGAAACCTATTATAGTATTTGTTTACGGACTATAAAAACCTATTATGGTAACACACCCTATCCATTCGGGCAACTCAAATTTTAAGATATAAGCTCTGTTTGGTAAAAAATAGCGGATAGCTAATAAACTAGCTTATAGCGGATGAACTTATAGTGAATAGCTTATAAGCTAGTTCTTACTCCCTTCCGGTCTTAATTATAAATTTATAGGCAAATTTTCACTTTTTAGATTCATCGGATAATTAATGTATCTAACCTTAATTATAGACCAGATACATTAATTATGCAATGAATCTAAAAAGTGGAAATTTGTTTATAATCAAGGCCGGAGGGAGTAGCTTATAGCGAATAAACTAGCTGATTGAATTTGTAGTGTTTGGTAAAATTAGTGGTTTAACTAGCTTACAGTATGAAATGACATAAAAAAGATATGTTTAATTAATATTTAATTTTTTTCAAGTAAGATGACAGGGGTAAAATTGGAAGAAAAAATGATAAGCTATAAGCTACTTGAAATAGCGTTGAAAAAGAAGCTATAAGCTCTCTTTGAAAAACGTTTACCAAACAGGTCTTTTTTGGTCATAAGAGCTTATAAGCTATAAGCTCAAAATCTGGCCTTACCAAACAGAGCCATAGTTTCAAAGTCAACCCATGATCTATTTAGACTACCCACCAAGCCCAATAGTGTTGAACGTGAGGGGTTGTATAGGAAAAAATCAAGTCCCACGTTGAAAAAATATATGGCATGAAAAAGAGTTGATAAGTCAGGTTTGCAAAGTTGAATTAGAATCAATATATAAACTTAATACAGACTTTCTCATGGTAGTTACTTGGGACATCCAAAATTAATATGATCTATTTTGCAGGTACTTCAAATTGAAGAAATGCGTCAGTAGGATATCTTCTGTGAAAGGGGAATATACTGTAGGGTTGATGCCTAAGTGGCCAGAAAGGCTAACTTCTCAGCCACCTAGGTCAACACTCCTGAAAAACGTCGCTGATGTATATGATGCTGACACTAGGCGGTGGTTAAGGAGGATTGCACATTATAAGAATTCTCTAAACATAAAGTTGGGAACTCCGGCTGTACGGAATGTCATGGACATGAATGCATTCTTTGGAGGCTTTGCAGCAGCATTAAAATCTGATCCTGTTTGGGTAATGAATGTAGTTCCATCTCGCAAGCCATCCACTCTTGACGTGATCTTCGACAGGGGTCTTATTGGTGTCTATCATGATTGGTAGGTTTTAGCTGAAAATTTGAAGCATTTTATTTGTTTTTTGTATTTATCTTTTTGCTTACCTTGATCAATGTTGTAAACACCTTTGTTTAACATGGTTGAAAGTTGATATAACCCGAAAGTCACGTATAGTACATGCAAATTATCCTTTTAATCATTAAAAAGGGGGCAGAATTTAGCGAGTCCTCTTTGAAAAAGGAGTCAGAATTTTCTAGTGCTATTTTTGCTTTGGACAAATGAAAATGTGAAGACTTTACCACTGACTTGTTTTAGACTTTTAAAGGATCCTTCTTTAGGAAAAACCTTTTTACCACTTCATTTGAACATGTATTAAAGTTTGTAACGGGTTGATAATATTATGGATCTAAGTTTTTCGGTTACTGTTCCCAGGTGTGAACCTTTCTCGACATATCCCCGCTCCTATGACCTGATCCATGTCACCAGCATTGAATCACTTATAAAGGATTCAGCCTCTGGCAAAAGCAGGTAATTTTATGCTAAAGAAAATTCTAATTTGATGTTACCATATTTGTCTAAGACTTGGGGAGGATTATGATATGATTGTAAAGACCAATTTGAAATTTCAGTGCTTAATTTCGTGCGTTAGATCTGTAATGAATGCCTTATACTTTTGTTTCATATAATATATAAATCTATTTTGAATGCTTTAAATGTTTTCATTTTCATATGTAAATGTAAAATTGATGGTATACTTTTCAACGCGAGGCCTATTTGGATTCACTTATTTGAATTTATCTATCGACATAAATATTTATGATACTGTTTGAGAGACCTTATGATATGTTCATAAGCTGTTTTCAGCTTATTTCCATAAGCTCTGCAAATAGTTTATGAAAATAGCTTAAAACTTATATGAAAACAGTTTTACTTTATTTTAATATTTGTTATAGTAATAGCTTATAGATAAACGCTTTTGCTATAATTGTTTGATTAACCTGTTTATCCAAACTGGACATTAGTTTGAATATTCCATCAATGATCTGTCTAGAATGATTACTAAGAAATACAGTACTAGTATGAATTAATGATTTTCCTAGATTGCCGGTTTCGCTTTTTAATATATCGATGTTTAATCTCAACTTTCAAAAGCTTCCTATATACAAGTCTCAGATGATTACCATTTTTCACATAAACAAGAGCTCACCCTATTTCTTATCGACTTCATTGCAGATGTAACCTCATTGATTTGATGGTCGAAATAGACCGAATGTTGCGGCCAGAAGGCACCGTTATCGTGAGGGATACCCCTGAAGTAATTGACAAAGTAGCTCGTGTTGCTCATGCCGTGAGGTGGAAACCTATTATATATGATAAAGAGCCGGAATCACACGGCAGAGAGAAAATCCTAGTTGCAACCAAGACCTTCTGGACTCTCTAATTCACATCCACTAACACAGCTTTGTAACCGAGGTAAAATTTACTTTGAAGATGGTGTGGTTTTGAAGTTATATCTATTATATGCATCAAAGGGATGTGGTTTCCCTTCTTGTTAATTTTGTATACAAGGAGAAAGTAAAATTAGGATATGAGAGAATGCAAATTTCTGATGATTTTGTGAAGTTTTATATATGAAAGGCACAAGCCTATGTTAGTTATATTTTGTCTTTAGATATAAGGAGGATAACTTGTAATTCAATGCTTATAATTATATTATGTGAAACAAAAGATAATTATTTTTAATTCTTAGAACAATGTATCTTAAAAGTATGAGATTTTGCTCTCTAAAAATATTAAAGTATGATATTTGAACAGGTGTGATGATAATTCAGTCTGTATTTGGTAAGGTCCAAACTACAAGTTTAGAGTTATTTGGTGGTAATAATTCTTTTTCACGAGCTTATAACATTTTCTTTCTAGCTTATAATTTTTTTTGAGTTGCTATTTTAAATAGCATTTGAACTTATAGCTTGTAGTTAATTTACTCGCATGTTTGCCTTCATTATTTTAAGTTTGTCAGCTATCAACTAACTTATATGATATTTCCTACATTTTATCAAACAAAGCCTAAATGGATAAGAGAAATAGGATTAACTTATGTTGAGGAAAAAACTCACCAATAATAATTTTAAGGGTGTGTTTGATGTTTATTTTTTTAAGGAAGGGTGAGTTTGATGTTAACAATATAAAATATGAAAAATGTTAAATAGTGCTCTCGGGTTACTAGTTAAGCATATTAATAAGGAAATTTTGTTTTGGAATTTGTGTATTCAATACTTTAAAAATATTTAAAGTGAACTTATTAACATTAATTTTATTTTTTATTTTATTTTTAGGCATGCTTAACGGCTGCCCAGCATAACCCGTATAATATAAACGAGACACGAACGAATAAATTTGGTTTATGTCTCATATTAGTGTTTTACAGATCAAGAAATCAATATTTTGTCACTTTTTATGAAATTATGTCTTCTTTTTTTTTGTCAAGTAACCTAGCGTCTAGAAATTCTACCCTTAAGGTGGATAAATGGAGAGTTCGAACCCCGGCACACTGCATATATTATATATATTATGTCTTTTTTTAATACCATTAACTATTCATTATCTCACTCGACTCATTTCTCCCTAGAAATGAATAGTAAAAGATATTATTCCTTATTATCACATGCAATATGCCAAAGACTCACTCTCACTAAGTCTGTTCTTAGCTCTATTCCTTATTATCACATGCAATATGCCAAACTTCCAAAGACTCTTTGTGATGAGATGGAAAAGATTCAAAGAGGTTTCTTGTGGGACGATACCGAGCAAACTCGGAAACCTCATTTGATTAGCTAGGAGGATTGCTGCTTGCCTAAAATTGATGGTGGGCTTGGCATCAGGAGCCCTCATCAAATGAATGAAGCTTTTCTTATGAAAATCCTCTGGAATATGATTCATAGTCCTGATGATCTTTGGTGCAAAGTTCTTTACAGTAAGTATGGTAGAAACAACGATCTTAAAGTGTTTATGAACAAACAACCATATGATTCTCCTTTATGGAAAGCATTGGTTGGTATTGATCAACTTCGGTGTCACACAGTATGGAAAGTAGGAAATGGACAAAAAATAAATTTCTGGCTTGATAAACGGATGCCCAATGGACACACTATAATGTAAACCAGTTATATTTTAACAGAGACATGAGATTGGGATATAAATTTTCTTACCACACATCTCCCTCATACCATTGTAAACCAGTTGGTGACTATACCAGCTCCGAAGGATACAGACGGTCCAGACTTGTTAGGGTGGAGCGGCACTAGCACTCGTCAATTTACTGTGCAAAGCGTCTATGACCTCCAACGGGGAAATAATTTATCCATCGAGAGAAATTGGAAAAGTTTGTGGAGATGGAATGGACCTCACAGAATCCAAACATTTATGTGGATCGCTACGCATGAGCGACTTTTAACAAACTACCGAAGAAGCAGATGGGGGAATGGAACTTCACCCACTTGTCCTGCTTGTGGGCAGGAAGATGAGACAATTCTCCATGTTTTGAGGGATTGCATGTTTGCAACCCAAATATGGATCAGACTAGTGGCTTCTAATCACATTACTAACTTCCTTTCTTTGACTTGCAGGGACTGGATCTTCGATAATATATCGGGAGCACACACCAAGGATTAGCACACGATTTTCATGGTAACATGTTGGTACTTGTGGATGTGGAGAAACAAGAGTATCTTTGAGGAGGATTTTCGCCGCCCCAACAACCCAACTCATGTAATTCTTAAGAAGGCAACCGAGATTGATAGATGCATGCAAACTCATGCGAATGGAGGGTCTGAACAAAAAGATACTATTTTTATTGGGTGGAATCAACCTCAAGAAGGATGGATCAAACTCAATTGTGACGGCACTCACAAAAGTTCAACTAATATGTCAGGATGTGGAGGTCTCTTCCGAGACAATAATGGTAACTGTTTAAGCAGTTTTGCTCGTAAGATTGGCTCATGTGACGCACTTCATGCTGAAATCTGGGGCATGTACATCGGAATGGACTTAGCTCGTAGACAAGGAATTACTCATCTTTAAGTAGAAAGCGATTCAAAGGTGTTGGTAGACATGGTAACAAAACAATGCAATGTTAACGGAAATATCCCTACTTTGGTCAAGCGTATCCATGATCTCAAGAACATGAATTGGCATGTCCAATTCAACCACACCTGGCGTGAAGGAAACAGATCAGCTGACTGGTTAGCTAACTTCAGTCTAACATTGAACTCCTATGATATGCAAGTTCTAGAGACTCCTCCTAGAGAACTTAAAAGACATCTTTTTTATGATACTTCCGGCACTTGCATGCCTCGGAGTGTTTATGTAATTTCTTAGTTTTTGTTTGGGTTTTGCCCCCTTTATTTACCAAAAAAAAAGAAGATATTATTGAAAAACATAAAATGTGCTCCAAATATTTATGTCATTTCACTTATGTTAAAAACTAATTTATAAGTTATTATATTAGCTATCCACTATTTTTAATCAAACAGAAGTCTAAATATATATGTGCTCCAACATAAGGGGATGTTGGATAATAGTTTTTTTATTTAATAATATATTGGATAATTAGTTAGACTAGTATATTTTAGTTATTATTAGATGGTTGTTGCTCACCTATTAAATTGATCAGAATTCCTCCATGTTTTTCATTTATTGGAAGATATTTTTTTTAGTGTAAATTTTATTAAAAGATATTTTTCGGTAGTATTTTTTCTAGTGTGAACAATGCGGCAAGCGGTGCAACCATCTTAATATTATTCGTGCCATTTTCTTCCAAATGATTCTTTTCGTGCCCCCGGGCTCTCTCACGTGCCCCTTGAAATTCCAAAAATATCCCCTTGCAACATAACCATCGAGTGTTGAAGGGGTGCAAAATCTGAAAAAACATAAGTAGCGATCTGAGTTTGCACTTTAACTAGCGAACCTTATATATTTTCATAGGGGGTGAAGGAAGTGTGTTGGGGACAAAATATTAGATTTTATAAAGTTCGCTACCTAAAGTGTGAACTGTGTTTTTTGGACTTTTGCCTTCTTTAGCACTCGCTAGTTATCTTGCGAGGGGGTATTTTTTGAATTTTAGGGGGCGCACAAGAAAGTCGGGGGCTGTGAAAAGAATCACCCTTTTCTTCTTGTTAATTTATTGGGCTTTAATCCAATTTAGTTGGGTCTGACTGACAAGTTTCATCAATTATTTTTTTGTTTTTTATAAAAAGTTTCATCAAGTTTATTAGTACAAATAAACCTTCTTTGTATTCATTAATCAGTCAGTAATAATTTCTAGTTTTACCCAAATATGTTTCGTTCTCTTAACTATGAGAATAATACAATTCTAACCAAGACATAAGCTCAGGTGGTTAATAAATTTCTTATCGGAGGAATTATTTGAGAGAACTCTAGATTACCGAAACCTCTTTTTTTGGGAACCAGATGTTAATACCAAAAAAATAATAATACAACTCTGAGACAAATAGAAATGAATAAAAACCACATTTAGATTGTTATAGTGATTGGGAGTAAGTTTGGTAGATTAAGATTGGGAGTAATATTCAGATATTTTGACAATCTCGAGTGAATAGGTTCAAGAGAGTTACCGAAGGATTTAAATTCTCTAAAATCAAAATTTTCTACATTTTTTGTACATAGCCAAATTTTTAAGGTATTTTTAACTTTACAACATATATAAATGCACTTGTGTCAAAATGTATCAGAATTTAGAAAACTTAAATGTAGAAGATCCAAATTCAGTGACTGGTATCCATGTCAGCTGAAACTGTGTACAACTTAAATGAGACATGCAACGCCTATAATAAAACGAGAAAAATATTAAAGATAACGATCAATCTCAATTTCAAGATAAAACATTGCGGCCTCGCGGGGACAATTATTTGTCATTATTTTGACATGATTAATGCATGACAATAATGTATATTAATTATATCTTGGAAACAAGATCCTAAAATTCAGTTGAGTACTTGAAAGCTAGAAATAAATTAGTTAAAGAGCAGGTTGCAGTGTTTCAGATTTTGCAAACACCAAAAAAGAATTTAAAACCAAAAGAAAATAATTTCTAAAAATTATTGTAGCTACTTATATTATATGATTGGTTGTGGGGGAAAGTACTTCTTCACTTATTATATCCAATTCCTAGTTACTACTAGAGACAAGTGTAGATAAATTCAAGTGGTGTGTGTATTGCAGAATTGAGAAAGTGTATAATGTAGTTAAGAATGGAAAGCTTGCAAAATTGCAGGGAAAGTGTCCTACAAAGGCAGAGCCCATGTTTGGAGTGTGGTGTCACCCTCTTATTATTTAATTTGTTGTTTGTTGGGACAATGAAGTTCATATATAAAGGAGTGTGTCTAATAAACATTTTGATTCATGATATGATACTAAAGGAATTTCAAAATAATATTTGTTTGATCATGATTATATTAGTCATTTTCTATTGGTTAATTTGATCCTTAAAATAATTTGTATGAATTAATATAATTGAAGATTTTTAATATTTGGTGTGAACTGGGTATTTTATGTGCGTAACTAACTGAAGAGACGAATTTTTTGAAATAGGTAGGACCAAATGGATGACAAAGTTCTATCTTGAAAATTTTCAATTTTAGAAATTTATTTTAGAATTATGTTAATTTACAGAATAATAAATTATCCCCTACAATATCTTGAACTAATTAAATTAGTGGTTCACTCAAATGAAGAAGCAGACAATTTTAAATTCTCTCTTATTTTGCCATTCAAAAATAGAAAAAAATAAAAAATTCTCTCTTATTTTGAATTAAGTATAGTTTGTTTATGGGATGAAAAGGAAAGATCAAAACAAACAAGTTGATAAGGACAATTCTTCCAAACCTTCAATGTGACACCATAGAAAGCACTCTTTTATTTTTACTAGTCAATCAACATGTTCATTTCCTTGTCTAATTAAGGTTGTGATGAAAGGAGATGCTCCAACAATATATTCTTGAAACTCTCTAATATGATTATATAAGATAGTTGCATAATTAGGTTTAACAAAGTGTTTAATTTACCTTTTTTTTCTTTCTAATTCTGAATTATTATAATTTTATTTTCTTGAAAACTGAAATGATTAAAATAAAGAAAAAAATTCGTACCAAAAATATTAATTTAAGTGAGGAGAAATTTGGACTTTCTCTTACCAAAAATAAAGGAAAAATTCTGAATTACTATAATTTATGGAAAATGCTATATCCAACGGATTTTAGCATCACGAAAGGATCCCGACAAATTTGGCATCGATCAAACAACTGATTGAATTTCTCTCTCAATTGTTTAGAAATTGTATATATAAGTTGTTGTGATTTTTCCGCTACATATAGCATTTCTTATAATTTATTTAAGGTCGTGTCAATTTGTGCCCTATTTTTTTTTTTTTTGTAGATAGACGACATAACAAAACTATTATAAACTCACACGCACACATAAGTGGAGGAGTTATGGTTCGAACTTCAATTATACCCGACCTAACAATTTTGACATATTTTTTACATTTGAGGTATGACGTGCGGACAATATAAGCGCTATATATTGAGTACCGCATACCTTTTTTACCAGTCAACCTATAACTTGTGGACAATTTTGATATTTTTAATTTCTTAACTAACGTCTCCCTTTAAAATACAAGTTAATATTTCAGATTTATTAGGTGGTGGAACATTTACTCTATTTTTGTGGTAGAAAGGAACATCTACTATTTTGATAGTATATGTAAATTGTAATGACTATGAATAATGAATGAGGACTTCAATATGCATGACTACCTCACAATCACAACTAACATTTTCTCTAACATATGCACTTATACAGTTGCATATATATAGCGAAAGAAATAAATGAAGGAGTTTGTTAGAGGAATATTAATGTCATCTGTATAAAGACATAGCTGGATGATAGTTGCCTCTCCTAAAATAATTATGCATATTTCTTGCAGTGGCTACATGAATTAAATATACGTGTACAATGTCAACATTGAGAAAAATTACAATAAAAAAAGAAAGGACTTTAACTTGGAAATTTCGTGTTTGGGCTTTAAAGTTTTAGAGGAATAAATAAATGTAAATTGTTGTGTGTATATTTTGACCTAGAAAGTTTTCCTTTCTTTTCATTACGACATTAATTACTTTTTCTACCGACATACCCCTAATTATAATGTATTTTTTCTACGGTCGATAATAAATTAATACTTTAAATAAAACGTTATCTATTTCTCTGTTAAAGCATTAGATCGTAAAATTAATATTATTTGTCAAAAAAAATAAATTAATACCACAATCAATTTTTTTATAATCTTGGTGATTTTCTCAAAAGGGTCTTATGTTTAAGGACGAATGTAGTAATATAGTTAGTTGATGAGTTGTGGATTTACAAACAAACTCTTTTTGATAAAGTAGGAAAATGCTAAATAGTATTGTATCTCGGATGCCCTAGTTAATGAAACCTAATATAGTAAAGTTATGTTGTAAGTTGTGTAGTCAATATATTTGCAAAATATAAAAATTGTTATTTTCAATTCACTTAAAAAAGTGAATTGATAAAATACATTTGTTATTTAATAAACTTAGAAAGTAAATTTTTGCTTCTAATTATAGCATTAGATAATTATGCTAAACTTATTAAAAAAAGAAGATAGTTTTGCTTAAATATTGAAATTAATTAGTACTGCTTGATCCCTCTTAATCATAAGCAAAAATAATTAATTTTATATTTATGAAGAAAGTTATACTTAATTAAATACAATTAATCTTATTGATCTTACAAAAAAAATAAGTGCATTCTCAAAAGTATCTTTCATTCTTTTTTTAACAATTAAAAGTATCTTTCATATGGAAACTTCTTCCGTGAAAATAAAAGAGTTACTACTATTGAAAAACAATTTTTTTTTTTTTTGGTGAATATGAAAAACAAAATTTCTATTAATTGAAGTATAATTAGGATAGGTACCATTGAATATAGTCAACGATAGTTATCACCCAATTATAGGTATCATTTGCTCAAAAAAATAAAAGTTATCATTTATGGGTTTACTAGACTCCAACCCGTGCGTTGCACGGGTTTTATGGAGTGTAAGATATACAAATTAAATTGTTATAATAAAAATTGCAAGTTAAAAAAAAAATCAAAATATGAATTTAATGAAATTGAAATAATAAGATATTATATATAGATTGACTACCAAAAGTTAAAAATAGATGTATTCTTTCCAAACAATTAGCTTCATGAAAACGACAGAATTGGTTAAGAAATTTGTATAAATTGCAAACAATTAGCTAAATTAGTTATACAAAATAAAATAAAAAGAGATTAAAAATATATTATCTTTCCGATCAACTTATTAGCCTAACAATTAGTCAAAAAAAATAAAAAAAATTACTGGCCTAACAAACACCACATTTTAAAACAAATAAATCAAATATTGAGGCGAAAATTTTATTTCGTAACGATTTCAAATTTTCATATATAAAAGAGAACTTACTTTAATTTATACTCCACAATTCTATTTAAAAATAACAAACCAAAAAATGTAAAAAAAAAATGCCAGGTAATTTATACAGATTATTAATATGCAAATATGGTAGTTTATATAGATAATCAATAGATCCTGATTAATGAGCAAAATAAAAGACATAAAATGCACTTGAGATATGTGGGCCTCATAAATAACACCAATAGAATTTAGTCACTATTAATTTGCTCGAAAATTAAATGCAAACAAACAAAAACCTAAAATTCAAATTATATAGGAAATAGGATGCATAGAGAATACCAACCGAAAGAATCTGTATTAATTTACTTAATAATATATTTGATTCATTAGCAATTTAAAGAAGAAGAAAAAAAGTGAATTATATATGATTGGGCCGTTGTCCCGTTGATACTATTTTTTTTCCATATAAATTGTTATCGTTACTTACTATTATATAAAGATTTGATAACAAAAGAATTAAAACTGGTGCGATAAACACAATGATACATATCAAGTTAAAGGTTCAAACAACCATCATCATATCTTTGTAACAATGAATTAAGAAACATAAGACTCTTCCAACTACTTGATTTCTTGTCAAAATAAGGAGACATCCAATTGAAACCTGCTATTCGACTGTCAATAAATAAATAGAATGAAGGAACAAAAGGAAGATCAGTGAAGAGACAAAATATATTATTGAAAGGAAATAAAACATACTAACCTTAACTATATGTACTCATTAGTCCAACTTTCAATTTTCACCTCCAATTAAATTTCACTTCAAAGTTCAACACCTAAAAAAAAAAAAGATAAAAAACATGTTACAAATTGAATAAAAACTCAATCTTTGAACAAAAAACCCGTTAAAAATTACACTTTCAATTTGAATATTTCTTCTATATATACCGCAATCAATCGGATTTTCAATTGAAACTTAGAGTGGAGTGTGTGTGTATATATATATATATATATATTAAAAAGTGGTGTGACTAAATTTTGGAGAGTTGGTTATGTTGTGTATGTATATTAAGTGATCGTAAATTTTTGAGAGTTTGTTATGTTGTATATATAATATAATAATATGGGATATATTTCAAAAGAGATGGTTCTATCGTGTATGTATATCAAATAAGTGATCGTAAATTTTTGAGAGTTTGTTATGTTGTATATATATAATAAAATATATTAGTAATAATAATGAGATATATTTCAAAAGTTTTTTTTCCCTTAGACATTAGACATATTACCCGTATTCAAGTATTATTATTATTATTATATAATAATAATAATAGAAAGCTAATAATAATAATAATAATAATAATAATAAATATTTAACATGGTGAGAGATTCCATATTTATTAGATGTTGATTGCAAAATAATAACAAATTGATTAATGTAGTGTAGTGGCAAAAAACACAAAATAAATCTTAAATGTTGCGGGTTCGATTCTTGGTGAGGCTTTTTTTTAACATTTTATTTTAACTATTTTAGGGTAAAATGAGAGGGAAAAAGAGCGGGAAAAAAATTAGGTTAAAAATAGCAAAACGGAACAAGCTTATAATATAAGAGATTTGGCAAACACACTTTTTTATTTTTAGCAAGCACACTAAATTATCTTATATAATAAGTTCATATAAATAACTTATTAGGTTAAACAGTATCTCCAAAACAATAATTAAGAAGACAAAAATAGATATAAAACCAACAAATTTAAGTAGAAAAAAATTCTTTTTTAACATTTTAGGGTATTGAATCCACTACTTTTAATATTATATTACTTTTTTCTTTTTTTAATTATTGTCCGGGACACTATTTAACATTTTCCATAAATAAAAAGGCTAAATTAAAACAAAACATTATTAATGAGCTCTCCTATGACAAATCGTTCGGGTGAACCTGAGTTTAGTTCCTAATGGGAACAATTTTTGACCAGACTTTACTTACCTTGCGGCCAGACTCTTCACTTGAGAAGGTTAATACAAAAATAAAAGAAGTTAAATCACGTTTTTAACTCCATTGTAGGATTAACACCGAGGAATAACTACAAATCCTCTAGATCTTGGTTGTGTATTTTGGTTAAGTCCATTGGAGGATGCCTCCCATATTTTTCTTAGATGCGATTTCGTTCAACAGGTATGGCACAATATTTTCAAATGGTTGAGTCTAGCTATTATTTCCAACAAATCGATATGGAGGCATTTCATACAATTGGGGAGCAAGATAAAATCAAAGAAAGGTACGTATGCGCGTTAGACATTTAGTATGGTTGGCAATTATTTGGTGTGTATGGCGCCATAGAAACAACATCATTTTCAGGGGGAGAGACTACTGACGTGTCCAAGTAGTGGAGCAAATAAATGTTACTTCTTGGTTATGGTTTATAGAAAGAGCTGGATGTAATTCTTCTTTTAATTATTCTAACTGGTGTTGTAATCCCTTATTTTGTCTCCAAAACATCTAAGGACGATCTTGTTTGAATTGTAAGGGTTAAGTACCCCTTGTACTCCTTATAATTCAATATTTTGCTTATAAAAAAAAAAACTTCACAAATGAAACTTGCAATTTTGACCCCCTAATTTTTATAATAACATTTTAGTCCCATACTTTAGCCCTTTTTGCAAAAGGTTCATCCCTCACTGATTTTGACCAAGTCAACACACTGTGGATAATTACTCTCATGTCACCTCAACATGTCTTGCCACATATGCTGATGTGGCATGTGAGTCACCGTCCACGTATGTCATTCCATATTTTTAAGAATTCAACCGACGATTATATCAAATATACTATAAATTTAATTAATTATTTTAATTGTTAAAAATTATAAACTAACTTTATTTTTTATTAAAAAAAAATTCTAAGACGAAAAATATGAGTCTTTTTCATTATATTTGTACTACTATTCAACATCATAGTGGTATTTATATTGTTATAAATTATATGGATTTACTTAAATCTTGACATAACTTTGCAAAGACTCACTACAATATTTTGCAAAGCCACCAGAGATGACAAAGATGCAAGTAGTGTCAAGTGTAATGTAGTTGGAATAGTTGGTGTGTTGACTTAAATAAGTTTTTTTTTTCTTTTTTGACAAGAGCATTAAATTATTTTCAATGTACACCGGCTATTAAATGTGTATCATTGAACATTTTGACTTATTAAAACCTTCATCATCGCTCCTGGAGCCTTGGAACGCTTTCATAATTAATATCCTGATTGTTACTACTCTATCTTCTGTTTCTTTGAAAGAATTGCTATGCATTTGGTTGGATAATGATAATCTCTCACAATATTTCTCTCCTAACTCTCTCCTGTTATCTCTATTTCTCTCTTCTATTTTCCCTCTTTTCATCATTTTAAGTATTTTTTTTATTGATTTGGTACAAAAAAAAACGTTTTTATTGATTTTCTTTCTTCCTATAAGAAGGTGAAAAACTTGATGAAAATTGTGGCCACGATTATTCTTAGATTAGTTAAGAAAAAAAATAGTGTTATGAATCACTCTAACATTTTTTGTAGTGAGTCTGGTTTTGATCTCTCACAAAGTTTTTACGGAATAATTCAGTCTCCAACAAAAATAAAATTCAAATTAATTAATCCCTTATATTTTTATATTGAGGATAAACTAGTCCCTGATTTGTCATAACAGAGGAACTAATTTGCGCCTAATATGAAAATGTCAGAGATTAATTTGAGTTTTATTTTTTTCAATAACTGAACTGTTCTGTTAAAAATAACATTTTTTTTCATTGAATAAATTTATGTGTCTCCAACCACTTTATAAGCCATTTTCAAAATGGTGCGATCCATATAAATTTTATCCAATAAAAAATAATTGTTATTAAGAAGAGAGTTATAGTTAGTTTACATGAAGTTATAAAAAAAAATTCAATTGCGAGCAGAGAATCTACCGTATGTGTGTCCACAGATTTCCCGATAAAAATTAGTTATCCATATAGTAGTAAAAATTTCGTAATAATATCATATATTAACCTAAAAAAAAAGAAGTTCATTTACATGAGGCGCATGCATGTATTCTAAAATACAATGCAAACACAAAAATATAAGCAATTAACCAAATTAAGAACTCAACAAAGAAGATATAAGGATTTCGTAGTGATTGAAGTACGGATAAATTAAAAAGTGAAATGATATAAATGTTTAATTATTCAATTTTTATTCTTGATAAAATTAACAATACTAAGGTAAAAAAAACGAAATCAACAAATTAGTGATAGCTGTCCCTTCGAAGACATCCGATAAAATTGAAACACGATACAGAAAAATTAGTGATAAATCTCTGACATTAATAGTCAAAGTATAAGATACATGAAAGGTTGAAGAAGCTGTCTATTTCCATTGCATTTAACTTTTGGGCTAACTTGATTACGAAAGGTCATGTGGGAATTGTGGGTCTTTGGATGGCATAAATTCAACCACCATAGCCTTTATTTCTGTGCCACAATGACTATAGACCTATATTTCCGGTTTGAATTTCCAACAGCATATATGAACATGTTTTGTAAGCACATTTTTATAGTAGGAGTAATTTAATTTTTAGTAGTTCAACTTGTTTGATGTGAAATGTCTCCTTAATTAATTAGAATTATATATTCCTTTTTGTACTATGTGTTCTCAATTGATTAATTGTGTGATTTTTTTTAAGCATTATGTGAATATACTCCCTCCGTCTCATATTATAAGGGAAAAATGACAATTTTTTTTGTCCTAAATTATAAGGGAAAAAACAACTTTCAAGAATGTTTTTTACTTATTCTTATAAAATTAAATGCAAATTGCATTTAATTTTTTCTCTCTCTCATTTTCTCAATAAACAACAATCAATCAAATTTGTTTTTACATCTTCCCATGCAACTTATTTCAAGAAAAACCCACAAAACTATATTTCAAATTCTCAAGTTTTGGTTTTCTTAATAAGTGTGTTTTTTTTTTCCTTATAATATGGGACGGAGGGAGTATGTTTGTTGATATAGATTTGAATTAAATGAATTAATGATTGTAAATACTTCATTCATCCCAAATTATAAGGGAAAAAACAAAAAACACAATTATTAAGAAAAAGTTAAACATGTAAATTTGAAATAGTATGTTTTTTTGGATTTTCCTTGGAATAATGTGCATGGGAAGATGTGAAAATAATTTTTATTGGTTGTTGTTTACTGAGAGAATGGAGAGGGGGAAAATTAAATGCAATTTGCATTTAATTTTATGAGAATAGAGAAAAAACATTCTTGAATGTGGTTTTTTCCCTTATAATTTGGGACGGAGGGAAAAAATAATATGTGTTGTTTGAGCATCTGCTATGCTCATTTTGTATTCTTTATACGTTTGAGTTGTAATTTTTGTCGTGGAATCCAACATTTTCAGACATGCTGCGGTGAAATGATCTTTGTAAAAATTCTCATATAATTTGATTTCAAGAGTTAAGGGCTCCAAGTTCTTATATTCCACTTAAATTAGGCTCAAACCAATTGACATGGAGTTTTAGCTGTTTTTTTTTCCACCGTGAATATCCGGCTCACTGGACCACCTAATTTGGTTTGGGGTCAGTTCTGACATTAAGTGGTTTCAGCCTCTTCCAGTCGCAGTTGCAGGGGATTGAATTGTGGTCCTCCTTAACAAGTTCAACGTCAATCACTACTGAACCAACGGATGATTGATAGTTTTGATGTATTTTTGTAATTAGAAATTTGTAAAAAGTTTAGATTGATACTCTTTACAAATAAGTTTATTTTTATATGTTATTTTCACTATTTTAACGTCATGAATTTCAACAAGTATGGACAAATCGTGTCACATGTAGCGCTTGAGATGAGAGGGAGACATGGGGGTTGAAATGAGAGGAAGAAGTGTTGACATGAGAGTGAAAAATGAGTATCCTTTAAACTATTATATATTAGCCTAACTACTTAAAACATATTTCATATTAATCTTTAAATAAGTGACATATCTCCCTTTTCAAAAACTTGAACCCCATATATACACACATCCTAAGAGAAAAATTATGTTTTGGGTCGATCTCTAATTGGTATTTAAGCAACCCTCTCATCATTTATCTATTCGATTTCTAAAATCACATTCTCTAACATTATACATTTTCTATAGTTTATTAAAGTCTCTCTTATTTATTTACTTTTTAAACCAAATGTATCATCTACGCAGAACTGTAGAGACTAATTTTCTCGAGATAACTGAGATCCATTTAAATGGTTGATCTCTTCCAACAAATGTTTTTTCATATACATTGGCCGAAAATCAAACCCACGATCAAATGGAAGTCTTTGTTATTTGTGTACCACATATTTGTCACACGGACACCAAATTTAAAGTTTCATATCTATGCAGTCTATTGTAACAATTAGAGATATTTTACTGGGCATGTGCACCATTACAAAGGAAACCAAAAATCATATGAATCGTAGACAATAGACATGTATAAACAAAAAAAATTAGTAATTTGTTAGTTGCAAAGATTATTTATGAATCATTAAAACTGACATATACAAAAGGAAGCTACATTTTGAAGATATTCATTTTCAAACCTAATGTACGCAAGTAGGGAGCTTGCCACCGATTTAGATCCTATAAAATTTAAAGGATTAATCTATGCAGTTGTGCGTAAGAATAATATACCCGATTAATGCTATAAGAAAAATCAAGTAGACAATCATACACATTTAATTTGTTCTACACACCAAATAGGAAATAAAGAAAAAAAGATCATTACACATTAATTATAACTGTTCAAAAGTCAAAGAAAGAGAAAATCGCTTTTGATAATTGAGAAACTAATTGTAAAACGTACTGTAAAAGGAAAGAGATAAATTTGGAAAAAAATAAATCACAAAATGAAAAGAGTTTAATTGTTGTGCACTGTCGGTGTAATGTTTTTTTCACATACATCCAATGATGTGTTGCCACGTCATTTCATGAATGTGACACATCATGTATTTTTAATTACCATACATGATGTGTCGATATATTATTGGACGCATGTGTAAAATAACTTTACACTGACAGTATATATAAATTAGCAAAGCAATAAGTCGCAAAAATGAGAAATAAAAATGATTTGAAATGTAACGATGACTAAATGCATGCTAGCAAAAGATAAAAAAGGAGTAAATGGGCGACATAGATGATGAAAAATGTTAAAGAATACCCTAGTCACCGATTAAGAAAAATAAAATGTTAATATAATTTTGAAAGTAATATATATATTTATTTTTTTTTGACTAATGAAAGTAATACGGAGTATATCTAATGTCTTGAAATTTTGAATTTTTTTTTTCTTGTTGAAACTTTTAATTTTTTTTCCATTATTGTTTCATTAATTAACCATTGTCTCGAAACACTATTTAGTGTATTCATAAATGATTGAATAGATTAATAATGATACCTAAATAAATTAATTTCATGTACAAATTAATATACTCTTTGATTTTTCTTATAAAATGACACTTAATAGAGATTGAAAAAGTATTTGACATTTACATTAATAAAAGAGTATTAATTAAAAATTGGACAATGTTAACGTGTGCCCTTAAGGCACATTTTAAGAATACAAATGTAGTAATATTCCTTTGTAACTTGTGCATTATATTTTTTAAACATTAAATTCTAATGTGTTATTAAATGCATATTTCTACATTTAGCTACCTTAACATGTGCCCTTAGGGCACATGTTAACATGACCCTTAAAAATTAGAGACGGTGATAGTTTGAAGAGAAAAGTAATTAATAAAAGAGTATTAATTAAAAATTTAACAAAATAATCATACAAAGTGGAAAGAGTGATTAAAATTTATAAATGTTAAGAAAGAAAAGAATCCATTACAATAGACAATTTAATTTTTTTTAACAAATATAGACAATAGACAATTCAATTAATTAAAAATTTGCTAATCATACAAAGAGGAAAGAGTGATTAAAATTTATAAATGTTAAATGTTCCCACATAAAATTCTTCTCATTCTTTCAAAAGTAGCATTTTCTTTAATAAAATTAAAGTTTTGACCGGTAAATCTTTAGAAATTAGTGATTAGTATCAATAAAGTAGCCGGGGACGGAGCTATTAGGGGGACCGGCAGAGTCTACGGTCCCCTTAAATTTTTTACACTAGTATTTTGTTATACTATTGGTTCAATTTCATGTTTAGTCTTCCTTCTTTTATTAATCTAATATTTTGAACACTATTATAAATTTGTTGTAAATTTGTTCTTAGCGATTGTTTTTCCCTAAAAAAAAGTGTCTTATTGCCTCAATATTAAATTTAATGACAAAATATATCTTTTGAGACTAAAATTCACATTTTTTTACATAAAAAATCGCAATTTTTATGACAAAACACATGAGTTGAAACTAAAATTATAATAAATGTGAAAATGGAAGGGCCTAAAAGTTCGACTTAAAAAAAAATCGATTTTCAATTACAAATGATCCAATCCCTTAATTAAACATTCAATCCAATGGTCATTACCAATCTAAATCATATTATGATCTACATACATCATCAGTTATTGGATGAATTTTAAAAAATCTTGATATGATTTAGACAAATTGGTTTTTTAGACACATTAGTTATTCTATTAATTTAAAAAAGACATATCTGTTTATATATGATATCAAATGGAGTAGTTTTGAAAGGCAAATCATCTAATCCCTTAATTAAGTCTTTGATCCAATAGTTATTACCAAAATAAAAAACATTTCCTCCGATTATTTAGAATCCCAAGAACAGTAACGTGAAGAAATTTGATCTGATTTCATAGAAAAGAACCACTCATCTTTGATGGATCCATCCCCATGGATCAAATCTGAACCCGAAAGCACTCTATCATTACCATGGGTGTTACACCATCTCAAATTAAGTGACTCGATTGAACTTAATGCACTATTCACACATTTTAGTTTGATTATATTTTTCTATTAATAAATAAATATTAGGGTGTGTTTGATTTGTAAAACAGTAAGAACTAGACTGAACAAAATTTTCAAAAATAAAATTGAAAGAAATAGAGCGTTAATATTTTTATATAGTTGTAACAGAGAGATAAAGCGTTAATATTTTTATATTAAAAAATAAATTGATATTTTTATATTTTTTATAGTTGTACTATGAGTAAAAAGTTATCCCGTGGTTTTGTGAGAACATTTTGTCATGTCCTTTACTACATTTTTTATCCAGTTCTACAATCAGTTTTTAAATCAAACAAGGTACGATAAAAATTACCCGATCCTCTGTTTTTTAGCAGATCAAACACATTCTTAGTATATAGATGTTATTGGGTTTATCTCGATGAACATTTTCAAAATATCAACTTTATATAATTTTTACTATCATATAATAATATAATTAAAAATATTAATCGTCAAAGTTAAAGTTGTGTATTAACAAAAACATACACAATCAATCAAACCAATCGTTAATTAGTTCAGTGGTGATTAACGCTGAACTTGGTAGGGAGAACCACGGTTGAATTCTCCGCAACTGCGATCGAAAAAGAACTGAAACAATTTAATGACAGAACTGACCTCGAACCGGATTAAACTTTTCGTCAAAACCAAAAAAATAACATACACAATCAATTGAGTATTTTGTAAAGGAGGTAGTATAACTTGGTAGTTTACTTTTTCATATATACCCCTCCCTCCCTCTCCACAAAAAGTAATGAAAAAGTCACATATCAAATTTCACCGTCATTCACAGGCTTTATAGAGAGATATACAGTTCAAACAAAAAACAGATCAATGACAGTGCAAAGAGTCAACCGACCCTTTTTGGATCTATCTATTTGTAAGGCTTCAATGACTCCACATGTTTACATTTTATCTTCAACCTCTCTCTCTCTCTTCAAAATAGTACTATAACCATTTCTTTGTCCTAAACAAATCCAAACCCTTTTCTCTAAATAATAAAAAGAAAGTACTTTTTCTTTTTTTCCTTTTAAAAAAAACCATATAACAGTAGTCAAGCATCAAACCATGCAAGAAATGAAAAAAATACACTGCTAGGGTTCTTATTTATTTTTCTTTTTCTTTTCTTATTTAACCCAAAAATTTCACTAGATTCATTATTTCAATCCAACCCTGAAGTTCTTCTCAGTGTCACAGTGTTACTCTCTCAAAAGGGTCACTAAAGAGAGAGAGACTGAGAACGAAGAGCAAAAAAAAACTTGCCTTTTTTCTCTTTCTTTCTCTCCAAAAAAAAAACAAGTTTTTTTTTTCCCCTTAAAAAAAGACAGCATTTTTTTCTCTCCTTTGTTACAGAGAGACTTTTGAGACGTTGAAGTTTCACATTTCACTCTTTGTCTCCACAATCTCTCTGTCTTTTCATTTTTTTTCTCTCTACAAAGTTCAGTACTTTTTGATGATTCAATGATACCCTTTTGGTGAATAATAAGAAAGAGAGAGAAATAGATTAAGGGGTTGAAAAAGTTTTGAACTTTTTGACTTTTGGTGATTTTTTATTGAAGAAAAAAAAAAGGGGGTGATTTGATGAGTTTTGGGGGTTTTGTAGAAAACAATTCAGGAGGTGGTGGAGGTGGAGGTGTGAGAAACATAGGAGAAATTTCTTACAACAACGAAAGAATGCCATTTGGTTCTTTCTCTCAACCTCGTCTTGTTACAACTCCTGCTTTAGCTAAATCTATGTTTAACTCTCCTGGATTATCACTTGCACTTGTTAGTGAGATCTTGTTTTTGTTTATGCTTTTGTGTTCTTAGTATTCTTAAAATTTTGTTAGTACTTTTGTTGTGTGTTTTTTTGATGACCCTTTTGATGAAAAAAATGCAGCAAACAAATATTGAGGGACAAGAAGATGTGAATAGATCAATGCATGAGAATTTTGAGCAAAATGGTTTAAGAAGAAGTAGAGAAGAAGAACAAAGTAGATCTGGTAGTGATAACTTAGATGGTGTTTCTGGTGATGAACAAGATGCTGATGATAAACCACCAAGAAAAAAAAGATATCACCGACACACTCCTCAACAGATTCAAGAGCTTGAATCGTATTTTTCTTCTACCTTTTTCTGTGTTTTTGTATTTTTTAAGGTTTATGTTTAATTTTGATTTTAATAATGATGTTTTTTTTTTCTGTTCTTTTTCAAATGATGTTTTTAGTTTGTTTAAGGAGTGTCCTCACCCAGATGAGAAACAAAGATTGGAACTTAGCAAAAGACTTTGTTTGGAAACTAGACAGGTTAAGTTTTGGTTCCAAAATCGAAGAACACAAATGAAGGTATGTGACAACAAAAGTCATTTTCATTTTTTTCACATGGTTTTAGTATTTTATCTTACTTTTTTGAGGTTTGTATGTTTTTAAGCTTTTTTTGTTGCTAACTTTTTGATTGTACAATTGTACTATAGACTCAATTGGAAAGACATGAGAACAATTTGCTTAGGCAAGAGAATGATAAGTTAAGAGCTGAAAATATGTCTATAAGGGATGCAATGAGGAATCCTATTTGTTCAAATTGTGGTGGTCCAGCTATGATCGGCGAGATTTCACTTGAGGAACAACATCTTCGAATCGAGAATGCAAGGTTGAAGGACGAGCTAGATAGAGTTTGTGCACTTGCTGGAAAGTTTTTAGGTCGTCCGATTTCTTCATTACCAAACTCAAGTTTAGAGCTTGGTGTTGGTGGAAATAACAACAATGGTTTTAATGTGATGAACAATGTTTCTTCAACATTACCTGATTTTAGTGCTGGAATGTCTAATAACCCTTTGGCCATTGTGTCTCCTTCGACTCGACAAACACCTTTGGTGGGTGGATTTGATAGATCGGTTGAAAGGTCTATGTTTCTTGAACTTGCTTTGACCGCTATGGATGAGTTGGTTAAGATGGCACAAACTAGTGAGCCTCTTTGGATAAGGAGTATTGAAGGAGGAAGAGAAATTTTGAACCATGAGGAATATATGAGGACTTTCACTCCTAGCATTGGTTTGAAACCCAACGGCTTTGTCTCCGAGGCCTCTAGAGAGACCGGTACGGTCATTATCAATAGCTTAGCCCTTGTCGAGACTCTTATGGACTCGGTGAGTTTCGAAACTTGCAATTCACTTTTCTCAAGTTGTTAATGTCATGGATGTTAGCCTCAATTGTGGTCACAAATATAAAAAACTTTGATGTTGTGGTCCTAATTGCGGTCGCGGACCTTTTTCTTAAACATCGCGGTGTTATCTATAAAAATTTGCAAATTGTTTTAGTTTTCTTATGACTATGTTAATGGTTTTACATTTGCATAACTTTCGTTTTGAAGTACTTTTCTTATTCTATTCTTCATAGAAATAAAATTATGAAGCTAATTTCGTTCGTTTGTTTCAACAGAATCGATGGATAGAAATGTTTCCTTGCATCATTGCAAGAGCCTCCACAAATGAAGTGATATCAAATGGAATAAATGGAACTAGAAATGGTGCACTTCAACTAGTAAGTCAAAGTTGTATTTTACCGTTTTGCTAAATATCAACTATAGCGTCGTGTAACTTGAACAAACTGCTATTTCACACAATCCACAATCGACAACACTATTATTTTATAAATTTAGCTTTAGCAAAATGGTTATAGTTTCGATTTTATTGACCGTATATACAATTTGTGTTTTAAGATGCAAGCTGAGCTTCATGTGCTATCGCCTTTAGTTCCGGTCCGCGAGGTAAATTTCCTTAGGTTTTGCAAGCAGCATGCAGAAGGGGTTTGGGCTGTGGTTGATGTGTCCATTGATACCATAAGAGAAAATTCTGGAGCTACAAGTTTTATGAACTGTAGGAAGCTTCCTTCTGGTTGTGTTGTGCAAGATATGCCTAATGGTTACTCCAAGGTAATTAATTAAATTGTTAATGTTCTTTTTCTTGTTATTAGTGTGTTTTTGATGGTTTTTATAATCCCTACATTTCATGTTTTTTAGTTTCCACATCTTTTTGTGGATAGTAAAAATGATTTTTACATTCCTCCATACATTGTGTTCTGAACTTTTTTTTTATATTTTATTTTAGGGGGAGTTAGAGTTACTATTTAGTATTTACCATGCAATGCAACTACTATATACTATAGTATATCTCACTTACTTTCATGTCTTCCTTATGTTTATTTTAATTTGCCAAGTGGATTTTTTATTTATTATAATCCACTATGATTATAGTCTTCACTCCTCATTAAACACGAAGGTATCCTCACAGTTTAGATCTGCTATGAGACTAATCTGAGTCGACCTTGCCTTGGTGTCAAGTAAGTGTTTTTATTATGAATTAATAGTCACATCACACTAGTGCTTAAATAGTCAATTTAGTCATTAAATATGTCTTCCATTAAAACTAATTTGCTCCTAAAAATGTGTAATTTTAGTCGGTTTGGTCTAAAAATTACTCTTACTAGAACTCATGACGGATGTTTTTGAAATTTTGATACATTTAAAAAAGTAGTGACACATTAGTGGACTAAAATGGTTTTTTAATTATAGTTCCATTAATAATAGGATTTATAGGATAAAAAAAAGAGTGTACTTGAAAATATTCAAGTGAAGTGAAGCAAAACACAAGGTCAAGGAATCACGGGACTTTTGCTTTTCAAAGCAATTAATTAATTAATTAAATAAGCTCATTTTTCAAAGTAACTTAGCTAGTCTAGTGACTACTCACTATATAACTATTCTGTCAAAATATAAAATAATATTTTTCCCCTTTTCAAAGAATTTAGACAATTGCATTGCACCTGAGTAGGATGCTTCTCATTTGTCTTAATTAACAATTACAAATTCCAATCTTAATATCTTCAACAATTAATCTTTAAATAATACCCCCATGTGATTAATCCATTATTTTAATCATAGAAGCCTCTATCACTTGAATTTCTGCACCTTGAACATAATAACTAGATTAACATATTTTTTTCTTTGTAATCTTATACATACATTTTGATTCTATAAATAAATAATATACATGAGTTTCTATTCCAATCTTTAATTCTATACAAACATTATTTAACTCACGAGATTTGGATTTAGCATAGTTCTTGACCTATTATCTCTAATGTGTTTATTTTTGAATATAATATAGTACTTATTTGGGTCAAACAATAGAGACTAGCTATTTTGTCTTTTTCTTATGAGTATTTGTTTAAGTTGTTTTAAATTAGTAAATCTTGATTCTCACATTTCCCATTGCTCCTACAAATCTTGCTTGACTTTATCAATAGTACCCTATTTTATGTACAATGGTCCATGAGAGATACCTCTTGTCCTTTCTATTGGGATGATTAATCTCTCATCACTACTCATCATATAAATTATCATATTACTAGCTAGTACTTCAATTTGTTTGGATAAATTATCATGTTTGATGTATCTGGTTCATATTATAGATGAGATACATAAAACATTTTATGAACCTAAAATATACACTTTTTCTTATATTAAGGACCACTGGAAGTACTACTAGCTAGTAGTATATGGAAACCTAAATATGTAAATAAATATTATTCAAGTTAAAACTTAAATAAAATGGTATATTAAGATATATGATTTCTATTTAATATATTAGGAAAATTAAAATTTATTAAGTTATATTTTGAAATATATGATTTGCATAATAAAAATTAGTTAAGGTGCAAGTGTGACTTCATAGCTTCTTTATATTTTTTTCATGATCTATATTAGTGTTATGTGACTATTTGTCATGTACATTTTTCTTCTATATATATAAGTAGTAATTTTGCATTGATGAATTTACAGGTGACATGGGTGGAACATGCAGAGTATGAGGAAAATCAAGTACACCAGCTGTACAGACCATTGTTGAGCTCAGGTATGGGATTTGGTGCTGCACGTTGGGTCGCTACCCTACAACGCCAGTGCGAGTGCCTTGCCATATTGATGTCATCTGCTGCACCCTCTCGTGACCACTCCGGTACTGCTCTAATTCATAAAACATTGCTACACATAAATAGCTTTTGATAATAAATATATATTTTTTTATGCATGATCAGCACTAAATTGGAGCAAATTTTTTATTTTATTTTAATTTTTTTTTATGAATGTCTCGCAGCAATAACAGCGGGTGGAAGGCGAAGCATGTTAAAGCTAGCGCAGCGAATGACGAACAACTTCTGCGCAGGGGTATGTGCCTCAACGGTCCACAAGTGGAACAAGCTTAGCCCCGGAAATGTGGACGAAGACGTGAGGGTGATGACACGGAAGAGCGTTGATGATCCTGGTGAGCCACCGGGGATTGTGTTGAGCGCAGCCACATCGGTTTGGCTACCTGTTTCGCCTCAAAGACTGTTCGATTTTCTGCGTGACGAGAGGCTCCGTAGTGAATGGGATATACTATCTAACGGCGGTCCCATGCAAGAGATGGCTCATATTGCCAAAGGACAAGATCATGGAAACTGTGTTTCCCTTCTCCGAGCTAGTGTAAGTTTCTCTCTTTTTTATTTTTTTTATATCTCATCACCATATATATGAAATAATAATAATACTCCTCTTAAATAAATGTTTATTTAAATTTTAGTTAAATATTTAAGAGTGTAAAAAATGAAGTTGTATTTTTTTTTTTGGTTACAAAATAATGAAGTTGTATGGTCCTTTAGTACTGTTAGTGCAACTATGCAAGTTGTGACAAACAACGTTGAAATGTGACAACTTTTTATGTATGGACTTGCAAGTTGTAACAAAGTTGAAATGTCAATGAAACTCTTTATTTGTCGTTAGTGTTTGGATTATGAGAGGTTGAAAAGTTGAGAAGGACAAGGAAAGAAATTTCTAAGGAACAACGAGCACAAACTTTGATGATGAAATCACAAAGATAAGCTTTTTATATATAATAAGTCAAAATACATGACCCTTGTCACTTTACTAGTTTCTATTTCATGGTCCCTACATTACATTGTTTAATCAAATCACTTTTTTTATCTAAGTTTTTTTTGTAGTACTATAAATAATTGATAAATCTTATTTTAAGAAAAAGTTGTAGTATCTTGGTTTGACTAGCTTAGCTCACACACGGTAGGATTCAGTTCAAGAAAATGACAATTCATAATTTCTCTTACTACAATAATAGTATTTTTGTTGTATTTTGCATTAATGTTTTTTTTATTAATACGTTCATTAGTTGTTGCGGTCTATGTTTGGTACCACAGTACATATATCAGAATCAATTATAAAAAAAAAAAATCAGAATCACAATGATTTTTGTAATTTTTCAAAAGCTATATTATGTAGTTTTTGCAAAATTACAATAGACCACTATGATTCTGATATATTTTCAGTGACGTCAAACATAGACATAGTTTAATCGGTAAACTTGATATTATCAAGTTGAACCCATTCATCTGGATTTATTTAGAATTTTAGTGTATGAGTTCAATAGTATTTTTATCATTTTATCTATTGTCCCAAATTTTATTTATTTTGTAGGCGATGAATTCGAACCAGAGTAGCATGCTGATACTACAAGAAACATGCATCGATGAGGCAGGGTCGCTTGTAGTCTACGCGCCGGTTGATATTCCAGCCATGCATGTTGTGATGAACGGCGGCGATTCAGCTTACGTGGCATTACTACCATCCGGGTTCGCTGTTGTACCCGATGGACCTGGATCTCGTGGCTCTGAAAATGGTGACACCACCGCAAACGGAGGCGAGGCACGTGTTAGCGGGTCGCTCTTAACCGTGGCGTTTCAAATCCTTGTGAATAGTCTCCCAACAGCAAAACTCACCGTTGAGTCCGTTGAAACGGTTAACAATCTCATTTCTTGCACCGTTCAGAAAATCAAAGCTGCACTTCATTGTGAAAGCTAAGAGTCACGTGTGATCATCACGTGACATGATTTCTTTTTTTGTTATTATTATTAATTAATATTTTGAAGTTTTTGTAGTGGTTTAAATTAAGGTGAATCTTGTAATTGGTGGCGCGTGTGAAAGACGCGTGTGATTGGGGTGTGTTTGAGTCAAGAACGAACCATTCATGGAAAATGGTTCCTTGCATGGTGGTAAGGGTATCTAGAATTTTCGGGTTGGATCGCGTTAGGTTTCTTAACACAAGGCAAGGATTGTGGTTCGGGTATTGACTCATGTTTGTTCTTCCCCTAGTCTGAAAAACATGAAAGGAATAGTGGAATGAGAAAGTTTTATTATTATTACAATTAATAAGGTTTCGTTAGTAGGTTTTTGTTGATAATACTAATATTTATCTAATTGTTATATTTAAATTAATTTTAATTTTAACTTGTACGTTTATCTGTAGGTATCTGAAACTTATAGGGATATTTTGTTCTTAAAATCTGCCGTTTTTTAAGTTGAAGTTTATTTTTCATAATTTTTTTAATATGGTTTTTTTTTTAATTGTCAAGTAGGTTTTATTTATTTATTTTTAATATGCTTTTATCTAAACTTACACATCTCATGTGAGGAAGTAACTTTAGACTGTTCCATATAAATAAGCATCTTTGTAGTTACCTATTAAAATTTTATTTGTTAATTTATTAGTAGTTTTAAAAAAATGAGAAATAAGATAATATTTTTTATAGAATGATATTTGTAATGTTACATTTTGAGTTTATAGTTTATAAATTAATAATGATAAAAAAGACTGCTTTTGTAAATGTTTTTTAAAAATTAATTTAATTTACTAGTTTATTCCATATTTTTAAACGTTATTTTAAGTAATTTATGTGCTTATAGAATATAACTTATTATTTTTCTTTCAATTTTATGCCACTCATCTTAATCGTAAAAAATCAAATATTAATTAAACATATAGTTGTTATATTATTTTATACTTATAAGCTAATTTAAGTGCTAATTTTATTAAACGCTGTAAATTCAATCAATTAACTCATTCTTGATAATCAGGTATATATTTGCTATTTTAATTATTTTTTTGGCTTTCACCATCAATTTAATTTGGTTTTTGGGCGTTAATTTTGGTATCAAATAGTTTCAGCCTCTCCAAATCGCAGTTGTGGGCGGGGGATTGAACCGTGATTCTTTCTACTAAATTCAGCACCAATCATCACTGAACCAACTAATGATCGGTAAGTATGAGCTATTTTTTACCAAAGAAAATTGACCTATAACTGTAAACGAATACTTAGAGGTGGTGGAGTTTTTAGTAAATTCCTTGTGGGCATGATAATCCTGCGTTAGTCACGCGGTACATATTGAAACTGATGAATGTGAGAGGTGTAGATGGATGGTTGTGATATGTCTGAAATGCATTTAATGAGCCTTCAGAATTTGTTGGTAATATAGTTGGCATCATTTAATGCTCAAGTTGTGGAATTTTCTTCTTTTCATAAGGTGAACCAATAAGATTCTGACATGAGTTTTGTTTATGAGCATTATTTGACAGTGAAACAAGGGTTAGGATTTTTTAATATATTTGGCGTTTTAGATGTAAGAAGGCTTGGTTGCATGTTCATATAAGTGATGATAATGATAATGATGTGAATGTGATTCAATTGGAGGTTTATGCTGGATTTTTTTTATGTGCTCTATTCATGAAATTGGGGTTTTGGATTCACATGTTTTCTAATGGAATGAATCACTAAATTGGCATTTGAAATTGTAGACATAGGTCATTTCGGTTAGTGAATTTTGTAAATACATATAATTTCTACAATTTGTAGGTAAGTGCTAACATGGGCTACTACTTGAATAGATGGTTTAATGTAGATCAATATTGAAAATTTATCAGAAATTTTAGTGATATCGACGATACTCTTCAAAATTTTTTGTCAAGAAATAAAAACTCGTTACCCTAACTGATATTATTTACGGCTTAAACAATCAACTTCAACAATCTTCATTGTCTACATCGACAATCATTGTCTTTATCGACAAATATAATTCTCATTGTCTATACCGATAAATTAAATTATCATACTACACCATAAAGAGTAATTAATAAAAAGAGTATATTACACCTGGAATTAAACAATCCCAAAAGCTTTATTCACTTGAAACTAAACCATCCCAAAAGTTTTAACATCCCGAAACCTTGCTGAAAATTTATGGTGCAACTTCCTTGTTGGCTTTCTCTGAAAGTTCATCAGCCGTCGAGATAACCATGTACCTTGCATCAATGTCAACCAATGTCTGCACACTATTATCACACACCTTGCATCCATGTCAACCAATGCCCGTGTGCCACACCTGAATAACTTCATGCCTAGAACACCTTGTGTAACCCTGATTGCAATTGCAGACCGAATGTAAATCATGCACCAGGTTGGTTCACACGAAAGAGAGGTGGGTCACAACGGACACACTTAAATACCAAGTCTTTCCTTAGCCAAAACCTGCCTAAACAACACTTTCACAGGACCACCCCTTCTTCAGCACCTTCACATATCACACTTCTAAGAATTGTGATATCTCATCGAACTGAAACTCTGATACCATTGGTAGGAAATAACACAACTTTCAAAACCAGAGAAAAAACCACGTCCGTTGTCAAAACCGACAACTAAAGAATACACATTATGTCAAAATTGTTACAACACAGTCTTCACTCGCAACCACCCCATGAATCCAATACACCCACACTCTCTAAAGTAAATATTTGAACTACATCTCACAATACTTTAAACAAAGAGCATAAAAGAAAAAAGTCAAATATAAACTAAAAGTGTTTCCGACTAGTGCAACTACTTGGTGTGTTGAAACAAGGAACTTAAGATTTCTATATATAACATTAATGAGCTCCTCCACCCTTCACTTGTCTAACAATGTGAGACTTCTGCAAGATAATTTCCTTGACCTTTATTCGTTCATTAGCAATATGAGACTTACATTGCAATCAACCCTAACAACGATTCCACATCAGATATACTTGTTTTTCGTTGTTCTAATTAACCAATATTAATTAAATCATTTTTTCAATTATAAACATTATGAAGACAATTAACCTCTAGATTCCAGAGACAACATTTATTATTGCAGATATTCTTTTTAAATATTTTTATCGTCATGGTCCACCGTAATACATGTCCATATTAGAATTTACCATAATGTACTTGACCAAACAAAAAGAATTTACCATAATGCATATGTTACAATTTGTATGTGTTGGACATTTTAATCTCCTATCAAGTTAAATGGCTTAGGTATGACTCGAATGTTAAATGTATATGTGACACTTTGTGGACGTCATATTATTACATAAGGTTTATTTTGTCCAAGAATATTTATTAAATGTCTATGTGTGAATTCACTTTAATGGTATCAACTTTAATCCAGAGACTTTAGACTTAAAAATTGAAACAAATGAACAAACGGTTACTTTCGATTTTATAACTTCTTTCTAGTACAAAAACTATCAGAATGTACAAACGGTTACTTTCGATTTTAAATTGAGTTAGTGAACATTTATTAAAATTGAGGAAGGGAACCTATGAAAACAAATGACAGGTAGAATACAATTAATAATAATCAAATAATTCCATAGTTTTAAATCGCATGCATATGAAATATAGAGAGCATAAGATTTTTTAGGTGTTATTGTAATTGATAAAATTGTACTAAAATTATATAAAATAAATGATCTTATTTATAGGGGTGGGATGGGTAGTTCAACTGGTTAATCTAGTTGAGCGTTAAGGAGCTGGAAATCTAGGATTCGGGTTCCGAAAAAAAATTAACATAACATTATAATAATATACTAACAATTTACGATTAAAAAAAAATCCTATTTATAGACCCAATTGAACTTCTAACTTTCTAACCAACTTATATATTAACCTAACTAACTAACATAAACAAAATATATTATATCTGTAACAATGTCATTTTGGCACAATTGTTGCTTGATTGTTCACACATTACTTCAGCATATATTTGATTGAGCAGACTTGTTTAAAGCTCTTTAGTAAGAAAAGAAAAAAAAGACTTTTTAGATCTTTCTCAATATCCGACTTAACAATTTTGATATTTACCGGTTTAATTAAAATTTGTCGACTGATTCAATTTTATTAGTTTTGAAAATGACTCATAATTCATGTCTCTTCTCAACTCATAATACACACACAAACATCATATTTCCTTATAATGTTAATAATAGATATGAGGATCTTACCAATCACCATGAATGTATGGATAAAAATCTCTTTTGGAGGCTTCTAGTGTACTGTACCTACTCATACTCAATCAATTTAATTTCATGTTCAATCAATTGCTTTCAATCGACAAATAAGGTGTTATCTTCACTCAATTCATGATTTGGCCTTCATCCATAATCATAAGTTATGCATGTTGGATACTCCCTCGTGGAGCCCTGAAATGGATCCTCTATAATTACAGCCCGTTAAACTTGTGAATAAGATTTGCTACTTAAATAACAGATGATCATTTTTTTTTTAACATCCAACAACATTTATACCCGTCATGTTCCTCAGAGAAAAGTTTAATATTTTTTACTCATCTGCTAATTAAAATACGAACAGAGTGAAAATGTTTGCATTAAGTAGCAAAGGTGCCAACATATATAACACACCCCACACCACCTTCCTCCTAATTCCACCACGGTACTGAAATTAAAGTGTTTTTATTGCAGGATTTTGTTGCGTTAATATGAGTTTATTTTGTGGCTAATTGTGAAATTTGGAAGATCAAAATTGCATTTAGGGCTAAAAAATATTATTAATGTTTACTTAAATTGGCTGACCATACAAACCTAAATTAAAATATCTTTTATTGTATGTAGCCAACCTTTTCATGGCGCCGACTTGACATTGTCTAGATTGTTGATCAATGCCATTCACAATTCCAATTCTACCCCCAGTTGATTTTTGAGAATAAAAGACCCCACATTTGATTTTGCAATACAATGTTTTTTTTCTCTTAACGTACTCTCGCTTGATTCTCAGGAGAAAGAGTCGAACCCTGAAAATTTGAAGTTGGCAGTAAAGAGAAATAAAGTCTAGTAAAAAAATTGTTCAATCATAATTCATATTCAAATTGTTCTTAACAATTATATTTAATTATAGAATTCATTTAGTATTGATTTGAAATTAATTGAAATTGTAACACAATTTATATAATTTGAAACCAAGTCATATACATTATACGTACATATATAAGCAGATGATAAAATTCTGCCATGAATCATATTTTCCTTTTAAAGTTACATGCATGCATATGAACAAATAAGGACATAGTGTATATATAATATACACGTGAGGGTGTGATAATATTATATCTCTCAAATAATCCCAATATTTGTAGGTGTGGACGAAGATAATAAAGTCAAGAAAACGAAATGCTATCAGAATTAGGGAATGGCAGTTGGCCTTTTTTAGTTTTGTTAGCTCGAGGACATTATATTATGGGCCTCTTTTTTAACTCTATATTGAAATTATCTATATATATATGTACCCTTTTTCACATCTATATATGCACCCTCTCTCAAAATTTCTTTGTCAATTATTGTGTAATCCAAAACTCATCTTCTTTCTCACACATGCTAGTGGGTTCCATTATGTCCCCACATCCTTCAAACACTATATTAAGACAATGATGTCAACATTTGGATGTATTATATTAGAATACTTAATTGAAAAAAATTCAGAATGTGTTTGGTTCTGGAGCAAAAAAATTAATTTTGACAGAATTGATTTTGGGTAAAAAAGTGAGTTGAATATAATTGATTTATATTAGGATACATTATCTAAAAATAATTCTCAACATTTGATGTTGTTTGGCTAGCTAATAGGAAATCAAAATTGCTTTTAAATGTGTAAATTACTAAAAAGGGGTATAATATAAATTCATATGGTTACAAGTATCTGATCATTCATATGATAACATTCACATAAAATATGTACCAAAAAAAAAAAACATTCACATAAAAATATCTCTTTCCTTTTTCAAAGCTCTCTCAGGTATTATATCTCCTATTGATTCTATTTTAAATAAAATTTTTGGGGTAGGAGTGAGGATTTTAGGAAAACCTCTTGGATTAGCTGGAAAACTATCTGCTTCAATAAAGAGTACGAAGGGCTGAGGGTTAGACGGTTGAAGGAGTTTAATATTGCACTCTTAGGTAAATGTTGTTGGAGGATTTTGGTGGATATATAGAGGGGACTTGTGGTTCAGGGTGTTGACAGCCCGCTACGGGTTGGAGAGAGGGCGTTTGCGAGAAGGTGGGGAGGAATGGGTCTTCTTGGTGGAGGGCGGTAGTGAAGATTCGGGATGGGGTGGAGGACATGGGAGGGGGGGTGGTGGTGGTTTGGGGAGAATGTATTGAGAAAGGTGGGGGTGGAGACCTCTGGATAATCTTTCATGCAGCTTATTTGGCTAATATGCATCTGGATAATCTGGAACGAAATAAATAACAGGTTATTCATAAACACCGAGCAGTCCGTACGTATCTCAATTGTTGGACAAAGTCAAACTTCATTCTTACGGGTGGTTGAAGACATATATAACATTATTTTGTTTCCAACTACCATAGCTGTGGTTGAGTCTTTTCACTTGTTTGAGCATGATATAACTTTGCTCTCTTGATGTTTCTCAGCTGATTGGTGTATTTGTATACTCTTGTAGTCTTTTTTGGCACACCTTGTGCTGAAAAGACTATATTGGTTGATTAATATATCTCATTTTTTGTTGTTGAAAAAAAAATATTCACATAAAAAAATTATTATTTAAATATTTTAAGAACACACATTACTTAATTGTGTTTTCTTTCTATTTTTTATCAAACATATGTCTGATCAAATAGAGTGACCAAATTTTTGTGACCACCTAAGACTTGCTCAACTTAAATTAATGATACATTATCATTTTGGGGTTAAGCAGACAACTTAATGGTTAAATGCACACATTTTAAGTACGGAGAAATTAGAAATTTTAGATTCAAATTCAGATCTTTGAATATGTCGTAACTTGTAACTATCAACTCAATTATATTTACATTGATACATTATTATTATTATTATTATTAGAGCAATGATATTTAGACCAAAAAAAAAAAAATTCGACATCATATACAAAAGTGACATAGTTCAGTGTTGATTTTTGAATAAAAGACAGAAGAAAATAAAAATTATCCAAAAAAATAAATTAAAAATACAATGTTTGGTGATAATTTTTCATGTGAAAATAACATTTTTATCGTTATTATATGGCAATACCTATCTTAAAAGTTTAGCCTTTGAAATATGTCAAGAGTGATTTTGATGGGATTGTCTTGAAATTCAACTTGATGGCTTTAGCTATTAATTATGATGGCCTTTTAGGTGGTCCATCAATTGTTTATTCTAAGTTATAATATCTAAATAAACATAAAAATGTTTTGCTTAACATTTTGCCAACTATAGCTAAAGTTGAACTTTACGAAGTTGGCTATATGTTTGTGTGTATTTAGGAATTCAAAATGGACTCTATACTACAAAAATCATGTGGCTTAGGTGTTTACTTACGTACTCTTGGCTATCTCTTTTATCCTTAATTTGAATTATTTTTTATTTGACTCCTTATATATCCTTAATTTGAATATAGCTAGTTTTTTAGACGGAAAATAGAATATAGCTAGACACTGAAATTACTAACTATTCATAAAGTGCTTTAAGAAATAATAAATATTGATAAATTAAGTTATTTTTATCCTTACTTTAACAAAATATAATAAATAAACAAAAAAACGAAAATGATGATTTTTTTATTCAATTACAATCTCAATTGTTGGTTATTGTTAAATTTACATTGACTAATTAACAATGTAAATACATTGAAAAAAAACAAAAAAAAAAAATTAGGATTTAAGAAATACTAACAGATAACATGTAAAAAATGAGAGGAAAAAAATACCTGTTCAAATTCAACTACTTAAAAATGTGAACTTACTAACTTGATCTTGTGGGTGTCATATAGAAATGTTATTCCAACATCACACTTCCAACATTTCTACAATATCAAGGGGTATATTTGTCATTTTGCTAATTTAATTATCAAAATATAAAAATTGAAAAGGTCACATGTTGTATATTTGATGAGGAAAATGACCAAAATACCTCTTGATGTTGTAGAAATGTTGGTGGTGTGATGTTGGAATAACATTTCTCGGGTGTTATAATTTATATGACCTATCAAAATGTCCTTATTTAAAATACCAAACCAACAATTAATTAATAACCAAACAAATGAAAGAGATCATTCATATTTCACATAGTAAGCAACAACCATAAGAGTTAGTTTGATTTTACGAAAGAAAAGAAAGTAGGTGAAAAAAAAATTACGAAAAATGATGAATGAATTTAGATTAAATTTAGTTCAAGTTCATTCATCGGTTTCTGTAATTTTCTTTCCTTCTATTTTCTTTCCATAAAACCAAACCAACCATAAAAATTTGAGAGACTTCCCTCTATGAGCTAATTTACTTATGTTAACAATATGCACTCAATTGAAACAAACTGATATATGTTTGCTATCGATCAGCATATACTTGAAAATCAATTATGGTTCAACCCCATGTCTCAAATTATTAGTATAGTGACAAATTTCCTAACTATTTCTCCAATTCACATGTCTAAAATGTAATTTTTTTAGCATATACAAACAAAACAACATTTTCTAGCATGAAGATCATCGTTAAACATCTCATACAAAGATTTAAGATGCATTTTTTTTTTGGAAATGTAATTGTTATTATCTATAGCTTCAAGATCCAAATGTCAGATTCCAAACAATTAACCATATTTTGTTGAAGCAAAATGAGTATAAAAACAACAATCTCTAATTTTTATGTTTTGAAGATAACAATATTTGCAAGAACAATTTCATACTCTAATAACTTTGTTCCTCCGTATAGCATTTAATAATTTTCTAGATAGGATATCTTAAGTTCTGGAACATACAATTTTATCAAGTTCTGGATATAATCGTCATGTTGTATACACCACAAAAGACTAGAGAAAATGTCAACTTTTTCATGGGATATGTTTCCAAATTTTAAACATATCTTAAAAATATATCTCTAGCTAGAATATATCCTAATCAATTCCTAAAAAATATATTTCTAAAATATATTATAATGGTTCTCTATTATTTTTCGTACTAATCTTCTCTAGATATAATTTCTCCTCATACCCCTCTCTAATCTTCTCTAGATATATTTCTAAACATATCTTTTATTTTTCTCCATTTCATTTATTTTCTTACTTTAATTATTAAAATTAACTAAAATCTTATTTATTAACCGTCCCTCATTACATCACTATTTTCCGTATTCTCTTTACATGTATTATTAATTTACTTTTCTAATCTAATTACATGTACCCTGCTAATTATCTAATTATCATACACATTAAAACTAATTAAATAAACTATTTCTAAAATTTGGGGCGTTACATTTCGTGTGTGGAAACAAGGAACTTAAGGTCTCTATATATAATATTGAGCTCCTCCAACCTTCACTTCTCTAAACAAAGTGAAACTTCCCAAATATAAGTTCCTTGACATTTTTTCTTTCATTAGCACTGTGTGACTTACATTACAATCAACTCCAACAAATTTTACAATTGTATTTGAGCTTATATAGAGTTTTCATCTCACTATGTCATTGTAAGAAAAACACTTGTAATCATTTCCTCAATGTGAAGAGTTGTTTGAAAACCTCAAGGTTTTTGAGGTGGTAGAAAATCCTTATTGTTTTAAGGCAACAAATGTAGGACTTGAGAGGCTTTGTGGAAATCTAGGACTGGGGTAGAGGTAATCAAAGACTTAGTGTCTTAGTGGTTGCATTGTAATCTATATGATTATAGTGGAAAATCCTTTTGATATATCATCTGTGTGTTTGTGTTTGCTTTGAAAAACGTTTTAAAATAAAAAAACACAATTCAACTCCCTCTTTATTACGTTTTTCTCACCTTTACACTTGAGGTTTGTTATCATCACTAGAATAAAATGTGTTCAAGTAATATCTCTTTCATTAAGTGTTTTGATAATAATAAACATTTATCATAACAAAAGGAACAATTCGTCTAACGATGTGTTCAAGTATGTAGGTATGAGACACAAGCCTAAACAGTATTCAAATATTCTCATGATCCTCTATACAATACAATTAAGCAATGGAAAACTTCAATCCTCTAGACCAACACAAAAGAAGAAAAGAAGTCAATTAATGTCAATGCTATCCCATCTAGACTACACTCCAAAACTTCAACAAAAAAAATGAGAGAAGCGATTGTTTGGATCAACATCATTTGAATCCAAGAATTTGAAAGTCTCAGCGGATAATCAACTTAACACAAGAAAATAAATAAAAGATTGTGTTTGTCTAGATCCGCTCTATCATCATCTCAACATCAAATTATGATCTCATCCTTTAGGGACTATAAAAGCCAAGAACATATGATTTATGAGCTGTTTGTATAATCCTCTATGTTGAGAGTTACTTAGATCATTTTGTACATCAACAAAATTTGTCATCAACAACTCAGATTGATATGTGATTTTCATTGTATATCCTCTTTTAGAGAGTTAAAATCCAAGACCATGACCTTTTATTACATTGATTCACACTTTATGTAATTCGCCAAGTAGTGGCAACAACTTGTAACTAAACAGGGAAAGCCTCCTTGGGAGGTAAAAATCCTCGGTTGAGGGGCCAGAAATCCTGGGGTGAATCACAATGCGGAAGTCTTTGAGTTTGAGAGCAGAAAATCTAGGATATGGTCTTATCCTAGTGATTGTAATTGTGAATTATAATTGTTGAAGTTCTTCTAAAGAGGGCAAAATTACTCTAGATACGGTTGACTGGACTAGTTGACCGGTTTGGTAGTGAATCGATATAAAAATATCGTGTTATATTCTTCCTTGTTTCCCTCTCAGTTCACTGCTTTTATAAGTTCTTTATTGTTTAACTTTTCCTTTATCAGATGATCTATTCAAATTTGATTTGCTTGTTGAAGTTTCTTGCACACAAGTGTTGCGATCCTAATGCTTCATACTCACATAAAAGCCTCAAATAAATATTTTGTACCAATCATATTCAAATTTTAGTAAATTTATTAATGGTAAGTGTGCTACCAATACCTTATTAATTAGCATTAGGTGGATATTGATAATAATATTTTTTTTTGGTTACAATAATAATATAATTAGGTGAGAGGATGGTGCCCCAAAATTATACAATTATAATTAAAATTAATATTTCGAATCAGAATAATATCCTAAGTCTTGAAAGTTTCTTGCAAAACGTAATTAATCTATTAGACTAACAAATCATTGATGGTTAATAAGGAAAATATATTTCAAATATATACATAATTTTTTTTTTGATAAATAAAATATACACATATAATTGTAGTTATAAATTGTATAATTTATAATGTTGTATTTGGCACTTGCTTTTAATAATGCTCAATTTTTCTTTGACAAATTTTATCCCGATTGAATCAAATTATTTATTGGTTTGATTTGGTTTAAATTTTGTATGACAATTTTTCAAAAATTGAACCGACTATTTTGTATGGTTGTTATAAGTCCAATATAGATAATCCGCGAACTCCCCTTGTAACTCAATAGTACACCCCCTGAGTCAGAGTCCTGGTTCCACCACTGCAACTGCTTGCCACTTTGTGAGTCAGGTAAATCAGTCCAGCGCGCAGATGTACGCTTGACCCAGTCCGAAACAATACTGTTATTACTTTTCACCTATGAAAGCACTACACCTGGATCAATTTGACCGCATCAATAATTTTTACTTTCATGCTATTAACGTGTCATTAACTAATTTTCCGTAAACTTCGTTTAGCAAGAATTTGCTTCAATATAGAGAAACAAAAATAATCAGCCACGATGAGTAAGGTGATAAATATATTCATAACTGAATTTTGTTACTCGCACCCCCATTCACTCTTTCTCGTCAAAATCTCAAAAAATGTTGAGAGATCACGATTCAAGCTACTCCGATTCATTGTAAGTTCTGATAATTCTCCTATCAAACACATTAATTCAGTGAGTGATTATAGTTAATCTAATTGAATGAAGTTTCTTTCGTATGCATTGATCGATTAGGTTTGTACGCATCGTGTCATGCAAGTTATGTAGACGTAATCGAAGGCGCGATTACTTTCATGGAATCCAACCATTAGATAATTTGGAGTTTCTTGAAATGCTCGGTGAAGGCGGTTTCGGTAGAGTTTTCCAATGTCGTAATGTCGAAGATAATAGCATTGTAGCCGTCAAACAAATTTATATCGATGATAGCGGCAATGGTGTTCCTAGTGCAATCATCAGAGAGGTCTCGTTTCTTAAAGAATTAAACCATCCCAACATTGTTAGGTAAGAATTCAAATTCAAATTTAATAATTATAGATCTCATTTTAATTATGTTTGTGTTATGTATAGATTATTAGATGTAACAAACAACAATGGCACAAGATTTGTGAGTTTGGTTTTTGAGTATCTTGATTGTAATCTTTCTCAATACATCGAAGAGAATCAACACTACGAGTCATGTTCATTTTTTAATGATGCAATGAATATAAAGGTAAGTTAGGTTTTTCTCCAATTATATAAGTAATTTTGTCTTGAATACTAGTTTTTACTTTTTTCGTATTAATCCTTTAATTTTCAGAGAAATGAGCCCTGGTTATTCAGAGTTCATTTTTAAGTGTTTTTGGTGTTATTGCAGAGTTTTATGTATCAGATTCTGTCTGCAATGAATTACTGCCATTGTCATGAGATTATTCATAGAGATTTGAAACCAACTAATCTTCTAATCGATCGTTCTGAAAAGCTAATCAAGTTGGCTGATTTTGGTTTGGCTAGAGAGTTAGGAGATCCTGACATGATTTATACTAATAAGGTAATTAATTATTATAATGTTTTTCTCTACAATCAATAATCTATTTAGTGCATAGTTATAGTTATTAACATTTAATTTTGAATACTATTTACATTGTAAATTTATGATTTGACATCAAAATTGAAATCTTATTATAATTATGGTTGGGAAAGATAACACCTAAAACGTCTAATCTAGTATAAGGTCATCACATGATTATCTCAGGATCACACCTTTTCCACACTATAATAACAATAAACAAAATGGAGTAATAATAATATCTTCAACGTAAATGAATTAAAATACAAAAATGATTGTTACAATTCTCACCAACATAAATGGTGGCTAAATTCTTTTTTGGATTTTTCTCTTTCAAAAGGATTTCTACTAATCATGTGATTGATGATATTAGAGAATGAAGCAAATGAACAATTTATAGTTATTCCATGCATGCAATACATGACTATAACATAAGCATAAATTTCTCTCTCTTCCACTAATTCACCAAACATTTCTCTCGTTCTATAATTCTATTTACTATAATTGCTATAGTAATTCTCCTTCTCTATAATTGAATTATAGAACGAGAGAAATGTTTGGTGAATTGGTGGAAGGAAGAGAAATTTATGTTTATGTTATAGCCGTGTATTGCATGCATGGAATAATTATAAATTGTTCATTTGTTTCATTCTCTAATATCATCAATCACATGATCAATAGGAATCCTTTTGAGAGGTAAGAATCAAAAGAGAGTTTAACCATCATTTGTGTTGGTGAGAATTGTATAATCATCATTTTTGTATTCCATTCATTTATGTTGAAGATATTGTATATTTTTTTTTACATATGTTGAAGATATTGTTATTACTCCATTGTTATTATTATTGTTACTATTGTTATTATAGTGTGGAGAAAGTGTAATCCTAGAATAATCATCCGCTTGTCTTGTATTAGGCATAATATGTGTTATCTTTCCCAACATTTATCATGGTAACAAACTTGGATCGGGGATACTCCCCTTAAGGTGCAGTATCAGAGACTCTTCCAAGTCTCAGAGCAAAATAATAGCAAGGTGGAGGAGATGGGCACTTGGGAGGATGTGGAGTGGGTGTGGGGCCTCAAATGGAGGATGAATTTATTTGCTTGGGAGTTGGATATGGATGACCTCATGGAGGCTCTGAACTCCATACAAATCACAAATGCTCAATATATTTGGTTTTGGAAACACGATGCTAACGGAATTTTCTCCGTTAAATCGACCTAATTATACTTCAAATTCTCACATTTTCTTAACACGTGTGAATTTTTTTTTTGCTTATATTATGAGACGGAGCGAGTATATAGTTTAATCGTACTTTTGGTCTTCTATTTAATTACCCTCACAAAAATAGTTCTCTAATTTAATAATTGAATATTTTAGTCCTTGAATTATCATATCTAGTTTTAGTTCTAACACAGATTTTTGCAAAGTTATTCAAAAGAGTGCTTGATTATAAATTTATAATGGAATAGTGTGGCTCATTTTTTTTTTGTTTGTAAAAAACCTCACAAATATCTTATACTATTATCACAGGTAGCAACTTTGTATTATAGAGCACCTGAAATATTGTTTGGATGTGGTAAATATTCAACTCCAGTCGATATTTGGTCTGTGGGTTGTATATTTGGTGAGATGTTACTTGGAAAACCAATACTCGAAGGAAAAGATTGGATGGAAGAATTAGAAACAATTTTCAGGTAATTTCAGAGTTCAGACACGACAATTTGTTTCACTTTTTTTTCCATTTCAATTTAACCAACAAAACATTTTTCTATTTATGAAGTATGTTCGGTACCCCAACAGAGGAAACATGGCCTGGGATCACTAAATTGTGTACTAACATTACAACCTATCCCAAATATGAATCAATGGTACCAATTCTCTCTTTCAACACGTTTTTATACCGTTTGCATTCGACATTTTTTGCTTTCTAGCATAAGAGGTTGTAGACATTAATTTTAAAAAGAGTTTAAAAGATCATGCATAGTAATGTTCCGTTCCGTAGGTTTGTCTATGAATGTAGTTTGGGATTGAGTTTTGCTATACAGAAAAGTTTAGCGGCACAGCTTGTTGTCCGTCTATCTTTGAAATTATTTTATATACATTTTGATTTTGGAAAAAACAAAATATACGAGTTAATTTTTACTAGTTTTCCTATTATAGTAACTATGCTTTGTTCCTCTCTACAATTGTGTAGGACCTATCAACAATGTTTTATGCTCTTGATCCAACTGGTCTTAATCTTCTAACGGTGAGTCACATTTTCTCTCTATAACTTTTATTTTAAGATCCTTAGGTTTACTGCATCCCATTAGCCAAACCATGCTGTGAGAGTGCTGCAATAATCCCCCCAAGCTCTTAAATAAATGTCCCGAATTTCAATTGTAGCCGTAATATTGCTGATCACGTGGTAGCTACCGCAAATGCATTGTACCGCAATTGTGGTGTGATCTTTAATCACATATTTGACTGTAGCGTAACCATATAGGAATTGCGTCAGACAATTTTAAACATGTTCGTTTAAATTTTCTCATGAAAAGTTAAAACTTAAGAACCCCAAATCCCCAAATGCTTCAAATCTAATGAAAAATCTTCCTTTTAACATTCCACTATTGTGAGGTAATTAAAACTTGTTATTATTAGTAATTATTGTTAGTGGATGCATGGTTAACATTCAATTAACGGTAATGATAATTACTACTAACAAGTTTGAATTAAGGAAAAGTATTGCGAGGTAATTAAAACTTGTTATTATTAGTAATTATTATTAGTGGATACATGGTTAACATTCAATTAACGGTAATGATAATTACTACTAACAAGTTTGAATTAAGGAAGAGTATTGCGAGGTAATTAAAACTTGTTATTATTAGTAATTATTATTAGTGGATACATGGTTAACATTCAATTAACGGTAATGATAGATTAATTTACGCGTTATCATTACTTCAATTTTATTTCAGTGATATAAATACGTATTATAATAGTCAATTTACAAGATGTAATAAACAGTGATTCATTATTCATTCTCTCTCTTTTGCATTACCACATAACAATTATGTTACTTTCATTCCGTCTTATTTCCAAGAACTGATAACAACAACAGTGAATTAATAGAATAGTAAATTTCCATTCCAACAAATTGGTATCAGAGCAAGACGATCCACAACCACGCACGACAACGAACATGGTAGAAACTTCAAAAACCAGCGATCAAATTCATGCGAAACTTCCAATCTTGGACAGTGACAATTATGAAAGATGGACAACAAAAATAAAGGTTGTCTGTCTTTAGGTATCATGGTGTTCTAGATGGTATAGTCATCTATAAAGGACACAAAATAGGAATTACCTTCAATGGAGTTGACTTCAAAGGGTCCACACACATCTGAATGAATGATAGCAAGCTTCTTTGTTCCTCTGGTTGGTATTGCAGACTTATGTGACTTCCTTGGTTGCTTTCCCTCACAATATTTTCCACACATCTCCTTTGGTTCTTGAATTCCAGGTAAACCAACCACCATATTCTTCTTCTGCAACATCTTCAAGCTATTGAAGTTCAAATGTCGCATCCTCTTATGCCATTTCCACACTATATCATCTTCTTGTGCAATTAGACATTTTTGATCAATAGAGTTCACACCAACCTTGAAAGGTCTATTTCTTGACATAGACACTTTCAATACTACCTTCTTTTTGCTATTCAAATACTTCCATGTAATTCTCATTCATATTCATTGAACAACCCTTCTCTAGTAATTGCCCTAAACTAAGCAAATTACTCTTCATTTGTGGAACATAAAGTACATCACTCACTATTACTTTTGTTCCATCTTCCCTTCTAATGGCTACCTTTTCAATACCTTCTGCAATGACATAGCTACCATCACCAAATCTAATCTTCCTTCTCACGATTTTGTCAATTTCACAATCCATTCTAAATGGCTTGTCATGTGATTAGAGCACCATGTATCCAAGTACCACCATTCTATTCCACCACCTTCGGTAATTGTCATCAACATCATCACCTCTTCATCAATTGTTGCCACTAATGCAACAACTTCTTCATTAGAGTCACGAGCTAACTATGTCTCTTCCTTTCTCTTCCTAGGCACCTTAGGATTCACACATTCATATGCAACGTGACCCCATTTTTGACAGTTATAGCATTGAATGTGTTCCTTGGATTTCTTATTTCCTTTGCCATTACCACCCTCATTCTTGTTACTCTTTCACTTTCCTTTACCTCTCTTCTTCCAAGATTCACATAACTACCTTTTTTTTGAGATTGTGTAAACATTGTCTTCTCAGTTTCTTTTTCATCTTCCTTGACATTATCTCTATTCTTCAATTTCAATTCATGAGCTTAGATTGTTCAATTGCATCTCCATCTGCAATTGTCCTAATTGACGCCTTAAAGCCATCAATTTCACCTTCTTGGTTTGTTTATCGCTGGCGTAAGTGGTTGCAACAACACCCCAAGCTTCTTTGGCCATCTCATATTCAATTATCTTTTCCAAGAGATTTGAATCTACACATTGATGGAGGAAGTATATCGCCTTGTCGTCTTTCTTGGTGCTTCGTTAAATGGTGTCACTCCACTGTGAATGACATCTAGAACACCATGATACCTAAAGACATACAACCTTCATTTTTGCTGTCCATCTTTCATAATTGTCTCCGTCAAAGATTGGAAGTTTTGCATGAATTTTATCGTTGGTTTTTGAAGTTTCTGCCATGTTCCCTGTCGTGCGTGGTTGTGGATCGTCTTGCTCTGATACCAATTTGTTGGAATGAAAATTTACTATTCTATTACTTCACTGTTGTTGTTATCGGTTCTTGGAAATAAGAGTGAATGAAAGTAACATAATTGTTATGTGGTAATGCAAAAGAGAGAGAATGAATAATTTTTTTTGAAGAAGAGAGAGAATGAATAATGAATCATTGTTTATTACATATTGTAAATTGACTATTACAATGCGTATTTATATCAGTTAAACAAAATTCAAATAATGATAATACGTGAATTTATCATTACCGTTAATTGAGTCTTAACCATACATCTACTAATAATAATTATTAATAATAACAAGTTTTAATTACCTCACAATACTCTTCCTTAATTCAAACTTGTTATTATCACTAATTATTATTAGTGGATGCATGGTTAACATTCAATTAACGGTAATGATAATTACTAATAACAAGTTTGAATTAAGGAAGAATATTGTGAGGTAATTAAAACTTATTATTATTAGTAATTATTATTAGTAGATGCATGGTTAACATTCAATTAACGGTAATGATAAATTTACGCGTTATCATTACTTCAATTTTGTTTAAGTGATATAAATACGTATTTTAATAGTCAATTTACAAGATGTAATAATGATTCATTATTCATTCTCTCTCTTTTGCATTACTACATAACAATTATGTTACTTTCATTCCCTCTCATTTCCAAGAACCGATAACAACTCTAGTGAATTAATAGAATAGAAATTTCCATTCCAACATCCACATCTTTTTGAATAATTAACAACCACTTTCACACCTTTTTTTTTTTCCTTCCTTTTTTATTGTATCATACATCTTTTCCTTTCTTTTTTTCTTCCCATTCCCTATTGATTGATTGATTTAGTTAGTAAAAATCTTGTAGAGTAAGTAATGTAATTAAGAAATTTTCGATTTCAAATAACAATTAATTTTTTTATCGACCAAATTATTTAATCATTACAAGTTTTTAATCTCATTTCCTATATTCGCCTCATTTGCAATTCTTTCTTTTACGTCGGTTTATTATGCACCGTAGACAATGCTTTGCCTAGACCCAAACAAGAGGATTACTGCCGAAGCTGCTCTAAAGCATTCTTACTTTAAAGACTTGATCTTGCATCAAGTATGTCTTCTACTACTCTCTTAATTAAATTGTATGTTTTTTTTTAACAACAAATATATTATTATTAATAGTCTCTCCATAATTAATGAGGGTTAAATATGTTTTTGGTCCCTATAGTTTCGCAGAATTTCATTTTTAGTCCCTGAAGATTTTTTTAACACTTTTTAGTCCCTAAAGTTTCTTCCGTCAGTGTTTTTAGTCCCTACTTTTCATTCAACTCGTACATATCATTCAAAATTTTTTTAAAAAAAATCGCGGTCATGTTTAGTACATTATATGAATCTCTCTTACAAAAATTGAATTTTTTTTAACAAGTGATGAATTAAATATGAATTTTTTAGTTTTTTGCACATAAAAATTTATAAATAATTCATCTTATGTTAAAAAATTCTAAATTTTTATTGGAGATGTTTTTATAATATTATACACATGATACAAAAAAACCATTCAAAAATGTGAAAGTATACAAGAGTTTGATTAAAAGTAGGGACTAAAAACACTGACAGAAGAAACTTCAGGGACTAAAAAGTGTGAAAAAAATCTTCAGGGACTAAAAACAAAATTCTGGAAAACTATAGGGACCAAAAACATATTTAACCCATTAATTAATTAAATTGTATGTCTCTTAATGCTAGCTCTTCATTTGACATTTCTCTTTACTCCTAGTTTATCTTTATTTCTTGCAATATTAACTTATATTTCTTCAAATACTTACTCCCTCTGGTCCTATGTATAAGAAACATTTGACTTTTTAGATTCATTCGAAAATTTATGTATTTAGACTATGTTACTGTCTAGATACATCAATTTTACAATGAATATAAAAAGTCAAATTTTTCTTATATATAGGACCGGAGGGAGTACCATTTATGTCCAAAGTGCGTTGTTTAAGAGTTAACTCTTCTATTTCATATGCGCCATTTGAAAAAATTTGAATAATTTTGAATGATCCTTCACAATTTGGATACCATTTGCCTAAACTCTATCTTTTTTATCCATAGAAAAAATAACTTTCCAAACTAAATCTTGTAGATAATATGAATATAAATTTGACATTTGGAAAAGTCAATAAGAGAAAGCCATGAATGGTTAGCTAGTTTCAAAGAAAGTCATAATTGTTTACCAAAAGCTAAATATGTATTCTCTCAATTGTTATATAAATAGTTGTTATTACTTGTAACAATTGAGAGAATGCATATTTAGCTTTTGCTAAAAGATTTATGGCTTTCCTTGAAACTAGCTATAACCATTAATGACTTTCTCTTATTGACTTTTTCAAATGCCAAATTTATATTCATATTAGCTACAAGATTTAGTTCGGAAAGTTATTTTGCATATGAATAAAAAAAATAGAGTTTTAGGCAAACATTATCCAAATTGGGAATAACTATTCAAAATTGTTCAATTTTTTTCAAATGAAGCATATGAAATAGAAGAGTTAACTCCTTTACAACGCACTTTGGGCATAAATGGTAAGTTTTTTAAGAGATATAAGCCAATATTACAAGAAATAAAGATAAACGGGGAGTAAAGACGAATGTCAAAACGAAATGGCAATAAACTAAAGTTGTCACTAAAGGGCGTTGTCGCAATTACATAAGAAACAAACCTTGTTCGAATGGAAGTTTAGAAACATATGTCAAAACATTACAAAGAGTAACAACATATTCGACTAAGAGAATTTTAAATGAGATTTCTATCGATGGTAACACTCTTTGATGTGCCCCAATTTTGTGTCGAGAATAGTATTCGACTCAGTTAAAGACTTGATTTCTTCATCCAAAGTCTTAGCCACTTGCAAAGAACCAGTGCAAAATGTGTAATGGGACAACCAATAAATGAGGAAAGCTATGTGTTCCTCATTTGCATCTCCTCTTTCTCTTTCACAAGTCGAATATTCCCTTAATCTACTGAAGAGAAAATAACAAGTTTAAAGCTGAGAAGGCAAGAGAGAAGACTTTATATAAAATCTCTTATAGTTTCATCAAGTTTGTCTTCAGTTTCTTTGTTCTTCGACCACAAAGATTGGTTAGTCGAAGTATTGGTTTTGGTTTGTGGACTTAGAATATTTCGTCAAGTTCTAGTTCGACTTCGACAGAAATAATGCATCTATTTTAGAAGCAATTTCAAACTAATAAAAGATAGTGGCATGACACACGTAGAGATCCCAATTGTGATCGTTAGTAGCAGTTACTAGTTCACATTGTCTATGTGTAGTAGTTTTTCGTATGAAAAACAGGTCACGATTCACATATAGAAAACCTTGTAAGACTCAAAGTATCCATGCTATCGAGAAAAAAGGGTGTCGAAGGCAAAATATATGAATCCTTTACAGTTCGATGCAATTTAACTCTTTCGATTAAGTTATCTGCCTTTATTTTACATTTATGTGTTTGCTTCTGCTTTCATCCTGTGGAATGAAACTATTTATCTTCAAAAGTCTTTGAACTTTATCAACTTACAAGTTTCTCCAACTTTACTTTTAAAAATCCTTCTTACATTACTTGTTGAACAAGTTTTCTGCATTTAATGCTTTGATCACAATCAATCCTTAAAGTAAAATTGATGAACATTCATAACTTTCTGGAAAATAATGCGTAAATATGTTCCAGGATTTACTAGTTGATCCTTCAAACAATAAACTTTAAACTAGCGGTTGTTTACCAAATTTCACAATAATCACTGGGTTCGAACCCCGAACAACCTATTATCCAACGCAAAAGTGGAATTTCTAACCACCGACAATAAAAATGAGGTGTACCAAAGAAAAACTTGTTGTTGTGCCATATCCATATGTAATTGAAGAAACATTATATAAACACAGAATGCAAAGATTCAGGTCCATAATCGATTATGACAAGATGTATAATCAATTGAAAAAGGAAGCTTTTGAAGAGTTTTTTTTTGGTGCAAACTTTTCAAAAAGTTTGTCACTCTTTTGAGTTTTGAGTCCTACCGCCTTGAGAAATTAATGCAAGAAAAACAAGAGTTTTTCTAACTTGCACAAGATAATCATGTGTATTTAATGTCTTGTTTTGTGGATTTTTCAAAACTCATTGATAAGTGAATTCTCTCTCTCTCTCCCTCCCTCCCTCTCTCTCCCTATTTTTTCTAAACAATTTTTTCACTCCTATTTTTTTTACCTTAACTTATCTCCTCCCTATTTTTTCTCCTATTTTATTTACGCAACTTCTCCTAATTTTGACTGTTTCAAAATAATAATAATAATATTTTCTATTTTTCGTGATTTAACAAACACATACTGTATTTATTGGGTTAAATATGTTTTTGGTCCATATAGTTTCGCAAAATTTCGTTTTTAGTCTCTGAAGATTTTTTTTACACTTTTTAGTTCCTGAAGTTTATTTTGTCAGTGTTTTAGTCCTTACTTTTCATTTAACTTGTGCATATTCGAAATATATTTAACCATTATATGAAAAATACCTAAGGAAATTAAGTTACTTGAAGAAGAAGTAAAAGTAGAAGAAATTACACAAGAAAGAGCAAAAATTGAAGAAAATTAGCTCTGAAGGCATCATGCTACGACTACGATGACAATTGTATCATGTCACTATGAGAAGATTAATTATGCTTATGGGTGACTACTTACCTTAGGTTAGGTCAAGTAGATGAACTCCCCTAGCTAGGAATATTTGATCCATGTAATTGGTTTGAAAAAGATTATATTGCAGTTATATTTACTATCTTTAATCATCTTTTGCTCAATTTCATGCTATATCCATAAGTAGACGTATTTATGAATTGCTCTTAAAATTTTTCTGTCTTGTAGTAAAGCTTTTAAAGCTCGATCTGAGATAATTAGTCTAACCAACACAAGGGATAGTAATATTGAACTCGAGGTTAGAGACAATAGAATTAACGATCACTTGAATTAATGCTTCCATGATTTCCAACATCGCTCATGTTGGTAACAAAACACATCTCTGGAAGATCGATCATGTTGGTAACAACTAGGATGAGTACTGGCAATGGTTGTTCAAAGATCAACATCTTGAATTTATCGTATCTTTTATTTCAACACTTTCAATACAATTTATAAGCGATTGCAAAATTCACTTTCCTATTATTGCTAAATCAATACTAGTTATCTTACACAATCCATGTGGAGAAAGACGGTGTGAAAGTCTCGACCATGCTTGGGATGTTGAAGGATAGCCGATTTAGGGACCAAGAGTCATTGTTTCAACACATTAAATTTTGATGTCTCCATACGCACCGACCCCAACCGAGAAGGAATTGCTTTGTTAGTTGGTAGTTTACTTAATTCCTTGTTGGTTCATTATTTATAATTTAACCACTACATTCAACCTAAATTGTTTTAGTAATCCAATTTTTTGCCTAAAAAATAGAACTGGATATTAGTTTTTTTTTAACGGAAAATATATTACTCATTGATCACTAATATCTTTAATTGTATATTATAAAAAATTATGAAAATTTTATAGTTTGGAAATATTCGTAGAGACAAATTGAACATCTTATTTGCTAACATTTGGTTTTATATATTAATAAAAATTTATGGTCAAATGAGATTATGTGAATAGCATACAATAATCTAAAACGACAAATAAAAAGGAACAGAAGATATTAATAAATTAGGTCTTTGCACAAGACGAATCGAGACCGGTAAATAAACCCTACAAAACTGGATATTAGTAATCCATCTAGATTGTTTTAAATTTTCATAATCATATAAAAGTTAATGAGGTTCTTTTAAGGTGAGACTATATTTGTTCTTTTAATCATGGTTCCAATGCAAGATTAAATTCAAAATTTGAAACCCAATACATCATGCAAACATTTTACATAATCTGATGAATTCAGTAGCTCTATTATAAATAGGAAATAGACAAAGAAATGTGTTAATTTATTATATGATTGCATTTCTTGAAACATAAACATAATAATAAAAGCTATACATTGATAGATTCTACTAAAAAAAAAAAAACAATAAAGATAAATTTTCTTCAATCAGTTCATAACTCAAATTAAACATTGGTAGGAACAAGTTGGAACCATTGGCTTTGAGGATCATCAAGACAAAGAGAATCATCATTAATGCAAATGCATTTTGAAGTCACAACAACAGATGAATTGGAATCCTTCTGCAAGCAAAGTTGTTTGCCATCTTGATCAAAAGTAGCCAAATGAAGCTTAGAAAGTGATGCAGTTTTCCATAAACTGTTCTTACTGTGGCAATTATTAGAGACAGAAACCGGAAGCCCTTCGCCGGTAGCAGTTAAGCATTTCTTATTGTCACTCAAAAGGATTTGAGAACCATCATAAGTCCATCTCTTTTGATTCTCACAACTTCCAATTTCAAGTTCATTGTTTTTGTTCACTTGTGCACATTTACCGGTAAGAGGGTGGTACATGATATATGCATTGGAGAGTTTGGATTTAGGATCTGCGCAAAAACATACAGGTAAATTAGTACTCTATTGTTTTGATGAAAGGTGTATTCGGTGTCCAACACTTTTGAAGGACTTGTGCTCTCTGTAGTACCGACACTTTTGATGGAAGGTGTATTCAGTGTCCAACACCGAAACAACACTGACACATGATTACATTCAATTAATTCATTTTTACAAATTTTTACCGATGTTTGGTATTTGTGTTTGTGTCAGACGTCAGTATTGTGTCTGGTGTTCGTATATGTGTCAGTTCTTCAAAGCTTGTGCAAAACACAATTACACAATGTAAATAATTGAACTATATTTTAAGAATAGTCTAAGAATGTTTACCTTGATTCTTCCTTTGCAAAAGTTGGAACTTATCAGTGAAATTAGGGTATCTAAGCTTATGCCAAGTAGCATCAAGAACACCAAAAGTCTCATCAAGTTGAACTTTATCTTCTCTAACATAATAACTACCATGAAAAGCCCACAAACCAAAATCCAAATCTCTTCCAACAAGATATGTTTGAAGACATGTCAAGAACTTATTATCTTCAACTGTAGAACCTGTTTGGTCAAATCCAAACTCAGTCATGATCAAAGGAACTGCATTCACACCAGTTGTAAGAAATCCAGCTCTTTGATCCAAACCTCTAATGCTATTTGCACAAATTCTGTTCAATGGTTGCTTAGACCAAATCTCTTTCAATTTAAGTGTTCCAATTCCAGACCATGAGTACAAATGTGTCTCAAACACCATTTTTTGTCCCAAGTTTATGTTCAATGGTTTTTTCCTTAAAAATTGTAACTCAGTGTCATAGTTCAAACCTGAGATAACTACAAGTACATTTGGATTTGTTTTATGGATTGCTAGCGCTGCTTGGCTCATGTACTTGTACCAATCTTTTAGATTTTGGCGTGGACCGTGTAATTCATTCCTCAAACTCATTGCCACAATCTGTTATTGAATAGAAACCAATCAATTAAAGTTATGTTATGAACTTATATGTTACATTCAATTTAGCATTATACTGCAACAAGAAAACAAAAACAAGAAGGGCTTTAATATAGTATGAAACATTGTGCAGACAAGAAGATGATGTCAAGAAATCCCACATCGGTTGCGAGATGAGAGGTGCAACACAAAGACTTTCCAGGAGGTCACCCATCCTAGTACTACTCTCGCCCAAGCACACTTAACTGCGAAGTTCTGATGAAATCCGATGCATTAGTGCTCTTATACCATCTCGCTCGGAACCCATGTGGGACTTCTTAACATATGACACTGACACTGACACAAACACCGATAGTCATATCATCTGTGTCATACTCCAGACATACCTTCAATATGAAAATCTTGGTACTACATATCAAATATATAGTTATTGGTAGCAAAGTTCATCTCTAAACCCCATTTTTTCTAATTGATGTTGTTCCAATTTTAAAGCTTCTATTGAATATTGAAAGTCTGGTTCACAACAAAGGGTTATGTAATCTCTTATTTAATCAATTTTTCTTTGCTTGTTAAAAACTACTACTAGTTATCAATTAGTCAATAATCTTTATCGGCATTAATTAAAGGGCTAATGATATAATCTAAAGTACTGATTATATATTTCCAAAACCCTAAACCACACAAATACTAATTAAAAAGACCGTCATCCCCATGAACACAACTTAGTTGGCAAGGACATCGCATTATATATGGTCAAGGTTTGAACCCGGGATTCCCCACTTAATTCACACTCCACTGGATGAATTTCTATCAACACAAGTGGTTAATGAGCTCCCTCTGGAACGGATCGTTCGGGAGAAACCGAGTTTGGGAACAATTTTTTGCCAGACTTTCCTAACCTTCGGGCGAACTCTGGATTACCGGAGCCTCTTCCCTTGGGCATAGGGTTAATACCCGAGAAGAAAGAGAAAATGTAATTAATTGATTAATAGAGTAATAGTAATGATAATCTTTGAATGCTAAAACTAAAAAGAGGAGTAAAAAGGAAGTAATATACATACAGCATGATGTCCATTAAAGTGCTTAGCAGCCAAAGTAAGTCCATGAATCCATTCTTGAGGATCAAAATGTCTATCATAAAAGAATCCATTCTCATCATCATCATGACAACACCACTTAGGTTCACTAACATGATTATCAAACAAAACTTTAACATTCTGATTACCAAGTTCATTAACAACAGCATCAAAAGCTTCAATATGAGTCATTTTCATAATTGAAGGATTATATTTAGTAATACCGTCCACAACCTCAGGTGCATCCAAATGACTAAAAGTATCATTAACAATCTCATGTTCATATCTTGTCCACATATAAATTGCATAAGTTAATCTAACACAATTGAATTTGTTCTTAACAAGCTCACCAACAAGTTCCTTTAAAGGTCTTCTATCAAGACCTTCAGGGATCATTGGTTGAAGATGACCTGCCCAATTTCCACAAACAAGTTTTACTCTTTCATTTGTTGAATCATCTATGATCCATCTTGATTGTGTTGATAATGGATATGCATTTGCATGTTGTGATGAAGAGATGAAAAATATGAGAAGAAGAAACAATGATTGAAAGGTTTTTGTTAACATCTTGAATTTGAGTGAAAGAGAATTTCTTTTTTTCTTTCTTTTTTAGTTTGAAACTAAGCATGTAGAGACTAGAGAATTGAGAATATAAATAAACAATATTTTGTTACTATCCAAAAAAAATTCTTTAATTAGATTGACACACTTAAGTGTTTGTTTTCTATTCCTATCTTAATCTGTTTTTTTGTTTAGAATATGACAGATTGGAATCTCATCTGACAAATTGCCATTTGTTATTTGAATCCATCTTTTAACCTCAAATTTATTTTTCCATAACTTAGATGCCAATTTTTACGGTTTACATAATTTGAATTGTTTTTTTTTAAAACACTCCGATATACATCATCTTTGGATAAGTACCGGTACATTGTTGAGTTAGATAATTTTAATATGTCCACGAATAGTGTTTATTAATATAGAAAAATTAATATATACGTACCATTTAAAAACCTATCAGAATTGTCGATTCCATCTCATCAGATGTACATGTACCAGCTCATATCAAACTAAGATGTTTACCGAAAAATTCACTTTTTTTTGGATTTCGACGAATTAATCTACCAATTGGGTCATATGTTCTTGATATCTTTGTAATGATCTTTGATTTTTTTTTTTTTCCAAGTTGTTTACTGGCTAGAAATTCCACACATAATATGAATAAGTGAGATGACCGGAGTTCGAACTCCGGACCCTACACATATAAGATGAATAAGTGAGATGACCGGAGTTCGAACCCGGACCGGACCCTACACATATAATTGAAGTGATTGAAAATGGGCTACAGAGGGAGTAAAGGAACATGGGCCTACTAAAGGAGTAAATAAAAATGGGCCTATAGAGGGAGTAAATATGGTTGGGTCTAGGGGGTGTGAATTAGAAAAAAGCCATTGCTGAAGGGATATGAGAAAGAGGCAGAATAAGAGATTGATAAAAGGAAAGGTGTGAGAATTGATGAAGATGTTATTGATGATTTATTAAATGATGTTGATTATGAGGAAGACAGTGATGATAGTGCCTTGGGAATACAGTTTGATGATTCATAGGAAAAGTGTATTCTTGTAAATCAGTTTGAGAATGAAAGAGGTGAAACTATTGTGGATGAAAATGTTGTTGATGAAACCGTGACCTAGGGAGAAAAGGTAAGAAAGTCATAAAAGAAGGTAGTGTTAGCCAACCAAAAACAAGAGGGGCAAACCAAAAAGGAAGAGTAAAACCCCCAATATATATGATGCCACTTTTGTTGAAGGTGCACAACAAACTACACAAGATGATGAGTTATCGTCGGTGCTTGTAGTTTCTAATGGGTAACCTATTTTGGAAAGTGAACTCTATGTGAATGCGATGAAGAAGATGATTGAGAAGCAGAAGACAAGTGAATGAATGAGAAGAAGAATAATATTTTTTTTTTTGTGAAAATTAAGAAGACAAGTTAAAATATTAAAATTTTGCGAACTAATATATCACAAGGTAGACAACTTACTTTAACTCAATTAGAATGTGTAAGAAAAAATCTTGACCTAAAAAAGAAAAAGATATTGTATAAAAATAATATTCAAATGGTTAATAAGACATAACTATTTTTTATTTATTTTACAAAAGACATTACTATGTTAGTTTACCCAATATACTAAAAATTTCAAACACAATTTGCACTTTTGTTTTTTGAAACAACACGATCCAATTATATTTTGTTTACTCAAATGTTATTTAACCATAATTTTATAATGTTTGGCTTCCAACTTGAACATTGGTTTTAACCCCCAACAATAATTCTACAATCTATAAGATTTCTAGCTTTTGAATTAAGAAAATCAATTTTGCAATTTGTTAAGTGGGCAGTCATATTATACAAAAATAAAAATGAATAGAATTGAGAAGTCACAAAGTGTAAAAGTGGATGTAATTATATAATATGAAATATTATCCGTACTTAATTAAATAAAAATATAACTCTTCAAATGATGCAACATGTGGGCCAAAAGTTCTTTTATATGGCATGGGCCTTGGTGTCTAGATCCAAACAACAACATTATCAAATTTGCAAAAGAAAAAAAGAGAGCTCAGTTTTGTATTTTTCATCCAATGGTTCAGATTAAGAGATGTTACCCAAACACCACAAACATTTTCATCATCGCTCTCTCAAATTGCACCAGCCGGGAATCGAACCCGGGTCTGTACCGTGGCAGGGTACTATTCTACCACTAGACCACTGGTGCTTTGTTGAAACAATTGCAACGTTAATATGTATTTATAACAAACTCTGTCTCGCTGAGAAAATCTAAGAAGAAGACACAGGAAATTTCCATCTTTCATTTTTTTTTTTCCAGTCAAATTGATTTGTCTTTGTTAAGTTTACTAACATAAGCTTTATTTTTAGGTGGATAAAAGATAGTTAATTAATTTTTTTTATAATATTTTAAGAGAGTTTTTTTTTTGTCAAGATATTTTTAGATACGTTTATTTGTATATAAAATGATAATTACAATATAAAATTCACATACACAAATTAAAAATCTCAGATAGCATAGATATTCAGCCTATCAGTTTTGAGTTGAGCTAGGATTTACGGATTATTTGTTAGAGTAAAAATGGTTCTCTCTGTATTATTATTCATACCACCATGTGGTTAGATAGAGCAGTACATGAAATGGGCTTTAGTACTAGCCAACAACAGAATGGGCTTTTTAACAAAGCTGGCCCAAAACTATACTTCAACAGACCCTCCCCTAATTGAACTACCATGAACACTTCAATTAGACTAGAGCTATAGGCACCAACTGCGTCTTACCACACAGCAAACAAATACAAGCAAAATACAGGAAACAAATTTAACAAACAGACTGCAGAACACATAATACAAAACTAAGCATGTTGCATTCCCAGCTCTTCTCTCAATTTCTGAAATACTTCCAGCTTTAAAGGCTTAGTCATTAGATCAGCCAATTGCTCATGCGTTGTGCAGTATCTCAGTTCAACAATAGCATCTTTGGTAAGATTTCTCAAGAAGTGAAATCTTACATCAATGTGTTTGCATCTCCCATGCATTATTGGATTCTTAGACAACTTAATGGAGGAGCTATTATCACAGTAAATCACAGTGCTCTTGTGTTGAGTTATCTTCAAGTGCTTCAACACATTTCTTAGCCAAATGCATTGACATGCACATAATGCTGCAGCTACATATTCAGCTTCTGTTGTTGACAGAGTTACAGTGGGTTGTTTCTTTGAAGACCAAGATATAGCACCTGTTCCTAACATGAAAACATAGCCTGAGGTACTCTTTCTGTCATTCAAATCTCCAGCATAATCTGAATCTGACCAACCAACAAGTTCAACACCCTTATCTTCAGTATGTTTATACATAACTCCATCACCAAGGGTGCCCTTCAGATATCTCATGATTCTTTTGACAGCCATTACATGCATTTCTGTTGGCCTATCCATGAATCTAGCAACAAGACATATGGAGTAGGCTAGGTCCGGTCTAGTAGCCAGTAGATACATCAAGCAACCTACCATCTGTTTAAACTCCTTTGCATCAGTGGCCTTTCCATTCTCATCCTTGACAAGCTTACAGCCAGGCACAATTGGACTGCCAACTGTGTTACAATTTTCCATTCCAAACCTCTTTAGAATTTCTGCAGCATACTTTTGCTGGTGTATGATTATTCCTTTCTCAGACTGGATAACTTCTACACCAAGGAAGTATTTCATTTTACCCAAGTCAGTCATGGCAAACTTTCTTTTCATTGATTCTTTAAACTCTTGTATCATGTGCACATCATTCCCAGTACATATAAGATCATCCACATATAGGCTAACAATAAGTATTCTATTATTAGTGCCATACTTCACAAACAAGGTATGTTCATGTGAACATTTTTCAAACTGTTCAAGAGTGAAGTATGTCTCAATCTTGTTGTACCATGCCCTTGGGGCTTGTTTCAAGCCATATAGTGCCTTCCTTAACTTGTACACTTTGTTTTCCTTATCTTTCTGATAGCCAAGAGGTTGTTCTACATATATATCTTCAGTTAATTCTCCATGCAAGAAAGCACTTTTCACATCTAACTGAAATACATTCCAGTTTTCTTTGGCAGCTAGAGCTAGTATAGCTCTAATGGTGTCCCATCTAGCAACAGGAGCAAACACTTCATTATAATCCACCCCATGCTTTTGACTATATCCTTTGGCAACTAGTCTTGCCTTGTACTTTTCAATATCCCCTTTCTCATTGTACTTTGTTTTGTAGATCCATTTTACACCAATAACATTAGCTCCTTTAGGTAGTGTAGTAAGCTGCCAAGTTTTGTTATTTTCTATTGACTCCATCTCTTGATCCATGGCTTTCCTCCATACTTCAAATTTCCCAGCTTCAGCAAATGTTTTTGGATCTTCACTGGCAATGTAGTTAACTAAATTGTAGTGATCATTCAGTGCTTCTTCTTCTTCTAATTGACTACCAGTCACATAGTCTTTGAATTTTGCTGGTGTTCTTCTGATTCTTGGGCCTAGTTGATTAGTTTCACCATCATCATCACTTGAAGTGTCTTGTACATATATGTCATTATCATGTTGACCAGTTTCATCTTGATCTAGATTGTTAAGACTTTCTTCTTCAGTTCCAACAGGTTCATTGGTCACTTCTGCCTCATCATTGATAACAACTTGACTGTCATTCTTGTTTGTAGTTGTCTCTTCCCAATTCCAACCTTTACCTTCTTCAAATACAACATCCCTGCTAATGAGTATCTTCTTTTTGACTGAATCATACAATTTGTATGCCTTGGACTCATCACTGACACCTAAATGAACACACTTGATGCTTTTATCTTCCAGTTTTGTCCTTTGACTGTCTGGCACATGCACAAAGGCTAAACATCCAAACACTCTAAAGTGATGAACTGAAGGTTTAATCCCACTCCAAGCTTCTTCAGGTGTCATGTCATTAACAGATAGAGTAGGGCTTCTATTCATGACATAAGTAGCCCATTTCACTGCTTCTGGCCAAAATACTTTAGGTACATTTTTCCCAGCAATCATACTTCTAACCATGTTCAATATGGTCCTGTTTTTCCTTTCTGAAACCCCATTTTGCTGAGGAGTATAAGCAGTGGTCAACTGCCTCTTAATGCCTTGATTACTACAAAAATCATTAAAAGCAGTTGAGAGAAATTCACCTCCCCTATCTGTTCTTAGAGTTTGTATCACACAGCCAGATTCCTTTTCTACCATCAATTTAAAGCATTTGAAAGTTTCTAAAGCACTAGATTTTTCTTTCAGAAAGTATGTCCAAGTTTTTCTAGAAAAATCATCAGTGAAGGTTATGAAATACCTGTTTCCACCATTGGATTTTGGATTTAGAGGTCCACAAATGTCAGAGTGTACAAGCTCCAGCTTCAACTTTGCTCTCCACATAGCTTGTTTGGGAATGGGATCTCTGTGTTGCTTGCCAGTCAAGCAATCACAACAATTCTCATTTGAATCCTCTAGTGGTGGTAGTCCTTTCACCATTTCCTTCTTTACTAAGGTGTTCAAGCCTTTAAAACTCAAATGGCCATATCTGTGATGCCACAATTGAGACAAATCTTTCTTAGTAACCTGAAAACACTTGGGTAGGATCACACTAGCATTGACCACATACATTCTGTTTGCTGTCATTTGAGTTGTAAACAGTAGACCTTTATCATTGTGATAGATCTTACAAGTATCATTTTTGAAGACAACAGTTACATTCCTTTGCTGAATTTGCCCAATACTCAAGAGATTAGATTTTAAACCTGGGATATAGAACACTCCAGTGATGATATGAGTCTTTCCATCAATGTTCAACTTTACATTGCCTTTGCCCATCACACTCATCTTTGAGTCATCACCTAGTTTCACAGAATCCCTATAGTTTTCATCAAATTCATACAACCAATTCTTATTTCCAACCATGTGATTGCTGCAACCAGAGTCAAGGAACCATGCTTCATTTTTCAACTCTTCACTATTGGTTCTGGCCATGAGAAGTGTTTCTTCCTCATCAAGAAACTCAGCATAGTTAGCATTTCCTTCTCCCCATTCTGGGCACTCATTCTGATAGTGTCCTAATTTGTGACACTTGTAACATTCAATGTTTTCTTTTGTTATTCTGCCTCTACCACGCCCTCTTGAGGAACTTCTTCCCCTGCCTCTTCCAGCTCCTCTTCCACCATTATTGACCTTCAGTGCTTGTTCCCCACTAGTAACTTGTTGCCCCTTCATACGTTGTTCTTGAACCAGTAAACTAGCCTGTAATTCATCAATGGACATGGTAGTCACATCATTTGATTGCTCAATTGCGCAAACAACAAAGTTGAATTTCGCCGGCATCGATCTTAAAATTTTTTCCACCACTGTGACTTGCTCCACTCTTTCACCATGTGAGGTCATCTTGTTTGCAATAGTCAGGGTTCTTGCGAAGTACTCATCAACGGATTCACTCTCCCCCATCGCAAGAACCTCAAACTCTCGCCGTAAGGCTTGAAGCTGTGTACGTTGAACCTTTGAGGAGCCTTGGTATTTCCTCTTCATCGCATCCCAAATCTCTTTTGATGTCTCACGAGACAAAATCGTTTCCAAGATTGAACGATCGATAGACTGAAAAAGATAATTCTTTACCTTCAAATCGGTGAGTTTACTCGCATTAGCAATCCGAATTTGTTCCGCCGTGGCATTGGCCGGAGCAACGGTGACACCAGTCTCGATCAGCGTCCAATATTCCTTTGAACGGAGCAAGTTCTCCATTAGCATTGCCCAGTGATCGTAGAATCCATCAAATTTTGGAATTGAAGGTTTGATGAAATCTGAATTTTCCGCCATGAAAGTGTGAAGAAGTTTGCTGGTTGTGATAATCGAAGAGATTGAAGAAGAAATCGTCAAGAAACGCAGCGTAAGGGGAAAAGAAAGAGAACACCGGTGGCCGTTATGGTGGCTGCACCAACTCTAACGGTCAAAAACAACGGAAAGAAACGGTTTGTAACAAACTTTTCGGGTCGGGTCCTGGATTGAGAGCGATGATACCACTTGTTAGAGTAAAAATGGTTCTCTCTGTATTATTATTCATACCACCATGTGGTTATATAGAGCAGTACATGAAATGGGCTTTAGTACTAGCCAACAACAGAATGGACTTTTTAACAAAGCTGGCCCAAAACTATACTTCAACATTATTATTGTTTTCAAAAAAGTTTATAATAGAAAAATTATTTGCAATAGTTATAAACTAGTTGAATATTGTAGGTGTACTATGTTGAGTGTTTCTTGGAAACACACAACATTTGAATATTGCTGATGTATGATGTGCTCTATAGAAGGTAAATTTTGCCAGATGTGCATAGGTTGGCCTGAGTTAGACGATGAGATGATCATCTATTGTCATATGATTGTTGAACAGATATTCAGACAGACATAATCTTCTTCTTGGTCGTCATTGTCTTCAGTTGATTGTCTAGATGATGGATATAGCGTGTATTGAGACGTTGTCTTTCTAGAGTCCAGACAATGGTTGATCCAAATATTACTAGTATTTTTTATAAAGTCTTGGTATGGTGGTCATATGATGGACATATCGTTGAACTTGACTTCTTTTTCTTTCTATTGTGTTGATCCAAAAGTTTAAACTTTTTCTTAACTTAATCTTATCTTGTGGTAGATCATTAAAATGTACAAATTGTACGGTTGTTTTTAATTTCGACATACTCGAACACACAACTAGATAAATTATTTCTTTTGTTGTGTTAAGTAGTTTGTTATCATTAAAACACTCTTACACACATTTTATTCTAACATCATTGGCATAAAAACACTGGTTGGTTATTCAAGACCTCGATGATAGCATGAGCAGGGAAGGAAGCCCATGAAGTTGGTTTCAAGCCCGGCCGACCCGTTTAAACGCTGCCTTTCTTTTAACGGCCGTTTGATGGCTGGGAGATATTAATAATTATTAACTGAGAAAAAAAAAGAGCGTAATATTGAGGGAAGGACCAGTCCCCGCGAGTCTTGATACATATTACATAGTCTCTTAAGTCCTTTCCACAACTCCTAAGTATAGTTTACCATTTTACCGTTTACCTTTATCTCTAGCCGGGAGGTTATCCCCGGTCTCTAAAAGTCATTCTTTGAGGTCAGTTGCTTCCCCTGCTTTTTGTTTATGGTGGGTGAGTGTGTTGAGAATAATGCCTAAATATCTTTTTGAAGATTTTAGTCTTAAATATATTTTAGATTTATATTTAAAATAAAATAATATTAGGATTTAAGATTTATATTTCAATTTAGAATATTTAAGATTTGTTTAGAATTTTATATTTATATATAGCCATCATATAGTTATGAATAATAATGAGAAAGAAAAATAAGAACATGAGAGTATTCTCCATGTAACAAAATATTTTCTTCTCCGTTTTCTCCATAAAATATATCCAACCAAATTTCGCAATACCAAAAACACAAAAAACCATATCAGTGGCATCAGAGCAAGGTTCACATTCGGACTTGTGAAGATGGAAGAAGGAGAAGATGATGATGAAGAAGACGAAGAAAAAGAAGAAATCAACAAAAACCCATAACAAAAAAATCATAATCACAACTACATCTTTATGTGTTACATGAAATATGCAATGTAATAACCAAAACCAAAATCAAAACCAAAACCAATACATAGAAAAGTATGATACCTACCCATGTATTATATAACTCATAACCCATAACCAATACATGAAAAGTAGGATACATCAAGGTTATCAGAACCGGACCGGACATTGAACCGGTGTAGACACCGGTTTAAAGTTCAAAGGTTCAACCGGGGTCGGACCGGGGTTCAACCGGATTTAAATAAAAAAATACATTTTTATTATTTTATTATAATAAAAAATATTTTATTAACAAAGTAAGTTATTAAAAGCAAAAAATCAAACAAAATCATATGTTGGGAGAGTAGTTATGGAAGTAAAAATCAATATGGGCTTTGTCTTTTAAGCCCAATCCACTAATAACCCTAAAACTAAGTTATATATAGTAGTAAGTAGTAACTCTAGAATCTTTGAGCAGACAAACAAAATCAACCAGCCGTCTCCTTATTCTTCATGCCTCTACTAATTCTTCTTCTCCACTTTTTTTCTTTTTCTTTCTTTTTTTCCATTTTTTAGTGTTAAAACAACAAATAGATCTTGTAATATCACTGATAAATATCAACCTCATCTTTTAATCTTCTTTTAATCTTCTCTTAATCTTTTTATCTGCACTAATATTCACTCTCAGGGCTTCACATCCTAAAGTTTCAAAGTTCAACAAAAAAATTCACAAAATGGGTATATCATCATCTCTTTATATTCTTGCTGTTAATTGCCAATTAATCTTTAGATTAAAGTCTATCATTTACTAAATAAAAAAATTGTATAACTGGAAACAGATCAAAGAACAAATGAAAGTCTTCAAAAAAACAAAAAAAAATTCCACATTAAAAAAAAAAAAAAGACGGTCAGAACATTTAAACCGCCTGAACCGCTTATTTGTCCGGTTTTTTCCGGTTTTCGGCCGGTTCTCCGATTTTATTCCCGGTTTTTTAAACAAGCGGTTTTGCTGTCAAAACGGACCGGACAGTGGTCCGGTTCACGGCTGAACCGGTCGAACCGGTCGGTCCGGTCCGGTTTTGATTACCTTGGGATACATACACATGTATTACAAAACTCAAAACCAATGCATGAAAAGTATGCTATGTATCATGTGAAGATGTAGGAAAAAAAAAACACGAATCTCAGATTGGGACACCTTCTAGGGTGGGAAAGTGGAATGGGTCTCCCACGATGGGAGACCAAATTTTTTGCAAGTACATCATACTCCTGCCTGCAGTGGATTATTTACTATTTTCTTTCATTCAAACTTCTGCCAAGAACTCTCAGGTTAAAACCCATTTTTTTTTGTTCCTCATCTTTAATGAATTCAATGGCAGGATTAAAACTACAACTCATATGTTGATCTATTTAACATAAAACTTGGGCAATTTTCATACTTAATCAAAGAAAAATTGTTAAAGATGAAGGTCATAATCACCCAATAAAAAGACAATTAACGCCCAACATCATGATGGTTAATAGCAAGCCATTAAAATCAAATTTCATGTGTAACTGTTTGTTTTTTTCTTTAACATAAAAAAAAAATCCCAATTGTTTTTTGACACAATTTAAACCCAGATTTTGGGAGTTGGAGAACCTTGAAGTTTGGTTGATTCGTTTCATCTAATATAGCTGCTCATCAAATCAAATTGAAGAATATCATACATCTTCTTTCTCACTTTTATGTTCATTACATAAACAACACTCATTTTCAATGGAAATTAAAACCCATGTTTACTTATGCAAAAACAAAAAAAAAAACCATGTCAGAAAAATCATTAGACCCATATCCATTTTTCCCTCCAAGAATTCCAAATGCAGTAACTGTAAATCCCAATTTCTTGTTCAAGATTGTGAAGCCCTCTGAGAATAAATCCAATTTATTTCTTCTCCCTTACGCTGTGTCTCTCTCGGTGGTTACCGCAATGGTTAATTTCACGGTAAGGGTGGTCGGAATCACTTGGGTGAAGATGGAAGTTGTGCCAGCAAAGAAGATAAAAACACATCAAAATTCTCAGTTTTTTGTTCTCCATCTAGGATTCATTCCTCCTCACAAGTTTGCTTAGGAAGAAGATGATGGAAAAAATGCATCTGGGTTTCAATTTGGGAATAAGAGTTTTTTTAATTTATTAAAATAAATAAAAATTCGTTAAACTATGAGAAGAGAGTATAGTGTGAAACATTTATTATGGTCTATTGTGAACCTTCATGATCTAAGGGTAAAAATGACTCTCCCACTGTGGGAGACCCAATCCACTTTCCCACCCTAGACCAAGCCTCAGATTGGATACAACACAAAGATATTCAGTTTGGAAGGAGTGTTGAACAACAACAACAATTACAAAAGATGTGGAAGAACAACAAAAACAAAAATCAACATGAATCTCGGCTGGATACAACACAAAGATATTCAGTCGGGGATGAGTGTTAAACAAAAATAGCAACAAATGATGTGGATGAACAAAAAAAAAAACATGAATCTCTGGTTGGATACAACACAAAGATATTCAGTCGGGTATAATCCATCGAGTGTTAGACATTTGATTTGGTTTGCTATTATATGGAATATTTGGAAGCTTAGAAATAATGTGGTATTCAATTGAGCTATTCCAAATGCTTCTTCCCTTCTAGGTGATATTAAAATTAGCTCTTGGGTGTGATTTAGTAGTTGGTATAATCGAAAATTTTGTATTTCTTTTTCGAATTGGTGTCATGACCCTATATAGTCTATATCCAAAGAATATTGAGTTGTAAGGGATTGAATATCCGTTATACTCCTCTATAACAAATATTTTGTTTATTGAAAAAAAGAAGCTATATTGAATAAATTTATTTGCTTATAAAAAAATTGAAACTTTAAGAAATGAAATCGTACAACAATACCATATATATGTCCCAAAAAAGACTTATAAAAAAATGAGGTAATTATGATTCATTACTTTAGCTTGATTGTGTATACATATCGACTTTATCACATAGTATATATGCGTGCATTAAAATTTACTTCATAAATCTTTGACAAGCATTCTGAAAAAATGAAATAATTAAAAATTCTTTTAAATAATGTTAGGGTAATTCCACCATACTGGAATACCAATAACAACACCATTATTAGAGTTCTTGGCACCAACATCCATTCCGGTGAGACGATTACCATAATTCTTTTCAATCGCCGCCGTTTTCTTTTCCGTCATAGAAACCAATATTTTCTCTGGAACAACCACCCTCACACTGAAATGAATAACTCCATTTTGCCTCCCTTCCCAATCCCTCAATCTATAACTAAAAATTTGCGAACAATCTCCCAGCAAATCAGAAATGGCAATTCTTGCCACCCCAATAGGACGAATACCTTTAAACTTCTTGCATTGCACCTCAAATGAGATTGACCTTGCATGCATCGGCATGTCCAACAAAAATTTCTCATTCCATGAAAGAAAACTCGAATTTTTCCCACACCCGTTATTTTTCACCGTTTTTGTCGTGTGACAATTTAGAGACTCACCTCGAATGACAACATATGCATCCTCAGTTGCTTGAATGTTTTCGCCCGATATAACTGTGATTTCTAATGTACGTGATGCTACAACCATAGTAGAAATTTTAATGTTGATGTACTAAAAAATGTGTTAGCTAGTGAAAGAATGAATGTTATATTTTTCAATATTGTTGTAATGGGATTGAGGTGGTTATGTTATAAGATGTGTGAATATATATAATAAGGTTTGGGATTTTGATATTGGAAGGTGGTGTGAAAGAGAGAAAGAAAGAAAGAGTGTAATTGATTAGTTGTTTCAGTGTATTTGAATTTTGGTTTGAAAAAGTAATGTGAATTCGACTTTCTGACTTTGACTTTGAATTGCCGTAATCCAACCAGCTGCAGTTCCGCGGACGCAAAGTACGCTGTTTAGATGAAATGAAATTACAGTATATTGAAAATACCGACGTTTATGTTGTTTTTTTTGTGGGGATTATTACGTGTGGCTGAGTATTTGAAACTATCTTTGAAAAGAATATTATATATTATATTGAAAAATTAAATTTTTAGGCTCTATTTTATGAAAATAGGCGGAAGATTAGTAGCATATAGTAATACTTTTGAGTTTTATATATAAACAATTTTTTGCTTTTTAAATTTATTAAATAACTTTTTTAATGACAAATATATATATTTTTTACCACCTGTAACTGTCCATCGGGCTGTCTTTTCTGATTCGGGAGTCAGTTCTGACATCAAGTGATTTCAGTCACCTTCCAATCGTAATTTTGGGATTGAACCGTGGTTCTCCCTACCAAATCTAGTGTGATTCATCATTGGACAAACTAACAATTAGTTTTAATGAAAAATATATTATTATATATTAAAATAAAAACAAAAAAAATTGTTGTACTTAGTCTAAAAAGTGATCAAATACATGAATTATTCGATAAATCTAAAATGGAAGAAGGTGGTTATATATACCTAAATCTTATATCAAGGATGAATGAGGAAATATTGAATATATACCTAATATTTTAGATTTTGAGTGAGTCTTCTTTTATAATTCTAAAATAGTGATCTATTGTTGAAGGTTCCTCCAATTTCTCAACAAGATAACATTAATTGATATTTTTTATTTTTTCAAAAAGTAAAAAAAATTACATTTACAAAAAATGCACATGATATGCAATAGACACCTGGCATTAAAGTCTTAATCCCTTTGTCCTTATGGGTTGTTCATCATTATTGGATGTGAATGGCCTGTCAACAATAATGTTGTAATATTGTGATGGCTGGAATTGCATCTAGTGCAATGTATATTGCGGTGACAACATGGAAACATATAAACGGATGATTCTCTTGATTTTTGCCTATATTATGGGTCCGTTTGTTTTTGGATTTTTATTAAAATAGATTTTGTAGTATTAGAAAATTTTGTATAAAAAAAATATATAAAGAAATTTTTTATAAAAACTTCAAATGAAAATTTTGTTTGAATAGTTATTCTTAAAATGTTATTTTAGGTATTTCATCATTTTATTGAAAAAAAAATTAGATATCAAAATTTCAAAAAAATCACTTTTTTTGAAGCTATTTCAAATAGATTTTCATAAAAATCATTTTTGAAATACAACTTTTTATAAAAATTGAGATTTTAACTATTTTTTGTTCTTCAATAATGTACGTCTATGTTATATGATATCAAAATTAGTGTTTGAATTTAGAAAAAACAAATATAAAAAAACTTGTAATATTTTGAAAAACGGTTTTATAAAATCTATTTTAAAAAATATAAAGAAAAAATCTATTTTTTTAAAGCTGAACCAAACAGGCCCTATATTATATATTTAAAATTTGAGAGGATGATATTCCTGTCTAACGCAGAGAAGATTTAAGGACTCTTAAAATAGTTACAAATGTAATTATGTTTATCTCATTTCAAAAACACTAGGAGACTCGAATCCAAACCTCCGAATTTTAACATCTATCTTTTTCCGACGATATAAATTCTTGTATCATATTGTAAATTATATAAAATAATACTTTTATTTCTTTTAAATTAATTAGAATATTTTTATAAAAATTTAATTAATACACTTTAAAAAAAGTCTTAAAACAAAGAACAACAAAGTTTTGTATAATAGTCATCAAATGGAGTGCATCTGAACTCTGTGTAAAGACTTTAACAAAATGAAATTCTTCCCTTTTAATTAAGTGGAACATGAGCTAGCATTTATTAACAGATGACACATATCCTTCACTAGGTTTAATTTATCACTTCTCACACGGCATTCTTATCAAAATAGTGTTTGGTAGCCAACAACCCAACACATAAACTTCGAAGCATGTACGTATGTGTAACAAATGAATTAATTATCATATATTAAAATTTCCAGTTTTGTGTCTGGAAATTGTCTTGTAACAACATTTTAAAAAACTAAATAATAATAACGTTTACGTGAGCCATAAGAAATATATAGTACTCATATATTTATATCCAACAAATTATTTGAATCAGTCTTTTGAATAAGTCCACCACTCCATAACACACGTAAAAGGAACAACCACATTGTAGAAACGTAATATACGTGCGTTACAATTAATGGCACATGAAAATTAAACTTCTAAGTCAATTTCCAAAGTTAGTCACATAAAATTATTAATACAAAAATCTAAGTCAATGTCAATGTCAATACCTATCATGCTCTTCTTTTTTATTTTGTTACTTATATATGATATATGATACTATTGTTTGTCGACCTTGGTAAATTCATGACAACAAATTCTTTTTTGTAAAACTAATATATGAGTAATTTACAAATAATAATTTAATTATTAATTTAAAGTTTCTCCTTCCCTTCTTCCTAACATTTTCTTATCAAATCCCATTACATAAACCCTCTTACAACATTTTCATTTCATCTCAAAAAATATTTAGCATTTCTAAAAATACAAAACCATACCATATTATATTACATATATTTCTTAGAATAACCTAGTTACCTATATTAAACAAAAAATCTCATAGTTATGGAAGGAAACAAACAAGCATGCACCTTAGAAATCACCATTATCTCCGGACAAAACATAAGCATCGAGCGAAATTCAAAGGCAGAAGATATATATGTTGTTGTTCGTGCGGAGTCTCTCAACTCTTGCACGACAAAAATGGTGAATGAAAATGAGGGTATACTTTCATGGGACGAGAAATTCATGTTAGATATTCCTTCACATGCAAGGTCAGTGACGTTTGAGGTACAATGCAAGAAATACAAAGGAGTTCGTCCCATTGGAGTTGCCCGGATAGCACTTTCGGATTTTCTCGGTGACAATATGTTGTTACAAAGTTGTGTTCAAAATTTTAGTTATGGAGTGAGGGATTGGGATGGTAGGAAAAATGGTGTTATTAATTTTTCTGTGAGGGGGGTGACACAAGAAGGTAATTTGTGTTTTGATTCTTTGGAAAAAGAACAAGATATGGGAAAAAAGAAGGTGAGTTCTAATGAATTTGAGGATGCTAGGTCTAAGGATAAAAAAAATTCAAGACATGTTGCCATTGGGATTTCACTGTTGGGTGTCTTGTTTTTCTTAGGGCATTCTCTTTTGTCTTTTGTACGTAGAAAGAAATGAGTTACTTGGAGTATGCATTATAGTACTCTTCTTAATATATATTTTATTTTCCACACCAAATAAAAGTGTTGGCAAGAGATTGATTCTTGTTTTCATTCTTATTTTCTCATATAGATATATAGATATTTAATTGGTTGTATAAGTAACCAATTTTTTTTTTCTCTCCTTACAATGTTAGAAGGATTAGAAGACAAATTCATTTCAAATATTGGGTTATGAGTTTATTTACTTGTAATTCATGTGTTTTAGAAGTTTTATGTTAGTAATAGTAAAAACTCTATTAACTAAACTAAATTACACACTCGCAAACGAAAACATTTTCATAAGATCCTCAAATCATAGTCATCTTATCTAGTGGATTCTGTGATCTCATGTACACATCACTTAGATTTCAGCATCTATAATTACTACACGAATCTCATTAATAAATACACATTATTAATTGGATGAAATAAAACGCACCAACACAAATATTCTTTTTATTGAAGTTTCACTAGATTTGAACAGACAAGTTTGAATAGTATATATGAAGTCCTAAGTTCAATTCACAACTCTATTGTAAACCAAATAATATATATTCATTTTATTGCACGTCATAGAAGAGAGTGTGTTTATCCAAGTAATAGTCTCTGTTAGCCACATCTTTTCCATTTTTTAGGTGGGGTTTGCTAAGCAAAGTTGGTTTATCAAACAATTATAAATAAATAAAAATAAAAGTGATGATTTGAAGCGATTAAAGAAATGATTAGAATGTTCGAGTCACTTCCTCGTCATGATTTGGTAAACGTGGCGCAAAGCTACCTTTTCTCTATTATTGACACGATGAATTAACTAAGTAGTTCAATCCGATTTAAGTTAGAAAGGTGCACCTTTTCTATTATGACTAAAAAAACATTTCTTTCACAATTTCAAATAAATTTAAAATAAAGGACAATTTTGGAGTTTTATAAAAAAAAAAACAACAAAACATGTTTTATCCTTCCTTAAAATTCACAAACTACATTTTCCAATCTTATGTTTTATCATTGAAGTGTTTTTCTTAATGATTAATACTAAAGCTTTTTAGAAGCACATGAGCATTGACCGTAACAAAAAAGGCACAGAAACATGAATATTCACATGTAATAAAAATAATTTGGACCATTCTAAAATAAAGTTATCAAATAGAAGATGAAGATGCAAATTAAAATTGGTGATATTGATTATTGAAAAAAAAAACAGGTAGTTATGTTCACGTAAATCGCTGGCTTAATCAGGAACATGAATTTTTGTTCTTTTTTTTTTATTTTCTAGGTTGTTTATTTAGGTTGCATATATTTATAATTAAGTGAGTCTAAATTAGCAAATGGGTGCATAATATTTAATATAATTTACCTAACTAACCCTCAATTTTCTAGTGTAAAATAACTAAATGTCAAGAAGTTTTTTGTCTAAAGTGAAAATGTGCACCTTGTTAACTTAGACCCACCTAAAAACTGTATTTTTTTAATATATATATATATATATATATAGTTGAACAGGTCAGTAACAAATTAAGTTTAAGTGATTTTGCAACTAATCTTCAGAAAATGCATAATGGTTTGGTGACCTGCACATACATCATTCTCTTTTTTCATTGATTCATTTACGCAGCATTCTAAGTTAAATAAGCAATGAAGTTTCCCAACACGTAACAAATGGATTGACTGGCCTCTAAAGTCTATAATTCTAATTTCAATTTAATCTTATCTTACTTTAATGAGTTATTCACCGATTTAGATTCTCTACATTCAAAATCTTTACTTTATATGTATTTACTTACATTTAGTACAATATATATTAGGAGAGAGAATGGAGAAAGATAACATAGTAAGTGGTAATAAAAAAATTGATCTAAAAAATAAACTAAATTTATGTTAATGTAAGATTTTTTAATGTAGAGAATCCAAATTCATCATTTACATGATCACATTATATTTTTAAAAAGAGTGAAGATCCATTTTGGTCCCTCACAAAAACTACATAACCCAAATTAGTCCCCGACAAAAAAAAAGTCCTTATTTAATCCCTAACAAAATTAAACCGGGACATATTAGTCCTTCGTTGTTATTTTTCTTACTCCGGTCTTTTTTTTCTACTTTTAAACCGTGATTGAACTGTCATGTGTATTATTTATGCCACGTGTATTATTTACAAACATAAGGGACATTTAGGTCCCTACATTATTTTATTTTGGAACAATTTGATCCCCATATTTTTTTTAAAAAAAATACGAAAATTAGACAATATTCATGGACAATATTTTTAAAATTTTAAGGGATCAAATCATCGAATTGACACCAATTTTTGCCCCTAACAAAAACTACAAAACTAAAATTTATCTCTAAAATTTTAAGGGATCAAATCATCGAATCTCCGGTACGTTGTATGCCGTCTTCTCCGGTTGAATCATCTGACATGAATATCACCATAAAAAATTAATCTTGTTGGAAAGGAAAGAGTGTTGCCGTGTGGGAGGAGAAAAACCAAAGACTGAAAGCCTAGAACTAGAAAACCCTAGTATTCTCTCTTTCTATTTTATGAAAGAGAAAAACACGTATTGTTTATTTTTTTCAAATCAGGGACTAACTTGTCCCTTAATAATATTAAAATAATACACATGGCAGTCTAGTCACGGTTCAAGAGTAGAAAAAAATCATATTAAGAAAAATAATAACGAAGAACTAACATGACCCGGTTTAATTTTGTTAGGACTAAATATGGCCTTTTTTTTTGTCGGGGACTAATTTGGATTTTGTCTCTTTTAAAAATAAATATTTTTCTGTCAAAGATTAAATTTAATCTCTTTGTTACAGTATATTTTCCCCTGTCTCAATTACAAATAAAATATTACTTTTTAAATTTATTGAACAATTAATATAACTAATAGCGCGACCCTATCTTTAATCTAAAGGGGTGTAAGCACTTCACTCGCAATAAATGATTTTGCAATTAATTTCTTTGAATTTTTAAACTAATGAATAAGTCCTTTAAATTTGGAATTTTCATTTATTCCCAAAAGGGTTACGGTGCAAACAATTATAAATTTAAAGCATCTTATTTGTTAGTTAAAAACTTAAAGATCTATCTACTATGATTATGATCTAAAATTTAAAGACATCTAAATGCATTTTGTCTATTAAATAACAAGAAGAAGTGATGTTCTATACAAATTCATTCAAATGCACGATACTTATCCAAAAACGAAAAACATGTCCATTCTTTTCTCCCATTGCATGTTCATAAAAAAAATATGGGCCACTTTATCACTTGTTTTGTTTTTTGTTGACGGAAAGCCACTTTAGTAGCATCAATGTTCTTAATTTCTTAGTTCTGAGTTGGACATGACTCATTGAGCTTACCATGAATTAAAATATGGTTTATTTTGTGTTTCAATTTGTCTCTTGCATTAAAAAGTTTTAAGTTAGTTTTTTTTAGTCAAATTTATGTTTAAATCGTCTACGTGATTAACAGATTTGCATACGCATACAACTTATGATCAGGGTGCCACTTGGAATTTTTTAGAAGAAATTAACTTAAATACTTAAATGAAATTAACTGAAAGTTTATTAAAAATGATGAATTTATTTTGAATCAATAACTTAAGAGGCCTACTTAAAACCTTTTAAACGTAAAGGGTCAAATTAAAATCTAAAATAAACATAAGGGACCAATATGCAATTAAACCTTAATTATTATTATTACTATTATTATTATTATTATTATTAATCCAAATCAAGGTACAAGTTCATACCATCAAAGTTGATAAATTTGGCGGAGCTAGGGGTGGCACGGCCGGGCCGCGGCCCACCCCAAAAAATTGAAAATTGCTTGGATATCCATGTAGCTATATAAAATTATGAAGGTAGAATAGATATATTAATGAATGCGCTAAAGTATCATAACTTTGTACTTGTCCTAACAGTCTGGCTTGCTGTATGTAAACAACCAAACATTGCAGGTTCAGATTCTGCTTTAATGTATTTTTTTAATTTCTCTGTTTTTTCTTCAAAAAGTCATTCTCTTTAAATTTTCTGTTTCATTTTTCTTTTTTAAAAATAAATCAATTGTGTAAAAATTAATGTCTCAAGTCACTAAACCAATCACATTATTATTTTTGTAATTTTTTTTTCATATTTATATATTCACTATTGACTTTCTCACTAATTTTTTGTGTGAATAAACACAATTTTTTAATCAATTAAAAAAAATTAATTCTCTTTTGATTAATACTTATTTATATTGGATTATATCATTCTCTTTTTACTTTTTTGTATATATGTAATATAATAAACAATGTAATTTTTTTATGATCAAATTTTGTGTAAGTATTAATTCAAAATTAATTATATATTGAAGTAAATTTTTTAGCGGCCCACCCAAAAAAAAAATCCTAGTCCGCCCCTGTATACATTGGTGGCAAAATCTGTAGGTTATTAGTATACATTTGTTTGTCAAAAAAAAAAAAGGATACATTTGTGGTAAAATTTGTAGGTTTAAACATTTATGCTACTTTTCATCTTCATCAATCAATATTTTAATAAAATATTATTAGTGTCCCACCATCATTTCAATAAAAAAATAATATTTTAATTTTACATAATAATATATTTTTTCAACAAGTTTGACATAATAATGTTGTTTTGAATAAGGATAAAAATGAAATAAAAATGTTATAACTCATTATTTCACTCCGTCTATTAACTAAACAATGAAATGGAAACATTATTTCGCTCCGTCATAAAATATTCAAACAGTGAGATGAAAACTATATTCCGTTCAACTCCATTCCGCTCCACTCCGTTCCATTCTACTCTGCTCATTTTAAAATATCCAAACAAAGCATAAATAGCCTAGTTCATGGATTCGTAATGAACTTTTCAATTAGCTAGTTGGACAATTGAGATCAATTTGATAGTCTGATTTCTTTGGTTGGGCTTTAAGGCAAAGACATGATTAATTTCAATATTTCATTGTCCCGCCCCCACCCCCCTCTTTTCCTTCTTTAAATATCATATAGATAGATAGATATAGATATAGATGAGAGAAGATTAAAGTCTCATATTTGATGAGAAATGACTTGAATATATGTTTATAAGTTTAGAGTAATTTGTTGTAGTAAGTGTGAAGTGAGTTAAGTCTCATATTGAAAGAACTCATAAACATAATGCTCTACATTTTTTGGTAAAGATGTGGTGTCAAAATAACTTGTATGGTTGTTCTAGATCAAATGTGGAAGATTCCTCGAACACTCCTCATGAACCAATATAACTCTCACCTTGCAATTCAGTTTTATAGATCGAGTTAGATTAGAGTTTGGATCTGCTCCAATTCTCGTATGCTCCGGTTTCCCAGTTTCTTTGATAGATGGGTGACATATGGAAAAAATAATAATAAACCGTTCATATTTAACTGAACATTTTTCAGTTTTAAATGTACAAAAAAAAAAACTAAAGAGGCAGACACAGGAATTCGAACAACCCAAACACATTCGTTGTTACTATCCTTTGTGCTACTGCTCCTCCCATCTTCTCTTCTCTTTCTCGTTGGATCTTTTCTCGAGGTTCTATTCAATTTCTTTTAGGATTAATTAAAGTTTTGGTCTCTTATTTTCACTATTTTGCAAAATTGATTCCCTTATTTTAAAACTAAAAAAAAAAAAAAAAAAAAAACTTGACAATTTTGATTCCTCTATCAAATGTTTTTATCTAAAATTTGATGATACAACATGTTTTAAATTAAGTTATAAAGAAACTTTCTTAGAATTTCATTGATAGTGGTATTTTCTCATCATTGAATCATATACCACATCATTTAAAACATACCATATTGTCAATTTATAGTTAAAAAATATGATATAGGGACCAAAACCGTTAAATTTTAAAATAGGGAGATCAATTCTACAATTTAGTAAACATAGGGGAACCAAAACTGCAATTAAACAAATGTTAAAATACAATTTTTATCTCTTACTCTAGTTCATCGTTTATTTAGTCAAAAAAAATCCCTTACGCTAGTTCAAGTTTCATAACATAGTTTTTTAAGTACAATTCGAAAAAGGCCATAATTTTTTTTAGAGAGATAAGTTATTTCTTCTCTTTAAGTTTGTTCATATTTTTTCATCGAAAATGGGTGGTTTTGGGTCTTTTTTGACCTGAAATCACCCTTGTGCATCTCTTTTTTATTTGTTTTAATCTAAATAAGTGATTCTCACATAGATTAGATCTTTCTTTTGTGTTTTTGTGTGTGATTTAGTCGTCTCAGTGCGACGTTGTTTGATATCCCGTCTTGGTTCGGTGTTTGTTTGTTATCCCGTCATGTTGTGTGGTGTTCGTTTGATTGAATCGGCAGATCAACTCCGTCAACTACCGATTCACACAGTGATTAAGTTCGTCAACGATGCAGATTCGAAGACATAGGTATTCTGGTTTATTTGATTTCATCACATTATTTATAGGCATGAGTAAGCTGATTTATGCTATTAACTTGGATGTTGTGAACTTACTCGCAAATTCATCCTTTTCGTGTTTAGCTGTATTGAATTTGTACTTGAACCTGATGTACTCTACCGATTTGAATGAATGAATATCTTTTATTTTAGTCAAACAAAATTACAATTCGAAAAAGAAAAAATAAATTATTTAATAAAAATAATGATTGATGTAATATTTGTGAAACATAAAAGAATCTTAAAACTAAGACGTATACACAAATAATTCCCACATATATTGTGAAGGAAAAAGAATATGCTTTTTTCATGAATACATGTGTGATGGTTTTAAATGTTTCTTTGGTAGTTTAGCCAAACAGCCGGAATCCCTGTTACAACTCCGGTGGAGCCATTACCGGCTACCGGAACTCCAGTTACCGGACCTCCATTCACCGTCGATGACATTAAATTTGAACAAGAATTTTGTTGGGACATTTTTACCCTCACTGAAATATTTACAACCCCATTTCTTCTAACTCTGTTATCCCACAACCTATAACTTAAAAATTGCAATTGATTTTCATGTACATATCCTCCAATAAAATCTGAAATCGGTATTCTAGCCATTCCAACACTAGTACTACTATTTCCTCTTGTTTTGTACTTCACCTCTATTGTTATGAACCTTGCATGTAATGGCACGTCCATAACTAACTTCTCATTCCATGAAGGGTAACTTCCACCTTTCGAATCAAGTTTAGTCGCGTTTAATTCATTGTTGCTTCCATCGCATTGAACCGTAACAAATGTGTTAACGTTTCCTTTTATTGCCTTTTTGTTTTCTTCAAGATTCTCTGCCGACAAAATTGTTATCTCCATAGTTCGTGACATATTATATTAGTATTAATTTCAAGATATATCTGGGCCAAAAATTCGAGACTAATCCTTTAACTCAAAGTACGTAGAATGATAATCTATAATGGTTTATTGGTTAAATTTTTTTGGCGAGTTCAAGGGTTAGAGATTAATCTTTCAAATTTATTTCTTTTTTGAATTTAATAAATATACGAAAGAAAAAAAAAATTGATGAAGAGGGTCACCTAATATGTGTAGGATTAGAAATTGGATGAAATTATGGATTGGAGATTGAAAGATTGAATATTGAAAATGGAAGGATGGTGTGTTGTATTATATATGAAGTTTTGAGAAACATGAGAGAAAGGAGAGAGAAAGAGAGTGGTTGCTTCTTTTTTACTCGTTTGAAGGCTTTTTGTTTTGGAATTGAGATGTTAGAAAACACGGCGCGTGGTTTTACGGAAAAAAGAAAGTCTCTAATTATTCAAGGTTTGTTTGGACTTTGGAGGAATTAACAAAGAAGTTTCGGTTTTGGAGGAATTTTCTACATATTGTGAATTGTAAGGCACAAGATTAGAATATTATTATACTATATTATTAGTTGATAAGATAGTTACGGTGGATTAGCTTGTAGCGAATAGTTTATAAACTAATTTTTAGTTTATAGTAAATAAGTTAGTTGATTGAATTTATAGTGTTTCATAAAATTAGTGATTGAATTAATTTATAAGTATGAAATTACATAAAAAAAATATATATTTAATTAATATTTAACTTTTTTCAAGTAAAATAGTAAGAGTAAAATTAGAAGAAAAAATGATAAGTTATAAACTATAAGCTATTTGAAATAGGATTTGAAAAATAAATTATAAAGCTAGTAAAATAAGTTATAAGTTGTTTTTAAGATACAAAAATGCAGCCTAATTCTTTTTTTCCCCATAGGATTTTGACCAAAAAGCAGTAACGTTGTTGCTCTATATACATCGCTTTTCTTTGTAAACATTCTTTACAATTTTCATGCATATATTAAAGGAAAACAACACTACTTGAAAATATAAGATCCACATCCATCCAGCAAAAAGTGAAATTAAGTTGCTCAAAACACGGATTTGTATCCTTTCCAATTTTTTCTCTCAAATTCTCTCTCCAATTATTTCTATGTGTCTTTCTCTCTCATGTGAAGAGAGAGAAATTAATAATAAAAAATAAACAAGTAATGATGAGAGAGAAGAAATGATGAGAGAGAAAGACACATAAAAATAATTGGAGAGAAAAAATTGGAGAGAATCCAAATCCCTCAAAACACGACCTTACGACAAAAAGCAGTTTTTAGGTATTTGAAAGTAGCACATGTTCAAGACTTTCTCCTCGCTATCCCCGTCTACCTTTTGTTCATGTGTAATTATTTTATATATATAAAATAAATAAAAAAATAAAGTGAAACTCTAATTTCCATTTCCTATTACAAGAACCTTACAAATATCAACTTAAACTACTATATATTACACTTGCAAATCACGTGCAAAAATGTGATTAATTAAGTTGATCGAATAAATTAGTTACTTCAATTCATGATTAAAATTATAATTAACTCAATTACATTATCAGAAACAATTTTAAACATGGTCTAAATTAGCCATCTATTCAACTGAATTAACTACAATATAAAACCTCGAGTGAAAATTGAGTTTATAAAACATTGTTGTATTGTATGAACAATAATATTGGTAGCTACCAATTTAATCATCACTTACATCCTCTTGTTGCCACATCTCAACCCAATTCTTCTCAATTTCTTGAAACCCAAGCAAAGAACCTTCTCTCTCAGCATCCAAACTAGTAGAAAGTACACCATATGCAATTCCAAGTGAAGAAGATCCAAAAGTTACAAGAGTTGTCATAAATGGTATCCATAATGGAGCATCCCATATTTCTCTTTCCTTTAACTCACCATAAAGATGCAAAAATGATAATCCTAATGCCATTGGTACTAAAACACTAAACAATATTCTACCTATTATTCTATAAATAACTACTGTAGGAAGCTCATCTTCTTCATCATTATTCTTATTGTTGGGATTCTTCATGATAGTAACATCATTATTATTTTTATTTGTTGATGATGGTTGTTTTCTTGTATTGGAGAAACCTTTTGCACTTGCTTGTGGTTTCAATATGGTTAATTGGTAGTTGAATTTTTTTGATGTTTTGGGGTGAAAAATTGGTAATTTTGGTTTGAATGGAGAATGTTTTGAAAGATAGAGAGATGGGTTTGATGCAAAAATCAGAGTTTTCATGGTTTCTTTTGTGTGATAATGTGTTGAATTGGTTATTGGTTTTGTGTGGAGAAACTTTTAGTGAGATGTATCTTATCCTAAATGTTAGTGAATGGTGATGAAATGAAACTTACGGCCTTATCTTGGAATTTTTCTCTTTCCAAACCCCATGTTTTTTCCAATCCCTTAAAATTCCTATTTTGCCCATAAATAGTTTTTGAAAAATGTTTTTTAAAATTCATATTTTTTCGGAATCTATTTTTTGAAATATACTTAAATGTAATTTTCAGATCTATTTTTTTCATTCACATTCCAATGTATTTTTTAAAGTGATTTTGGAAAATGTTTTCCGAAATCCTGTTATCGGTGATCAGAACCGCAAATTTGCGTGTCTAACCTGATTTTTCATCAATCTCAATCAAATTTGCTTGTCTAACCTGTTTTGCTTGTCTAAAATTAAACAAACATCTCAAAATACATGAAGCATTCATAATTCAAAAATTCATTCAACATAAAGTAACTAAAAATTAAAACTCAAGTTCATTATCAAAGTCTAAGTCTAAAAATCATCCTTAAACTCATCTTCAACATGATCCCCATCGGCCTCTACCTCATTATCTTCAACCTCATCTCCAAATTAACAAAGAAGTAGAGATGAAAGACAGAAACAGAAATAACATAAAATAAAAAAATAAAAACAAAGAAGCAAGACAGAAACAAAGAAGAAACAGAAGAATCAGAACCAGAAATAAACAAAGACTGAAATAGAAGAAACAAAGAATCAGGAAGAAGAAAAAAAAAGCAGGGACAAAGTGTGATACAATGATGAGAAAGCAATTGCGGTTAAGGTTAAGTGTGATACGATGGTAACAACAAAGGAAAGGTAAAAAAAAAGCAATTTTTCCCTAACTAGAATCGGTCAAATTTCAAAAATACCATTTAAAACCCACTAACATGAAATAGCAATTCTGACCGGGATATGGAGCCCCCGAGACCCGCTCCGCTCTGATCCACTGGGAACCCCGGCTGTAGCGGCCGGGAACCGTAGCTGCACCGCTCTCACCCTACCCGTAGCGGCAAGGCACTAAGATGGGACGCTCCGCCAGGATCGCACGGGATCAACTACACTGGTTTCTAATTTATACAGATTAATATACCGACACTTCAAATTGAATGGTGTCAAACACAACACCGATGTGTGTGGATACATTCAATCAATTCTATTTTCTTAAACTACTATTGATGTCTATGTGTTAGTGTTATGTTTGGTGTCATGCCACTACTTCATAGTCATTTGAGATTCTTAATTTTTGGGGTTCATAAAGCAGAAACTATGAAGAATTCACTGTCATTTTATATTCATTAAGTCAAGTTTAATTGACAAATATGGAATAAGTAGCATTGTGCAGTTACCAAAATTTATGTCATCAGCTTGGGACATACTGTCCTCCAGGAGAAAACTAATTAGTAATTCGTCATCTTCCACTATCTGCAAAAAAAATAAAAAATTATCATATCCAATCATATCCAAGGATAAATCTTAAGAATTTAGGTGTTTAAAGGAACAAAACTCGCCTCACAGATAACTTGCAGAATTCATCAGTCAGAGTGATCGTGAAAGCGAATAATTTTCTTGATGAAAGGTTTTTCCCGACAGTAGCTAAAAGATCAAAACAAAAGTATGTTAACAAAGTAGATAGTGAAAATAAACAATTATATTCAACAGAAGATGCTAGAAGTCGAAATAAATAGAAACGAGAGTATACATCACGTATGATGACACACAGAAGCAAGCCAGCCCAATAGCGAAATGGACCATAAATGTTGGCCAGAAATTATCTTGGTCCAAAAATACGTTCTCAGAAACGAGAGTGATTACACCTGAAAGTAACAGAATAATCCACCCTGAAGGCAAGCAGCCATGAAAAGAAAAAGTGGAAGATCCCTGTGGAAAAAATAGAAAGAAAAAACTATGAAAGCCAGAGTCAATATTTGCATAAAATTATGGTCAACCAAATTAAAGCCAACTGTCATACCTTGAAGTATTCCTTTATGAACATCGCAGAATATAAAATCCTCAAAGTCATATCTTTAGTCGATTGAAGGATCAAAAGAAAACTTTTCATTCACAAATGAAATTATGTAACTTGAAAGTGAGAAATCAAAGGTTGAACTAATAGGATCTAATTAGCAAGCGAATTATGGTTGAAGTAATAACCACATTAGATTTCAACTGTTTAGACTGAAGTATCTAGGTTAGGACTCTGGAAATAACAAACTGGTATGCTAGTAATGTTACCTTGCCTAGGCACTGTTACATCTGACATAATCTATCAAATTCGTATATTATCGGTGGTTTTAGCAGATCATGCCATTGGCCAATATCGCAGCCATTTAAGTAGTCTCTCTCTATTACATAATATAGAGATCATACAAATATTTAGTAATGGGAAATTTACTCATGAACTGGGATAGCAGTTGGTTCATGCACCCATAATCAAGATTTGTAAAGTTGGTGCTAATAATACAATACACAACTTCTTACTCATTGCTCCACAGAGGGACAAAATCTCCATAATTTTGGACTTCATTAACGTTGTGGTATATGAGGGGGGATGCTGGTTGAGTGTTATGTCTATTAAGATACACAGAGGCAAGAATGTGAAAAAGAAGGAAAAAAAACAGGAATTTAATTCAGCATGTTGATAAAGATCTTACATTAATAACTATGGCAGTAAAATACACTAACAATGAAGAGAAAGTACTTCCTTTGCTTTACTTTCATTTTCTTTCCTGTGATCGATCTTTCTTTATATATTTACACTCATGATCTCTTTTGCAAATAGATCTTAATTTTTCTTTTAACCTTCAATTGAACACTGGGTTATAAACAATAACTATGTGTTTTAGCATCGACGTGGTTTCCATAAGGAAGGAAAACAGTGAATAGCATAAAATAAGCAACTGTCAGGATTGCTGCACAGGCAACTATAGAAAGGATACTAAGAGAATTTGCCATGATCAAGCCAACTGACCCAGATAGCTTTATTAGTAGAACATTCAGAACTACAGAGATCAAAGAGAATACAAGTAGTGAATCATTTGAATGCTTGAGTTGGCTCTCTGTTGCAACTGCATGCATAAAGGCTTCAGATGTTCCTGAAACAAGGAGGGAAACATTATGCATTAGGCATTCGAGTAAATCAAATCTATGAGCAGCAATGCTACTATTTTAACAATTCGACTTAGAATATCAAAATTATAGACATGTATTATGTTGAAAAATGGGTTATTAATTGTCTATTTAAATAATAAAAAAGTTATGCCCTCCTCGATCTTCAGCTCCCCAACAAAGCACAGTGGTTTGGCAATAACACAAACAAATCTTGTTCAACTTAACAGATGCCTAATGTGGTCTATTCAGTTCCTGTACAGAAACCCTAATCCTTTGTTGCCAATACAGCACCAGTTCAACAGTCTCAAAATTGGTATCTTGATTCGGGTGCCTCTCGTCACATTGCTAACCACAGAATCTGGTCAATGAGGCTCCTCTCAACAACCACGAAGGTGTCTTTCTGGGGAATGGACAAGGTCTGCTAATTCAACCCATTGGTTCAGCCTCTTATTCTCCTAATCAATATAATGTTCAATTACATCTGAATAATTTATTACTTGTTCCTTCCATTATCCATCTAATGTAGTCAAATCTCAGAACGATCACAAAATACTGCTACAGAGCTATCTTGCACCTGATGGACTTCATACCTTATCCCATCTGCAGTGAAATACTTTAGGCTAGCATTCCAATGTTGATTCTGGTTTCTCCAATAATTCTATTACTAATGCTGTAACCACAAAGGTTGAATCATTGGCCGGGGCTAAACAACCAAAATGGGAGAAGATTGACGGATTTGATGCTCAGTGGTGGCCTGGGGGTACATTATCTATCAGGTTTAAAGCATCTACACTCCCAATCAAAGTCACCTCTCCTTCCCCTCATATAAACTATTATTTATAACCCTCCTTAGTCCTTACCTATCTTGGTAGTTATTTTCTGCTACAAGGGCATTTCGTATTCTCCCCTCCCCCTCCACACTTACACTTTATTCTAATTTCTAACCATATAAAATACATATGTTGGCCGACCCAGCTGCCTTCATTCTGTTGATAGTTGCTAACAACAGACGAACTATGCATAAAAATTCTCACATTTTGTTGGCTAGTCTTCTTCCGTTACTTAACTATAAAGACTAACGACAATCTAATGAAACTAATATTCAATTTACTAATTCCTACTACATCTACAAAATAAAACCCCTAGAACCATTGAACCAAAAAATATTAGATTATATGTAGAATAAAAAATGAGATTTTATGGTCATAATAACCCATGGTAAATGTCGTTAACGAATAAAAAATTGAGCAACAAGAGACAAGGTGAATTACCATTCATAGCCAAAACAATGACATAAAAACAATAATAGCGGAGGACTGTTGATGCTTCGCCATCACTCCATTTTTTCCCATACAACAATCTAATGAGGGAATAAGAATAACTTGGACCAAATGCCATGAAAACAATGCCTGCAAAGCACATAGCTGGATATTAAACCGCGTACATTCATATGGAGAGGAAAAAAAAATCACAGTCGCATAAATAGTTAGATTCAAGTTTCCTTTCATTTCTTTTCCAATAAAAGACATTTATAGGGAGAAAAAAATACATAACTTAAGTTTGTTTACTACAAAAGATAATAGTAAATTCATCCAAAAATATATAAGCCAGCACCCCAAATGGTTATACAGTAATGTACATCGACCAGATCTGTTTATGTGACTTTCCGATCTTTACAGAAACATGAACATTAATACAAACTAAAATACAGGTAAACTTACATCTATTTCAAATAAGGAACACAGTTATTGTTGGTACTGAACAATAGGAAAACTAATATATAGGTATCCAACAAAAATTATGAAATTAAATGAAAAAACATACCAATCAACAAAACTAACTTGAGGGATTCTGTCAAGCAGTTTCCTAATTTCATGTGTTTTCCTGGGTATTCTCCTGTCGGGCATTACGAAAACATTATTCAGTTTGTAAAGTTGAAAAGAATTTCACTATAGCCAATATGCCCAGCCAAAACATTAAGCTTTATGATTAGACATGAAAGAATGAGCATATTAGAGCAATAATTATAATTGATAGGACTAATACTCAATTAAACCTAACACACTCCGGTGAATGAGGAAGAGAGAAATAATAAACAAGAAGTATGTGCACACCAAAAGCTATATGCATTATAGTTTCTGGAGAAACAAAGAAAAGAAATAAGCAAGAGTGATGTAGAAGTAACTAATAATTGCAAAGAGAGCAAGGTTTTAAGGTTCAAACATAAGAAAAACAAGAGAGAAATAGAACCTGAAGCAGACCTTGCAAATGTTGTATATGAACTTTCTTCAAATGGTAAAAAGACAAGTCTCACCACTAAGCTACCTGAAAAATGGTGTTTTTTTTATAAAAAAAAAAAAAGACGATCGTGTTAGACAGCAAACATGTATCACATTTCTCAATAAATAAGAAGTTATCTTAATTCAATTAGAAGATTTAGAAACACGATAGATAAGCTTTCTAGCATAAATTATTCAAACCATGTACTCACCTAATTTATCTACGAGGCCATATACAGCTTGATTATAAGGTGTATCAAACCACACAAGCACTATCTTCTCTCCTTCCTGAAGGATCAACTTTCGAAAGGATTGAAAAGTAAACAGCATACACATCTTAGACAGCTTCTGGTCAAATGCAACAACTTTTCCTTTGCTGCAAAAAAATTGTTACTTATAAACTGCATTGTGCACACTGATAATATAAATAAGCAAACAGCGAACAAAATAAAGTTCATAAATATTATCGAGTTTCAACCATCCCTTGCAATGCATATTCAATATATACATGAAATAATTATGAGAAAATCACAAGTGTAGCACAATCAGAAGATAAATAGGCCTATCGTGCACAACAAGGAGAAGATAAATAGACGTGGAATTTAGCATGGTTCAACCGACAGCAAGCTAAACACTTACATCCAGATACAAAACAGAGAAAAATCACTATGATCAACAAAAATTACGAGCAGCTTCTATAGCAAATATGATCCCTCTGTAATGACCTGAGAAGATATAACCTACTATATTCCTATATAAGCTTGTCAGACCACTACTAGAAAAGTAATCATCACAAAGCTAACTAGAGATATGCCAATATAATTCCTAAAATACACAATTCTTTCCTTGAGCTACCACTGCCTAGTTCTAAATTTATGAAAATATGAACAGTGACTTTTTTAATTCCCTTCATCTTCTTCTGGAAGAGAAAATGATAAAAGTAACAGGTAACAACTATGTACAGATAATGATATTTCTGTCAAAAACAAAATAACTATACCTGAATGGGAAAATGTAAGAATATCTAAATTTCCGAAAAAGAACCAGATATCCCCAATAACCAATAAATAAGCAGGCTCCATAAGCAGACTGTGACAGCGCAAATATGATTGATTTTTCCTGGAAATTGTCATTCACCTCAGAAATCAGTTGCAGTTACATGGAGACTACCATAGTCCACCAAACTCGATTTGGTAGACTCTGAATTATAAGTTCATAAAAATCCAATGCACATTACTAAACTAGTTCTTATAAAATGCCGGATAGGGAAATAAAACAAACAAATTTTTTTTTTTGAAATAGTGCAACAAGTTTTCAGAACAAATGTTTGTGGTCAAAGAGAGAAACTACAGTAATTTGCAAAGACAGCAGTAACTAGAAAATAGAAACTAGTCCAGTAACAAAAATAGTAGCAAAAGCATTGACTATCTGCTTAATGAGAAGGGAAGTAAAGACCAAAATATACAAAGCTCTTACCATTCCAGTTAGCTTGACAATTAAAAAGTACATTGTCAAGCACCGTGAGAAGGTAGCTACCGTCTCAACCATCAACCGTAATTCAAGCAAGACCAAGTTCTGTGAAAGGATATACAAAGGCTCGGCCAAAAGCTCCAAAACGCAGGCACATCCTGGCATAACAAGTGAACTTTATTAATAAAAAATCACATTATGTAATACCATGAAGAGTTGTTCCATGATACATGGTTTATCATTTATGGGAAATACCATGGATTACACTTAAAAGTAGAAGAAAAGGCAAAGAGATGAAAATAAGTTTCATTGGATTACCATTAATCAAGACAGCTTGCCCATATGGACTAAAATAACTTATTTGTTGCCACCAGAAGACAAAAAAACATGCTACAATGGTAACAAATATTCCCAGTGGGAGACTCATCCACGCTACTTTCATTAGCCTCCCGACATCTTCTTCGATGGAAGTACCATCACTATAATATGAAATATATATATTATAATGGAGCTCGTGCAAGAACATAGGAAAATTGAATTTAAAAAATTAATGTGAGTTTTGAACCTTTAACTCCAATAATCTGAATTTTTTTGGAATTTATAATATTCAAAGCCATCAAAGAATAACCAACAATTGAGGGAATTAATTCACATTTTCACTTGCTCTTTCAATAAAAATATAGATACAGATATAACCAACAATTGAGAGACTCAATTCAGATTTTCAATAGCTCTTTCAACAACATTGAACAATAATATAGTTTATCTAAAGGATCTTAAAATAACAATTACTCACCTATGATGATATAGCTTTAAACCTAACACTAAACTCATTTTATGCTGAAACATGTCATAGATGAGTGGTTCGGAAACATAGGTCGAATAAGCATAAGAGAACTAAAAGAACTAACAAACCCGTCATCATCAATCATGGAAGATGAAGTGTATAAGAGTTTCTTTATATAGTGTGTCTACTACAGACAGTGCAGTTATAAGTTATAACTGCACGAAACTAATTCTAATAAATTAGTTATTCTGTTGAAATGTTGGAAGTTGAATGCAGGCTTACCAGAAACTAAGGCCGGGTACAATAATAGAGTAAAGTACATACAAGATAGAAGGCCCGTGGTCCAACGAACAATGAGAATATACTAACGTTTATATTCCTAATACACAAACTAACTTGACAAAACAGTGTTGAACATAATTTCCTAAATGCAGAGTTATTACTATGTAATAGAATTAGCATAGTATGAGGGATCACCGTTTCATATCCATCCGCATGCATGCTCGCCGGAAACCCTCCCGGCTAAGAAATAAAACACATGTGACAAACAAATGAAACTGCACTGCATACATCTGCATGAAAAATTGGTAACATCATGGTATATCAATTTTTATCAAATAAGTTAACCATGCAACTCTGAACGATAACGAAGTGCATATACACACCAAAAATGACATCCAAATAAAGAAATATAGAATTAAAGCAAGCAACAAAAGCATATACCGAACACTAATGCTATAACAAATACAAGTAAATGAAAAGAACCATCACAATTGGAAATGTAAGTAGGAAACACCTCATTTTAGGAATGTGGCTCATCTAAAGCGAAGAACTCGCTTTAAAGTGGACAAAATTCCATTTTAAGGTGTAAGTTACAATCATACACTCAGAAAGTATTAACAGAAATCAAAATTGGAAGGGAATCAAATTACCGCATAGTCTTCTTCTGTGAGATGCCGTACAATCCATGTATTGAATATAAATGGAATTCCTCTTGACAAGAATTGGGTAGCTGGATTCATGTTATACCAAAAAAAGTATCAAAATCAGCTAACTTGCATAAAGCTTTAACAGGTGAAACGTGGGAGAGTGCAAACACACATATATTGTGTTTAACTAAAAGAAAGCATATTATTCAAGAGAAAATGGGAATGCATTGGCAGTAAAAATTAGTTGTGCACCGACATCTGGTAATTTGCAGTTATTTTACTAACGCGGATAGAAAGTAGGCTTATGTGGCCATATGATAAGTTCCCACTGGATGTAGTTTGTAAAACTAATTTACACAAACAATGTATCCTTATTAAACTCATAATTCACTTTTGGAGGGGTCAAAATTTATTCTAGAGGTATAAAATTGGTTTTGAGATGTTTGGATATTCTCACATAGAATTAATTTTCTTCCAGAATTGATTCTACTTGAAGTTAGAATTAATTTTGGCTTCTACAATTGCTTTTAGCCTTGAATTTATTGTTTAATCCGCTGTTATATGAATGTATCTAAACATTTTTTTTTTGTATTAACCCTCTGGTTCCCAGGGTAAGGGAACTCCAGTAATCTAGTATTCGGTTGCGAGGTAAGTAAAGTCTGGCCAAAAATTGTTCCCACCAGGAATCAAACTCGATTCTCCCAAATGGTCGTCCTAGGGGATCTCATTAACCACATAGCCACAACTACTTGGTTAAACATAAATTGTTAGGTGTCCCACATTTGGTAGATCAAAGTGTTCGATGTGGTACTTAAGCTATAGGAGATTCTCCCACCTATTGGACTAGTCTTTTGGGTTGGACTCTCCTCATGTGCTTAAGTCCTAACATAAATTATTTTACATTTCACTCACTTTTAGTCGGAATCAATTTTGATCGCAGAACCAATACACACATAGTTGATTTTTATTTTTTTATTTTGAAGAAGCTAAATTAGCACACCCAAATTGGCACCAGAGAGAATCGAACCTGAGACCTTAAGGAGGAGCACACTCTCAGATCCCAAATCAATACCACCAGACCAATCCAAGTGGGTTACACCGTTGATTTTTGAATCACGAAGTCACAAGTCAAATGTAAATTAGTGAGCTTAGTTAATTTCACACATTGTATGTTTCTCTTAACATCGAAAGAATTTAAAAATGATACATTGTGCATGCAATGAGTGTTGAAAAGAATAAGCAGACCTAAAAGGTATTTGAAGGTGCGAGACAAATTGGTAGGATCTTTCTCCTTCGACATCGCAATTGAAAGTGAATTAGAAACTGGGAAAAATGAAAATGATTGATGATAGCTTCTTGAATTGATACAATAGAGATAAATTCAAAGACATGGAACTGAATAATGGTAACTGAGTCAAATACCTAACTTAGATGCTTTGGTTATTGTGAAACGATGTCGTCTGTAGTGGCAGAATTTCACTAGGGAGTCCGCCGGCGCGACACAGTTGGCGGGATGGTGATCGGTGGCCGCAGCGCAGGAAGGAGTTAAAATCGAATATTTATGTGCCCAAGGATAATGAGGGGTTAAAAGAGTAATTTTCTATTCTCAATTTCCCTCAAATTCAAATTTTCCCGCCTAACGGAAAAGTGAAAGAAAATCGAAAATTCCACAATCAGAAAATTCAATTCTCGTTTTCACAGAAAATTGAAATGTCATCAAGCACAAACAACAACGACATGAACGACGTTGATCGTTTGTTCGCATGCTTCAAATGCGGTTTATCACCTCCTAGTAAGTCTTTCAATTCTCTCTTCTTCTTTTTTTCCATAAAAAGTGAATCAAACCCTAGGGAACTATAAGATCCATTTTTTCTTGTTAATTAATAGTGTTGATTTTTTTTTTTTGGTGTTAAAAAACATAGTGTTGATTATTTTCTTATTGCTGAGTATGAAATTAAAAATGAAATGGTTGGTTCAGAATCTGCTTTGATTGAAAGAAAAAGGAAGAAAAGGAAATTGCAGAAGGAAATTGCGAAGAACGGGTCACCAGTAGAATGTTCAAATCCAGAATCAATTGGAGGAGAAGAGAAAACTCCGTTATCTTGCATCAAAACAACAAATGTGGAATCTTCTATTGAGAAAGTAATTATCTCTGTTACTAAACTGTTTTTGACATTTTTAAATTTATTAATTAATAATTAATTCTTCTGTTTTTGGCATTTTTGGAAGAAAAAAGAGTCAACCTAAGGGTGCCTTTGATCTGCTGTGTTTGGTTTTAAAACTGTTTCTGAGACTAGATAAATTGGGGGGGCAAGAGAACAAAAATTGAAATTTTGTGTTCCTTACAAAATCACACGACAACTTTTTGTCCCAAGTACAAGTTGTAAAATAAATAAATTACATTTTGTCCACCAAACTTCATATGCCACAATAAGTTGTTCAATACCTTAAGGGTGTGTTTGATTCGCGAAAACAACAAGAACTGGATAGGATCTCAAACTGAATTTTTCTCACTACTCTTAATGAGTGATTGAACTTATATTGATCTGATGGGTCATTGATAATGAAACTGAAGGAATTGAAAAAATTTCCACTGAGGGAAGCATATAATTATTGTTCTGTATAGCTTTACAATCAGCCATTCCATGTCCACAAGCTCAATCTAGAGCATTCTGCAAGTCAGCTTGTGGAACACCAGGTATAGGACAGAACAAGATAGTACATGATAGGACAAAACTATACCGGAGAAAGATAGAGATAATAATTTTTATATTCGAAAATAAAATGGGTATTTTTGTAATTTTTATAGTTGCACTATGGACAAAAAGTTGTCTTGTGGTTCATTGATGGTCAATTTATTTTTTATTTTTGGCCTGTCCCTTACTACTTATTTTGTCTAGTCCCATAACCAGTTTCTAAGCAAAATATGGTACAACAAAAATGTCCAGTCTAGTCCCCTATTTTGTTTGCATTGTTGTGTTGTTCTGTTGAGTATTTATGTTTTGCAGATCAAACAGACCCTTAAGATTTGTTTGGATTGACTTATTTGAGCTTATGTACTGGCATCAGTACATGTGAGAGTCTCCATCTGGAAACAAGCTATGACTTGTCTATAAGTTGTTTAGAGCTTATTTACTTAAGCACTCCATGATAGCTTATGAAAACAATTTAGAGTGTATATGAAAAACTTTATTTTATATTTTGTTATACAAATAGCTGATACATAAGTACTTATATACTAAGAGGTTATGCTATAAGTTCTTAATTAAGCTGTTTATCCAAACAATCTGAACAAATTGCAAAATATTGTGTCAAATTGTTGCTTTATTCCTAACTACTACTTGTCTTTAAATGCTATGAGAATATGTATGTACCTTGTGTCATCTTTTGGTTTAATTGTTTACATATATTTTTTAATTTTCATATAATGCACAAGATCATTACTGGTGTACTAGCCTCATATTTCATCGTTGTGTCAACTAAATTTTCTTGCATTTCAGCTTAAATCAGCAATAGCTAAAACCAAAAGCTGTAGTAATCGGAAGCAGATCTCACCAGTTGTATTCTATGGTTCTCCTCAAGGTGTGCCTCCGAAAAAACCAACCCGTTTATGGCGATTGTTGCATGAGATACGTATTGATCTCTCAGAGAGACAAAAACGGAACTTAAGGTGTTTTTCTGATGCTGGTTTCTACCTGGTTACTTTTTCCACCTGTGTATTTTTCTTGCACTTAATGTATCAGATTATGAATTGAATCAAAGCTTTATTTTTCTAGGAAGGAAGTATGGTTTACATTCCCAAGGCAGGATGAAGCAATAAACCTTGCCAAAGGAAAAGAAGATGTCCATCTCTTTAGTTATCAAGATCACTTCAATGGCCAGAGAAGGTTCCTTGTGTCTACATATACAGAATTCTGGCGAAGGTCTCCTTTGTATAATTTTCTTTCTCGTCTGATTCATCTGTTTCGAGTGATTAGTTACGACTAAGATCCTTGTTTCTGTATATTCATATTGCCGAGTTCTGTTCTCAGGTACAAAAACATGGATTCCAAATTCCGTCATCATTATGAAGTTATTCAAGAGGTATTATCTTGTATGTTTTATGTTCACTGATTTAACGAAAAAAATGGTTCTTTCGTTACATTGTCATGTGAGCGGTCTGAGTGCCATATGCATGTTTGTTCCAGTCTTAAAGGTTTCTTTGTTCACAGGGTTTACCATGCCACCTTTATTTTGATTTGGAGTTTAATAAAAGAGTCAACGTAGGAAAGAATGGAGATGAAATGGTTGATCTTTTGATATCAATAGTTCTAGAAGCCTTACATGAAAAGTATGAAATCCATGGAGACCACGATTGGATAGTAGAACTTGACTCTTCAACTGAAGGTTTGGCTTTTCTTCATGTCTATTCCATTTGCAAACTGAACTGTTCTATATATTTTTAGCTTTCAAAATGAAGCAATTGTTGAGTATGGCTATGACAAGGATTCTAATGTTTTCCCATGTATAATGATTCTTATCCTTATAATTTCTTATTAATTTGACTTGTAGATAAGTTCTCTCGTCATCTAATAATCCGCATACCAAAGGCTGCTTTTAAGGATAACTCCCATGCAGGTGCATTTGTTTCAGAAGTAAGTCCAAGTTTACTCATCTTTTCCCATCAAAGCTAGAGATAAAATTTGAAATTAGGGTGATTTCCTATCAATTCATGAGAATCCACTACTCTTTGTCTTCATCTTTCTGATAGGAAATTACATCAGAAATTTACAATTGGTCGACTGGTAGACCAAATTAGTCATGAGCCGAGGCCTTGAAATATTTACATAAGATAAAGAAAAGAGTAATGGAATAGAGTAATGAAAAGGAATAGAAACTGGAAAAGGGTAATTATTGAGAGAGAGAGAGAAAGAGAGTTGTTTTCCTGTTGGTCACTTGCTGGTATTTTTTGTCATGTCAATAAGGTAACCACTATTTCAGTAGAGATTCCTATATTATCATGAATAAAAGAGGTATTTAATTTATCTGTATTATTTTCTATCATTTTCTTTACTCAGTTAACACACATAATGAGTCATTATATAAATATTTTTAATTTAGTAATTATCAATGCTTTGAAATTACTTACGAAAATGTTAATTATACTAGCTGATAATACAATCTTCTATGTAGTATTTCTTTTGTAGAAGTATCAACTATTGATTATATTGACAGATATGCTCAAGAATGCTAAACGCAAGGGGGAAAGATAAACGTTATGAGAAAATGTTTGTAGCAAAAGATTCAAGTACCGACGAATCTGCTTACCAACTTTTTGTGGATACTGCTGTATATACTCGGAATCGTTGTTTCCGTCTTCATCTATCTTCAAAAGCAGGAAAAAGTTCAATTCTTTTGCCAACAGAGAGATTTAAGTGCAAAAACTTGGTATGGCATTTTTCTTACCTAATATCGCGGTTTCATATTTTACCATCAAAATAGTTTTATCAAGAAGGGGTTTTTCTCAAGGAAGAAGTAATAATAATAAAAAGAATGTAAATTGGAATAACTAGTGTCAGTATTGCGGACTACTCTTTGCACATAATAGAATAGGACTCGACTGGAAGATAAAAAACGGGGAATAATCAGTCACCATTTGATTTATTTATTTTGTCAATTAGAAAGGATTATGGCATGTGTTTTTGTTAGTTTTTGACCTGAGAATCAAATATTTCCTGTTGAAGACAGATAGGAGTTGTAGTATCTTATTCTTTGTAGAATCAAAGCTATAAGTTTGCAAGAAAAACTTTTACCAAACACATAATCTAGCTTATTTTCGTTACCAAACAGACACTTAGTTATTTTTCAGTTTTGGTGTTTAAGTGACAGAGTGAAGAAGACATGTTCATGGCTTCCTTGATCTGCAACATGGATGTTGATTGCGGAAAGCTTCTGGTCTGCAAACCAGACTTAGATTGCGTGAAGACTCTGCATTTTGATACAGAGGTTAAATTTCCATTTCTCTTTATTTCTTCTCAGTTTAATTTTAAGGTTGTCATATCTTTCAACATTATAAAATTTATTTCCTTAAATTAATAATTGCTGCTTATTTGACTTTGACAGTTGAGTTATTATAATGTTGGAAACTCTGTCCAAATTCATCCAGAATTTACGTTGAATACTTGCACAAGTGATGTTTCGAGAACATACTTCATGGGAAAGTCACCATTCCCATTTGTCGACGAATTTATATTATCTGTGGCCTCTGTTGGGAATATACCAGGTGATTGTTGTCAAAACTTGTTTCTATAGCAATAAATGGAACAACTAAATGAGTGTGATTTTGTTTTACAGTATGAGTTTCAGTAGCAATACTTGCACCGGTGCAAGTATTTTATTCTCACAAACCTTCACAAACTCCCATGATATCTATCGGTAACAGCTTCGTCCCACTTTCCTTTGGGCTTCAAGTCAGAGATGTTTGTGAGAATATAGTTCTTTCAAATTTCATTAGTCTGAACTTTTTTACTTGCTTTCTCTGCATATAAAACACTTGGATACCTGTACCTTTGCATTTTTTTTTTTCTTTTTTTCTTTTATAAAAGAACAAAACTTTCTTATCTCCCTATCTTGAGATTTCAGTGTAATTCTACTGACTGTTACTTTGCTGAATATATAGGAAAAATTCATAGTTGGTATTTATTCTCTGAATTTGGACTGATGGTCTACAGCATGACAAAAAATAGATACTGTGAGCGAATTGGCAGACAGCATAAAAGCAATAACGGTAATCTTCTTGAAGTTCTTATTTTTGTATGCAGCATGCACTTATTTTTCTCCTGAAACTACTTTTTGGCCATGCCTGAATGTTAAAGATTCTTGATTGAGTTTTCACCTTTTGGGTTGAGATTCCTTTTATTATGAATTATGATTGTAAATTTAGCATGTTGAGGGACTTATCTCATGTCTAAGAAATGGTGTTTCTCAGTCTTTCAGTTTACTATGTTCTCTTTTATCTGATTGCAACTTACTAGTACATTTGATGGTTTTCTGGTCCAGTGATATACGTTGTTGATCTAAGAAGGGCAGTGTATTATCAAAAATGTCATGATCCTGACTGTAGAGGTTACCGGTCTTCCTTGCGACCAATTCCAGTTCATGTGTTCTCCAATCCTTCAGTTGCTATTGGTTCATCTGAGATGTTAGATGATAAATATCCAGTAGATGATGGGTGGGGACATCAACCTGACGATAACAACAAACCCAATTTTCTACAATACGAAGACACTGTTGAGGATAACTCCAGTGATTCTTGGTGGCTAGAAGCCATAAAAATAGTTGAGGATGTGGAGAATAAGCAAACTGCAACGGAACTAAGCACCAAGGTTAGTCTGTATTAATTCTGCTTTCCAATGTTACGATTTACAGTAAAATGGTTATTAGGCTCCCTCGTTATCTTATTTAAAAATGGGACTGAAACCACATTCCCTTTATTTAGACAGCAGGAGAGTGTGTTTTCAAATACATCAGATTTTGCTGTCAGATTTTAAAATCTACAGGGACTTTCGTTTAATATGTTTCGAACTATAGGACTTATTAAATTTGAATTGAAGCTGTAAGGATCAAATGAGTGATGTGTCTACAAGCTCAGCTGGTGAAGACCTTTACAAGTGGGTGCAAGGGTGTGATAAAATCCTGCCTTCACCCCTGCGGAGTGAAAAATGACCCTTTTCCCTTTCCATATCCGGTGTGGGGTGTGTGTGTTCGTAGTGAATGTGTACTGAGTAAATGTCGATAAAAGTAAATTATCTTAGAGCATGATTGTTCTGAAGGTGTTTTATTTATCTTAATTGTTCACATGAACACAACATTAAATATCTGTTCCATAAATGTGTTAACAGAAGGAGGCAATTGATGATGGAGATGACGAGGAGTGGTGGCTGGCTGTAGAAAGGACTGCATCCCAGGCTGAACTGGCATATACTTCAACTAATTCAGGATGTTAGCGGCACAATTCAGCTCTCTAATGAGTTTCCGTGGCACTCTACATAAGGTCTCGTACTCTCGTGGATGAAAGGTGTTTTTCGTGGCTCTCTACATGTTTGATCAACAAAATTAGCTCCACTTGACATTGGCGCCAGAAAAGGAGTTTGTTGCACTTATCTGCAGCAAGCAACATAGAGAAGAGATCCTGAAAAGCAGAAAAGTTTGAGAGAAAATCCAGAAAATGAGCTTTAATGACTGAAGGAAAATGAATTCAATTGTTGGAGATATGGACTTCAATTTTTGCTCTGTCAAAACTAGTGCCCGTGGCTGTTGAAGGCCATGCAGAATGTTGCATGGTTGTGCAGGCACATGAAAACCTTTGCATGCCCGTGTAAGGTGTGGATCCTCGACAACTGTGGCGCGGTGCACACCAGCTGCAAAGGATTTATACACCTATTGGGGCTTTTTTGGATCCTCTCCTGCAAAAAGTAAAAGGGAGGGACTAGAGAGAGAAAAGAGGGGAGGGTAAAAAAAGAGAAACGAGAACAGAAACAGGGAGGAAGGAGGATGTACACCATAGTCGTCCGACTTTCTAAGAACCTAATTTGTTATCTCTTCCTTTTTTTTTATAAATGCAAATCATGGATGTTAGAATATTATAAAGGATTAAATATGTTTGAGGTCCTTATATTTATATTTTATGGGACCTTTTAAGATTAAATCCTATTTGAATTTTAATAAATATTTAGTCACCAACATTTCTACTGTTTGTAGGAGCCATCCTTGCTGTTAAGTTGTTGATGATTGGACAAATAGAATTGTGACGTAGATGTGCAGTGGCGGAGCTAGGATAAAATTTTCGGAGGGGCCGTGACGGAGTTTAAAATTATACTAGTGTAATATTCGAGCAATGATATATCACACCAATAAAAAGAGAGGTGATTTACTACGTTATTAAACGGTATAATATTTTTTAAATGTTACACCAATTAAATTAAAGATCTATGTTTTTATCAAAAAAAAAATTGATTTCTATCTATGTTTATCATAATAATAAAATGTTTTATTATAAAAAAAATTAAAAAAACGTTGATTCTTAGAGTGTAGTACTCGGATTTGGATTCTCTACATTCAAAATTCCTAAATTCACCTACATTCACTTCCATTTAGTGTAAAAGTGCTAGGAGAGATAATGAAAAGAGATAACATGGTAGGTGTAAAGACAAATTTGACCTTAAAAATAAACTGAATATAGATGAATTTAGGAATTTTGAATGTAGAGAATCCAAATCCGTAGTACTCTCAAACTTGCAAATAATGCAACAAAACAAATACAAATAAAACCTAAACTAAAAATGGCAATAGAAAGAATTGAACCCTTGCCACTTTGATGAGAGAGACGCTACTTTACCACCAGGCCATAATGAGTTTGTTTCATTATATTGAATCCATTAATATATATATATATAATTCAAACATATCTAAAAATATGAATATATACCTATATACCTATTGAAATCGAAAATTTTGGGACGGGCCGCGGCCCTCCCCAGCCCTAAAGGAGCTTCGCCCCTGTCGATGTGCCACAATGATACAACATGGACATTTTTAGTGATGTGGTGTTTGTGTGTCAACTCAACCAGCAATTAATTAATTATTAGTCACATTTTTTTTAATTTGTGTAAAATGCTCTAACAAATCATCTAACATGGAGTGGAGAGAGTATTGCCTATGTTTCTTTGGTATAAACTATTGTTATTGTTGATTACTTAATTCATAATTTAATTAGCAGGCAATACTCTCTCCATTGCATGTTAGATGACTTGTTAGATCATTTTGTAATAATTTGCCAAAAAAATGTAATAATGAGAGAGAGAGAGAGAGAGAGAGAGAGAGAGAGAGAGAGAGAGAGAGAGAGAGAGAGAGAGAGAGAGAGAGAGAGAGAGAGAGAGAGAGAGAGAGAGAGAGAGAGAGAGAGAGAGAGAGAGAGAGAGAGAGAGAGAGAGAGAGAGAGAGAGAGAGAGAGAGAGAGAGAGAGAGAGAGAGAGAGAGAGAGAGAGAGAGAGAGAGAGAGAGAGAGAGAGAGAGAGAGAGAGAGAGAGAGAGAGAGAGAGAGAGAGTTACTTTTATTTAATTGCCTTTAAAAAGTATTGATGGCTTACTTGAGAGTCGTGAAAGTAATAATGATTAAAGGTAAATACATAAACTTGTAGGGTTGTTTGGTGGCTATGATAAGAGGCAAGATATGATAATTGTATCATATTCTGTCTCAATTCATTGTTCAGCGAGACAACAAGATATAATAAGGTAATCATGAAACTTATCATATCATGTCTTTGTAGACCAAATTTTTATCCTAAATTTATTGGCTTAGAAACCAAGATATGATAGGTGAAGGTATCACAGAAACACTATGACTGGTAAGGGGTTTGGACCCCTTAACCACCTAAGACTACCCACAATGGTGGGTTTTTTGAGTGTTGAATGAAAGATTCAACAGTTTAAACCATTGTAGTAATGGTGTTGAAGGTGAGTTTGCGGAGAGAGAAGTTGAAGAAGTTCAACACACATTGAAGGCTGACACAGGGGACGCGTGGAGCGTCCGGATTCGCTCTCACAGGCACGTGCGGCACACGCGCCGACAACGGCATGTGGAGCAGAAAACCGCGGAGAGAGAATGCTGTTTGGATAAAAAGCAAGACACGTGGAAGACTGTGATTGGGCCGGTGGATTTTTTTGATTTTTATCCTTTAAACTCAATTATCTCATTGAAAATTATTTTTTTATTTTTTTACCAAAATTCGTGATTTTTTTTCCTCTATAAATAGAGACTTGGTTCATTTCATTTGGACACAGAAAAAAAAAACCAAGTTTTTCACTATCTTAATCTATTATTATCTTTCTAATTAGTCTTTCTTTTCAAGTTTTAATCTTTTTTTCGTGAAATGGATCCCAATAATTCTTCTAATAATCCCAACAATTATCAAAATCTCAACAATTATCAAAATCCAAATCCATTTTACAACCAATTTCCTCAAAACATACCTAATTTTGGTCTTGCACCAAATTTCAACTATTCATCAGTTCCAAACTTGCATCCAAATTTCAACAATTATCAAAATCCATTTTATAACCAATTTCCTCAAAACATACCTAATTTTGGTGCACCTGAATTTCCGGAATTTTCAACACAACTAACAATTGCTAATGAAGTCACTCAAAATTTAGAGGACTCAACTCCTTAGAGCAAGAAACACCCGCAACCAACATGGAACACTGAACAAAATTTGGTGTTACTTAGTGGGTGGATTAAATTTTCAACTAACAGTGTTGTCGGAAGGACATCGAACGTGCATTTGGAGTGCTTCAAGCTCGATTTAAAATCATCCGTGAACCAGCTCGCTTGTGGGACATAGCCGATCTGAGTATCATCATGAGGTCTTGCATCATATTACATAATATGATTGTTGAGGATGAACGAGATTCATATGCTCAACGTTGGACCGATTTTGAGCAGTCTGAGGAAAGTGGATCTAGTGCACCGCAACCATTTTCAACCGAGGTATTACCCGCTCTTGCAAATCATGTGCGTGCTAGATCCGAGCTCCGTGATCAAAAAGCTCATAACGAATTGCAAGCAGATCTAGTGAAGCACATATGGACAAAGTTTGGAATGTTTCAGGATTGAAGATGATTTGTTTCGTATTTTAAGTTAATTTGCATTGTATTAATTACGTAACTTGTGTGTTGTATTGCATTTTAAGTTAATTTGTATCGTACTAATTACGTTATTTGTGTGATGTATTGCATTTTAAATTAAGAAAATAAAAAAAAATTATTTAAATAAATTTTGTTAAGTTTATTATTTTATTTTAATTTTAATCGATAATTATAATTTTATTTAATCATAAAAACAAAAATTTAAATTTAAATTTAAATAAGAATATGAAATATAAAGTGGTGGGGTAGAGAAAGTGGTGGGGTAGGGTGTTGAATAAAAAAACCATTGGATAGGGTAAAAATTGAATGGGTGTTGAATGATTAGGTGGAAGAAAGAGAAAATGATGTGGAGTGAAAAAGTGGGTGTTGAATGTGTTGATGGTGTTTAAACCATTGCACATAGTCTAAGTGAAATTAGTTTTAACTTTTCTGTATTGGAAAAAAATTTCAAGATGAATTTTCACTAGGGGTTGAACATCTTGGATAATCCAAAATAATCATGCATGAAAATTTATTATAATCGGATATTAAAACCAAATATCACAACTGATTTTGTTTTCACAAAACCGGATATAAGTGAGAAGAAAAAAAATCGCATAGTGTTTGACTTCTAAGATATATGTGATTAAAGTCAAATATTTTTAATGATCCATAACAATTATGATTGATTAACAATGTAATGTGTTAATTAGGATTAAATAATTAAATAAGTTTCGGATCCTAAAAGATTACTCAATTGTTTTTCGTCCTTACAAAAAATGGCATCTTTTTGCTTTTACAAAAAATTTATTCACGCAGTTTTAGTCCATTTTGTCACGCCCATTTTTATTAAATTATATTTATTTAATTATTTTGTGTCATGTTTGTTTTATTTAATTCAATTATGTGGCATTAGACGTGGATGTGTATATAATAGAGTAGTGTTTTTAGGAGGTGTAGTTAGAAAGTAGAGTTGGGCTTACTATGAGAGAGGGTAGTTTGGTAAATTAAGGAGGAGGACTTAACCTAGATATAAAAATTAAGATTAGAGAGAGAGTGTGTTCATTTTTTTCTCATGAACTCTTGAGGAAGAAGAGAGAGAAGCTTAGAAGAGGAGAAGAACATAGAAGAGCAAGTTAGAGAAGGGGTAGAGATTGAAGATTCTTGAAGATATCAAGATAAGAGAGTAGATATATATATATGATCAATGAGTGATTAAGAGGGGGGAGAAATCTCATTTCTCTTTGCCCAAACCCTCTCACTCATTTGTGTTAGGAAAGTTAGTAACTTTATGAATTTTCATGGATCAAAATGCTACCTTTCATGTTGATTTCGTGTTATCTATGCTTTATGATGCTAAAAGTACATGTTGATGGTTTTAAATTTGAGAATCCAAAGATATGAAATTGTATGTTCATAGAGTTTTTGATGAAAACCATGAATAATCTTTGATTGATGATGATTTTGATGTTTTTAAGTGTTGTAAGTTGTACTTCTATGCATGTTAATATGATTATAACCTAAAGGAAGCACCTTTTTAGAACTGGAACACGTTTTGGGTGGAATTTGAACAGACGTGAAAACAGAGCAGGGCATTCTGCGTGTTTGTCGCCAGGCGAGAACTAGCGAGAGTCAGCGAGGGAGCTCGCTGAGGCTCGTCAGTGCTCGCCAGCAAAACCCTGTGTCTCTATTTTGGCTCGCGGATGGCGAGGGCTAGCGAGAGATGGCGAGAGCTCGCCAGAGCTCGCAAGATGAAGTGCAGGCTTCTAACTTGTACTCGCTAGTACTCGCTAGGCGAGGGGTAGCGAGAACAGTCAGACTTGGTTTTATTCTTTGATGATTTTGATGACGATGATGGATTAATACATAAGTTGTTAGTTCCTTATGAATGTGTATGATTAATGATAGTATTTTCATATGCTTGTTGGTTATGTACGATGATATTGATGATGAAGTGAATTGAATATAAATGTATATGTGTAGATATGTACTTATGTATGTAAAATGAATAGAGGGTGAATTGGTGAAGTCATGTGAAGTTACATGCAATGTCGGTGAATTATATATATGGATTTATATTACAATTTGTTGGTGATACATCATTCATTCATATGTTGTGTCTAATAGATGGTGATTGAATTTTATATTCACAATGGATGGTGAAAGGATTATTGTATCCGATATAGATGGTGATTTGGTATCACATTTAGTCGTGTCTAGGGACATACATTGAAGGTGGCATTAGTTGCATTAGGAAGGTGAACACTTAATTGTGCTATGTGTTGATGATTTGGTAAATGGATAAGTGTGTATTAATTGATATATGATCTTATTGATTGTTGATGGATGTGGATAGGATTTTGTATATTTAATTGTGAAATGTCCTTATCTTGTTACTAATATTGATTCATTAACCAATTGTTAGTTGGTTCAGTGGTGATTGGCGCTGAACTTGGTAGGGAGGACCACGGTTCGATCCCCCGCAACTGCGATCGGGAGGGGGCTGGAACCACTTGATGCCAGAACTGACCCCCGAACCAGATTAAACTGGTGGTGAAAACCAAAAAAAAAAAAATATTGATTCATTATGTACGTAGAAGAGAATTGACTTAAGAATTAGCTATATATATATATACATTGTTGGCATGATGTGTTGAGTTAAATGTTAATATCTTACTCTCATTTATTATATGTCGGTTATATATATATATATATCTAACTCTCTGTTTTATGTGTTTGTGGATCGTTGGACGATTCAGATTCTCAGGCTTGAGGATTTGCTTTTGCTTTAGGAGGCGTACTCGGCACTTGTGCTAGTATTCAGGGTGAGGAGTCAGCTTATTTACTCCTTGTTGTCGTACCTGTTCATTTGCTCTGATGGTTGTAACACCATGTTGGAGTTTAGTTATTTCGGGGTTTTGCCTAGCGCCGTATTTAGACTTTGTTCTTTTTCGTTGATGTAAGGTTTTATGTCAAGTACTTATTTATCTTGATGTTTGATGTTGAGACTTATGTTGGTGATTATTTGGATGGTGATTTATTTATGATTTTCAAACTTTGATCATAATATTATGGATGAAGATGTTTTAGTTATTCCGCTGCAATGTTTGTGATAAGTATGATTTGCAATTGAATTTAATGCTATTGTTTGGATTTGAATTTTACTATGTAATGCTCTACTTGTTTCTACTTGATTTTATTGTTGTTTGGTCGCGATATTTTGGGTAGATTAAGTAGGATGTTACACATTTCACCTAAAATAAAATGAAGAACATATTAAGGCCTTGTTTGGTTCACTTTTGTAAAACTGTTTTTCAATTTGTAGAAATAATAAACTAAAATACTTGTTTGATAGATCCTTTTATTATAAATATAGTTTTAAAAATTGTTTTTACTATTTTAAAAAATGGTGAGGATCTCAACTCATATAGCATCGCATCCCATCCCATCACTAATATATTTGTCCCTCGTGACTAATTTCTCTAGTTATTTGTTGCACTTGCAGGCATTATTAGACTAATCAACAACAGAAAATCAACAAATAAAGTATGAAAGCAACTGAGGAAAACATTACTTCCAATTATTGATTAAATGCAACAAAAATTATACAACCTGATTGTCATCTGCATGGGATATTTTACCCTGCCTTCACTACTGTACACAATCATTAGCCGAAGTCATACAAGCCGTACAAAAATATTGTTCGGGTTGTGACATTTTAGCATTCGTTTTGATGTGTTTGCTTCGTTTTTGGTTGCTTTGGGTGATTTCTTGAAAACAATAAATCATTGAGTTGTCTCTCGGCGCTGTATTCTGACGTAGCCTGCAAACAATGATAAATTAAATGCAAATATTAGGAAGATTAGAAGCATTAAGTTGCAATTTCATGCACAAAAGCTAATCTAAAATCAGATATATGAATGTGGTGGTTGTCAAGGCAAAACAAATTCTCAGCCCAAAGTCTAAACAGTATGGAGCAATGCAGAAAATTATAAAGTTTTGTATATTTGTGATCTATAAATATGAATTACTATCACCCCTTCAACAATAAATTAAGAATTGTTTGCGATATTAACTTTCTATTTATTTCGGGGGTATAATAATACAAGGGCATAAACAATATCGCAACTTATATAAAAGCATTTAAATTTGCAGCTATGAGAAACAACTGATGTACCCTTTTCTTGAAACCGAATCTCAGTGTTTGAACTTGAGTTCCTGAACAAACCCTTACGTCAATCCCAAGGGAATCCACACAGATAATTTGTGCCTCCTGCAATGAATTGCAATCAAAGTTGATCACCGACTGTAACATATCAAATGTACTGATGCTTGTACTTAAGTGTTCTAAAAAGAATGTAATAGATGACGAGAAAAGTAATGAAATTCCCAAATTGTATTTAATCATTTCTATTTTCAAGACAGATAGATGTCCTTTAACAAATCACAGTAGTGAAATGCTGTAGAATCAGATATTGCATTAACTTGTACTTTTGGTTGTAAATGAATGACGCAACTTTCTTAATGACTCCAAACCAAATACACAAAATTCGCTCACAAAACTATTTAACCGTGGCAACTATCAACAAACAGATTTAGAGAAAACAACCCAACAAAAGTGCATCAAAGAAAATATTCCAAGAGTTTATGTATTACCTCCACTTGAATACCCTTGCATCTCCAACAGAGAGACTTAAGGGCTTGCAATGTCTTTTCTGATTCTCCACCAGCTTTCAAATGAGATATAATTTTGGAAGATGACCTTGCAATAGCATCAGGTTGAGCTTTCATGTAGTCTTCTAATTCAAGGATAATCTGCACAGAATCAGAACAGAAATTTTAGTTTCCAACAAATAAAATGTCTAAATAATACAATTTAATGCTTTACAATGTAATGTTCTTATATCATGCACACTTAACCCTGGGATGGGTCATTTACCTCATATTTCTTTCTAAAAGCCAACAAATAGAAACATAGTAAGTTTCCAGATAATTAGCACAAATTTGAATTATCTGTGTGCCTATCTGTTTAAAGATTTTAACCAATTGAGTTATGAATTAGAGAAATTATCTGAATTTGTTGCGGGCGAAAAAATACCATTGGTGTCAAAATGTCAGGTCTATTTATAAATCATTAAAGAAAAGCTATTCTGGTTATTTCTGTATTTTTCCTCATTGAACGAAATATATCCATTATTTCTTAGCAAACTGGCTATGATAGCCAACTAAAGAAGTCACCAAATTGCATCATAAGACACCAATATATGAGCAAAGTGCATGATCAATCAACTGTACAAGTTCCTAGAACTTGTCTCTAAACAATCAAACACAAACACATACAAGTCAGCCAGCTTACAGGATGTCCATGTGCAGAGAACACTTGAATCTTAACCATCTCCAATCTGTAAAAGGAAGTATCATCTAGAGGTATATCACTATTCCCTTTATTTTCCACCTGTTGTGATGCATTATCTTCAGATGACTCTGTATTGTGCTCATGACCATTAATCGCACCAATACTTTCGTCTTTATTTTCTGTGACTTTACTAATTTCGGCAGTACTGGATTGATTGGCAGATAGATGCTTCTGTATTGGAGAATTTTCTTCAATAAATGCAGGTCTTATAACTCCTTGGAATATTACACAAGCTGGAGGCTGTTCCATCCAATCAATTGGATCATCTGAAGCAATCTAGAGTAGCAGTAGTAATAAAAATATGGAGTTAATTAATATCAATAAGTAAAACTGCGATAGAAAAGGCGTTACAATGTAGTCTCCAGAAGCCAGAAATTAGGTAACATCAACATCTACCTCGGTCAATTTTTTAGCAAAATCCATTGGATGAGAAAATCGCATTGTCTCCAATTTTGCCCAGTCTGCAAGTGTTTCATCATCATCATCATCTTGTTCATCCTCATCTGAAAGAACAGCCAGCCATTCCTGCAAACAAGAATATGAATAATAGTGGATATTATTTTGTTTTAATAATGTATGATTACAGTTGAGAAGTGAACATAAGCCTCACAATTACATTAAAAACAATGAAAAATTCTGACCGAGTCATAATCCTCATTCTCATCTTCATTTTCATCTTCGTCATCTTCACCGTCGCTGTCATCCAAATCATCAGTATCTTGATCATCAATTTCTTCAATCCCAAAGTCAATTTCTGATGGACCTGATAAGTCCATTTCATTGATCATGTCCATGGTATCCACACCAATTATGACTTGCTACAACAACACAAACAAGACAATCCATAACCTTATTAAGATATGCAAACGTTGTAAAGTGAAACAGAACTTGAGAATTAAGATTAGAACAAAAGGATTTGAAAATAAAATGAAAAATGAAAGAGATCTACTTAAGCCATTGTAGCAAACAAATCATGGATATTGGCTTAATACATCAAATAGTACAATGAAACACAACAAGACAAAAAGTGAGGATATTAAATTATTGGCAAAGCCCAAAAGATAGAAAATTATAGTTTCTTGCTATCAACAAATGAACATCAAGAAAATGAAGGTAATTTTATAATTGTTTGCTTAAAAAATGCCATTAATAAAAGAATCAGGTCATCAAATCTAGGTATGGTGAGTTTTCTTCAAAGTACATGTCTGTTTGGTTTTTTTTTTTTGTATAAGCGCATGTCTACTTGTTAGAGTAGAAGAAAAGAAAACAAAACTGTAAGTATGTGTGAATGCTTCAAGTCAACTGTTCGTATGTATTTCATAGAATATTCTATACCATTACTTACAAAGTTAGAGACATGGTCATACCACAAAATTATTTTCTGAAGTTAGGGACTGCAAAATATCTTCACCGTTCTTTGCTTGAAAATATATACCTGCAATGCTTGTAGAATTTAATTAGGGGGGTGAAACTTCCCAAGCACAAGAAACTCAATACATACTAGAGGACAATCATATAGCCATCACTTACTTCCATGTTCATCAGTCAAATAAGGCAAATCTGGCCAAACAATATTTTCATGAAAATCTTCATTCATGTAAGAAGAGAACACCATTGTTGCTTTGCTGTTAACCTATAAACGATATGCCACAATCATCATTAGCTATGAATTCAACAGAGAATAAAAGCAACTGAAATGCTTCTAGATATAGTTATTTTCTCAAATACAGCATTTTCATTACATCAGTTGAGGTCATAAAAGGTTCAACATTCGGTAAAAAATATGTTAGTGACGTTTGAAATATTTTCAATAATTCTGTCAAAAGAAACAGTGGGTTATTGTCACATACATTAAGCAAATCCCAACAAAAATTATACATTTTATTTCATAACTAGACTTTTCACAATTCAGATATTCTATATTAGGGTTGCAAACTTGCCATCAATTTTGGCAACTTCTGCATATTCAATAAGACAAATCAGGCTGCACCAGAAAGGAAAACTATGGAGCAGTTTGCTCTGACAGTTGAATTAACCATAATAACACAACTCGCAGTACTTTTGCATCTTTGATCACACAAATCCGTGCCCAATTCGCAGAAAATAATGAACCAATGAAGCAGTTCACTTCGGGTTTTAATGAGCACGGAAACATGAGTGAAAGCTTAAACTAGAGGGGGGGACTATGTTGTATGCTGTCAAGTTTCAATGTGGGACTATTCTTATCTTATAATTGTTAGCTGTTGGGTTTTTATATTTTTATTTTAGGAAGTAGTTTATTATTTTTAACTAGACAAGATGAAAAGTTATTGATACCGTAACAGTTAAAATCGTAGAAGAACATACAACGAACCTAAATAATGTACCAACTATATATACCCCCAAGTACCCAACACTTCAAGAGTTGCATAGCGCATACACCCGTACCACATATGAAAGAGAGTTGTAAATCAGGTGACTATGGAATAAATACATGGATTCAAAACAAAGAATAATACTTCAAATGGCCAATTAAATCTCCAATTTATCTATAACTACCCATCTGTAAACCTAGAAAAAAAATGCGCTCTTTCTTATTTATAAATTTTAATACCTTTTTGAGGGCAGGTAATCCTAAATGAATTCTAAATGAGCAGAGAATATAACTGTATTTTCTAAATGAAATGAAGACCTTGACTATGGTTTTAGCATCTAAATTTATTATTATTAATTTTCCTTCAAGCAAGAACATTACACACTTTACAGCATAGGATAATGTCTAGCAATCATTTAAAACAAGTACAGTTTTGTTTCTATGTAGAACAAAAATAGCACTGAAATAAGAAAACCTAAATGTTTGCCAAATTTGATTTTCTCATTGTGAGGTTACTTCACTGATTAGAAAAAGTGACACAAATTAGTACCTCAATAACAGTTCTACTTGTTTCTGCTGCAGTAAGTCTAACATCTTCACTATTCTCCAATGTCGAGGCAGCTATTTCCTCAAATGGGTGATAGGTTGGCTTCTCGTTTTTCTTTACAGGCTCCTGATCTGAGCCAGGATGTTCTGATGATACTCGAATTCTATTCTTCAGAAGTTTGTTTCTTCTTGTAAACGGAGTGCCTGGGTACTTTTTACTTCTTATCCTGCATAATTATATTCATTTATTATTTTTTTCCTCTCATAACATTTAGTATTTTTTGACATGAAAGATAGACAGTTTTCAATATACATTACAGGTAAAACAAGAAGTCACAATTTGCATTTATGAATTCATTGTTCAGGTTAAAGAAAAATGTGTTTCAAAATGCAGTGATCAAAAGAAAATAGTTCATACAATTAGTAAATAAATCATATACACTATAATTTTCTGCTATAAATGCAGTGATTTTTTTACTTCCTTTTATTTAGATTATTACTAAGAGAGTAACAAACAATAGTATATGATATATCACCAGACAACTTAATGTGGAGAACATGTTTCTAGAAGTAGATGGATGAAGGTCGATCTCAAATACCCTAACAACAACGATAAAATGAGGTTGGACTGTCTCTCACAGTCCCACAAGTTAGATATCTCCAGAGATGAAAACCATATTTTATCTTCCTCTGCATTAATGGGTCATTTGGACATCCAATTGGCAATATGGTATTTCACATAATATTTGGAATCAAATATACAAGAGAAGAGAACTTTTTAATCCTCATAAAACGTGAAGAATAAAAGCAACTCTTAGGTAGTCCCAATTCACGATATGAACTCAAAACAACCGTTAAGACACTCGTCACTTGTAAAAGCATCCATACTGAATGACATAAGTCAAGAGAAGATAAATGATAGGTAACCAATAATTTACACAAACCGAAATGACTGTACAAACTATTGTATAAACTATAAAGTATAAACTTATATACACATGTAAGGCTCTTTACAACTGCAATTGTGACTGTACCAATGGATTTTTTTCATAATCACATTACAACTGCAACTTAACTACCACATTTTCACCCCTAAATCATCAAAAGATACAAACAAAGTACACAGTAAGACGGGTTATTAAGCACTCTCTAACCGCAACTGCAGCCAAATAAACAGAATCGTTCTTCATGTAAGCACAGACCTACTAACTTCCATAATTTCACCCCTAAATCATAATAAATAAACAAAAAGAATCACAAGAAGACATTTAAACTCTCTCTAACTGCAATTACAGCCAACGGTATCAACATAAACTTTCCTCAAGTATCCACGATTTCAAAACCAAATCACCACCGTAACGTAACTAATTTTGATAATTTCACAACTAAATCATCAAAGAGAAAAATCAAACAGAAACACAAGAATAGTTAGTGTGTTTGATTTTGCGGCGACAAAAAATAATTTTGAGTAAACTGATTCTGACTAAAAGTGAGTTGAATATAAAGTGATTTACGTTTAAATAGATTCAAGTAAAAGTGAGTTGAACAAAAAAATTCAAGTGTAAAAGTCAATTCTGAAATCAAAAGCTCAAAATTATAGCTTCAAGTTAGAATCAATTATACTCAATTGCCACCACAATGTCAAAATGAATTATACACTACTAGAATCAATGTCGACTCCTCTAATAGTGGAACCAGACATACACAAAGAATCACTAGAAGACAGTTAAACTCTCTCTAACCGCAATTACAGCCAACATTATCAACATGAACTTTCCCCTAAATTGAATTAAAAAGGATGCTATTTGCTGCTATTCTATTTATTTGTGCATTAATTAAGTTAATAATTTGAGTGTAAAATCAATTCTAAAATTAAAATCTCAAAATTCTAGCTTCAAGTCAAAATTAATTCAACTCATTCTCTACACTTCTAGAATCAATTTTAACTCCTCCAATAGTAGAATAAATAACCATACATACCAAGGCACATCAAAACCACAGCTACAAGCGAGTCGTGTCGAAGACGCCACGTAGGCTAATCCGCCGTTCATATCTTCCGTAGTCCACATTGAACGGTTATTAACTGCCAAACAAAGAATGTGACAAATGTCAGTTAATAACTGAGCAAATGTATAACTAACTAATAATAACTAACTCCATTCGAACTTCAATCAAATCAAAACGACGCCGTTTTAGTTTGTTAGTAATAATCAGAGAATAATAGCGAATAAATTAGGAAAATGGAACAGAGAGAGTACGAGGTGCGGCGGAGGAAAGGCGAGTGGCGGAGGCGGCGAAGTGGAAACGGGCGGCGATGGGAGGATCGATTATCATCATAGTTGGTTTTATTATTATTATTATTATTATGCTATATATGTTGTTATGAGAGATGAATAATGCATAGTGGTTGAAAGAAGAAAGAAGAAGATGAGGTGCTCTATCAATATGCTTTTAGATTTGTCTTCGTCGTGATTGGATACAGCCGCAAACATGCTCAACTTTCTGATTTTATTTTATTTTATTTTATTTTTGATAAATATTTATTTTATTTTAAATGATTTATTTTATTTTATTTATATAATAATAATCTTTAGAAGTAAAAAAATTACAACTATGTCTTCTTTTGCTTAATTTCTTAGTAGATTCATTAATTAAACACATAGGTCACATTTTAGCTCATATATACATTTTTATGGATATTCCAACTTTCATTTTATGAGAATGTGATGCATTTTTTCTCGTCTTTTAATTGACTTCTTTGTCAAAAATAAAAATCAGGATTAATAAAAAATATATATAAACATTAAAATAAAATAACCTAAATATTAAAAAAGAAACATAAAGAATCACACAAAATAGAAACATAAAATTGGAATGACTGGAATTTAAATTTATATTTTTCATTTCTCCATATATTTATAATGTGCGGATATATTCGTTAAACTATTAGACGAAAAAAAATACTTTATCAAAACAAAAACAAAAGACAAAAATAAATCATGCATGTATTCGGTGACTCCCTATTCTAGGCATGACCTTCTATCAACCTCCATCAATGAAAAGAAAAGTCATTGTTCGCACCTCTCATATACATATGTATGAAGCGTCGTTCTCTATAAGCATTCTCACGGGCATCATTCGTCCATTGGACTCGGTCAATTTATTTATCTTTGGTCGGGTAGCCTAATAGCCAGAATTTCACTTTTTAAGATGAATAAGTAGATGTATCAAGGTTCGAACTATGATCCCTATATATTACATGCAATGTCTCTACCAACTAAGTTGTAGGAGTGTTCGGGATTCAAACTCTGACATCTGCATATATAATGTGACGTTTTTACCAACTGAGCTAAGCTCACAAGACAAGTGTTATTTATTTTTTTGGTACATAAAGGGGCGCAAAGCCCAAAAGAAACTAGCTAGGAAACTAAACGAACACTTATAGAGACATGCAAATGTCGGAAATGTCATAAAAAATGAGACTTTAAAGCTCTCTAAGAGGTGTCTCCAAACCATGCAAATCAAAAGAATTTAACGTTATACTTCTCATTGTTGTAGAAATCGAACAACAACTGAAAGCTGAAAACCAAGAGGCAATCAAAAAAATGAGGGCAGAACTCAGGGCAAAATTTTGGGTCCAGAAAATACCATTAGAAAACCAGACAGACCAGGAACAACGTCAGCAATAGCGTCAGCTTCAGCGTCAGCAACAGTTTCAACCATTACAATACCAGTCAGATCAGTTTCAGCGTCAGAAAATGCAAAATAGGCAAAATACCCAAGTACCATAAATTCAATAGAATCGGGCCATTGGAAGGAACCCACAGTCGTCCTACCAACCAAATCAGTTCCATGAGGACGAGTATCGACCTCATAATAATGTTGCTCTGAATACTAACCTTAATACGCCTGATGAGACATTCTTCAATGATCTCCGACATGAATCACTAATGCAAACAATGATGAGAGAGGAAGACCTTGAAATTCCCGGTTTTATGATTCCTACTCATGATTCTGTTGCTTGGAATCAAAGCGGAGAAATTCCATTTTTAGTTGTCGGGATTAATATTCAAGGCGGAGGGAGTTCATATATTAATTAAATCGGTGGTAGCAGTCCAAATGAATTTAATGTAACCGGCGGCAGAAAGACATTTATCGCATATTTCGACTATCTTATTTGGTTTGTAATTCATGACAATTATCGCGTATTTTGTTTGTAATGTATGACAATTATCATATTTTGTTCTTTGCTATTGAATATTTCATTTTTAATTTATGTTTTTTATTATATATTAAAAATATTTTTTTATTGTTTATTTAAATAAAATACGTTTTTTAAAATATTAATGATTATATATTATAAATTAATAAACAAAATAATTAAAATAAATAATTTTTTAAGAAATTAAATACATACATTTGTGACGGTCCAGGTCGCCGCTAAGTTAACCGATGGTTTGCGGCGGTCCTGACCGCCGGTAAATGTGTAAAAAGCGTGTCAGGCTGGCTGATAGTTTGCGACCGCCCTAAGCCGCCGATAAATGTACTGAAGGCGTGTCAGCCTTGTCCCTTCACTTTGTGACCGCCTAGGCCGACGATAAGTGTTACCAGCGACCATTTTTGCGGCCGATCATGATCGTCGGTAAATTGGCCATTTTTTCATTTTGTGTCCATTTTTCCCACTTAGTGAGGGACAAATGCAGCCACTAAATTGTTGTTTTTTTGTAGTGACTCAAACGGATGTTGATGTTGTCCCGAAGAAGACTGCCACACCCCGAAAGGTTCATCGAATTTTTTGAACAATCACAATTGAGTTTCATTCACCTTTCTCTTTCGGTCCTTGGTCAATCCTTATCGTATCTCCTAAGACCCCCTCTCTCTCAAGCAATTTCCTCGAATCCAATGTTCTTTTCAGCTCTAATTCAAATCTCATTCACGGATTTCTCCTTACAATAAGTTAAGGTTTCCACTAAAAGTTCCCGAATTCAGACCATTCTCAAAGGTCATGACAACAATATCTTCATTTGATGTTTTTACTTTGAATGTGATATGATGTGTTGAACCGAGTTAGATAGCTCTTCAAAGATTCAGTTGGACTTTGTTGGTATCAAACAAGTATACTACCAAGAAAGACTTCTCATTGTTCGTTGCAAACTGAGCTGCAAAATGCAAATATCTTCAAAGCTTGTGATTGACCTAGCAGGCAATCCTGCAATCCACTAATGAGCTACATTTTTAGTTATTGTGAGAATATTGTTTTTTTTTTTTTTGACTAAAGAATATTGTTTGTATATTCTAAAATGTTCAATGGTTCCTTTCTATTTTATTTTGATTCCGTTTGATCTATAAAATGTTAGTACTGAACAGAACAGTACAAGACAGAACAACACAGTACAAACATTTAAGGTATTGAATAAATTATTTGTTTGTACGATGTTTGGTGGACATAAAGTTATTTTGGTACTTTAGACAACTTGTGCAGAGGACAAAAAATTGTCCCGTAGTTCAGTGGGGGACAAGAATTTTAGTTTTTGCCCTGTCACTTGGCCCCCAGTTTGTCCAGTACCAGAAACAATTTTAAAATCAAACACAATACAACCGAAGTTGTCATGTTCTGTCCCTTAATTTTTAGCAGATCAAACGCACCCGTCAATAATAGAAATCTCCATCGCCTAAACTAATAGTCATGTCATTAGAAACTTCTAACAATTCTAAAGGGAAGAAAATAAGGACACCAAATAATGAAAATTGTGTCTTGAGATTGGCCAAAATTATAACAATGAGTTGTTTTACGATCATGTTATTTAATAAGTTTTGAAGTTTTGGAAGAAGTTGGTTAAAGGGTAGAAAGTAGAAACTAATGGAGAAATGTGTTAGAAAATACTCCAATATAAACAAACTCTCTTAGTTTCAAATTATAAGAAAAAAAATTCAATTTCTTTGTGTTAAATTATAAGAAATTTTTTGATTAAAAAAAGAATATAAGAATTTTTATTTTCTTTTTTTCAAAAATTATTTTTACATATTTTCAAGAAATTAAATACAAGTTGCATTTTTGTCAAAAAAAAAATACAAGTTGCATTTTTTCCCCTCTCTCCACTTTTTTCAATAGGCAATAACCAATTAAAATTATTTTTACATATTTCTATGAAAAAGGAAAACACACAAAAAGTATACCATGTTTTTAATTTTTCTTAATAAATGTGATTTTTTATTTTTTCCTTTTTATGGTTAAAGAAGTCAACTTGTATAGTAACTAATAACAATCCAAATCAAGTACAAGATGTACCTAATTGGATAAAAATACAAAAAGTTTAAGAAGAGACTAATAATCCGCCCTTTCAAAAAGAAAACATTACAAAAAATCAAATGAAAACATTAAAATATTAGTGATTTTGACATTAAATAATTTAGAGATTATGTTTTAGAGATTTTACAAAACATCAGAAGCTATTTTGTGTTTGTTTATCTTGATAAAAATTACTTTTTATAAAAAATAATTTTTTAGCTTGTTTGGATACAACTATATATAAAAGTGATATTTTATCACAAAATTCCCTTAAAGAACACAAAAATATCATTTTAAAGATAAAAAGACCAATACAAATTATAATCGTTTTGTAAGATATCATGTAAAAAATATGCTAACAAAACAAAAAATAAGCAACTGACATTACCTCCTGACCATAATATAAACGGTTCATTGATACTTACTCCCTCCGGTCACTATTATAATAAAAAAATCACTTTTTTAGATTCATTGGAAATCTAATGTATTTGGTCCATAATATAGTCCAAATACATTAGTTTTCAATGAATCCAAAAAATGGTTTTTTTGCTTATAATCGTGACCGGAGGGAGTATAAAATAATTTCAAAACTAACAAACAAACCAAAATAGCAATTGTCATGACCTCCCGGCCATAAACAAAACCGCAACATAGAAAACTTCAGTCAATGGAACCGTAAAATTTAAAACATATACAAGAATACTGCAATAACAAAACTTATAGTACAAATCGAAATTGACATATACAAGAATACTGTAATAAACAATTATGCAAGAATAAAAAGGCTAACCTTTATGAAAGAATCAACGGAGGAACAATTTTCAAAGAAGACGAAGAAACGGCGGGAAGTCTTATATAGAACTAGGGCAACACAAGGATATTTTTGGAATATTAAAATTTATGTAAGGTTATTTTTGTCTAAAAAATATTTCTACCTTTTGACCATTGTTTTCTTTTTCCTCTAAAAATAATCTATTTTTTAAGAAGCTACTATTTTTAGCTTCTCATATTTAGTAGTTTTTAGATTTTTTTAGATTCTAATTATTTTTAGAAGCTATAACAAACGCACGTAATATTATCAAAAGTGATTATTTTTTAAAAATAAGTGATTTTTTTTAAAAAAAAAGCTATAACAAACGGGCTGTTAATTGTAAAAAAAAATAATCACTTTTTTTTGAGGAAAAAAAATCACTTATGGGTTAACACTTTACACACTTCCAAAAAACAAAAAATCACTTATGATGAGACACCACAAAAAATTTAAATTTTTTAAAACAACACAGTAACTAACCAACACACATATCCCTTACCCAAACACAAATCCCGTCCGTCCGTTCATGCGAACTGCATGGCTCAACCGTCCGAACCTCATCGCCGCCGTAACAACAACCACATCTCCTCCTTCCTTCAATCCACCACTTCAAATTTCCTCTCTCTATTCAACCCACCTCCTCCTCCACCTTCACCTCTCTCTCCCTCCACAATTTCCCTCCCTCTATTCTTCGCGCCACCTCTCTCCGCCGTAACATTCGATTCCACCACCGAGTCAACTCGTCCTTCTGCTAAATCGGTTAGAGTATCGAAACTCAATTCCAATGGTAAAACTGGTGGTGGTGGTCCCGCTTTTGTTGGTCAGGTTTTCAGTATGTGTGACCTCTCTGGAACTGGTCTCATGGCTGTTTCTACTCACTTCAATATTCCCTTTATCACTAAAAGGTTTTGTTTTCTTTTCGAATTTTCGTTATTCCTTTTGTTCAATTCAGCTTTGAAATAGAAATTGAAGATTGTGTTGTTTTATTCTTTTATTTTGTCAAATTATGATTAAAGTTGTCCATAAAAGATAACTTAACTGATAATGCCGATATTGTTAGGTTGAATATGATTTCAAACATAGATAGTTGTGTGTGAGGTTCAGTGGTGTTGACACTTCATCTACTAAGCACGGACTCCGACACCAATATGTGACACGACAGGTCGACACTCCTAATATAACAAACATTTTTTTTACTCCTAATATAAAAAACATAGGACACTGACAACGCTGCATATTTATAAAATATCAACCTTGAGAATGAAAATATATGCATGTGCATCTAAGTTTAGTAAGTTATTTCATTAAAAAAAGTTTGAAAACAAGATACGAGAGTATAAAGCCACTAGGTTTGGTCTAGTGGTGAGGGGTTTGGGTAGTATGCATAAGGTTTTGGGTTCGATCTTCAGCTCCTTTGTAAACAAAAAAAAAAGTACGATAGTATTTGATCTTTATTTATCCATCTAGTAACGAAAAAGCTAAAACATTGTAATCAAAATGTGAAGTCTTTAATCCCTCATTGATCAACATTGTTTTTTTACACATCTTTAACCCTTGTGGATATGTCGAATATGTGTCTAACGAGAGTAAAAGCAAAGAAAAATAAATCTTTTGGGACACTTGTCCGACACATGTTGTACGCGTGTCTTACATGTGTCGGGCACCGATCCAAGGAGTCTCGTAGTAAAGGAGAAAAAAAAAAATTTGGACACTTGTTTGAGCTGTCCGACATGTGTCGTAAGCCGCAAATGCCTAATCATAGAGGTGTCCGTGCTTCATAACACTTCATCTAAGGACAAAAAAATATTAAGATTAAACTTGTAACTTATTTTGCTGTTGTAATTTTGTAATGTTTTTGTTAATTGGTGGATAAGATGATGAGCTTGATTAGGTTATTGCACAGTTAAGCAAAAAATAGTTTGTGGAATCCACTTTGGATTTAGTAATGTTATTTGCTACGAAGCACCCAAACAAAACTAGATACCGGACATGACACTAGTGTGCTGTCACCGGTAATAATTTGAGAAAAGAAATCAATTGAATGTAATCACATGTGTTGGTGTCAAACACAGACATGACAATCAAAGGGGTAGTGTTATAAAGGTTATCTGAACAACAATTTTTGGATTAGCTTCTACTTCATGGGAGCTTCTACATTATAATAAATATATGATTTTTACATAAAGAAGAGTAGTGTTGTTGAATAGCGGAATTCGAACACACCGCTATTATTTTGCGATATGCGATTTAGTACAAAGCCTTGCTAAATAGCGGCTATAGCATAGCAGAATTTGAGCAAACTGCTATTTTCTGCGATAGCGATTGACAACACTGTCCAACAGTGCTGATAAGCTTATATGATAAGCTGTTATTTAAAACCTGACAGTTGTTGCAAGATTGTTTAATATTTTTTACTATAATTGTTTCTTGAGAAGTTCCGTTCAAAAACAAAAGTGTTTCTTGAGAAGTTTATCCAAAACAGTACTGATTTTTTTTTTCTCGGTTGCTAAAGGACAGAATATATAGGAAGGTGTTTATTTTAGAGAGATATATTTATGAGGACAATTGAATCACCTTGCATTCGTAAACAAACACGAGCTAGTGTTTGGTTTCTTTTAGAAATCTAGGCATCCAATAGAGATGTTAAGAGTAAGGCTAATCTCATTTGTCATACCGGTGTAATGAACACGGGGCATCTTGCTTAGAAAATCGAAGATGCTTGGGAGTTTGGGAACATGATTATATATTTAAGACCATTTAAAAGAATTTAGTGATTGAAATTGTGGCTAGTGTTTGTTTAAAACCTCATTGAAGTATAGACTAAGCTGTTACCATCCATCATATTTCTAAAAGCATAATGTGTTTTTTCCGCATGTAATCTATTTTCTGCAGAACCCCAGAGTGGCTGAAAAAAATGTTTGCAGCAATCACCAAGAGTGAGAGGAATGGCCCTGTATTTCGCTTTTTTATTGATCTAGGAGATGCAGGTTAGCTCATCAATAGTACCCCGTTTTACTGTCCTTTAATTTGCTTGTAACATTATCGATCCATTTATTCTTATCAAATTCTTCAAAGTTTTCTTTATAACTTGATGAGTCTATGGTTGTGATGTTATCTGTATCGCTGATTCCCGGCTGACTATAGCTTACTCTCTATGTATGCACTTTTGGCCTTACTGATCAGTTTATGATTATAGATATGCTTAATTCTTATGTATTCAACTTTTAGTCAAACACCTTTTGAATGCTAATTAGCTTCTTTGAGGTTAAGAAAAAGTCTTTTATTCAGTTTTATTTTGTAAAATAGAACACTTTAACAAGCTGATGATTAGTTGTTATTCACTCCTGTCTTATTTGTTTGTCTAGGGGATGAGATGGGTTTCAACTTAAATTTTTTTATTTATTTTTTAAAATAGAAAATGAAATTTGATTTGAGTGAACTAAAAATAAAATTAAGGGGTCTTCCACAATTAAAACACGATAAAAGAATCAAGAATTTCACAGGACTGACCAATTTCTGCATATCTGAAATGGCAACTCCATTAAAGCAGCCATGTGCAGAACACAATAGTAATGTGAAAACAACACCCTATCTCATAATTTAAGTGGCAGAGAGGTACCCCTAAAGATTTGTGCGTTTGGCTCCAACCAAGTACATCAGTGTGTGACATAATGCATACATACAACAACAATAACAACAATCAAGCCTTATCCCACTATGTCGGGTCAGCTACATGGATCAAACGATGCCATAATGTTCTATCTTATTCATATATCACATCTCTAATCTCTATCCTTCACTGCATCTAGGCGTCGATGCAGTGGCCCTTTGCTCAATTGGCTGGCACTATACTCGAACTAAACAGTATACAGTGCATTGCTTCAGGGAAATGACCTAGCATTCAAATTATAATGTATTTGATATAGGTCATAAATTCTCCTTTTATCTGGGCTTCAGACCGGCTATGCATAGCAAGGCTAGCATAGGCAGGATTGTGTGACATAATGCATACTGCCATAAAATTTGACTTGCCTACTTTTCCAAACTTTAATGATACACCATTGCTCCAAAAGTGAAGCGACAAGCCCAAAGCCCATGAGTAAAGAATCCCAAAGGGGTTTTTCGAACCTCAAGTAGCTTCCCAATGCAAATTAGTGACCTACTTACTGTGACTGAACCTCATCCTTGAATTAGACATTTCTGACCTTCTGTGACCGAACCTGATTCTTGCATTACACATTTTTGTGTACTAAAATATTCCTTTGAACACAGTCTATATTTTGTACTTTTATCATTGTATGTTTACATTCCTATTTTCCTTGAATTGTTCTCTTACATTTGCATATTTTGATTAATGTTGATCTCTGATTAATTCTGACCTTTTTAAATTTTAATCCTCATAGTTTCATATGTCAAAAAGCTGAATATTCCAAGTGGCGTGGTGGGTGCCTGCCGTCTTGATTTAGCATATGAACATTTCAAGGTACTGTTGACTTTTTCAATTTACCATTTGAGATGTAGTTGTGCTGGTTTGAGTTAGTGCATTTACGGGCTATATATGATCCATTATTTATTTGGTTGTTTAGAAAGACATAGTGATGCATATTTCATGCAGACGGTTGTTCCAGACAATGAAATTGACTATGTTAATATTCTATTCTTACTTCTATGTTTTTTGTTTGATTTATAATGTTGCTCATTACATACCATGCAGGAAAAGCCTCATTTGTTCCAATTTGTTCCAAACGAGAAGCAGGTATTATTTCTCTTTCATTGTTGCACATATTTTAATTTTATTTGACATTTTGACTACAATCTTTACCTATTATAAATATTTTATCTTCAGGTCAAGGCAGCTAATAAACTTCTGAAGACAATCGCACACAATGGTGTTGGGAAAAAAGTCGATGGAGTGCCTGTGTTTAGTGCTCAGAACTTGGATATTGCAATAGCAACTACAGATGGAATTAAATGGTACATATTGCTCATCTTCCTTATTTTGTGTGAATTGGTGTTGTTGTCATAGAACTTGCTTACATGTTTATTCGAAATGTAATATCAGTAAAATGATTATTGTACATTTTGAAATCTCATTTAGAGCAGTAACTCAACAGAGATAACCCTTCTCATGTTTCTTTTACACATGTATGAACAGATTCTGTTTTTTCTTCTCGTTGATTGAATATAATTGCCTTAGACTAGCCTCCTTTTTTTTGCCATTGATTCTTCTTTGGTTTTCTTAGTTCTACAGTATTTTTAGCATTTTTTGCAGTGTTTGTACAAATATTGATTTGTGATGCACTATTATGCTGTTATGATTTGAACTTATTTTGATTATTTATCCCATTATGTTTACTTGAAACTTGAAAGAGAAAATTGCTGAATATTATTATTTCAAGGATGACCAATTTGTTCTCTCCAATTTCCAAAATAGCAAATATTCCATGAATTTGAAGATCGTCAATCAATTAGTCCTTTTGTCAATCAATTCAATCAATTTTGATGAATCTGGATTACAAAATAAAAAGATCAGTTGAAACCCTAAACAGATTTATGAAAGGTTTAAATTCATTGACAACATCTCAATTCAGCATTTATTAACCTGTTTGACGATGAAAGGTTTAAATTGGTTGACAGGCTTCAATTTGAGGGACTAATTTTCCGTTTCGTAAATTTGAATGATAAATTGCCAGACCCTCAATATCATGCAGCAATTTGAGGGACTAATTTTCTTGTTGTTTCTGATGATTTTAAAAATACTATTGCATGGACTAATCTTAATAATTGATGATAAAAAAATGGAAATAAAATCTCTTGTCCCAATAATGACTGGCTATCATGGTAAAGTGTAGTGAAAATAAAAGGAAAGAAAGAATGAAATATTTTATCCTAGTATTTACAACATTTGCATAAAAAAATGTATTTAAACATTTCACTGATATCTGACACTTTAGAGAAATGAGCAAATGTAGTATTTTCTACCAAATCAACAGAATATTTATTCCCACATTATTGCTTGGTTTGAATAGGTATACTCCATACTTCTTTGATAAAAATATGCTTGATAACATTCTTGAAGAAGCTGTTGATCAACATTTCCATACATTAATCCAAACTCGGAACATTCAGCGGCGGCGAGATGTGGTTGATGACAACTTGGCGGCAGAAGTGGTTGAGGAAATTGCAGATAGTTTAGGGGAGCCTCCAGAGGTATGACTAGTTTTTTGAACATAATCTGACATGGAATACAGTTTTCAATTTGAGCTTTTCATATTGATTGATTAATTTGGTATTTGTATGACGTTCAAGTAAATGATGATGATGTTTGTTATAGAAAACAATGTTGTCAAGATATCGAACCTTGGGGGGGGGGGGGGGGGGGGGTGGGGGGTGGGGGGTGGTTGCAACATCATAAATCCTTCAAAAATGAAAAGTTATACTAATATATATATATATATAACCCATGGCTGAAACTGAAAGCTTCAGTTAAGTAGTTATGCTACCTTACCACTCCAATCTATTCCCACTGAAAGTTTCCAAACCACAAAAAGAGGAAAAGGAGTGTGATATTTTGATTTCAGTATCCTAATCTCAGCCATTTACTTTAATCTAATGGTTGAGAATGACTTCTCTCACTCACATAAAATAACCATTCTCACTAGATATGCCCCCATTAAAAATAACTAACAAATGATAAGATTATTAAAGCAAAGTTAAATCTGAAGTTTCAAAAGCAATACATCCCAAGTCAAAACATAAAAAAAAAACATAACATAGAAGACAAGTCATAATAAGTCATATAAGACAAAAATCTAACTAAAGTAATAACCCCTACCATAGCATTTAGCAGTCACTAACTACTCACTACAAACAGCCCCAGTACCTTCAGTTATCACCTTGTTTATACACAACTGTCCTCCCCCAAAACTTTCCTGGTCCCAACCTTCAAAACAATGAAGAATTTGTTAGAAAACAAGCTATTTTAATCATAAAGTTTTGTCATTAAGTCCATTTTCTGACAACCACATTTGTCGGCCTATGCTTATGCACAACCTATTCATATTCATAGCAAAAAGAAAAAACATGCAAATACATAAATTGAAATATGTCATTATCCTCACTCATAATTACAGAATCTAAGAAAAAACGTAAACATCGTAGAGAACAATAATGGATTACCTGCTCTCTAACGCGTGTGTTGTATCCCCTTCTAAAGCATTCGCAGACCTATCGTCAATCACACGTTTGGTTATTCCAAGACTGCTGCCGTCTCCGTGCTTGCATTTAAGTTTCTGATTCTTTGCTGACGACCTTCAAAATAATGAAGAAAAAAATATTTGTAAGAAAACATGTTATTATAATTTTTAAGTCATGTCATAAGTCCATCGAGTTTCTGACAACCACAGTTGTCAACCTATGCTTCTACATAACTCATTCATATTCATAGCAAATACAAAACAAATACATAAATTGAAATATGTCATTCGACCTCACTCATAATTACAGAATCTAAAGAAAAATATAAACCTTGTACAAAAAAATAAGGGTACCTCTTCTCGGAAGCTTTCATAGTATCCTCTTCCAAAGCATTGACAGACCTATCGTCATGCTTGCGTTTGAGCATCCGATGCTTTTCCGATCCTTTTCTGATGTAAAAAAACATGTCATTATAATTTATAATTATAAAGTCCTATCATCTAAGGCCATCCAATTTCTAATAACCGCAGTGGTCGACCTATGCTTATAGACAACACATTCATATTCATAGCAAACATAGAACAAATACATAATTGAAATATATCATTCGTCATCACTCATGTCTCATAATTACCGTATCTAAAGAAAAATGTAAATATTGTATAGAAGAATAAGGGATTACCTCTTCTCAAAATCTTCAACAAGATCAGCAGCACAAACTAAATTTTCTCGAGGCTCCCAAGTGTTATCTGTCTCATCCCATCCGAACCTTGAACGATAAATAAACAAAGAAATAAAATACTATTAAATATATCACATTAGCCCTTTTCCCTTCAGTTTTATCACAATCTAGCCCTACAACAAGAACAAAACAAAAGGGGCACTCACCATTTGACCAAATACTCCACCTTACCCTGTAAAATTGCCACCAACAAAAAAGAAAAGTCAGGCATAAGAAACGATTGGACAGAAAAATCATTATCATACTCCAAGACATATATAAGATATAAAAAATTAAAATAAAAACCCTGGAATGAAAAAAGAAGAGAAGGAGAAACATGACCTTGCGGGTCCTCTTTTGACGAATAGATTCGGCTTCATAAAAGCCATCATCGAGAGATGGAAAATTGACGGCCGGAACATCTTTCGGAGCTTTCGAGGTTATCTTTTGGAACATCTTTCGACGAGAGAAGATATGATGAGAGAGAGCGAAGAAAGATCAGTATGCAACTTTTATGAACGTTCCGTGGTTCGGAAAAGAATTTAGTGATTGAAATTGTGGCTAGTGTTTGATTAAAACCTCATTGAAGTATAGATTAGGCTGTTACCATCCCATATACAAGTTAATGCCCTTGTTGCTTTTGTATTTGTTTAACATGGTTTTTTTTTTCTTTTTGAACATGGTTTTTTTCACTTCATTTTTAGGCTAATATAACATGCACTGCAACACTAGCATCAAGGCTAGAAATTGATCAATTAATAGAGTATACCTGATTGCAAATTTTTTATATGGCCTTAATTTCAATAATATGATAACATTACAGTACCAAAAATACATATCACACTGTCTCATAACATACTGTCTCAACATTACAGTATCAATAATATTTCTAAATCTAAAAATGACAACATTACAGTACCAATAACATTACAGTATCAATAATTTCAATAATATGACAACATCACAGTATCAATAACATTACAGTATCAATAACATTACAAAATATAAACACTTGAAGTTCCAAAGTAATAATTGAACAAATTGCCTTGCTTATAAACACATTGATTAAGGAAAAAACATAAATAACCTTAACATTGATTAAGAAAAATGATAGGCTTTGGCTCTCAATCTTGTTAAGGATAAAGAATTGAAAGCATGTATATATCTATAATGAATTTCAAACTTTCAGTATTCCAATTATATGATATATATGATTCATCTTCTTAGTAAAGGTTTACTATATAAGCTAGATACTTAATAACAGTAAACCAAAATTAAAAAAGAAAAATGCACAAAGAAAACTCACAAGTCATTAACTACACTTAACTATAATAAGCTTATTCCATAAAAAACAAAAATCAGAGAGTAATTGAGAGAGAATCAGAGAGTAGAAAACTCACCGTGAGAGAGAGAGAAACCCACGTGAGAGAGATCGTGGGATGAAGAGCTTTCAGATCGTGAATGGAGAATGGAGATGAAGAATCGTCGTGATTGAGCTTCAGAGTTCAGACGGCGAGAGAAGGAGAGAAACCCTAGTTTCAGAGTTCAAGATCGTGAATGGAAAGAGATGGAGCTTCAGAGCGCTTTTGGAATTGTATTGGGCTGGGCTGTGGGCTGGCTTTTGGATATAATAGAAATAAGTTTAATTGTTAGTATATTTGCGGTTCTGTTCGATTTTCTGAAATGAAAACCGCCAACCGAACCGCACGGTTAGGTGAAAAAATCATCCAAATTCATTCAAACCAAATGCGGTTTTTGCGGTTTTCGGTTTGCGGTTTTGCTTTTGGATTGGTTCGGATACGATCACCCCTAGTCTCCGCAATTTCCCCCTTACATTGTTGTGATTGTAGGGGCAAAGTTGGAAACAAGTAAAAAAATAAGCCTATTTTCAAAATATTTCACGGTATTCACGTTCATTCATATTTGAATGCAAGGGTGGCAAGGATAATAGTGGAACAACAAATATCAACGCCTTTCTCCGGTATTTCTTCCCTCATTTGCAGAGAAAGGAAAAAGGTAGTGGGGTCCATGGTTTCTAGTCTCTCTCTTGTAATTCTTCGCTGAAAAAAACAGGAGAACTTTGCTCTTTCTTCGCTTTCTCTCTCGTCATATCTTCTCTCGTTGCAAGATGTTCCGAAAGATAACCTCGGAAGCTCCGAAAGATGTTCCACGGCCGTCATTTTTTCATCTCTCAATGATGGCTTTTATGAAGTCGAATCTATTCGTCAAAAGAGGGTCCGCAGGGTCATGTTTCTCCGTCTCTTCTTTTTTCATTTCAGGGTTCTTATTTTTATTTTTTATATCTTATATGTATTGGAGTATGCTAATGATTTTTCTGTGCAATCGTTTCTTATGCCTGACTTTTCTTTTTGTTGTCTTCTTAAAAAAATGTTTTTTCTTTCTTTCTTTCTTTCTTTCTTTATATATGCTCACATTCAAACACTATATATATTATACAGTGTAAATAGGTGTAGGATTTTTGGGAGTACTTTTCCTATTTAAAAAGAGATCATATTTTCAATTGTTCCATTCATTTTAAATATAAGTAGGTATAGAATTTTTGGGAGTACTTTTCATATTAAGTGCAAGTATTTTTTTTCTTTTTTTTTTTATTGTTCCACTTATTTTAAATATAAATATAAGTTTTTTTTAATACCTACTAAATATGAAAAAAAACATATAAAGAAGATCATTAAAGCAAACTTAAAAGTGAAGTATTATAACCATAACATCCAAAACGAGTCATAATTAGTCAGATACATAACATACATTCCACATTTAACTAAAATAATAATAATAACCATCAGCATAACATTCAGCAGCCTCACTATCACCAGCCACTGTATCACCAGCCACTGCCACCCATCCCCACTACCACCTTTCACAGAAGCCATTTTCAATGAATTTGAATGCAGATTAAGCAATGGCGGCAGCACAGAAAAGTGGAGAGGGTAGATGTGAAGATATGAGATGAGCAGAGAGGATTGAAACTCGAGAGTGATTGGGTAAGATGTGTGAAGTTGAAGAGATGAGTAGAGAGAGTCAAGAGATTCAAGTCGAGGGAGATGGGTGTTGTTTATGGGAGTTTTAGGACGGGTTTAGGGGATCCCCGGCTCGGAAAGTCCCATTTTTGGGATTGCAAGAGATCTCACGATCTTTACGATCTTGTTCGTGTTTCACCACGATCTTACCAATTTGCGATTTCACGTGATTCAAGTCATACAAGGGGGGGGCATAATTGATAACAATGGATAAAGCATAGCCCGGGATACCTACTAATACTATATCTTATTCTTGACGATAAATGAGTTGTGTTGCATTTTTCTAAACAGATTAATTTGAGGTATACGTATCATTAATACCCATATTTATTTTTCTTGGAAAATTGTTTAGTTTCTTGTTCATTTTCCTAACAGGTTCAAGAAGTGCTTGATGAAATGGGCCATCCTAGTATACCATTTAGTGTTATTTCGAAAGCTGCAGAACTCCAGTTCCACTATAATGTTGACAAAGCACTCTTGGGTAATAGGTGGTTGCGGAAAGCGACAGGCATACAACCGAAGTTTCCATATATGGTTGACTCATTTGAAAGAAGGTATATTCTTTGTTGTTTTTAACTTGTGGAATTTTCACTCTGGCTACTCTTAGTCTAGTGGTTTCTTGGTGATGTTTATTATATCTATAAGCATAAAAGAACAAATAGTGGCAATTGGTTCCCAAGAATAAAGAATTGTTATACTAATCTTGATTACTCTTTTTGAACGGCAAAATATATTAGATGAGATGAGAAAAGTACAATGAGTACTAGACCCATAACTGAGAAAAGTACAAGGAGTACTTTACCCACCCAAAAATGACTAGAAGATTAAAAACAAAGAAGAGGATTTGTAGTCCACTCTTAAAACAAAACTGCCCTCGGCCTTATTTCTAGATACAAACCACTTCCAAGAGATAAGGCTAATAGTTTCAACCGTTTCGTCAATGTCCGCCGGTTTAGAAGAAAAAATTACTCCATTCCTAGCTTCCTAAGTTTTCCAAACAGCTGAATGCCAATTGAGAGATAATCCTTTCCTAGACTTTGAACCAGAAATAGAAGAGGTAAAGCTGCATGCATCTACAAAAAGATTATATGCTAAACATTACCTACAAAGCTGCATCTACAAAACAGATGGTCTTCAACTTCCACCACTCCCGGACACCAAAGGCAATCACAGTCTGGACCAATGCTCAGGACATTCCTTTGGTTCAGGTTACCATGGGTTGGTAGGTGGTGAAGAAAGAGTTGCCAAGAAAAAGTTTTAACCTTTGAGGGCGCCAAGGAATTCAAATTATCTCTTAAAACTCTCCGAATATCCTCACTTAAAAGACAAGGTTGAAGGAGTAAATCGCTAAGAGCCTTGTGTAAAGATTTGACCGAAAAGTAACCCGCCGGTTCCACCAATCACTATCACTATGGATGGGAATCCCACTAATAAAATTCCACATTCCAAAGACAAATTACTTTAGTACTTGTATTTCATATTTAATTACTTTAGCTTAATCTAGCATCAAAATTCCTTGTAGTGTGATTAGTTAGGTCCAGGTTCATTATAGACATGTTAATTAGGGAAACTAGGACCTGGGTATTCTCTTTGAGATCAATATATGTTTTTGTTCTTATTGTGCAAGACACATGTCAATGATTTTCTGGCTATGCTTCTCTTTTCAATTTGTCTCGTAGTATTAGACTTTAAAGTGGCAACCCAAACTGTGCCTACCTGGTGTGCTCATGATTGTTTTTTTATCCCCAGTCAACCGTGTTCTCAGGTACTGGCATTTTTATACAGTTTACCCCTGGCGACCTTTCTGGTAGATGACTCCATCACTAGACTCTTAGTCATCCATCTGAGACTCAGCCCAAAAGGTGCTTTCATGAGCCCTTATCAGTGTGCCCCACATCATTGTTGTTGCTGCATGTAGTAGGCCATTCGTCTGCCTTTCCAGCTTGCAGATATCCTGTCTGATTTTCCTATTTTTTCCATTGTCTTGATTTGGCCGTCTCCTCCTGTCATGTCTTGCGTTAACATTTGCAAGTCATTCATGTTCTTTATGGTGGTTTTGTTTTCCAGTCTTTGTTATCTATCTTGAAGGCTCGTAGTTGTCAATGATCATTCAGATGCTCTCTATAACTCTAAAGTTTGAGACCCTTGTTTTCAATAGTTATACGCCATTTCTCTACTAACAAATCCGATGAAGTAACTATGACACCGTCGTTTCCATTGTCAAAGTCTAGTCTAGGTTGGGGAAGCCTAATTCTCGAAGGAAGAAACATGTATCCAAATGAATTACCCAAATTTTCATTTTTAAAACGCTGGTACGTAGTTTGCACACACCCATGGGTATCAAAGAGTACCAGGTATGGTTATGACTTGAATTTTGGAGTATCCATACTTCATAGCTTTATATACCCCCAGTAAAACCAAATTGTCTTGACACCGAAAAATTAGTGGTGGTTTAGACCGCCAGTAATGTCATCTTTTCGCCAGAAATTATTTTTTTCATCTGTTAGGGTTTTCTCTTAGTTAGTGAAGGTCTAGATCGCTAGCAATTACTGAGGGTCTCAAATCTGTATCTTCTTGATCAAGTATTTCAAATTATTTGAGCATTTGTTTTTGAGTATCAAAAGAGAAACAGAGTACAAGGGGTACTCCAACACAAAGATAAGATTATTTAGGCATTTTTAGAGATGATATTTAGTAATTTTCATTTATGAACTTGATCTACTTGATAAGAACTTTCAGTTCAAAAGTTTGGAATAATTGTTTTCACATTCTAGAAAGTGACAAAAAGTTGTTAATTGGAAATGAACTTGATCTACTTTAAAGAACTATCCGTCAAAAGTTTGGAATGATTATTTTCACATTCTAGAAAGTGACAAAAAGTTGTTAATTGGTATGAGTCGTGTCGATGGCGGAAGGCCAAAAATCCGCTATATATGCACACCATTGTGGCCTATGGAGCCTCCATGGCAGCCATCCCTTCAAAAATTGCCTATAGCGATTGTCAAAATATCTGCCAAGGCATTCTGCCACGGCCGCCCGCCGTTCACACACACACCCTCAACAAAAAATCCAGTTCCTATTACGAGTTACACATTGGATGAGAGCTGGCATGAAAATATGTTTCTATTTAAAGGCAATCCTCACGTTACCAGTTTTGTAAAGTTGAGATAGGCTAACCCAAAATTGTAAGATGGTATCAGAGCCTCCTTTAAGATCCATTGGGACACCTGCTATCAGGTTTCCGCTATTGGGCCACCCACCATTTATATCCATGCACCAAACCCAATAGTGCTGGGTGTGAGGGTTTGTGTTAAAGAGTCTCACATTGGATGAGAGATGGCCTGACTATATGTTTATAAGTAGGCCTTTGATTTTCATTGTTCCTCAAAAGTTTGATGACCCTAAGTGAAAGGTCTTTGCACGTTTTTGGTGAATTGTTGCATCCAACAAAGGCTTTGCGAAGGAACTTGAGTAATGCATGACAAAAGTTATTCCATCCCCTCTGCTCATTTAAAATCCCTGCCCTGTATTAACTTTTTAATGCTGGTTCCTTTGTTTGGTTACCTCTGGAGTGCTATGTTGGTCAGATTTTGGGTTTTCCAATTATCCCTACTCTGGCTACAGCCAAGTCTAATCTCTCTATGGAGGTCAAATAAGTTATTTGAGCCTACTTTAATATTCTGGTTCATTGTACAAAAGATTGATTAGGTCCAGGTTCATTGTATATATGTGAATTATAGAAATTAGGTTTTGTGCATTCGTTGTTCAACTAAAAATATATATTCTGTTGTTTGCAGCACGTTTTGACACGGTTTTCAGTATATGCTTCTATTCTCTCCCTCAATGACTTGAATACAATTTATAATTGTACTATTTAAAGGTGTAATTTGATTCAAATTTTGACAAATTTTTTTGAGATGTTGAGCACCTCATCTAAATAAAGTTGTTGTGCTAACCACACAAAACTTCCTTTTCTATTTGAAAAAACATTTCTTATAGATGCGGAATGAACAGGATTGGAGAGAGTGAAAATGGAAAGTCTAGTCTGAGAAAATAGCTTTTTCATTTCTTATGTTCACTAATTATTATAAAAGTGTCATCTTGTTTTCATTGTTTCCTGTTTCCAAAGATACAACCAGAAAGCAATGAAAACAACTATTTATTAATTTCACTGTTTTTCTGTATGAAAACATGATACTTTTGTAATTACTTGGAAAAACAGGAGGCATTATCTGAAGCCAATTTGATTTAAAGAAATGTATTTGTTTCTATATTTTTTTTAACTATAATGACAAGAACACTACCTGATTCAATGTTCTGTTTTCTCTTTGTAACATCTTTTGTTAATCCTGCAGAAGTGAAGCATCTTTTCTGAGAATTACAGGATCAAGCAACTGCCCCGATAATCCTAAATTGGACGATGACGCTAAACAAACTGACTGTACAGATTCTTCTGAATATAATTTGGATGACAGCACTGAAGCAGCCAAAGACCATCATTCCAAATTAAGGCTACCTTTTGGTGATTGGTTTCATCACCCAGATTCAAAACCTTCACATGAAAAATCAGGGTTATCAAGAAAAGGTGTAAATAAAGAAGATCTGAAACAAAATACCTTAATTCCAAAAATTACAATGGTTGGTCTATCTACAGAAGAAGCAGGCCAGATGAGCAAAGCTAGTTTGAAAAAAACAATGGATGATTTGACGAAAGAGTTGGAGAAGACAGAACTAGATAATATTTCTGGTGGTGGTAACAACGAATGCAAATTAGAAGATAGGGATCCACTATTTGTAGCTAATGTGGGTGATTACTATTCTAGCGTTGGAAGGACAGGAACTCCTCGTTGGATTCGAGGACGATCAAACTAAAACTTGCATGGTGACCGTTTCACATTTTGGTCGAAAACTCACAAACTACACATTGGATTTGATTCGAGGAGGGTCTAACTAAAACCTTTTTGTTGTCAAGAAGAATGTTTCATTTGGAGGTAGTTTTGGATATTTCTCGGTGTCTCCAAACAAATAATATTGGAAAAATCAGGCTACTGTTTAACTAAAGTTGGATGATCAATCTTGAGATTATGTCTGATCATAATGTTGTACATCATCATCATCTATGTAATTTATCAATGTTTCCCATTTTTCTGACTTCTGGGATGTTGAATAAATCTTGTATTACAGAATAATAACTAGCTAGAAACTTATACTTGGTTCTGTGAAAAAAAATGAAAGTATTATATCCATCATACTAACCTGAAGTTAGAGGTTATTCCTTATGGCTTATTTTCTCAGTTGATTATTTTTTTTCTGCATGCTGAAAGAAAGTACTCCCTCAGTCCCTTATATATATAAGCACCTATTCATATTTTCACGTATATTAAGAAAAATTGTTGGTGTAATTAATGTGTACTTTTTGGATATTACAATTATTAAACTTTCTTTGGTGAAAATTATAGTTGACTTTTCATATTCCAATGCAAAGTAGGTTATGTTTGAAAAAATAATAATAAATATGTCTAGGAACTTGAAAAGGAACTTATATTAATACTCCATCCGGTTCTTTTTATACAAAACAAAAGTGGAAAAAAAAATTCGTCCTTTTTATAAGAATTTTTGACCAATTTTCAAATTTTTTAAATATTTAATTTACCTTATGTCTTTATTTATTATTAAAGAGAATATTAAAAATAAATAAGTTAATTGAATTAAGAGTAATTAAGTAAGGGTATTCACGGAATACATTTAAATTTATAAGAATATTAAATGAAAAACCATTTACAATGTGCTTCTTTGGTCTGTGTGATTTTTTCAAAGTGTTCCATATAAAAAATATAAAAAAGACCAGAGAGGGTAATAAATATGTCGAGGAACTTGAAAAGAGACTTACTCCCTCCGGTCACTATTATAAGTAAAAAATCACTTTTTAGGTTCATTGAAAAAGTAATGTATTTGGTCTATATTATTGACCAGATACATTACATTTTCAATTAACCTAAAAAGTGATTTTTTGTTTATAATAGTGACCGGAGGGAGTATAATTTAGGGATAAATTTTACTATCTTTGAAAAAGTGCTAATGGAGTATTTTTTATTTTTTTTTTGCATATAAGTGACACATACGTATAACTTTAGTTAGAAATTTTTATTACTAGATTTTATTTTTGTCCCTTTTTATAAGACTTCTTTTAAATTTCCAAGATCATCAGTTGTTGGAAAATGTTAAACAGTGTCTCTGATGCACTAGTTAAACATATTTTAAAGAAATTATATATTGGAACTTGTGCATTCAATACATTAAAAGTGTAAAAAGTTACTCCCTCCATCCCAAAATATAAGACATTGTTTGACTATTGCACGTATGCTAGAGCTAGTACCGCTTTCGCAAAACAAGTCACTTTTTGAAAAACGGTAAAAATTGTAAATCAACTTATTCTTAACTCCACTTGTGCAACTCAACTTTTTGAAAAATGGTTAAATGATCTTGACGATCATGTGTTCTTCTTTTGAAGTCTTTAGTTAAGATCATATGATGGACAATGTGTTAACCTTAACTCCATGCAATCATTTGTGATGCCTAGAGGATAAGAACATACGATGTCTCAACCCCATTGTGTAGAAGATTTGGAGAACTCTTTGGATATGCTTTAATCTTCTTCTTCATTTTAGTTGTTTCTCATACCTAACACTTGAGGACACGATCAACAGAGAAATTGTTCCTTTGTTTTGTTATCATAAAAAAATTTATGAACATGATATTGTATTCGAGCTTATTTTGTTCAAAACAATCTCCACCATGTAATGCCTTTGCAGTATTATTTGCTTTTTTACTTAAAAAGATAAATTACCAACTTAGTTTACGAGTAATTGTAAAAAATAAACCTATTTTGTGTGTTAAATACTTCTTTAATAATAAATATTATATATATATTAAACGTTTGAAAAAGAAAATTTAAAAAGGTATTTAGGGTCTGTTTGGTTAAACGGAGGGGAGGGAGAGGGGGTTGTTTAATCAAATACGTGTTTGGTTCAAAAGAAGAGAGAGGAGGGGAGGTATTTTACCAAGGATAATTTTGTCAATATAAACTTTTAATATTCCAACAAGGATAATTTAGGATTTTAACAAATTAATTGAAGGTAATTTTGTCAATATAAGAAATTAGATTTTAGTTCCCTCCCCTCCCCTCCAAATCCCCCCAATTAAAAAGCAAAAGTTGAGCTATATTACCTCCCCTCCCCTCTCCCTCACAAAAAATTGAACCAAACATAAAAATTTAAAATATCACCTCAGCTCCCCTGAGGCCCTCCAAAAACCCCGAACCAAACAGACCCTGTTTGGTTCAATCGAGGGGAGGGGAGGGGAGAGATTTTTATAGAGGGGGAGGGAAGGGGAGGGGAGGGAATCAATCTTAACTCATATATGTTTGGTTCAAAAGAGGGGAGGGGAGGGAAGATAAGGGATTTTAATTAAACATGTGTTTGGTTCACAAGGGGAGGGGAGAGATTCAATAACTAAATTACATTTTTATCCTTATAATCTTACAACACTCATAATAATAATACCACATATTTGGTAAATAAAAAAAATTATACCACACATGAGTTGAGTTATATCTCTTTGACACAAATCAAACTACTTGTTGATAGTAACTTTTCAATCTTAATACTCCATGTAATCAAATAAGACATTTATAGAATTAAATTCTACAAAAATACATAAATAATTTATTAACGGTATTCAATAAAAGCGCATAAACCGTTAATCTTGACGAGCCTCAATAACATATCAAATGATTTTATATTTTTTTAAAATTTAACATGACTGATCTACACGATATAAACTTTTAATCCAACGGTGAATTTTATAAAATTTATATTTGTTAAAGCGTTATTGAGCGGTGTAACATTACTCAAATGTTACACCGGTGTAATTTGATCCCTCTTTTATATATATATATATATAATGTGAACTATTTGCGTCAAAAAAACTACAGGAATGAAAAAACAATTAAGTGATTAAATCAATAAACTACAAGCAAGAAAAATGACGTTAACATAAAACATGATAATAATAAAAAATTACATTAACATAAAACATAATAATAATAATAATAATAATAATAATTGAACAAGTGAGTTACAGGAATAAAAAAAAAATCGTAGGTGTTATAGTGTAATTGATTACCTAGGAGCATGAACAGAAGAAAACCGAAATTACTTAATAAAATCTTAAAAGATACAATAAGGATAATTTTGGAATTTAAAAATTATACTAAGGATAATTTGGTGAATGTAATAAATATTAAAAGAGCTCCCCTCCCCTCCCCTCCAAATCCCTCCGATTTGGGGGGAAGCAAAAAGTGGGTTTATGAGGAATTTTGCTCCCCTCCTCTCACCTCCCCTCCCCTCCTAAAAATTGAACCAAACACACATAATTAAAAATATTCCCTCACCTCCCCTCCCCTTCCCTCCATTTACTCCGAACCAAACACAACCTTAGAGTTAAGAATACAATTTTTCTTTGGATTCAAGAGATAAGAATACATTTAATATTAAGAGGATTATTACAAATCTCATTGAATTTTTTTGTGCATTTAATAAGTGCAATAAATGTTCATCGTCTCATGTATCTATCAATAATATGAACTAAATACATTAATAATTGAATTAATTTAAAAAATTAAAAATTACTTATATATAAAATCAGAGAGATTAATTTAGAGAGTAATATGAACAAAACAATCTCCACCATGTAAAAATATATGTTTCATAAATCATGAGCTTTTAAAATGAGAACTCTGGAGTACATTGCAAAAAAGAGTGTGGTTATTGGCACAAAATAATTAATAATTATCATACACAGTCAAATGCTTAGTTGTCCACTCAGGGGGCAAAATGATGGAATCTTCGTATTGCAACGGGGTAAATAAAAAAAATTATGAAGGGGGATAAATCAAATCTCACTAACTTTGCAGGGGGTAAACGATTATTTACCCAAAAATTTAAAAGCAATTGCAACTGTGGTTAGGCCACATTGTCGAATTTAACCACAATTTTATGTGATGTCAGGGAATGCAATGCCTATGATCATCATCTAAAACCCTAAATGTGAGTGGGTGTTTAAATTTAGTTAACAATGAAAAGATATTTTGACTAGTAAAAATCGCAAATATTTTAAGGATTGTTTTAAACATGAATGGAAAGAAAAATATATGAAAGTTAGAGTTTCGAATGTGTAAAAAATCTTGGATGTGGAGTCCCATTAATGGGTTTTTGTCCATATTTTATCCATGTACACAAATCTTCTTTGGGCTTTTCTTCAATCACATGGCCCTCCAACCTCAGTTGATTATTATTTTTTCTATAAAAAACAAAAGGTAAAATGATTTTAGGTCACAAGGAGTTGTTATGTAAAATTATTATAATTATTTCAACATAATAAGACAAATTAATGTTAAAGTATATTAAATAATAGAAATCCAAACTTTACCTTTTTCTTGATTTGTATTTTGGTTATTGTGTATCTGTATTTGATAAAACATGAGAATTAATTTGGGGTAGTAGAGGTAGTTGATTGCTCTCTCTTGGGGGTTGTTGTGGAACTTGTGGCTGATTGTATGCACGATCACAATGAGCAGTTGTGGTTTCAATGTGGGTAACATGTTTGGGAACAAACATTTGATTGTTGTTGCCTGGTTGAATTTGTTGTTTAATGGGTATTGTAAAATCATAAATGGTAGGATATTGGTTGGTTCCTTGAACACCAATGTTAGTGTTATTCACAGTGGGGGTAGCAGTTGTGGTTGTATAGGTGCAAATAGTTGATGTGGGGGTAGTGGTAGTGAAGGTGTTGGTAGTGTATATGGGGGTAATCGTGGTGTTGGTGGTCTTTGGATTAGTGATGTTGAAGGTGTGGAAAGTGGTTGTGGGGATTGAGATAGTGGTGCTAGGATTGAAGTTGAGTTTCAACTTTTCTATCTCAGCCAACCCATTTTGTTGTTTGATGAGTGTTGGGAAATCTAAAAAAAGTAGAACTTTGTTTTGAATTATGAACACTATTATTAGTGTTAGTGATGGTATTAGAGGTGGTGATGTACATTAGGATTGAGGTGATGGAAATGTTAGGGATAATTGGGGCAGGGGAAGATATGGTGTTGTTACCAATTGCTGGGATAATGCCGGTAGATATGGTGGTTTTCGGGTCCCAAATAGTGGGTGTAGGGGTAGTGAGGGTTGTGGTAGTGTAAATGGGGGTAATAACAGTGGTGGTAGTGGATAAGGTGGGGATAGCTATGGTGGGGTAAGATGTAGTGTTGGTAATAATTGTTGGGATAACGGTTGTAGCACAGACATCAGTGGTGGTTAGTGGAGTGCGAATAGTGAGGGTGGGGGTAGTGATGGTGTTGATAGTGTAGATAGGGGTAATTGTGGTGGTATCGGTGGTTGGAGTAGCGATGTTACATGTGTGGATATTAGTTGTGGGGTTTGGGATAATAGTGCTGAGATTGAAGTTGAGTTTCAATTTTTCTAGCTCAGTTAACTCATTTGGTTGCATCAGTTGTTGTTCGATGAATGTTGGGATATTAAAAAAGGTAGGACATAAATTCAAGTTGTGAAAGCTAGTATTACTGTGGGTGGTGATATTGGTGGTGGTGGTCGAGAATGGGATAGTTGTGGTAGGGGAAGATATAATACTGGTAATGATTGTTGGGATATGGTGGTAGCAGGGGTGGTTGTCGGGGGGGCACATAGGGGATGGGAGGCTGGTGGTAGTGTAGATGGGGGTAATTGTGGTGTTATTGTTGGTTTGAGAAGTGGATAATGGTTTTTGGGATTTGAATAAAGGTGTTGGTAATGATTGTTGAAATAGTGGTTGTAGTAGGGTTAGCAATGGTGGTTGTCATGGTACGAATAGAGGATCTGAGGGTGGTGGTAGTGAAATTTGCGGGGGTGGTGATGGTGATTTGTGGTGATGGTGATTTTTGTTGGGATGATGGTGGCAGAGAGGGTGGGGATGGTTGTGGTGGGGAAATTTCGCACTCCACTAACCACCACTGATGTCTGTGCTACAACCGTTATCCCAACAATTATTACCAACACTACATCTTACCCCACCATAGCTATCCCCACCTTATCCACTACCACCACTGTTATTACCCCCATTTACACTACCACAACCCTCACTACCCCTACACCCACTATTTGGGACCCGAAAACCACCATATCTACCGGCATTATCCCAGCAATTGGTAACAACACCATATCTTCCCCTGCCCCAAGTATCCCTAACATTTCCATCACCTCAATCCTAATGTACATCACCACCTCTAATACCATCACTAACACTAATAATAGTGTTCATAATTCAAAACAAAGTTCTACTTTTTTTAGATTTCCCAACACTCATCAAACAACAAAATGGGTTGGCTGAGATAGAAAAGTTGAAACTCAACTTCAATCCTAGCACCACTATCTCAATCCCCACAACCACTTTCCACACCTTCAACATCACTAATCCAAAGACCACCAACACCACGATTACCCCCATATACACTACCAACACCTTCACTACCACTACCCCCACATCAACTATTTGCACCTATACAACCACAACTGCTACCCCCACTGTGAATAACACTAACATTGGTGTTCAAGGAACCAACCAATATCCTACCATTTATGATTTTACAATACCCATTAAACAACAAATTCAACCAGGCAACAACAATCAAATGTTTGTTCCCAAACATGTTACCCACATTGAAACCACAACTGCTCATTGTGATCGTGCATACAATCAGCCACAAGTTCCACAACAACCCCCAAGAGAGAGCAATCAACTACCTCTACTACCCCAAATTAATTCTCATGTTTTATCAAATACAGATACACAATAACCAAAATACAAATCAAGAAAAAGGTAAAGTTTGGATTTCTATTATTTAATATACTTTAACATTAATTTGTCTTATTATGTTGAAATAATTATAATAATTTTACATAACAACTCCTTGTGACCTAAAATCATTTTACCTTTTGTTTTTTATAGAAAAAATAATAATCAACTGAGGTTGGAGGGCCATGTGATTGAAGAAAAGCCCAAAGAAGATTTGTGTACATGGATAAAATATGGACAAAAACCCATTAATGGGACTCCACATCCAAGATTTTTTACACATTCGAAACTCTAACTTTCATATATTTTTCTTTCCATTCATGTTTAAAACAATCCTTAAAATATTTGCGATTTTTACTAGTCAAAATATCTTTTCATTGTTAACTAAATTTAAACACCCACTCACATTTAGGGTTTTAGATGATGATCATAGGCATTGCATTCCCTGACATCGCATAAAATTGTGGTTAAATTCGACAATGTGGCCTAACCACAGTTGCATTTGCTTTTAAATTTTTGGGTAAATAATCGTTTACCCCCTACAAAGTTAGTGAGATTTGATTTATCCCCCTTCATAATTTTTTTTTTATTTACCCCGTTGCAATACGAAGATTCCATCATTTTGCCCCCTGAGTGGACAACTAAGCATTTGACTGTGCATTTTTAATGATGTGGCATGTACACGTAGAAATAATTTAATTTTTAATTATTTTTTGTTAATTAGAAAAAATTAATAACTGACATGAAATTAACAAATAAATAAAAACTAAATTATTTCCACGTGTACATGCTACGTCATCCAAAATGCACAGTCACGTGCTTAGTTGTCCACTCAAGGGGTAAAATGAGGGGATCTTACAGGGGGTAAATAAAAACAAATTATGGAAGGGGGTAAATCAATTCTTGCTAACTTTGTAGGGGATAAACAACTGTTTACCCTAAGTTTTTTAAAAGTGTTACTTTATTTTTCATAATGAGAGACACATTTACAAAATTAATACCACAACTAACTTTAATTCTCATTTGTTGAATCTAAGATTAAATATTCTACATAATATATGGACCTATTCTAATATGAACAAATTTTGATGGGACTCAAATAAAATAAGAAAAAAAAAAGGTATATTTGCAAAGACAAAAAAAAAAAAAATTCAAGGAACAAAAAAATATATATTATAAGTTTGTAGGGATAAAAAAATATATTTAAATTTTACCTTTTTTCAATGTAACATTTAATTAGTATTAAGTGCATCCCTCCTAAGTTTATTTCTTTCAAAATATATTTATGTTAATGGCGAAAACATAAATACTTAATATTGTTAATTTGTGAAAACATACTATTTTTTCTTTCATCCATAATATTATTTAATATGTAAGAAATAAATAAATGTATCACTCATTGTGGAATGAAGCATACCATTATGTAAAACCACTCCCTATATATAGGGGTGTGTGTGTGATTTTAACTATTAAAATGTTAGGTGATTTATTTACAAAGAAATCAATCAAAATGTTTCTGCAGGAGCTACTACAAATGTAATAGGTTCAGAGATTGTCCAGCAAGAAAACTGGTAGTAAAAAGCAAAACCAAATAGAACACTTATGTTGTGACGTATAAGAGAGATGACAACCATAAAAAATCAACAAATAATTTAAACTCTATCATTGGGACCTCATGGAACTAGTCATCAGAGAATAGATTACCCGCTACAAGAGAAGCTGAATCATCTTCAAATGTTGGAAACTTCCATTTGCCTAATGTGGCGGTGCTGCAGTTTGATCAGCTAGAGAGCAACAATACTCGGGTTCTAATTGGTCAATCAAAAATCCATTTTCCAAAAATTGAACTTATAAAGAGTCGTTTATAATCTACACATTAAATTATTTTACACATTAAAATGAAACTCAGATATCTCAACTTTGTTGGCACTTCCAATGAACATCTATTTTATGTCACACTCGTAAATATATTCCAAAAAAAAAATTGTGAATGAATTTGAAATTATAAAAGTATGAAGTAATTAGTTTTGAAAATAATTATATACATTTTTGTTTAAAACTAATTTCTTTAAACATGGTCAATTTATTAAAATTGTTTGAAGGCCAATTTGAAAAAAATATTAACAATTGTAAAACTTATAAATGGACATATATGATAGATTTTTCCGAAAAAAAATATTAGGTTTTTTTTTACGGAGGCAAAAGAATTAGGTTAAACCCTTATTCTTTATGATATTATGTATCAAATTGTAATTTAGCAGTCTCTATTTGCACAACAAAAAAAAAGCGTATAATGATGGTTGTATTTTGATGTTCTAGTGTTTGATGTGTAGGTTATTCTCGACAATCATGCTTGGTATCAGAGCTGGGTGTTTCAGACTGCAATATGGGCATTTAACACATTGCTTAGATTTCCGGTATATGAACTGTATAAATATGTGAGGTCCTTGAATGTCAAGGGAGTTTTGAGACGAACCAGTATAACAACCTTTGTGTGTTTTCTTCTCTTCTCTCTCTTGTGTTTGTATTTATCCACCGCAAGTACTCTTTTTTGTTTCATCATCTTAAACACTTAAGTTTCGAAAGAAATTATAAAATAAGAAAACACAATTCAACCTCCTTCTTGTGTTTTTCTCACATTCAAATGTATAATTGACAAGCCATACCCTTAAAATACCAAAAAGACAATTAAATAAGGGGTCCTGTTAACACGTGCATATAGTAATTCGCTCAAAGGTAAAGTGACACTACCTTTCATCAGTTTGAGATGGGAAATTGGATCAAGGAAATTAATTCATACATATTTTGTGCTCACTCTTGACAACAGACTTAGTATTCATTGATGTGCTAACTTACAAAGAAGTGCGGGGGGAGTCTATATTAGTTGACCGAGGCGAAACCTACTGCTCAAGTCTGACGAATGCCGTTTATGTTCCTGGTGAAAAATAAAAGAGTCGCTTTCCTTCCGGGCACATGTTAAGGTATCTTAATATAGAAATTTAACATTTAATGATACAAAAATTTAATGCTTAAAAAGTTAAAATTTAATGCTTCAACATTTAATACTTTCTATTTTTGCTTTCTTAACATATGTCATTGATGCACATGTTAACATTCTCCTTAAATAAGAACGTTAAATCCAACGTCAAAAGACATTTAAAAAAATGGAGAGAGTATATAAATTTAGTCAAAAAAATATAATATAAAATAATTAACAGTTATACCTGATGTATTTCAAACAAGATTTCATATCTTATAGAAAAACAAAATCTCCTCATTAGTTATAACAAAAATAAGAAACGTTTTTTTTATGTACAACAAATTTTATTTTTTTGTCAAATAGTCTAATGATAAAAAAAAATTAACCAAAAAAATAAAATCTTCTCACTAAACTATTTGACAAAAACAAATTTAAAACAAACTTTTTTATTTGCCCAACCGAGTTACATTCACACGACACAAACTTTTTTTTTATTTGACTAAATCAAAAATAACAAACTTAAAACAAATCTTTTTGCTAAATATACACGAGATTTCAACTAAAAGAAAAAATATGTAAATATATACTTTTTTTTATAATATATATATAAGTATAAATATATACTACTTGCTTAAGAATTTCCTAATTATATTTTATATATGCATAGTATTTTAGAAGACTTGTGAAAGTCTACTCCTTACTGCTTCCCTTCCTTCCTCACTCACTCCTGCCCTTTATAATAATATCTCTCTCTTCGCTCAATCAATCAATCAAACCATTCGTCAGATTTCTCTTTCTCTTCTAAAAAACCCTTTCGTCTCTCTCTCTCTCTCTCTCTACACCCTTTCGTTTTCTACTCTTTCTCTCTCTAGATTCTCTCTATCATGGCTTCTTCCGATCTTGAACTGAAAGCCAAAGAGGCCTTTGTTGAAGACCACTTTGAATTGGCCGTGGAACTTCTCACCCAAGCCATTGATCATGACCCTAAAAAATCACTACTTTTTGCTGATCGTGCTCAAGCCAACATCAAACTCAATAACTTCACTGGTATTATTCTAACGTTCTTTCTCTTTTGCTATTACCCTTTTGTTTGTTTTGTATCAATAGCAAAGTTTTTGTTAGAAAGATTGAAACTTTCATTACTATATCATGATGATAACGATGATAATTGGGTTTTTTTAATACCCTTTTGTTTGTTTTGTATTTATAACAAAGTCTTTGTTAGAAAGATTGAAACTTTGTTCAATTGGGTCATCTATTATTCTTTCATTACTATTATTATATATTATGATGATGATGATGATGATGATGATGATGATGATGCTGATGATGATGATTGTGGTATTCTAATACCCTTTTGCTATGAAGCACTGTCACTCCTTAGATTAGGTGTGTCCCGGTGTCTTGGACACCGACACGTATGATTACACAAGCTAGTGTTGTGTCCGGTTTCTGTGTCTGTGCTTCATAGCCCATTTGTTTGTTTTTGCATGTGTAACCAAGTCTTTGTTGAAAAATTGAAACTTTGTTCAATTGGGTCATCTAGTTTTTCTTTGGAATATGATGATGATGATGATAATGATAATTTTGTTTTTTCTAATATCCTTTTGTTTGTTTTGTATGAATAACTAAGTCTTTGTTAGAAGTTGAGACTTTGTTCAATTGGGTCATCTATTGTCTTTCATTGGTATATGATAATTTAATGGCTAAATTGGATGTTTGGTCTTTGGTTTCAATTTTTAAGTTGGTCCCTTACATTACTACAATAAACTAGTCCATTTAGTCAAATTCCTGTTTAAATCGTCCACATGACTAACATAGTTGCATCTGTGTGGGTTTGGAATGTGAGTCCTTGTTCATTCCAGTTGACTATGTTATTGCAAATGTCTTGGAATGTAACTTTCCCGTGTACTTGTGATTTTAGCATGATAATAATGTAGGGTTTACAGTAATTTATGATTATGTGTGGACATGTAATTGTAACGGTTTACTAATTTCGGCAATCAAATTTTTTGACTTTTGTTCAGAGGCTGTTGTTGATGCAAACAAAGCAATTGAGTTGGATCCTTCTCTATCAAAGGCATATCTGCGCAAAGGGTAAATGCAACACCATCTCGTCTTTCCTTTATTCTTGCGTATTCAGTAGTTGTCATTACACGCATTTAACTTTTTGAGTAGAATATCCTTAAATGTTGTTTTCGCCACATGTTATCAAAAGCTTATCTGTTCTAGAATGTGGGTCTGTGGGGCCGACATGGAAGTGAAGTTTTCCTATATTCATTGTCAAAGCAGCCATTTTCTTTGTTTCCCTCCAATCATTTCCTCGGTTACTCACATCACATGGCCTCCTTCCGCTTAATTGAATTGAGGTTTACCAAAAAAAAAAATCATTAGCGCTGTGTTTGACACACCAATATTTAGTTGTGTCTTCATATTTTTACTTGCATTTGGTTTTATCGTCAAGAATTGATTTTTATGTTTAATCTTATTTTGGTTAACAATGAATAATATTATTTTTAAACATCTGTGCCACTTCAATGATGTGAACACAATGAATTACTACTGTCTATGATGTTAGACCTATGACCTTGTCTGCTATTTCCATCATGCAAATTGCGAACACAATCAATTACTACTGTCTCTGATGTTAGACCTTGCTAAATGTTCAATGTTGTCATCTCCAGTCCTACCTAGTTCAGTAGAATTTTAAAATACAATTATAAAATTGATTCTTTTACTGAGGAACGGTTTCTTAGATAGCATATAACTTTTGCTTATTGCAAACTAATTTAAATTTATACTGGCATGCTGTTATATAATCTGAGAATTAGATGTTACAAGTATATTTCTGTGATGGCATATCTTATAAATTTGTATGATAGGCACTGTAGATATTCTCTTCCTGTTGAACTGTGATGTAGTTACTAAATTTCTTGATTTGTTTTTCTATTTGACTTTGTTTGCAGTATTGCATGCATGAAGCTTGAGGAATATCAGACTGCTAAGACCGCTTTAGAGACAGGTGCCTCATTGGCTGAGGACAAATCAAGATTTGTTAATTTGATCAAAGAATGTGAGAAACTCATTGCAGGTGAGCTTCATTCTTTTTGTTGAAAACTCTTTCTATTCGGTGAAAATTGTAATTTATTCACTTTTTTGGTTTACTTTTCGTGTTTTAGATTTTTGTTTGAGTATGTGACCGATGATTGTATCTTGACTGTTGAAAGGGAAAATTTTGGATTTTTCATTTTTGGCTAGAAAACTGACATGTTCTTCATGGACATATTGTGTTAAACAGAAGAATCTTATACCATACCTACACAGGAAAAGTCCACAGCACAGGATGCAATTCCGCAAGATGTTCAGCTAGAAGATCTTGCAGAGAAGCCGATAGTGGCAGTTGCTAAGCCTAAATATAGGTTACTACAGCTTTTTTTTATTGTTTATGTCCTTTGCTAGAATTATTGTTTGTGTGGACTGTGGAGTGTGCTAATGCCGATGTAATTAATAGGGTTTCTTTAGGTATTTACTATCTTTAAGTCTAAAAAATGAACCTTTTCGAAAGCCTAATCTGTTGGATAAAGTTCATGAATAGTGGAAGTGGCAAAGATCTATTTGTAATTTGACAAAGTTTCTACTAAAGGTTGATACTAATATGCGGAAAAAATTATGCAGGCACGAATTTTATCAGAAACCCGAAGAAGTGGTTGTAACCATATTTGCAAAGGGGGTCTCAAAGGAAAGCATCACTGTTGAATTTGGTGAACAAATAGTACGGTTACATTACAAATAATATTTAGTCGTTTTTTTTATGCTTGTTTTTTATTTAACTTTAACTTGGTTGGACAAGTTGTATATACATTCTGAGCTTACTCCCTAAACTTTTTATTTTCTTTTGTAGCTAAGTGTCAAAATTGATGTCCCTGGAGAAGATCCATATGTTTTACAACCTCGCTTGTTTGGAAAGGTATGAATTGGAGCTTTCATATATGTGTAATAAGCTTGGATCACCGGAAAAGACGTAGCTTACAACTTTATAGGCTTATACTTAAAATATTTTCTGTATGGTTGTAATGCTGATACCACAGATGGTTATAATTTTGGTTTATATCATATCATATATTTTCTTTTTTTATTTTTCCTCCTGTTTTAAGCCCTTTAATTCGAAAATTCAAAATTAAACTCCAATATATGTTTTATCACAGTATTGTTTTGTTATTCTGTATAGTATTTTAATCTGTGATTATATCTACGATCAGATTGTACCTTCCAGTTGCCGGTACGAAGTTTTGTCCACCAAAATTGAAATTCGCCTTGCTAAAGGTGAATCTATTCACTGGAAGTCCCTAGAATTCACCACAGAAACCACTGTTGCAACGAGGGCTATTGCTTCTTCAGGTAACTTCAGACTTATCTACAGTTTTCACTTCTTCCTTGCTGTTTGGTGATATCTGAGAAATTATTTCCTTCTATATAAATATACTAGTGTCGTAACAGGTGCGATGCACAGCTAAGTTGATCTATGATCAATTTATATAAATTATGTTACAATAACAGACATGATGATAATTAACCTTTTTAAAAACATGATGATTTCTATGTTGTAACATGTGCGATGAACAGCTAGTAGTGCTTTCTATGTTGTCACGAATAATTGTTTTTTGGATAATTGGACCAAAGTATTATCGATTATTTACTCTCGCTCTATTATGCTTTATTTAACACTTAACATGAAATTTGCAGTTACTGTAAGACCTACTTACCCGTCCTCAAAACCAAAACGAGTAGATTGGGATAAGCTTGAAGCTCAAGTTAAGAAAGAGGTATTTCTTCTTCCTGAAAAAAAGTTCCAGTACTTTAATATTTTAAGTCCACTTCTTTCTAAACATTTTGTCATTTCAGGAAAAAGATGAAAACCTTGATGGCGATGCCGCATTGAACAAATTTTTCCGAGAAATATATCAAGATGCTGATGAGGATACTAGAAGAGCAATGAAAAAGTCATTTGTAAGTTTTACTTTTATTTTTCATATTTTTTTCCTGATTATATAATAAAACATAAAAATTGAGTGTTATAGGGGCCGAAACGATATTAAAGTTTTTTTAATTCCCCCTTATTGAACATTATTTCATGTTTTATCAAACATTATTATATTGATTCGAGTGGAATTGAACTAGGATGCCTTAATTCAAGTTTTGTGTTCGAGCCTTATAGACAAAAAAATGTGGTTGGGAGGGGAACTTCACCTAACAAAGTCGGTGGATACTTTGCACCAATAATACGTTATCAAAAATCTCGTCATTTTATACTTGTTTTAATTGTTTGCAGGTGGAGTCTAATGGAACAGTGCTGTCAACAAACTGGAAGGAAGTTGGAACAAAGAAGGTTGAGGGAAGTCCTCCAGATGGCATGGAATTGAAGAAATGGGAATATTAATATCTCTTTTATGAATCAATCTTATGTCTCTCTACATTACATTGTTTTGAAGCATTATACATTTGAATGCTTAGTTTTGGTTACATATGATGATGTCTCTACATTTGTGGTTCAGTTTTTTTTCTTCTCTATTTGGTGAATACAATGCAAATTCTGGTTTACTTGTCATTCTTCTATTTGATGCAGTTTACTTGTCGGTCCTTTTGAGAAGACCCTTAAGGAGAAAGCTAACATGTGCCCTAAAATTGAAGTGTTTGTTTTGTATAAAAATAATGAATTATGTTTTGTAGAAAAATAATGCATTATGTTTTGTATAACTAAATAATTATCCTCCTTTTTTGGAATGATTTAAATCATTATTTTATGTTTCCGTGAACTTAACTTAGTTGATAGGTCATTATATTATATATGTAGGGTTGTAGTTATAAGTATATAATTAGTATACGTACTATATAATTCATAAAATATCAAATATAATGAAAAAAAATCACAATATACAAAGAATTGGCAATGCATTGAATAAATGCAAAATAGTAAGATATAAGTTGAAAGTTATTCTGTCAAAAAAAAGAGTTGAAAGTTATAAAACAAAAATGAAAAAACACCAAATCATAAGCTATGTTTTTATTACGGCAGGAAACTCGTCATTTCCATATATAATATTGTTAATACAAGGTGATATCAAATAAAAAATATGACGACGATATCAAGATATGGCCGCTCTAGCTAAAATGTGAGCAACCATATTTGTTTGTTGCTTTATGAACTTCACCTCAAAGCTGGAATTTTCAGACAACATATATTTAATTTTATGGATAATAGAGCTAAATTCAGACAGTCGAGACATATTGCATTTACTATGTTTTGAGCATCAGTTTCAAAGATAACATTGTTAAATCCTCTTTTTTGTAGCTCCTTAATTGCTTCTGGCATTGCTATTGCTTCTCCTTCAATGATATAGAGCATCTTCCAAGGATCCAAGAGCTTCCTCCCAAGACAAATTGTCCTCTATAATCTCTAACACACCATCCCGCACTCATTTTGCTTGCGCTGTCATGAAAGCCCACATCAACATTACATTTGTATTTGCCTCGTGCCGGAACCTGCCAAACATGTTGCTGCTGCTGCTGTCTGTCGTGTCACTGTTGTGCACAGTTTGGACAGCTTCCCATTCATGCCAAAGACTCATTGCTTTTATTCCAAGTTGTTGTCCTTGTTCCATTCACCTGGTTCCATACCCAATTATTTCTATTTTGCCAAAGAATCCAGATAGAAAATAGAGGGAGTGAGTATATGTAATTATTTTTTTTTGAATAAAAGTCATGTAATGGATATATTTATATAATTGTACACAGAAAATGTATATCTGTATAATAAGTTGTAAGTATATGTTAAGAGGCTTCAGAACAAAAAAAAAAAAAAATTATAAAAGGCTTTAGATATTTTAATTCTTAAATCAACCATGTATAGGTTTTTGGTGGTCTTAAGGTTACAATTGTAAATCTGAGTAAAAATGGTTACATTAGCAACGGTAAATACGTAAATCCGGAATATTAGAATCAATTGACTCCATGGCCCAATGGATAAGGCGCCGGTCTACGGAACCAGAGACTCTGGATTCAATCCCCAGTGAAGTCGTTTCAATATTTCATTTATTTAGTATTTTAGGTTACGGAACAAAAATCTTAAATATAGTTTTGATCCTCCAAGTTTTACAATTGTGCAAATTTGGCACGTAAATTTTAATTGTGCGATTTTAACCCTCTAAAATTATACAAAATGAAGAAAAAAAATTTAAGGGAGAAAAGAGCAGGCCATAGTGAAATTTTTCAAGGGTGGTGCATCTTCTTGTTGGTTCCTTTCAATAGTATTGACAAATGACAATGCACTGTACTCTTTTGTAATGTTTGCACGTGTAAGGAATGTGTTGAAGTGCTTCATTTCTATTGTTTACTACTCCTTCTGTCCCAAAATAACTGACCTAATTTTGACTTTGAATACTATTCATATGATCTGCTTTGACTATATTTTTCTACTAATATATATATGTAAATATTAACATATGAGATGTTTGATTTGTCTCGATGAGTACTTTCAAAATATATAATTTTTATAATTTTTAATAATATATAATTTAAAATATTAACAATTAAAGTTGAACATTGGCAAACGTGACAGTGGTCAACTAGGTCAGTTATTTTAGGATGGGGGAGTATAGTTTTTCAACATTATTTATCATTCTCCTGTGATCAATTTCAATTGTTGAGTCATTTTTGGTTTTCTTACATTTTGGTCCCTCGCTATACACATCAACATGTCATTTGGTCTCTTCTTAGCGGCCTGGCCACATCAAAATGTTTTGACTATGTTAACATTTTTTTGTAACGTCAGAGACTAAAACAACTAATAGAGTGAAGAATCAAAGATTAATTTGTATTTTCATGTGAATTACATCTTCACGGACCAAAATGACAATTTTCCCATTTGTATAATACGGAGAAATAAAAATAAATAAAATTTAAATTATAAACATTTTGTTCTCTCATTGTCTACAAAAATAATTAAAAATATATGGACAATTTTTTGTTCTTCTCTTTCCCTTCCCCTAAAAAGCTCTCCTCCAAACTCCGAAATCTTGAGCAAATTTTTTAAAAATTGATTTGCAACAGTCTAAGCATAAAATTAAAAGGGTTTTGTAGATCATATTCAAATGATTTTATCAGCACTGCTCTCTGCTTTTCATCAGGCATAGGAGAATATTAAAAACAATCTGTTATATAATCAAAACTTTAAATTCCATAGGTTGACAATCGATGATCAATAATGTCGGGAAATATAATCTAAATAACTAAAAAGCAACATTTCATGTTCAAACTTAGTAGATATTAAGTAGCTAAAACCAAAATTTTGGCATAAACTGGCATCAGAACTTCTGTCCAAGTAAGACGGGCTTTTGCTTACAAATCAAGGTGCAACTACAATGCGTCCAGCCACTTGGTCGAGATCCCGTCTGCCACTGGATGTAATTTTCCTGCCACTGATATTTAAAGACATTTTAGATGAATCATTCAAATGTGTGATACAAAGATAGTAATAATATGATAATGCAGAATAGAAAAACAATAACCTAGGATCAATAACTTCACAAGCATAGCAATACTAATGAGTAACTATTCACTTCAAACTAATATGCCAATTCCATGACAAAAAATAGTAAAATAGCTAATCAATTTCCAAAGAATCACTGACTCATCTAAGGCTACTATTGACCAAAGTTTTAGATCAGGGTCGAATTGGCTTTCCAATCGTTGATATTAAGAAATAAGAGGCCATGAAAACATCAAAATCTTTGAGGTTAATCAAGTTCGAGTTTTTTTTAAAGCTTGCAACGGACAATATTGTATGGTATATAAATTATAAGCTCAAGTAGATATAGGGTCAGTTTGGCCTGATTTATTTTGACTTCTCTTCTACTTATAGTTGAGAGAAGTTATTCAAAAATCTTAAATGAAAAATGAACTTAAGTCAAAAACTGTATTTTAGGAACTTTTCAAATAGTACTAGACCAATGATAATTTATCAATAGCGCCAACATTTCTAATCAAAGGTCGGTGTCTGACACACGTCAATATCAGTCACTGAACATCAACACATGTGACTAGATTGAATTTTTTCATTTTGTCAAGGTTATGATCAGTGTCGACGTATTAGTGTATGTGTGGTGTCCGGTGTATGTGCGTATGTGTATGTGCTTCATAGGATAATTTATCTTCTAAGCTAAAAAGTAACAAAATCTCTTATTTTAGCTTTAATTTTAAAGTAGCTTTTAATGCCAAAATAAGTTTAGACAAAACAGAGCCAAGTAAGGAAAAAAGAGCTCTACCCCTTGGTGTCCATCTCGATGAGGTTCATGTTCTGCAACTGTTGAAGAATGTGACGAGCAATAGCTCCACTACTCTTGCAAAAATGGGGAGGGCGACTTCCATTCCTCTGGCTCCCACCATAAATCCTCTGAAATGCACCAACACCAAGACCCCCTCTCATGTAGATCTTCCTAGCCATGGAAGCTGAAATCAATATCGAATTGAGCACAAAAATTAACTCATTGCTAAATTACCAATGCAACCAAGTATCCAACAAAGATCTTAGTATAAGTATCGTGTTTAAGAACAATAGTGAAGCAAACTTGTTCGAGACATAAATCTCACCAGCTCGAATGTAATACCAATCAGGGTCATAGGGAGCCAATTCTTTGAATTTTGCAGTTTTCACAATATCAGTCCACTCAGGTAGCTCCATCTATTTAGAACCGAAATAGTGAGAATTATAATAGAGACAAAACAAATCATGAAATTGTTAAATAGAACCAAATATAGGCTGACATCTGGATTGTTCAATCAACATCTAACAGCCCAGATTTCAATGCAGATTTTGATTATTTATATTAAATCTAAAATACTGAGTTTGAAATTTGAACCACGATTGTACGGGACAAAATGTGGATTACTACTGGAAGTCATCCGGTTTTCCTAACCAAACAGGCCGGCTTTTCCTAATCCACATAACAAACAACTAATCCGAAACAATTGTATGTTTGAACGAACTTATTAAGAATAAAAATTGCTTACTTTTTTATTTAACAAAAATGATTTTTCTCCACAAATAACCCGGAAACAAACAAGCATTAAAATGTCACTGAAACAACTAGAAAATGAATAAATGGCCAGTATACAACCTGTCTGTATTTTCTATAACCAATAGCATGTTTTTTCATATTTATTCAGAGAACAAAATAACACTTATCATTTTTAAGAGCTCTATTAGAAAATTGATCTGCATTAAGGCTCTGTTTGGGAAGGCCAATAAGCTAGCTTATAGCTAAAAGCTCTGTTTTGTAACAGTTTTTTAAAAAAAGCTTATAGCTTATTTTTCAAATGCTATTTCAAGTAGCCCATGAGCTTATAGCTTATCATTTTTTCTTCCATTTTACCCCTATCATCTTACTTGAAAAAAATAAAATATTAATTAAACATTTTTTTTATGTCATGTCATACTTATAAGCTAGTTTAACCGCTAAATTTACCAAACACTACAAATTCAATCAGCTAGTTTATTCCCTATAAGCTAAAAACTAGCTTATAAGTTATCCGCTATAAGCTAGTTTATAAGTCATACACTATTTTTTACCAAACAGAGCCTAAGCCTACACTAGTAGATAACAGAATCATGAAAAATCCTAAAGCACAGACAATAATAAAATAGATATTCACATTAGCAATTTAAGTAAATTATATGTAACCATTTAACTCACACACAATACACAACAATATACTTTAAACTCAACCAAAAAAAAAGTTCATGAAAAAGGGGTCAAAAGCATAAAACATTAAGAACCCATTTCACAGAACACATAAAAATTATGGGTTTCAAATAAATATCAAATCTTTTCAAATTCAGACCTTGCCAGATCGCTTGAGATGAGTGGAATAAGCCTTGACAAATTCATGAGGCGAAACATCCTTGACTGTTCTTGAAGTTGCCATGGCTGAATCTGATTATTGTTTGGTAATCCAAAATGGTGATGCTTTCGCCGCGAGAGAGAGACAGAGAGTGAACAAACGAACAAAATGCCTAACTAGGGTTTCAGTTTCTAATGCTATTTGTTTTTAGTCTCAAAATTTTTTTGGCATTTTTTTTTTGCCTCAAAAGTATTTTTTGTTATGATTTTTTCTTCTATTTTTTATTTGGATTTTAAAATTTTTTTTGGTATTAAGTGATTTTAGTCTCCTACCGATTGTAGTTGTGGGGATTGAACTGAGGTCTTCCTAATACGTTTAGTATCAATTATCACTGAACAAACTAACGATTAGTACGGTCATGTATACATTATATAAATATCTCTTACAAAAATTTAATTTTTTTTTAACAAAAGATGAATTAAATATGAATTTTTTAGTTTTTTGCACATAAAAATTCATAAATAATCCATCTAATATTAAAAAATTCTAAATTTTTATCAGAGATATTCTAATGATATTATAAACATCAATACAAAAAATCATTCAAAAAATATATGAAAGTATACAAAATTTTGATTAAAAATAAGAATCAAAAGTTGTAATTTTCATGGACCAAAAGTGCGAAAGGTTATTAGTGATTAGTGATATGAGAAATTCCACACATGCCACCCCCAAATTCTCTCACCTTTTTAACTTTATTTTTGTTATTAACCCTCTGATTTTTACTTCTGAAATATAGGTTCCGACAATTCAGAGTTGGACCGTAAATTAAATAAAGTCTAATCAAGTATTATGTTTACCTAAAGTCAAACTCGAATTATTCCGAACATGCTCTTTGTATTGAGAAATCTTTGATTAATAAAATGAGTTAACGTTGTTATTGTCAAAAAAAAATCTTAATAATGAAAAATTTCTTTTATAATTTATTCTTTTCTTTTACTTCACTTGTTCGCCGGCAATTCGAAAAGCTTGGTTGAAAAGGTAATTAAACTTTGACAAAAAAAATTTATTTTGAACTTGATTTCGAGTCCTACCAAATCATTCGTGATCGTTAATCATTTGAGCTTAATCATTTGGTTGAATAAGAATTTCTCCTTTTAATTAATATTTTTATGAGAAAATTTCCCCTTTTTAATTTCCACATGCACTAATAATATGTTTCTAAGAAAGACTAGACTTTATCTTTAGGATTTTTGGTAATAAAAATGAAGAAGTTCCCTTGCGTTGCTTAGTAAGTTCCGGGAGAGAAAAGTTCCATCTTTTGTTTTATATATTTTGTTATTTCTTTCATTAATTTACAATGATAGTTGGTACTTTCTTTCTAGTTTCTAATTGATGAAAAAAAAGGTTGTTCTAAACTAAGTCAACTCACTGGTTCCTTGGAAACACAGCTGTTGACCTTTCATAGTGAACATATATGTATCTAGTATATGCATAATGCATATCTATGTGGATACATTCATCTATTTTTATATTTTTAAATAATTACAAATGTCCATGTATCAATATTAGCGTCCTGCCAAGTATTCATGCTTATATCATAACATATATACATATTAAGAACATCTTCAATAATAGTATCTAATCCAATAAACATCAATTGCACATTGTTGTAAAACGGTTTACTGACTTTGCAAAAAAACAGAAAATGATTTTTTCAAAAATTGGCAACGAAATAAATTATTGGCTGAGTCGCGTACTAGGTCGCTTTCTTTAAGACGTTTCGCGGAACTACTCGAAAAGTGCACTGTAGTATATCGACCGCGAAGTCTCCAGGATAAAACAGCCGTTTTTTTTTCAAAGAAATACCGAAACACTACTGCACTGCAGTGATTGGATAGAATTACACCAATATGGTTCGAAACTACGAACCACTCTATAATTGATATACAAATACCAATTCAATACGGTGATAACCGTTCGAAATTGAAACAACAAATATTTTTGCGAAGAAAGAAAAAGAGAGAAAGAAAATAGCCGAGTTCTCAGAATGCAGAGAAAAACGAACAACCAGAAACTGAAGAAAGAAGCATTATATATAAGCAAGTAGGGAGCTGAAATCAGAGTGATAAGTGGAGCCGAAAATTGCCCAGTCAAAGCAAAACATGGGCGAATTTTCAACTTAGTTGTCACTTTGTAGTATATAAACACTACCATGAAGTGTGTTCTTAGTAATGTGGGACTCAAAGTCCTTTTTTTTCTCAATTCACACTTAACATGGTTCTAACACTTATGCTTATTTCAATACCAAGTTTCATCCAAGTTTTTCACATCATGTTCCAACACACATAGATATTTTCTTTGGGGAGAAAATGTAAATGATACTTATGAGAGGTACTATATATATATATATATATATATTAAACACACTCTATGCATGGTTCACTAATTTCTTTCCAATATTATAATAATCTTTGATGTTGAAATATGATTAGGTTGAGTTATTTGAGGGATCCGTCTAAAACTTTTTAAGAGATATTAAGTTAAAGAGATTGAGTGTTTATTAAGTACTATTATTAAAATTTATAAATATATTTATGCGTGTTTTATGCGTGAGACCCTGTTAAATTCTCATGTTGGGAGTTGGACTAATTTATTGTTTGTTTGCGATTCTTTGTTGGTGGTGTGACGATACAAGTAAGTTGAATACAACATTTTTTCTCATTGGGTTTATGTGTTCTCTCACTTATAAAGTGTTTAATCCCCACTTTTCTAAGTAATGTGTGACTTAGATCACCTCACACTTGCCACAACAACCCCCCTCAAGTGTGAGTCACCAATTCATTATGGCCCCCCTTGAGCGAAATCTTTTCTCATTGATACACTTGCATCGTTGTTGGCCAACTCACATTGTTATTGGGTTTGGTGTGTGGATATAAATAGTGGGTGACTCATTAGTTGGTGGCCCGACGGATCTTGGAGGGAGTTCTGATACCGTCTTAGAATTGAATTTTTGGGTCTAACTCAACTCTACAAAGCCGTAAGGTGAGAATTACCTCTACTTTATAAATACATATTCATACAATCTCACAACCGATGTGAGACTTTTTTACCAAATTCATTATGCTCCCCCGCAAGCAAAAACTTTTCCCATTGATGCACTTGCACCGTTGTTGACCGCACTCAATGGGACATGCCACGTCGAATGCACCTAACCACCTTTATTAAGAAAACTTTTGATACAAGGAGTCGGTCGAATACTGTTTTTTATGGTTTTATTTTGTGGAATTTGTTACCTTGTTGACCATTTTTCCACAATAGATTTAGTCTCTAACTATCGTTTTCATTAAGTTTGTTTCTTGTTTACATTATACTCTTTTTCCATTATAATAGTTTTCCTGATAAAATTTGTAATTGATTGTTTTTTTGTTTATAAGTTCTCGAGTTTTAATTTGTAATTGATTGCACATTGATAATTAGCTTTTATAAGTAATATAAACAAAACAAAATAAATGTTAAAAATTGGAACATATTCCATTCAAATGTTTCTTTGGTAGTTTAACCAACCAGTTGGAATCCCCGTTACAACTCTGTTGGAGCCATTACCGGCCACCGGAATCCCGGTTACCGGAACTCCATTCACCGTCGACGATATCGAATTGGAACAAGAATTTTGTTGGGACAATTTAACCTTGGTTGAAATATTTACAACCCCATTTCTCCTAACTCTATCATCCCATAACCTATAACTTAAAAACTGCAATTGATTTTCATGTACATACCCTCCAAAAAAATCTGAAACCGGTATTCTAGCTATTCCAACACTACTACTACTACTTCCTCTTGTTTTGTACTTCACCTCTATTGTTATAAACCTTGCATGTAATGGCACATCAATAACCAACTTCTCATTCCATGTTGGGCAACTCCCACCTTCCGAATCAAGTTTGGTGGTGCTCGATTCGTCGTTGCTTCCGTCGCATTGAACTGTGACGAATGTGTTCCCTTTAATTGTTTTTTTGTTTTCTTGGAGATTCTCCGCCGACAAAATTGTTATCTCTATTGTTTGTGACATCTTATATTAGTGTTTCAAGATATCTCAACTCAAAGTGAGAGACTAATCCTTACTCAGTATGTAGAGTGATATATTATAATTTATCGATTACCTTTTTATAGATGACTTCAAGAAATCGACCAATAGTCGGTCAAAGACCAATCTCTCAAATTTATTTATAAGGTCACCTAATTTTTATAGTGGCTAAAAGGAAGTGAGTAGGATTAGAAATGGGATGAAATTATGGAAATAGATTAGGGGAGGATGGTGCTATTTATATATGATGAAATTTTGAGAAGCTTGAGAGAAAGGAGAGAGAAAGGGAGTGGTTGCTTCTTTTTTAATTTAGTTGTTTTGAGGGGTTTTTGTTTTGGAATTTAGCTGAATTTAGCACACACAAAAAAAAGCGTGGAATATGAGCTGTTAAAAAATACGGTGCGTGGTTTGGACGGAAAAAGGTGTTTGAAGATTCAAGTGAAAAGAGAGCGTTAAAATAAAAAAGTCGCCGTTAAAATTGACGGTGGAATTTACTTGGAAGTTTCTTGTTGTGTTTGGAGGAATTTTCGACCAATTTGTAAAGCTCAAGCATTTCATCTTTTTTAGTGGTTCCTCTTTATTTAGTAATTAGCTTAAGAATAAAATGAAAAATGAAAACATCTCTTTCAAAATAAAACAAAAAACAAACGGTCAAGACTTTATCAAAATTTCTTAATTAATAATTATTGTAATGTTACACGACTCAAAATTGTTAAGTTGGACGTCACGATTGGAGTTTGAACTCTAACTTCTACTTTGTGTGCGTAAATTTTTAATGACTTGTCATTTCGTCTATTTAAAAAATAGAGAATTTTTTTATTAAGAGTGACCCATACACAACATTTAAGTTCTATTGGAATTTATAAAAATAGCAATAGATTAATAGATATAATATTATAGTGAGATGGATAACTCAGTTGGTTAAGCTAATTTAACTAAGGGTTAAAGAATTAGAGGTTTAGGGTTCAAGTTCTGGTAAAAAGAAAAATATATATTAAAAACTAACAATTTATCATTAAAAAAAATACAATATTATAGCTAATACCTTATTTACATATTAGAGAAGATAATGAATGTCGTAACTTCAAACTCCATGAAAAAAACATGATGAAGAGAGGAGAACATGAGAGGAATGACTAGTCTCATTCCATTTAGCATTTCATTGTTTTCACATTATGTCAATTGTCTCATAGGACTAACTAAATTATGCTTATGAGAACTAAATTTTAATGCGATAGTTTTACTCAAGGTTGTCAGAATCGAGTTTTTACCTTAACTCGTTTTGTCTAGGTAAAATCGAAACGTAAAATCGAATCGTAAAATCGTCGATTTTACTTCATATAAAAATAATATTATATTTATATTTAAGACATATATATACTTATATAATATTATAAATGCATCAATAATTTAAAGTTTCAACTTAATTTAAAAACTAAAATATACTAAATCATCATAATAAAATGTAATATTCGTAAATTTGGATCAAACTACACAAATTATCCACCAAATCATCAAGTAACATCCAAAAAATTATCCAAAAACAAGGAGGTAAAATCGTCTCAAAGAGTTAAAATCTACGATTTTATATGCTTTCAGCGATTTCAGAGCGATTCAAATCATGTAAAATCGTTCCAGCCAACGATTTTACCCAAAAAGGATTCTACCAGCGATTTAACTCGAAATGATGACCTAGAAATATAAAATCTATGGTTTTTAGGTTTTAAATCGGGATTTTAACAACCTTGGTTTTACTAACTAAATTATGCTTACGAGAACTAAACTTTAATTGTTTCAATCAAGACAAGTGTTGTATTTTTAATAATTAAATCAAGTACCATTGTATAAGAATTTCTCCTTTTACTAATATGTTTTTAATTATAAAGACTATACTTTTGATCAACAGTGGATGAATTTTGTAATAAAAATGAAGAAGTTCCCTTGCGTTGCTAAGGAAGTTCTAGGGGAGAAAAGTTCCATCTTTTGTTTAATTTTGTTGATTCTTCCATTTTAAAACGACAGTTAATACTTTCTAATTGAATAGGGGCAGCTCCAAATTAAGTCAATTACCCTTGTTCCTTGGAAACACAGCTGTTGACTGCTCTTAAGAGACAATCACGGATTTGTCAAGAGAAAAATACTGGAAAAGTTAATTTTGGAAAATATAGTAGCATACTGTAAGTCAACTTTTCATATCAAATATTTATTAGAGGTATTAACATAAAAAAATTGGAGTATATGCTTGTGGCCAAAATTTGAGTTTTGGCATAAAGGGATTTGGATTAAATACAATCATTGCTTCGTGCAGTCGGATGCAGTCACCTCATCAAGACCGTCTGATTAAGATTGGGCGGTTCCTGTTTAAAGATAATTTTTAGATTTTAAAATATGAAATTTTCAACATTAAATTAAGACCATTCATTTTGGATTGTACGTCAGTAATTGTTGACTGCATGCAGTCACTGATATGTGACTGCACATAACTTAGGTCCAAAATAAAGACATGGTTATTTAGAAACACTTACATGAGATGATGAGGATCTCTTCTAACTTAACTAAGGTTCTGGGTTTGATTATTGACGTTGACATACAACAGTGTTAAAACTCTTAGAAAGAATTTGTTATTCATTTAATTTATACGTAGAGGATATTTGATTTTTTAAAAAATAAATATATGGTTTGTTAAAAATAATAGTGCACGCTTCAAGGATGTTTCCTTCCCTTGTTGCATTCATGGTACAATAAATAAATTGGGGGCTACTAGGTAATGAGACAGGCCATGGATTATGAAACGATATAGTACAATACAGCAGATGTGATGAAATACTACATTATAACTTATAAGGATTAAATAAATACCGACTCACATGCTAGTTGAATTGATAAGATAACAAATTTGATTTTTTTAAGAAGAAAAATGCTAAACAGTGTTCTTGAAATATATTTTAAGCATTTTAAATAATAAATTTTTGTGAGAATTTTATGAAAATATGTGAAGTCCTTATATTAAAAATTGAAATATTTCACGTTTTAAATAAATTATTTTTTTAAATTGAATATTTAAAAATTATTCCAAGACACTCGTTAGCAAAACTCTATCTATCTCAATCAATGTGAAGAGAAAAAATAGGTGAAGCAAAAATTACAAATTCGTGTAAGTTTTATGGCAATGAAAATTGACTTAAAAATTAAAATAAAATTAATTATAGTTACAAATTAGTTGATTTTTTAATTTGTTTATATAAAAATGTGTATGAGTGAGTTGAATAATATGATTGAGGGTAAAAATAATATTACCCTGAAAATTAACTCATTTATGTCTTGAATCATTACAACATAGACATGATATTTAACAATGAGACATTTGATAAGGTTGATGCAAAGTAAGGAGTCAATAAAGTGAAGCCTTTTAGCCAAAGTCTTTAGCCAAAGTGAAGCCTCTGTAGAAGGCATAAAGCTCCGCTAACATAATGTCAGATGACTTACGAATGAAGTTAGAAAAGTTTGATAAGTAATTTATTATAATCATGAAGACATTAAAATATTATTAGTTTAAATGTACCAAAAAAATAATATTATTGGTTTAATAATTTATTATAATTTAAATTTATAGATAAGTTAGCCTAAATTAAAGACTAAATAGTTAAATTATTAAACTAATGATATTTCTTAATTAGGGATGTCAACGGGACGAGAAATGTGCGGAGGAAGTTTTTCTGTTCCCTGCCCCGAAGTGCCTATTCAGGAGTTTTTGCCTCCATCCATGTTTCCACGGGGGAATATTTCTCTTCATCCCCATCCTCACAGATCCCCACGATACTCACGGAGATCCACGAACAGCGGACATTAAAAAATTTTGCATCTCTCTTTTTTAAAAAATAAAAAAACACATAACGCATTCATAACCAAAAAAGATTGTAATCTTACCAAAAAAACAAAAAACAAAAAATTTTTGCAAAAGCATTTCGCTACTAATTATCTTACAAAACCTAATAGCCAAAATATTCCATAATGCATTCATTACTTTTTCATAAAATTACTAATAATCTTACAAAGTATGCACAATCATACAATAATCAATTACTTTTTTATTTTAATAATAATAATAATAGTTAAGTATATATAGACGGATTCGGGGAATCTGCAGGGACAAATGCTTCGTCCCCGATCCCCGTCCCGAAGTGCCTGCGGAGGAGTTTTTGTCTCCATCCCCGTCCCCACTGGGAAAAATCCCTGTTTTCGGAGCTCCAAACGGGATCCGCTTTGACGGATGCGAATTGAGATCCCTAATCTTAATAATGTTATGTTTATTAAGAAAAGTCATTTGGAACAAGATACATAAACTTTTGAAAAAAGTAGGGACTAAAATTAAAAACATAAACTTTAAAGGGATTAAAGTTTGAAGAAAGAATTTAGAGGGACTAAAAATAAAAGTTGATATGTTTTGAGGGACAAAAACATATTTGATCCTTTAAAAAATAATTATATATTTTTGGCTAATTAAATTGCAGTTTTGCCCCCCCACGTTTTCTAATTGGACGATTTTGGCCGCCACGTTTCTAATTGGGCTCTTGTGGCGAGACTTACTAACTCTCATATAGAAAGAACAACCTTTCTCACATTTAACAACAATCCTATTTTTCTCATTTTTTTTCATATAGACATTTTTCTTACATAATACACCATAATCTTTGATAGTCTTTCTAACAAGTTCAACGGTAGCAAATGTTTGTTCTAACTCAAAACTTGCAGTTTCCACAATCTCCCCTCCTTGTCTCACACTAGCAGCACTGATTAGAGTTGGATCTTGAGTCACATCTGGTAGTATATTTGTCCAGTTTCAGTCTTCATCATAGTCACTGTCTTCAAATTCCAACTCTTCACTATTGGCATCAACATGATCATTAACTTGAGCACCATCTTCTAATTCAGTAGCAAAATTGAGGAGTTAATTTAGATGAAATCACGTGACCTCCCCATAATTTTTCCTTTTTTTAAAAAAAAAAAACTTATTTAGGTTGTCCAATATAATTGTGACATGTGTTAAAAAAATTCATATCATCAATTTTTTGGTCAAAATAGTCAAGAGGGGCCTCAAAATGCAAAAGGGGGCAAACGTGGGGGGCCAAAATCGCTCATTTGAAACGTGGGGGGCCAAAATCGCTCAATTAGGAAACGTGGGGGTCAAAACTGCAATTTAGCCTATATTTTTATGTCATTTTGTATCTACAACAATTAAATTTATCAAATATTTTAAGTTTTAACTTTAATTATGTAGTTTTTCATCTATAGCCCATCAACTATCAGTTAACTTATAGCTTAATTTTACCAATCAGAATATTCACTTATCGTACTGCCGAACTCTAAGTATTAGCACTCTTCACATGAAAACTGAAGGGTTTAGAAAAAAGAAAGAAATCAAACATGACACAAAATCAATTTGGTACTTCTAGAATCAAATTCCCACCCCCACCCCACAAAAACCTTTGGAATCAATTTTAAGTTTTGACATCTACAGAAATAGAACCAACTAATACACACTACGTCCCTTCCAATTTTGATGAATGAAACCCCACTATTTAAAGTTGGGGGAGGGGCCCTATCAAAAGATTATGCTATCTGCCCTCCTGTTTACTAACCATCTTATAAACATCAAAAACCATTTTCTAACAAAGAAACCTAACTACTAATATAAACAACAAGGAGAATCTATTTATAAGGCTTAAATATGATTTTGATCCCTATAAATGAGTCATTTTGATACTAGCCCATGTAAAAATATTTCTTTGATTTTGATCCCTACAATTTTAAAAAAGTTTTAAAATGGTCGCTTAGCAAAGTTTCTTGCTTTGAAACTTGGATCCTTTCTAACTTGACTCGCTTTGACGTCGCTATTGTCATTTAGGGAGCATATTCAGACTGAATATTGGTTATGTTAAGTTCACAATCCATTAAGCTCCAACATCCTACGAAAGTCACGTGGAAAGGTGAAAAATAGCCAAAATAGTTAATTTGCTGATAAAAATTAATATTTTTAAATAGCTGGGGTTTCATTGAAATAACCTGCAAATCAGGTCAATAAATGTCTAAATTATATATTTGGATAATAATTTGTGGCTTGATAGTGTGTTTTGCAATATATAAAAAGTATTTTGAGTTATTGTATCCACGTGGACTCGTGCGATATTGATGCATTTGTTCTAAGCATTAAATGAGAAAACAAAAGTAGAGAGATAGTATTGTTTCGATTAGATTTCGTTAATTACTCTTTTAAAGTATCCACTTGATTGGTCATACACTTTCTAAGTTTCAAACATGTTTACACCTATTACTCTTCATACGTTTTTTTGGTCCGGCAAACGAGAAATCTATTGTACCTATTTTAACTTCCAATTTTTTACCCAGTTAATCAATACAATGACATTACGATTGAATAATGGTTGTGACTGTAAACCTGACTCTATTTATAACAATTAGAATTCATAGATGATTATTCAAGTTCTTTAAGTAAAAAGTCTATTTCTAACAAATTCTAGATCAAAATATCAATTTTGGAATCTAGCGTCAGAAAAACGTTAAGAGAAGAAATAAATCACAAAAATATTGAAACATAGATTATATATAATCTGTCAGATCTAGTATCTACATCATAATCATAAATAACTTAGCACAGGCAAAATATACGATATTGTTATTATGATCACGGAAACAAATTTCTTAAGTTTAAATATTTATATGCATGGCTTGTTTAAAATCTAACAAAGTCGATATGTTAGTGTCTTGGGTTTGGACTTGAAGGATCTATGATTTGTCCTTCAAGTCTAAATCCACCAAATTCAATATAACAATTATTGAGTGGATTTGGACATGAAGGAACCGTCTTCAATTCTTTGAATTTTTGAGGCATTCTTGATTATTGAAGATGATCCTTGCCGATGAACTTTCAAAATAGTTTTCTCACCTTTCGAGCCAGACAACATCTTCCTATATCCGATCCCATTAAGACTTCTTACATTACCATCAACACCATAACTCTCCCTTATGAAAAACAAGGAAATAAAAACAAGTATAAGGAGAGAGGTGGGGATAAATTTTGAGGCCATTGGAGGATTTCGAATAGTAAGCGATTTGTCTAACACAATCCGAACAAGAGAATTAGCTAAGCATAATAGCCTTACAGTACATAGCAAGATGGGATGAAAAGATAATTTATTTTGATTCTAAAATGCAAAAGATGTCTAAAATGTGATTCTAAGTTGTCTTTTATAAGTGGCTGAAAAGTGGAAATTCGCTATGCAAATTTTGTAGCTTGCTTAGCGAATCATACTTTCTTCACCTTGAAGTACTTGTTAGCAATCCAAACCGCCTATCAGATTTTTTCACATTCGTTGAGCGATTTTAGTGCTTGCTGAGCAAATTTGCTTGAGTAGAATTCCTTCATTCTTCTAACTTGACTCGCTATTGACTTGGTGCTAGTTCGCTTAGCAAGTTCCCTGCTTTAAAACTTGGATCCTTTCTGACTTGACTCGCTTTGACTTCGTTACTCTCGCTTAGGGAGCATATTCATAATGAATATTGGTGATATTGAGCTCATAATCCATTTAGCTCCAAAATCCTTCAAAAGTGGCAGGGAAAAGGTGAAAATAGCTAAAATGTCTAATTTACTGATAAAAAAAAATATTTACAAATAGCTTAGTTTTTCATGGAAATAACTTACAAAAACAAGTCAATAAGTGCATAAACTATATATGTAAAATCATTGATTTTTAGCACTTATCATGGCTTTGACAAACTCAATAATTTTAAATGTTGACACCAACACATTTGACAAAGACATTTGTTACACTAACGGAAGGGACCAAAATGACTAACAGAGATGTATTTAAGGGACCAATTCGAACCTTTTAGGAGTGACTACTTGGACGTATTTGGAAGTGAGGAACATCTGAAATACATCAATAATGCCTAAAAGTGGCATTGCACCTGTAGACAAATGGTTCACGTTTTTTCAGATATGGGGCATATCCTTGCGACAACTTATACTAATGTTGTAGTTGAATTGACTAAGACTGAGCTTGGAATATCTGAAACTTTTTGCGAGGTCATCCGTGATCATGTTCATTTTCGCACATTATGTTGGTTTAGTTCTAATACTTTTGTTTATGTAAAAGTGAAGGATGGGTGTCTGCTGCCTTCGACATGTAAGGAATGGAAAATTCATCGTGTGCAAGAGGCTGAGACTTGGGAGGATAAAATTTTGGACAGACATAGTGTCTTTGAAGAACTGGTGAACATTGAAAGGGTGAACATGAGACAAATGAAGAGGACCCGATCATTCTAAATGATGATGAAGCAGCAATTGATTTGTGACAAGTATGCACATACACATTTTTGTGGTCGTAATGACAACGACATTTTTTTGTGGTTGTAATGACACCGACACTTTTTGTGATTGTAATGAAACAAGATTTTACATAAATATATGTTTGTGTATTTAGCTCCAAGTCACAAACCTTCTATTTCCTAAAACAAGAAAAAGTATGTTTGTGAATTATAGTTGAATACAAACATGTAGAGAATTTTGTTTCATTAGTGTCAGTGTCAATACAGCCACAAAAAAGTGCCAGTGTTATTACTACCACAAAAAAAGTGTATGTGCATATGTGTAATAAATAAATTGTTGCTTCGTCATCACTCATGATGATTAAGTCGTCTTCAATTGTCTCATGTTTACGTCTTTCAATATTCATTAGTTTTTCAAAGACACTCATTCTTCAGTTTTACATAAGCAAATTGATTTTTCATTCCTTGCATGTCGGAGGCAGTGGACACTCATTCTTCAGTTTTACATAAGTAAATTGATTTGGAACAAAACCAACACACATAAAATTGTCACTGTTAACATCAATTATATCCTCGATAAGTTTTTAAAATTGTAGTTTCATCATATTTGACAAACTTTGGAAATTTCTCAAACACCTTCCTAAACTTTATAACTGCTTCTACATACGATTCTTCAAAATGAGACTCCACAACTATTTCCCACCATTGTGAGTGTTTCCGGTAACTTTGTCATTTTTTGGTCTTTTGAGCCGCACATGGTCATGAACCTGGCTCTCACATTTTATTTATTTTGATGTATTTTTCCTATCTAATGTAATTTGTTAGTTTGTTTTATGTGGTAATAAACATTGTTCAATTTAATGAAATCACTAAGAAAATCCTATTGAAATATAATGTTGCAATGTAACTCCTAGTTTTTATGTTTGTGGCAGAGCCTTCCCCTACTTAAGTAAGTAGCAGATGGCAAAAAGTTTAAAGTTTCTCTGGGAGGGCGTTAAATCTTAGGTCGTTCTAATTTTAGAATATTTTATTCTCATCTGCTACTTATGTGACGGATTTGGTTTGTTAGTTAACTAACGGACATGAGTATTTTAATAATTTAGCAAGGCATGTGAGAAAACTTAAAGGGTGCTAAAAGAAATTCTCGAATTAAATAGCCAATTTAATTCAAGTTTAAAGTCAATGGGTCCAATCCATAAACCACCAATTCCCAACTTGCTTTGAAACATGGATATTATTAATAAGGTTGTTAGAGTGTCTTGGCATGGGAGAGACAACTATCTCAGATTCTACAATTAATGAATATCCTTAATTTCTTTACAACCATCATTGCAAGGTCTGGGAGCATATAATGGAATGGGGAACATAATTCTGTAGACTCTTTGAAGGAAAAGCACACAATGGTCTCTCTTAAAATTTAAGTTGCACTTTGCTTTATGTGATACACTAGACATGTGTTTAGCTAATGAGCCTGCTGCCTTTCTAATCTACTCGTTGATACAAGAAAATTCTGCATGTTGGAAGTATACCTTGATGCCAACAGGTATGGTTGCAAACTTGCAATGATGATGTCAATTCCAGAAGCTCTAGACTGTGTTTTTCACAAGAAAATGATTTATTTTTTTTGGTTTTCACCACCAGTTTAATCTAGTTCGAGGGTCAGCTCTGGCATCAAGTGATTCCATCTCCCTCCCGATCGCAGTTGCGGGGGATCGAACCGTGGTCCTCCCTACCAAGTTCAGCGCCAATCACCGTGAACCTACTAATGATTTTTGTTGACAAAGAATTTGATATGCAATGTTGAATATGTAAATTGATTTTGGGTTTGTTAGTGTTTGGGCCTTAGGAATGCCCAAATTTGTGTTGTAATAAGTCCAACTTCTAGAAACCTATTCTAGAGAAATCTATGGAGCTCTCTAGAAGATAAGGATAAGTTAAGACTTTTGTAGAATAGTAGAGAAAATTCTAGAGAGTAGTTTATGACCATTAGATTAAGTTTGTGGTGGCAAAATCCTAGTCATTGATTTAGAAATGCCACTAGTATAAATAGAGGTGATGTAGTTGAGTTTGTATCAAGCCAAAAATTACAAACACTCAATAATATAAGTAGTCTTCCTTTTCTTAAAAGTTATCTATCATCTCTCAAATACTTAAACACTTTCTCCACCTATTAAAACTTCCTTCAACAAAGTGGTATCAGAGCTTGAAGGTCCACCTCAAGATGGCGAATAATGGTGTTCCTCTCCAAGTCCCGATGCTCACAAAGAGCAACTATGACAATTGGATTCTAAGAATGGTGGCTCTCCTTGGCGCACACGACGTGTGGGAGATAGTCGAGAAAGGTCTTGTAATCCCGGAGAATGAAACTACTTTGTCTCAAACTCAAAAGGATAGTTTGAGAGATTCAAGGAAGAGAGACAAGAAGGCTCTCTGTCTAATCTATCAAGGATTAGATGAAGACACGTTCGAGAAGGTCTCGGGAGCAAAGACGGCTAAAGAAGCATGGGAGAAACTCCAAACCTCTTACAAGGGAGCCGATCAAGTGAAGAAGGTACGTCTTCAAACACTAAGAAAAGAGTTTGAAGCTTTGCATATGAAAGAAGGTGAACTTATTTCTGATTACTTCTCACGAGTTTTGACGGTTACTAATAACCTAAAAAGAAACGGAGAGAAGTATGATGATGTAAGAATCATGGAGAAAGTTCTTAGATCGTTAGATCCAAAGTTTGAGCATATTGTCACCGTCATCGAAGAGACAAAGGATTTGGAGGCCATGACAATAGAGCAACTTCTTGGATCGTTGCAAGCTTATGAGGAAAGGAAAAAGAAGAAGGAAGATATTGAGGAGCAAGTACTCAAGACACGAGTTGATTCACCTAGAGAAGAGCATGGTCGAAGCAGCCAAAGACGAGGTGATGATCGAGGACGTGGACATGGTCGTGGATATGGAGGAGGACGAGGTTGGAAGCCTAATGATGACAACAACTAAAGAGGAGAAATCTCATCAAGAGGTCGTGGGAGAGGATCTCCAAAACCAAGGTACGATAAGTCACGGGTCAAATGCTACAATTGTGAAAAGTTTGGGCATTATGCTTCTGAATGTAGAGCTCCTAGTAATCGTAAAGTTGAAGAGAAAGCCAACTATGTTGAAGAAATAAACCATGAAGATGGAACATTATTGTTGGCGCACAAAGACAATGAAAGGGGTGGAGATGATCAATGGTACCTTGACAGCGGTGCAAGCAACCATATGTGCGGGCGAAGAAGTATGTTCGTAGAGCTAGATGAATCAGTGAACGGAAACGTGGCTTTTGGAGATGAATCAAAAGTGGCACTGAAAGGTAAAGGAAATGTTCTCATCCGTTTGAAGAATGGAGATCATCAATTTATTTCCAATGTTTACTATGTGCCAAACATGAAGAGCAACATCTTGAGTCTAGGACAACTCTTAGAGAAAGGTTATGACATTCAATTGAAGAATAATAACCTTTCTATAAGAGATCATTCAAACAAGTTCATTGCTAAGGTGTCAATGTTAAGAAATAGAATGTTCGTGCTCAACATACAAAATGATGTCGCGCAATGTCTCAAGATGTGTTACAAAGAGGAATCGTGGCTTTGGCATCTTCGATTTGGGCATCTCAATTTTGGAGGATTAGAGTTGCTATCTAAGAAGGAAATGGTTAGAGGGTTGCCTTACATTAATCACCCCAATCAAGTATGCGAAGGATGTCTACTTGGAAAGCATTTCAAAATGAGCTTTCCCAAGGAGTCAAGCTCAAGAGCGCAAAAGCCATTAGAGCTCATACATACGGATGTGTGTGGTCCGATCAAGCCAAGATCACTTGGTAAGAGTAACTACTTCCTTCTCTTTATTGACGATTTTTCAAGAAAAACATGGGTGTACTTTTTGAAGGAGAAATCAGAAGTGTTTGAGAACTTCAAAAAGTTTAAAGCCCTTGTTGAGAAGGAAAGTGGTTGTGTGATCAAAGCCATAAGATCCGACCGAGGAGGAGAGTTCACATCAAATGAATTTTTGAAGTATTGTGAAGACAACGGCATTCGGAGACAGCTAACGGTGCCAAGATCCCCCCAACAAAATGGAGTAGCAGAGAGAAAGAACAGGACAATCCTTGAGATGGCGAGGAGCATGCTAAAAAGCAAAAGATTACCAAAGGAACTATGGGCAGAAGCTGTTGCATGCGCGGTTTATCTATCAAACCGTTCTCCGACAAGAAGTGTATTGGGAAAAACACCACAAGAAGCCTGGAGTGGAAGAAAGCCTGGAATTTCCCATCTAAGAGTCTTTGGAAGCATAGCTCATGCGCATGTACCAGACGAGAAAAGAAGCAAACTGGATAACAAAAGTGAAAAGTACATCTTCATTGGTTATGACAGCAAATCCAAAGGCTACAAGCTCTATAATCCTGATACGGGGAAGACTATCATCAGTCGAAATGTCGTTTTCGATGAAGAAGGTGAATGGAATTGGAGATCTAGTAATGAAGATTACAACTTCTTTCCACAATTTGAAGAAGATGACGTAGAACCAGAGGAACCAAGAGAAGATCCTGCTACCCCGCTGGCTTCACCGACCCAGAGTGTTGAAGAAGGAGAAAGCTCAAGTGAAAAGACCCCTCACTTTAGAAGTTTGCAAGAGATTTACGAGGTAACCGAAAATCAAGACAATCTTACTCTTTTTTGTCTATTTGCGGATTGTGAGCCTATGAACTTCCAAGAAGCATTCGAGAAGAAGACTTGGAGAACTGCCATGGACGAAGAAATCAAGGCGATAAAGAAGAACGACACATGGGAGTTAGCCTCACTTCCAAAAGGGCACAAGGCAATCGGTGTGAAGTGGGTGTATAAAGCAAAGAAGAACTCCAAAGGAGAAGTTGAAAGATACAAGGCAAGATTGGTGGCAAAAGGATACAGTCAAAGGGCCGGCATCGACTATGACGAGGTATTCGCTCCAGTTGCTCGATTAGAAACTGTTAGACTAATCATTTCATTGGCAGCTCAAAACAAGTGGAAGATACATCAAATGGATGTCAAATCAGCCTTCTTAAATGGGGTCCTAGACGAAGAAGTCTACATTGAGCAACCACAAGGCTATGAAGTCAAGGGAGAAGAAGGAAAGGTCTTGAAGCTGAAGAAGGCACTCTACGGGTTAAAACAAGCTCCAAGAGCTTGGAATGCTCGAATTGACAAGTATTTCCAAGAGAAGAACTTCATCAAATGTCCATATGAGCATGCACTCTATATCAAAGCGCAAGGTGAAAATATTTTGATTGTATGCTTGTATGTAGATGACTTGATCTTCACGGGGAACAATCTGACCATGTTTGAAGAGTTCAAGAAAGATATGACAAAAGAGTTCGAGATGACTGACATTGGATTAATGTCTTACTACCTTGGCATTGAAGTGAAACAAGAAGATCATGGAATCCTAATCACTCAGGAAGGTTACACTAAGGAGGTACTCAAGAAGTTCAAGATGGATGACGCAAACCCAGTCAGCACGCCAATGGAATGTGGAATCAAGTTGTCAAAGCACGAGGAAGGAGAAACAGTGGATCCATCACTCTTTAAGAGCTTGGTTGGAAGCTTACGATATTTAACATGCACGAGGCCTGACATCTTGTATGCAGTCGGAGTAGTCAGTCGATACATGGAGCATCCAACAACAACTCATCTAAAGGAGGCAAAGAGGATTCTTCGCTACATCAAAGATGACCGAAAAAGCACAAGTGGATTTGTTTTCTACATTGGAAACACAGCCTTCACATGGATGTCAAAGAAACAACCGATTGTCACTCTTTCCACATGTGAGGCGGAGTACGTGGCGGCCACTTCATGTGTTTGTCATGCAATCTGGTTGCGAAACTTATTAAAGGAGTTGAATTTGCCGCAAAAGGAGCCGACCAAGATATTGGTGGACAACAAGTCAGCAATAGCTTTGGCAAAGAACCCAGTCTTCCATGATCAAAGTAAGCACATTGACACACGCTATCACTATATTAGAGAGTGCGTTTCTAACAATAATGTGAAGTTGGATTATGTGAAGACTCATGACCAAGTAGCTGATATCTTCACCAAGCCTCTCAAGTATGAACACTTTGTCAAGTTAAGATATTTACTTGGAGTCGCAAAATCAAGTTTAAGGGGGGGTGTTGAATATGTAAATTGATTTTGGGTTTGTTAGTGTTTGGGCCTTAGGAATGCCCAAATTTGTGTTGTAATAAGTCCAACTTCTAGAAACCTATTCTAGAGAAATCTATGGAGCTCTCTAGAAGATAAGGATAAGTTAAGACTTTTGTAGAATAGTAGAGAAAATTCTAGAGAGTAGTTTATGACCATTAGATTAAGTTTGTGGTGGCAAAATCCTAGTCATTGATTTAGAAATGCCACTAGTATAAATAGAGGTGATGTAGTTGAGTTTGTATCAAGCCAAAAATTACAAACACTCAATAATATAAGTAGTCTTCCTTTTCTCAAAAGTTATCTATCTTCTCTCAAATACTTAAACACTTTCTCCACCTATTAAAACTTCCTTCAAGTGGACAATATTGTAATGTGTTATTTGCTGCCGATTGCAACTGTTTATTTGAGTAGGCAAACTGAACTTTGGGGTCCGTAAAATAGAAGCAGGAAAGGTCAATGTCCTTCCTATAAAGGTGAAGAAGTTCATAATCCGAGTTACTGATAACACCTAAAAATGCACTATTTATTTCATTAAAATAGCTTAGTATTTTACTATTTCTTAGCATTTTTCGTAGTATTATTATTATTATTTCTATGAATTACAGGTATGTCCGGAATTTATCACAAAGTATAAGAGTTACAAAAATAAATGCAAGATGGATCAAATCAAGAAGTGAAGGCCCAAAGAAAGCCCAATCCACACACAAGAGCATGGCGCCTGCCATGCATACAAGTGGCCTACCCCACACCAAAAAGAAAAGAACATGGCACTTGCCATGTGCAAAACGTGGCAACCGCCACACCAAACTTCAAGCACCCGCCATGCTTGTTGTGGCACCCGCCACTCTCTTATTTAGGAGCATGTATTTGTTTTCATCCGTTCCTAATCTTAAGGCTCACGTTCGGTTAAGGCGCACAACATATCCTCGAAAAAAACGGATTTCAGGGAGAAAAAGGCGTCGATTTTGGTCTATAAATAGCTGCTTAATTTTCATTTAGACGTTACACAATTTTAGAGATTAAGAGCATATAGAATATGCTCTTAATCTCTAAAATTGTGTAACGTCTAAATGAAAATGCTTGGGTGGAATATCCTTTTTCAACCCATTGAAGATCCAAGGCAGAGTAGGGGACGACTCAAGGACTTAAGGGCAAGGAAGGAAAAACTCGACATAGACCAGCATGTTGCCATGCCTACTAGGTTCAACTCGGATTAGTCGAGGTCCAGAATAAGTTTCAGATACCAAGGGTCTAGCAAATCTACCCGCCCCTTTTCACCATCAAATATCTACTGGTGACAACAATCAAAACCATGTGATCCCACTCTTATAACATGATATCGTTGAAGTTTGAAGGTGTTTTCTTATTTTTATATTTTGAAAGATTCCTTTGTGAGGTGAGGTAAATGACGTCAAATGTGTTGTCTACTTCTATAGGATATAACCCTGTCTCAGCCAATCTACACCACTATGATTTAGATTATCTTGAGATTTCATATTTCTAACAGATATACATACCCTTTACTAAAATTACTCAAGGCGCATAACAACTTAAAAACGTACAGAACTCCTAATACCTTGCAAAAAGCATGAATGGTCACTTTACCTCTGTCAATGTAGCGTTGGCATATCTATCTTTTATCTGCATGATCTTTTAGAATGTCTCTAAGGTGCTCCACTTGTTCAAATCTTCCTTGAAGTTGCTCCCACTGCAGGAAAGTGCACAAACATTCACAATTTTTTCGCAGACAAAACACTATTGCAATATAAAGTGCTTAAAAAAATTTGGTTGAGCAAAAAGTGTCACCCTTTAATCCTCTGCTTTAGAAATACGCAGAGGATGAGAGGATACATAAACTGATGGTATAGATTGCATCTTTCAAAACAAATCAGGAATAGTGACAGCTGAAAAACAGAAGCTAGAGATTATGATAGAATGTGTCTGTAGAGTGAAACTTGAAAAACAATCTCAATAATCGTATATGCCAAATAGGCACATAAAATTAGGGGTGTAATTGGACCGGTTTGGATCGGTTTTGAGTAAATCCGATGTCCGAACCAATGAACCATCGATTGGTTCGGTTTGGTTCGGTTTTCACCGTTTTTTAAAAATGAATCCGAACCAAACTCATCGGTTTGGTTCGGTTTGGTTCGGATACTTTGATCGGTTTTACATCGCATTTTTTCCGATTTATTTTTCCGATGAATTTTCCATGTATTTCCATGCTATTATTTTTTTTCCGAGATGCACCAATTCAATAAACACAAAATACATATTTTTCTCATAAATTCATCAAATACATAATGAAGTTACAACCATATATATTGAAATGAAATCCAAAATACAATTTGTTTCCCATAAATTCATCAAGTTCATCAAAATACATACCGTATTGAAATTAAATTCATAAGTTCATGAAATATAAAATACAATCATATCGAACATAATACAACCATAAGATTATTTTTTTTACAAGGAATGTAGTTGGGTGGAGTAAAAAAATTTATATGGGCTGGCCTAAAAAAACAAAACTTAATAATATATATAGGTATTGGTTCGGTTCGGTTTGGACCTCGGTTCTGAAAATTGGAACCGAGAACCGAACCAAACCACATCGGTTTTCAATTGGTTCGGTTCGGTTTTTGATCCGAACCATTAAACTCGGTTTTTTTTCGGTTTGGATTGTCGGTTTAATTGGATTTTTCTGATCCGCTTACACCCCTACATAAAATTATAAACTGGCAAGTTCTGTATGTTATGCATATTAACTTATATGCCATCAAATCAATATGTGGTAATATAGAATCAAGGTCATGGTTTTTCAAATTTTAATGAAAAAAATGACAGGGTTATTAAAATCAGATATGTAAAACTCGAATTTATGAAATTAGAGAGCTCGCCTCTTGATAGGATAGTGATACGAGTTTCCAACCAGCAGCAGTAATGTATCGACGTTTTAGCATGGTATGTCCTAAAGGAACACCTGTATAACAGGAAAAGACAATAAATAACAAACTGAGTGATTCAACTTAATTAAGATTCAAGTTGATACAAGATAACCAAATTATACTAAGGTCTTGTTTCGATAAACAACTTAATTAAACGATTACCATATAAGTGCTTATGTATAAGTTATTTCGATAACAAAAGATAAAATAAAGTCAAATTGTTTTCATATGAGCTATAAGCTTCTTTTATAAGCTATCCTAGAGCGCTAATGAAAATAAGCTGAAAAAAACTTTTGAACATGTCATAAGTTGTTTCCATAAGCTCTCGCAAGTAGTCTCCCAAAGTGTTTATACTAGTAGATAAGCTCAAATAAGTAAATCCAAACAGAGTTTAAATTTATATGCAAACAAAAGATACACACACCAGTATTTCTTGAGAAATGAGTTGGACCATCAATTTCCAGAGCAAGCTTCTTATCAACTATCACAGCATCCAGAGCTAAGCCATCTACAACATATTCTTTCACCCATTCAAGTCCACTGCTAACAAGAAGATGAACAACCTCTTTCTGAACCAACGAAGTTATCTTCTGATTAAACCTTTTAGTGTTTCCAGCACACACAACTTTATTCTCAAGCTCGCCGCACAAAGACAACTGAAGATGCGGGCATTCAATTTTCAAACACTGGTTTACAAGATGAACCCGAGAAGAAAACATGACATTTTTGCTAAATAAGTCCGAATCCTCTTCAAAATGACCGAGAGTTTTCCAGACATAAGAGAAGAAACTCCGATGCATTTGCCCAAAAACAGCATAGGACCAAGCTATGGTCCCAAGCTGATCCCTACTTAAAGAAAGTGAAGTTGAGTTCCCGTTTTGATCAACAGATTCTACACTGATTTGTTCATAACTATTTGATGTTTTTTCAACTATGAAACTTCTCAATTGGCTACGACTTTTGAAGAGTTTGTCTAAAGAATCAAGCATAGGATCAGCAGGCTCGTAAAGAGATGAAAAAGCCCACAAAAGCCGTGCAAGCTCTTGCCCTTTGAAGGAGTGAATTATTTCTGAAGCCCTTTTCGACAATTCTGTGAAAAGATCAGAAGCTGAATGCTGCATTGAAGCGAAAGCAGCTGCAATATAAGCAATGTTTTGAGAGTTTAATTCTTCGACTTTGGTCAGTGCAATCTCTGCAATTCTATCCATTTCTGAAAAGTAAAGAAGTTCTCCTCCAACTTTGGACAGTGCCCAAGCTATGTTAGAGATATCTTGAGCCGAGCATTCAGGTAAGGCTGTCATTGCAACACTGACAAGCATAGACATCTCTTTTCGTCGAGCAAAAGCCAATCTTTGAGTTTTCCTCATAGAAACTTTCTGCATATTCTTAGCAATGCGATGAAGAGCGATAGCAATATTCAAGGCGGAGAGAGGTGAGGGGCTTAGTCCTTTTGCAACCGCAACAACTGTTTCGTGCGTAACATCCAACACATGCTCCGCAGTCTGAGAATCAATTATTGCTTTGTTCAAATTGAATTCTTTTCTACGGTCAGATATCCCAGAAAATTGAGACAATCTATTGTTCAAATTGATTTCATTTAGAGTGTCTCTAAGGTACTCCATTTTTCCAAATCCTCCTTGAAGTTCATCCCACTGCAGGAAAGTGCACAAACATTCACAATTTTTTCCGCAGACAAATCACTATTCCTATATAAAGTGCTTAAAATTGTTTGGTTGAGCAAAAGGTGTGACCCCTTTGTCAAATAACCGATTATCCCAAAAGTTTAAGCTGTTAGGAAAGGCTACATCAATGATTTTATATTATTTCTAACACGCCCCCTCACGCAAGAGCCCACTTGGGCTTGAAGCGTGGATAATGCATAGGCCCACCTACCATATGCTTAAATTCCACTTTTTAATTAGAAAGTGAGGGGAGCGGGGATCGAACTCTAGACCACTTAGTCATAGAGGCTCTGATACCATGTCAAATAACCGATTATCCCAAAAGCTTAAGCTTTTAGGAAAGGCTACATCAATGATTTTATATTATTTCTAACACCCTTTATCCCTCTGCTTTAGAAATAAGCACACATAAACTGATGGCATAGATTGCACCCTTCAAAACAAATCAGGAATAATGACAGGTGAAAAATAGAAGCTAGAGATTTTGATAGAATGTGTCTGCAGAGTGAAACTTGAAAAACAATTGCAATAATCATATATGCAAATAGGCACATAGAATTATAAACCGGAAAGTTCTGTATGTTGTTCATCTTAACTATATGCCATCAAATCAATATACGTGGTAATATAGAATTGACTTCATGGTTTTTCAAATTTTATTGAAAAAAATGACACGGTTATTAAAATGAGATATGTAAAACTCTAACTTATGAAATTAGAGAGCTCGCCTCTCGATAGGATAATGATACGAGTTTCCAACCAGCAGCAGTAATGTATCGGCGTTTCAGCATGGTATGTCCTAAAGGAACACCTGTATAACAGGAAAAGACAAAAATAACAAACTGAGTGATTCGACGTAATTAAGATTCAAGTTGATACAAGAGAACCGAATGATACTAGTCTTGTTTGGATAAACATGTTAAACTTTGAGAGAATACATAACTACTCTAACTAATTTCTGTTATCTCAATATTCTGTTTATCATTGATTTAACTGACATCATTACAATGGTTTATATAGGCATGCATATCCTTCACTCTTGGTGAATGATTGCATTAACAGAATTAACAAACTCTTAACTACTCTTAGATCTAGTTACAACTACAGCTGTCAAATTGCAGATGGCACATTATTCTATATACACTTATAGCTAGATACTATTACAACAATAATACAATTGATACAACAATTTCTACATCATAGAGCTACTGCATATACTCTTATTCAACATAATAAAGCAATTATCTTATAAATTCATATGTATAAGTTATTTCGATAACAAAAGATAAAATAAAGTCAATTTGTTTTCAAATAAGCTTTTTTGATAAGCTATCCTAGAGCGCTTATGAAAATAAGCTAAAAACAACTTTTGAACATGTCGTAAGTTGTTTCCATAAGCTATCGCAAGTAGTCACACAAGTCACAAGTGTTTATACTAGCAAATAAGCTCAAATAAGTAAATCCAAACAGACTCTAAATTTAATTTATGTAACAAAAGGGACACACACCAGTATTTCTTGAGAAATGATGTGGACCATCAATTTCCAGAGCAATCTTCTTATCAACTATCACAACATCCAGAGTGTAGCCATCTACAACATATTCTTCCACCCATTCAAGTCCCGTGCTAACAAGAAGACGAACAACCTCTTTCTGAAACGACGAAGTTATCTTCGGATTAAACCTTCCAGCACACACAACTTTATTCTCAAGCTCGCCGCATAATGACAATTGAAGATGCGGGAATTCAAGTTTCAAACACTGGTTTACAAGATGAACCTGAGAAGCAAACATGATATGTTTGCTAAACATCTCCGAAACCTTTTGTTCTTCAAAATGACTGAGAATTTTCCAGACATAAGAGAAGAAAATCCGATTCAGTTGCCCAAAAACAGCATAGGACCAAGCTATAGTCCCAAGCTCATCCCATCTTAAAGTAAGTAGAGTTGAGTCCCCGTTTCGATCAACAGATTCTACACTAATTTGTTCATGACTATTTGATGTTTTTTCAACTATGAAACTTCTCAAATGGCTGTGACATTTGAAGAGTTTGTCTAAAGAATCAAGTATAGAGTTAGCAGGCTCGTAAAGAGATGCAAAAGCCCACAAAAGCTGTGCAAGTTCTTCCCCTTTGAAGGTGTGAATTATTTCTGAAGCCCTTTTCGACAATTCTGAGAAAAGATCAGGAGCTGAATGCTGCAATAAAGCGAAAGCACGTGCAATATTAGCAATGTTTTGAGATTTTAGTTCTTTAACTTTGGTCAGTGCAATCTCTGCAATTTTATCCATTTCTGAAAAGTAAAGAAGTTCTCCTCCAACTTTGGACAGTGCCCAAGCTATGGTAGAGATTTGTTGAGCTGAGCAGTGAGGTAAGGCTGTCATTGCAATGCCGACAAGCATAGACATCTCTTTTTTTCGAGCAAAAGCCAATCTTCGAGGTTTCATCATAGAAACTTTCTCCATATTCCTAGCAATGCGGTGAAGAGCAGTAGCAATATTCACGGGGGAGACAGGTAATGGGCTTAGTCCTTTTGCAACCACAACAATTCTTTTGTACGCAACATCCAACACATCCTCCGCAGTCTGACATTCAATAATTTCTTTGTTAATGTTGAATTCGTCTCTATGGTGAGATATCCTAGAGAATTCGATTTTCTTATCTGTTTTCTTCTTGCTTACCAACTTCTTCTTAGCCTTCTTTTTCTTCTTCTTAACAGTAACCAAATCTTCCATTTCATGAACCATACCATTCGATTTAATTGATTCCAGCGCCACCTCTCCATTATCATCACTATCCAGTGCAATAATTCTAGCTATTCTAGCACCAGCGGCACTATCTCTATCAAAACGCGCACAACCAAGTTTTCGATCTAAACTCCAAGTTCTCGTGATAACCGTGAAATTACAACTAACTCTTGGAGTAAAACCAAAGGGTTTTAAACAACTTTGGTTAACCAAAGAATTCAATAATAACCCTTCCATACTTTTCCAATTCTCATCGAAGAAATCAAATTAACCAAACAGGTTTAAGTTTCACATTGCAAGACAATAAATTATTTTTCATCAGTAACTCATAAAAGGGGTTTCCTGCAGACAAAAAATTAAATAAATTTCAACATAATTGATATCAAATAAACAGTACAAAATCTGTATACAGTATGGTAGAAATTAGTTTCACATTTAAATTCTAAAGCTTATTCACAAATTGATAAAAATCAAGGCATGCAATAAAAAATCCAATTTGTTTGTGTCAGTAAAATTATGAGTATAAACACAAAGCAGTTAAATATGATAAATGTTGCAGATAACAAGTTATAACATTGATGAAAAAGAAGCAATTTGCAGATAAAAGAGAAAAAAAGGAAGAAAATGGAGAATGTGAAACTCACGAACGAAGAAGGAGAGAGTTTGAATCAGTTTTTGTTATTAGTGATAAAGGGTTTATCAAACAAGGTTTTGGTAACTACAAAAACTTTAAGCTCTCTATGTTAAATTCAGATTTGACCTTATGATAAAAACATATCTTTGATAAACTACAGTATTTTAAAAAAAAATTTATAGTTTATTTTACTAATAGTTTAAATTACACTCCCTCCGGTCTCATATATAAGAAGAAAAAAGAAACACACCCTTTAGGAAAAACATGTCATTTCCACTTTTACCTTTACTTTTTGTTAATTGGAATATTCAAAATAAATGTAATGATTGTAGTAACTTTTTCTTATATTTAAGACTTTGTAATTTTTTTTTTGTTTCTTTTATATGAGACCGGAGGAAGTAGTTTATTTTACCAATAAGCTAGCGTATGGTTTATTGGACTATCTTATAAGTTTGTTTGATACAAATAAATGTGTTTGGTAACTAAATTTCTTTAATTAGTTTATAGTTTTTTTATATGCTAATTCAAAAAGTGTATGAGCTTATATCTTTTTACGTATTATTTCATTTTTATCCTTATTATTTTTACATTATTTTGTCTTTTTAAAAATATTTCTGACTGCCAAATGGTGATAATCCCATAAGTTTGGCTTTTTGGAATTCAATCATGAATAAAGTCGATGTACATATATCTCAATGAAAGAGTCATTCGTTTGGTTAAGTGGTGTAAAATATGTTTGCCTAAAGAGAAGGGGAGTTAGGGGTATAAAGGATGAGAGTGGTGATTTACGTTTCAAAGTCTTATCAAGTAAATATGGGGCAGAGAGTGACTTTTGTGTAGGGGAGAGTAATCTAGATTTATATGGTGGAAAGATTTATGTGAATTTTATCCTGTCAAAAAAGCATTCCATGTAATATTAAAAGTACAAATACAATTAAATTTAACGATTCTCCAATATATGATGTTTCCTGAAACAATTATGTACCTCGGAAGGTCTCATTGTGTGTGTGGAGATTGCACAATAATCGCGAACCAACAATAAATAACCTACTCTTCAATTGCTTCTTTTCTTAGAAGGTATGAATGGAAATAATTGGAATTTTATAGTGTTTTATCAAATAATAATATGGCACATACACAACAAGTTGTCAACTTAGTACCAAGTGATAGAAAGAAGTCCCAATGCATTCGATCTATCTTGTTGGCATGCATATGGTCACTTTGAAAATTTAAAAATACTCCCTCCGTCTCATTTTATAGGACCCTTTTGAAAATTTTACTTGTTCCATAATATAAGACCTCTTTATAAATTGTCTTTTAAATTAATTATTTGTGACCATAATACCCCTAATTGATGGTTTAAAGTAACTTGTACGTATGCATTAACTGCTACTATTTTTTGTTTACTGCATATTTCTCTCACTTTGTCCAACCGATGAAATGCTTTCCCTCTTGCCTTTTCCAAGATCGGTTCTCGTGGAGCAAACTACTCCTATTACCCATCAATGAATTTTCTCTCTCACACTCTATTGTCTTAACCAATGAAATGCTACCCTTTTGTGTTAGAATACGTAAGGTTTCCTTTTCCATTTTAAATCCACCATTCCATCAACTTTGAAACTACACCATCAATACTTTAACAAATAAGGAGGTTGCAGATAGTTTTACAATGGAGAACATGACTCAAGCTCTCACTAAAGATGTCAACTCAGCTCAAGAGTTTGATCTGAACAAGCCTGCTGAGGAGAATGAAGTTCACTCAAATGTTGTTGAAGATTCACTCCTTTTTGCTGCTCAAGATCAAATTGATGTGAGAGGATTTCCAAACATTGATCTGAATAAATTTCCAGAAGAAGATTATGAAAACAATAGTTATGAAAAAAAGGAGAAGAAAAAATTGTTGATTAAATTTAAGGTGTACTAAGTTTAATTTGGGCGCCAAACATGAGTAGGAAAACTTAAGTTTAATTAAATTTTCAACAAATTTTAAATTGGTACAGTAACCGCCAAAAAGTTTGATTTGCACCGCTAAATTGTTTTTTATGGTGTACTGAGCGGTTCGTATTCCACTCCATTGTATCTATCAGACAGAACAAGGAAAGTGTAGGAGGTACAGTAAATCATAGTAGTAGCACCAAAATGGAGTGGGCGAGTGGCTATTAAGCTACCAAGAAAAAAGAGGTAAAAGTAGCTGACAAATTAATTATAGGAGTATAAGTCTCAATTTTAAGAATAGGGGTAAAATTGGAAAAATGACATAAATTAAGGATAAAATTAAAAAAATTAATTGAATAAACTATCTTCCTTAATTCTCGTGCAATAGTTGACTATCTCTTATATATTGGGACGGAGAGATTATATTATTTTGAGTTTAAAATTTTTAGTTACAAAAATGTATATATTTTATCGATAAAGATGAAAAAGAAAGAAAAAAATTATAATTATAGTCTCTTAACTTAATTTCAAGTAGTAATTTAATCTTTATATTTTTTTCGTCATTTTATAGAGCCTTTTAATCCTTCATTCATATTTGCATATAATTTTTTAAATTTCATATCTAATTTTCTTGTGGAACATAACATATATTTATAGTCGAGAATATATGCCAAAAAAATTTTATTATAAATTAAAGGCTTAAATATGAAAATAGTCCTTGTAATTATGCATTGTTTTGATTTTGGTCCCTGTAATTAAAAAAGTTTGATTTTAGTCCGTACAAAATCTCAAAATTTTTAAAAAGATCCTTGAGGTGGTTTTTTTGATGACATGTCAAATTGTTGATGATTTGACAAATGTTGATTAGGATTATTTGATGATGTGAATATTTACATGTAATTTTCATTTAACTTTTAAATAAAAAATTACATTTTTTAGAAGGAAAAAAATTTAAAAATAGAAAGAAAAAAAAAATTAACATAGAAATGGGTTAATTGAAAAGACTTTAAATATGAATTAAAAAAATAACATAATTTAAAAGGAAAAGGAAGAAGACGGAAATCAGAAGATGAAAATCGAGGGAGATGGAAATCTAAAGATGAAAATCGTAGGATTCCTCATTGAAAGGGACAAAATCAAAATTAGGATTTGTTGAATTCAAGATGCAATAGCCATTTATCTCAATCTAATTAACACCGACTCATTTTCTCTCTTTCATAGCTAATGCCTAAAGTCATTTTCTCTCTTTTTATTTTTGCGTTGATGATCTATTGTGTTTCGTTAACAAACATAAGAGAGTGTTTTTGGGGATTTCCAATTTTAGGGATTGATTTAATTTTTTTAGAGCAATCTTTGGATGAATGTTTTGAGAGTAATGTTAGAGCATCATTATCCCATGAACCCATATGGGTGCATTAAATGGGTCCCACTTTATTCTTTATATTATTTTACACTTCCCAATTATTTAAACAACTCAACCACATTTCTCAAATATTTATACAACTCTTCAAAAACTCTTAAATGGGTCCCACAGGGTCCCGCACGTTTTTACACATTTATATTTTATAATTATATATATAAATGTATAATTGAAACAAAATAATTCAAATATATCAAAATACAATAAAAAGAATACAACATATATTTAAAATAAATCAAAGTAAAATTAAAAACAAATAACAATATATTAAATAACACAATACATGAAAATAAATTCATAAACATTAAAATAAATTACTAGCAGAAAATACATGAAAATGATAGATTTAAAATGATTTCCAATTGTTATTATTCTTGTGTCCAAAACGTTCCCATATATGTTCTATCAAGTCTTGTTGAAGCTGTCGATGAATTTGTTTATCACGAACATCAAATCTTCTGCGTAGGAACTCTTGAAAATCAATATTAAAATTATCCGGTAGTACACTCGAGTCACTGCCTTGATGATCATAAGAATAATCAAAATTGCCACCATACGTGGCGCGTTCATCTTCAACAATCATGTTGTGTAGTATGATGCATGTATCCATTATACGCTTAAGTGCATCCAAGTTCCAAGATCGAGTCGGGTTACGTATGATTGCAAATCGGGACTGGAGAACTCCAAATGCTCGTTCAATATCCTTTCTTGCGCCTTCTTGGTGTTGGGCAAACAATTTTCTCTTATCACCTTGTGGCATTGGGATACTTTTCACAAATGTGGCCTATTCAGGATAAATGTAAACCTATCAACGCATTTTAGGGTCGTGGTTTCACCAATTCTTAAATAGTCATCCACGCTATCAGCAGATGTTCCATATGCCAACATACGAATAACAACAGTGCATTTTTGTAGCGGTGAAAGACCTGATCTACCAGTTGCGTCAACTGTCGCCTGAAATACTCATCATGTTGACCAAGAGCTTCAACAATACGAAGGAACACATGTTTATGCATATGGTACCTTCTACAAAATTGCTCATCCGTGTATACCGGAGCTTCTGAAAAATAATCATTGAATAATCGATCATGTCCCTCTTCACGATTCCTCTCTATATTTCTTCTTGGACGCCTAGGCCTACCGGAGCTTGCAGCTTCTTGTTGCGCTTGATATTCATACAAAAGCCTCACAATTTGTTCATATGTATCATCATTCATAAATTCCATAAACATTTTTACTACGTGGGAAGGATTGGAAGGATCCATGTGAAGAGAAGTTGGAAATTGAATATAAGATGTTAAGAAATGTAGAGATGGAATGTGATGGTTATTTTGCATGTTAAAGTTATTTATAGGGATATTTGGTATAACGGCTAGTTTTTAACAACTAATTTTACTAACGGCTAGTTTGAATACCGACTAATTTTTAATGGCTAATTAAATAATATGTGGAGGTTTTTTTCCGTTAAATTTTGTTTATTGTTTCATATAGTTTCAAGAAATCTATACTATATATAAAAATGAAACTTCAAGTTGGTGTGGATTTTTTTTTAATTCCAAATTTACCCTTTTATACATAACATAGACATGGTATCTATATATATATATATATATACTATATGTAAAAAGGATAATTCAATTTGGTGTGGATTTTTTTTTAATTTCAACACAGGCAGGCGTGGAACGCGTCTGCCTAGCCGCTAGTTAAATATAATGAAGATGGCTATTTCATATAGTTAATTAAATATAACGGCTAGTTCATATTTAAAATAGCAAAATAACGGCTAGTTCATATTTCATATAGCAAAATAAAAATGAAGTACATGTTTAAATAGCTAGCTAATTATAAGTCCATATTTTTTTGACAAAATAAAAATGAAGTACATATTTTAATGGCTACTTAAATAACGGCTAATTATGCGAATCTAAACAATATTCAACATACATAATTATATCAATTAAGTCCATATTTTTTTGAAATCATATCGCACAACATTTCATGCGCGTGCAGTTGTCTTTGATTCATTTTTGATGTATCCTTTGAGAGTATCTGCAAATCATCGATCTTCAACATTTCCCTCTCCATCTCAAGTTTTTCTTCCTCAATACGTGTCCAATTACGTGAAAACTCCGACATTATGCCAACTTTTTTTTTTAAGTTATCTTGCAAATCATCAAATTTTTCTACAGGGATAGACTTTTCCACAAGCTTTTCTTTCTCCTTCCTTTTTGCCGCTTTTTGACCCATTGGACGACGTAACGAAGTAGGTGATGGTGGATTATATTCGGTGCTCGTTGGTGTCAGTGGGTTAGAAGAAGACGAATATGCTCCTGAAGCTGAATTCTTTGTTCTTTTTGCGGAATGTTCCGTTAAACCTGCAAGCCATTTAGGTTCATCTTTCAATAATCTCCATGCATCTTCAAATGTGAAGTTTTCATGTTCATCTTGGTGAAAAATTCTTTTAGCGGCTAAAATTATGTCCTCTCTGAATTCCCGCTTTTTTGTGTAGCCACAACATGTTTGTAGCACCCAACAAACTTTTGAACGGCGTGATTTAGTTTGTGTCATGGACTTTTTAGTGCCATCGGTTTCCTCTCTATATATTTATTGTCACGATGCTGGTTGTAAGCTTCACCAATCCTCTTCCAAAAACTGTCTCCTTTTTTTATCAACTCCAACAATTGAATCATTTGAAACGTTGAGCCATGATTGAATGATACATTCATCCTCCTTTGATTGAAATCTTACTTTTGGCGTATTCACAACCGGTGTGGAATGTAACATCCCGTAATTTTCTTTATTGTATCTATAAGTATTTTATTATTTTTATTCCTATGATTTATTGAGTGACGATATTACTATTATAAAATTTACCGATTTGATGGTTGAAATCTCATATTTAATACTTAAGTGATTTCTTGTTTTATTTTATTATTATAGTAGGGTACGTACGGATATTTATTTTGTGAGCATTAAGTAATATTAGCCAAAACTATAGACCCAATAAGATTGATGTTATTAGAGGTAGTATTATTCAGATACTATTACAATTATCATAATATTCCTAGCCAACTATAGTATAGTCATTGGACACTATGACATCATGGTTTGAGACCCATCGTGTTGTATACATGTTGATCATACTTAACAATAGTATTCACCCTTAATTCAGTTGCCACTCTTATAGGTATAGGCGTGAAATAAAAACATAGTCGGGTGATTCCACTCACCACTCCACTCCACTAGTCCTATTATTAAGGAAAATAAGTTATTATAAGTATTATAGAAATATGGGAGTTATTAATTAGTATTTTGTTCTCTTATTTAATCTTTCCACTCTTAATACACTCTTAGAAAAACAGAAACAAAGGTTTTGAGTGAAAACACAGAGAGAGACATATTAGAAAGAAAGAGGTGAATTGGGAGAAAGACTAAACCCTATGAGTCAATATCTAAGCCATCATCGGAAGTAAGATTCGTGAATCCTTCTATTACTCTTGTCGTTCTAATTTTGTTAGGTTCTCTTGTTCTTAGGAAATCAATAATCATATGTCTCTTGTTTTATTTATTTAAACCGTAGCATGAAAGAGAAGGAAACCATCATAAATTATTTCACTTACAATTTCTTATAATATCGTTGTGGTGATTTTGATTCAAGACTTAATATGAGCATTTTAATTAACGAAAATCTCTTTTACTGATTTGTATGAAAGAAAATTATCTTGATCAAGAACTTGTGTTTTATTATATTATATTATATTTATATTGTATGAGGTGTATATGTAAAAAAAGTTGTCTTAGATTAAGTAGTCAGATGCGTTTTAATTAATGAACGAGAATACTATATGATGGCAAGGTTTAACACTTATTTTTAGAATGATAGTGACAATTAATTAGTATGTGATACCTAATTCTAGATTTTCTATTTAAATGTATACGACTAAAATATGAGTTTTATTTTAAGAATGTGAACTTTGGTTTAATTTAATTGATGATAAATTTATGAATTGAGCTTTGTGACAAAATTTACCATATTTCTTTTAAAATGAATGGTTGGCCGAGGTATACTAGTGAAGTAGGTGGGTTTAATGTTTTCAATTTATTGCTTTTATTTAAAGGATAAATGTACATAATATGTTTTGTTTTTCATCTTTGAGACATTATCAAAAGAAGTTTCCAATCACAGAATTAAAAATATTTTTGATGTGTTAGAAGTAGATTATTTTGTAATGTGAACCCTTAACTAAACTCCAAAACCTTGAATAGGAATAATGATAGCTGGCATTGACACTGAGATTAGTGGTTAATTATTTTGTGAAGGTTAGTGAAGTAAAGATCGGTGTGTGAATTATGAGTGGCTGCTATCAAGGTAAGAGGGTCCTCCGTTGTTTGTTTACCTTATTTATATCATATGCTTTTATGTGACTCTTATGGTGTGTGTAAATGATATATGAATTATTGTAATTCATGAGTTTATTGATGGTTATTCATGAATTTATTATGTCTTCTAATTTCCTGATTGGGGTTATTGATGGTTTCTTTTGGTGGGTGATTGAGTCATCATTGGTGTCTTTTGCTTTTGTGATTGAGGTTATCATTGGTGTGATCTTGTCTCTAAACTAGAGCTAGGACAAGTTCTGTTTGATTAGCTACTCGGTGTAAGAGTTTCTAGTGTGACTAAATTAATGGTGATAGGGTATTCATACATTCATTGGTGTCGATGTGGTTTGGAATAATACCCAACGGTGGGGTACCGAACCTTAATACCCAACGGTGGGGTATTTGTGTCCAATGGTGGGACATTTACTCTGCGGAGCAACGATATCCGGATCATATAAAATGTATTAGGGTGTCATATAGACTAACCCCTGGGATTTGGTGAAACATTGGAGAGTGTAACTACGGTGTCGTGTGGTGAGTGATTGGTTGCTGTGGCTTTTATCGTTGATAATTATGAGTTTTCAGCATGTATATATATGTATACTTGACCTATGTTTTCCTATGTTTTGGAGCGACCCTCATGAATAAATTTGGCCAGGTTAAAAATCCAGTAGATCAGAGTTGCGCATCGGAAGCGTGGTGTGTAGTTGAGGCTCCGAGATTTGTCGACATTGGTGGTTGTCTTGTCGAGAAAGATTCTCACAAGCTCCCCAATTATGACCAGCTATAGATTGAGTGTTTGGGTAGAAAAAGGCCAAGAGTCTTGGTTTAGAAATTTATTGAGTTAATGATAAGTGTGATATTTTGTAATTACTATTACTCTAAATTATTATTTTTGAGAGATTATTATCACAATGGTTAATATAATGTATTATTAGTTCATTTGATTCTTTAATAAGGAAAAGAAAAAAGTCTTTTTACTTAAAAGGTGTGTAGTTAATGTCCCGAAAATCTGGGATGTTACATGGAACCGACATCTTCACCAAGATTAATAGTATGTAATCCACCTTGAGTGCAAAACGGTGGTGTTTCCGGCTCTTGACCACTTGATTGTACGCCACTACGACCCATTTGTACCCCATATGACATAGTTGGGTTAGTTGATTGAGATAAAAATTGTGGGTGTTGATATGAGTAAGGTGTATGATATGGAAAATTTCCAAGGTGTGGGTTATTTTGTGGATTTGGATTAAAAAGAGAATTTTGAAAATTTGGGTTGCTTTGATTTGGATTAAGATGTGCATTTCCAAAATATGAGGTATTTTGTTGATTTGGAATAGGAGGATTGCCACTATTTTGAAATAAATTGGACCAAAAATTTTTGTGACTGGGATTCATTGACAAAAAAATGTGTAGAGAAAAAATTATAAGATGAAAGTAAGCTAAATGACATGAAAAATTATGAGGAACATAGTTGGGTCTTAAATATAAAAAATTTCCTTCAATGCAAAATATATCCGTTGGATGGTTTTAATGTAGCAAAGTATAATTTATTATTTTTATAATAAGTGCCAACCACTTTAATATATCTGTTTCAAATAAAAAATTATTTAAAGTGCCAACCAATCTTCTAAGAAACGGCCATATGCAGAAGAACGTTGGGACATAACGCACGACAATTAAATTTGAAATATCTACATGACTCTGACAAAAAAGCTTTGGGCACAGTGAAGGAACGATGGACGGCAGACGATGTGTATGCTGTTAGTGTTTGTGAGGTTTATGCAAAAAAAAAAATGTTAGTGTTTGTGATGAAAGAGATGTGCAACCTTTGGATTAATCTTCCCTTCAATTTTTAACAGATTTTCTGTTGTTTATTTTTTAATTTAAAACATTTATTAAAAACAAAAATGTATTTTGAAACATAAAAGTTAAATAAAATAATAATTTTAAATTAAAAATGAAGTAGTTAAAGCCACATCAACAAACAAGTACAGTCAACATCTGCCAAATCATCATAAATTGAACATGTCAGCAAATATGTCAGTTCAGGGACCATTTTAAAAGTTTTGAGATTTTGCAGGGACTAAAATGAAGTTTTTTATTTTACAAGGATCAAAATCAAAACAAGGCATAATTGCACGGACTGTTTTTATATTTAAGCCTAAATTAAAACTTAAAATACATATCCAAACATGAAAAAATATTATAAACAAGATAAAAAATAAAACTAAATTATTACTCTTTTTTTTTTTGGTCTTAAAATTATTACTCTTTTTAAATTTGAAATTACTATTACTAATAAATAACGATCTATATTCAGTTATTATTCACCCATCGACAAATGTACACGTAGGACACAAATCACTCATAACGACGTCGTTTACAGGTTCGTAAAAACACTATCTTCTTCATCTTGTTCACTGAAAACTACAAGCTCGCAGCAAAAATGGCTGCTACTGCTACTACCTCCGCTTCATTCTCTCGCTTCTCCATCATCTCAAAACCATCTTCACAACCACAATTTAACCTCTTCAACTTCCCTAACCGAACCGAATCTCTCAATTCTCGAACTGGCATTGACCGGTTCAGATGTTCAGCCGGTGATACCGGTTTATTCACGAAACTCGGCCGGTTACTGAAGGAGAAAGCGAAAAGCGATGTAGAGAAAGTATTCTCTGGTTTCTCGAAGACTCGTAACAATCTCTCTGTCATTGATGAGCTTCTCCTTTATTGGAATCTCTCTGATACTGATAAAGTCCTCGATGAACTAGAAGAGGTTCTTCTTATTCAATTCCAAATTTATTTATTTTTTAATTAAGTAATTAGATTAATGTGCTTTGGTTATTAATTTGTGTTAGTTTAATTAATTACAGGCTCTTTTAGTATCAGATTTTGGACCAAAAATTACTATAAAAATAGTGGAGAATTTGCGTGAGGATATACTTTCAGGGAAGCTTAAATCAGGGAGTGAGATAAAGGTATGTTGTTGTGGTTTAGCTTATGTTGAGTATACAACAATGTACTGTTTTTGAATTTAGGCCCCTGCAAATAATGTGCTTATGGCTACCAATTGAGTTATATTAATAGTATGGTTTAAAATTAAATATGATTTTAGTTTCAACAATTAACATTTTTGGGAAATAGATATTTTCATTCAACCATCTCTAGTTTTTTTTCTTTCTCACCACTAGTATCCGGTCCACCGGACCGCCTAATCTGGTTTAGGGGTCGGTTCTGGCATCAAGTGGTTCAGCCCCTCCCGATTGCAGTTGCGGGGATCGAACCGTGATCCTCCCTACTAAGTTCAGCGTCAATCACCACTGAACCAACTAACAATGGGTAACCATCTCTAGTTTTGCTAATCCAATAGTTGATAGACCACAAAGAGAAAAAAAGTAGTCTAGAAGAGAGAGAAAATAGGTGGATAAACGATTGAGATTAGTGTAGCATGAGTGACATGAAAATAGGTGGATAAATCCCATTTTTTGGTTTTAGTTGCACATTCAAAAAATGTTGCTTTTAGTCCCTGATGTCATACGCGATCCAATATAATCGGGTCACGTGGCCCAATAAGCTAACATTAGGACTAAAAGCAACAATTTTTTTTGAATTTGCAGGAACTGAATAAAATAAAATTTATAGGGACTAAAACAAAATGTTAAACTTGCAAGGACGAAAATCATATTTACATCTAATGATATTATTAAGTTCAAAAATATTTTAAAATTATCAACATTATGTTGGTGTAAGTGGAGCTAGATTTTGATCACTTAAGTCAAATCTCGGGTTTGAGTCTTGTAGATAAAAAACATGGTTGCGAGAAGTGGCCTGACTAAAGGTGGTCGGGTTCTTTGGCGAGAATTAGCTGTCAATGAATACTTCACGCATATAACATCAATTTAAGGCTTCAAGCTGAGAGACGACTTCGCTAACTCATGAACTGAGAAACTAACCATAATGTGATGAGAATTAGGAAGAATACTACTTTCCAATTTTCAAACTGAGTAGGCTTTGGCATTGAAGATTAAATTCATTCTTGAACTGATTTAGGAAGCACTGAAGAGAAACGTTTTGGATTTGTTAAGCAACAAGGGGAATAAAACTGAACTTAAACTTGGATTCAGGTATGAGCATCTTTTAACTGCTGGTTTTTTTACCTTACAAGTCACTGAATTTCATTGGGTTCATTTTTGTACTTTATATTGAAATATACTTTATATTGGATTGAATTTTGTTTTTAGGAAACCAGCCGTAATAATGATAGTTGGTGTTAATGGTGGTGGGAAGACAACATCTTTGGGTATGTAAAAGATTTCAATTGTTGATTCTATTCTTTGTGGAGAAATGAAAATAAAATAATATTGAGACGACAATGTTTCCCTCCTTGTGTACCAGAAAAGATTTTCTTTAGAGTTAATGAAGAGACTAACAAGTAACATGTTAAGAAGTTTTGTGTGTTTGGTGAGGATGTAAAATGATAGGGAAAAACATTGCTTGGGTAGCTATCACACATACATCATAATCATAAATTCTTGAATTGATAATCTTCAAATGAAGCTTGTCTTCCCAAGCAATGAAATCGTTTTTAACAATTTAGAAATCCAAAATGATACTGATTTGATCAGCTTTTATTTGCAGGAAAGCTGGCTTATAGATTGAAGAATGGAGGTGCTAAGGTTAGATTATATTATAAGTTTTCTGCTTTGGTTTTTCATTTTGATCTACGACAGAAAGTTTATTGCTGATATCTCAAAGTGCGATTTAATTAACTGACACTTTAGTTGCTCTAGAAATCTACATAGTTAATTTGGCTGAAAATTCCCTTGTCATGTCAGAGTTCTAAAGGCTTCTATATCGGTGCCATTGGGGGATGTTGTAAATAGTAGTTGGCCCATTAATCAGGTCCGTTAGGTGTAGATTAGTCTATTTAAGCTCATTAGCGTTGTACCCTATTTACTTTTGAAATAACATTTAGGAAATTATTTTCCATTTCTACAGGGAGCAATGAGCAACTTTTAGCTATAGTTTGGGGTTCAGCCAACTGATGTTTTAAGGGTGTGTTTGCTTCAAACTTATAGAAAAACGAGCCAGCTCTGCCTCATCATTGATTTTTTTACGTTCCATTTTCCCCCTGTATGTTTATTTTGCTTGTAGAGGGCATCTTTGTCTCATTTGGAATAGCTATTTCTTTTATAAATTAGGAGTAAAACTTAATATCTTTAGATTGTTGGAAGATGCACTGTACTCAAATGAGAAAAGTGGATCAAATGGGAAAGAATCAATCAAAAGGGGAAGAGAAAGAGTGAAAATATATTTGGAGAAACAATTTAAGACGTCAAACTCTAAATGGTTTTACCAGAAAATTGGTTTTTCAACAGAGACTAATTGCATCAATTCAGCCATTTAGCCAACCACATTTATTACGATAACACTTGGTTTTTGTTGTCGTACTTCCAAATTTCTCTGTTTCGTCCTTAAACGTTTTGTTTACCTACTTTAGGGACCTTTCGCACAATTCAATTTTTTAAACATTTAAAATTGACCCCAAGTTTGGGCATGTTTTATACTGTATGAAGTATTATGATGCTTAATTCCTCAAGATTGTTTCTCGTCTTCAATTGAGGTGATCTTTTGTATTTAAGGGCATATATTATCATATTTTCTTCTATCACTTATTTATGGGTCACATGTTAGAATACAATATTTCATGCTGTTTTTTGGTCTAATCAAAATTCAACAGATATTGTTGGCAGCTGGTGATACATTCAGAGCAGCTGCTAGTGATCAGCTGGAAATATGGGCTGAAAGGACTGGGTGTGAGATTGTTATGGCTGAAACTGAGAAAGCGAAGGCATCAGTAGGTACAAATAGAATTAGCTTTTACTCCTAGCAGACTGTTCATTACTTTTTGAGTTTTACAGAATCTCCAATTAGATGATATTTTGTGATTGTCCTTATTATTATTGTTATATACGGTTTGGATACTAATTTTGTAAATTCTGTATTATTTGCAGTGCTTTCACAGGCTGTAAAAAGGGGAAAACAGGAAGGTTATGATATTGTATTATGTGATACATCTGGACGTAAGTACTAAAATTTTAGGGATAGCTGTTTTGAATTTTAATACTTGGCTGGTTGTATATTAGCATTGGTGTTCATGTTATATTCTCAGGTTTACACACCAATTACAGGCTAATGGAAGAGTTAATTTCTTGTAAAAAGGCTGTTGCTAAAGTAGTTGCTGGTGCACCCAATGTAAGCGCTTTTGACACTTTTACCTCTCAACTTAATCATCATTCTTCTAGCAAATCATTCAGAGTTGCTGAGTATACTTTTTTTCTTTTAGAATCCGCGGCCCCCTTTTCAAGTTACTTCCTAAGTTTTATTGCTATCTTCTTTTGGTTTTCCAACAATTTTCTGAGTAGTAAGGTTTTAGACTTTCACGTGGAATTTGATGAACCATTATTATGTGATGGTATTTAATAATATGTGTATAAACTCCAACCACCTAGCTTGTGCTCTCGGTATTTTTTATTCTTCAAATAACGTGGGAGAAGATATGATCAAACATGACATTGGTCAAAGCCTTCATAATTGGCAACTTATATCTTAATTACATGTTGGTTATCGTGTCTCGTGAAATTTTTACCAATGACGTTTATGGTAACAGCAATGAAAATCTGTTTGCAACACAACCTTTTTAACGAGGACTAGAACCAATTAAATTTTTTAAGTGCTTTTAAAAAATTAGTGTTTTCTAATAATGGCCAATATTTCTATTGTTGATGTAGTCCACATGACCTAAAGTGATAGCAGCGTTTGGTTTCCATTTATTTATTAATCAATCAATGGATTCCTTATTTCTAATGTATGAGATGTATGAGTTAATGATTTCTGTAGAAACATGGCAGCAATTTATCATTTCTATCTACAGAATTACATCTATGACATTTGTTTCTTTCACCTTGGATATCTTGATTTTGACATATCTAAAGCTGTTGCAGCGAATTTTAGTATGATATATTGCACTATAATCCTTGGAACATATTTGTGTCTTTCCCTAGCTTTTGTATCTTTAAGTATACCTGCATATTTGACAGAACTATTAAATTGTTTTATGTCCACATTCCGTAAGTAGGCTTGTTGATGTAGGTATTTTAGGAGTATGTGATGGAAAGTTGTATGAAATAAAGGATATTACAATGTTTGCAGGAGATCTTACTGGTTCTGGATGGGACCACCGGTTTGAATATGTTGCCACAAGCCAGAGAGTTCAATGAAGTAAATTCTATTTCTGACTTTCGAATTCCATATTTGTCTTCTGTTTGGAAAATGTTATTTTACATATTTGAATTTAAACTTGAGACTCTGCTATCATCATATGAAAATACTATTTGACATTCACATCGCTTCTTTGAGACGGGTGTTGGAATTTTGAAGCTAAAGATCTGCATTTCAATATAAAAAAAATGACAAGAGATAATAAAATAATTCTACACCTCTTCAATTGTTTCTCTATTTTGCGCATACTGTTATTTCAATATTTGGTATTACAGTTGCCTCGTACTTTCATATTAGCTTTCTGTAAGCAGTTAATGAAGTTATTTTGTCCCGGGACAGGTTGTGGGTGTGACTGGTTTAATTTTGACCAAACTGGATGGTTCTGCAAGAGGTGGCTGTGTGGTATTATTATCTTCATTTTTTTAACTCAATAGTTTTTAAGCTTAATTGGTTTTCATCATTCAAATTGTTTTTTATTGCAAATGTGCTCAAGGGTAAGGACTAAGATGCTAATTTCTGTTGGCAGGTCAGTGTGGTTGATGAGCTTGGAATCCCTGTAAAATTTGTGGGTGTTGGTGAAGGTGTTGAAGACCTTCAACCCTTTGATGCAGAAGCATTTGTCAATGCCATCTTTACGTAAACCAGTAGTAGGCTTTGGTACGTACTATTTCATTCCTTTGACATTCAAGTCTGAATTACTTTCATAAAACCCGTCATACTAATTGAGTTAAACGCCAACCATTACATAAAAATATTTCGAATCACCCTTCGTCCTTTATTTATGATTACAACTCAAGATATATAATCCAACTCTTATGGATTCTACACCCCTGACATACTTACCTCTAGGAAATTGTGCAATTTGACGACTTACCCGTACTCATTATTTCTTGTGTTGTATTTAGGCATGTATATTTCTTCTATTAGACAATATATATATATATGATCTATGTTATAGTATTTTTCAATCCAACGGTCGATTTTGTAATACGATTATCCGATAAAGAATTATCGCAGGTGTCATATAAAAAGTTTGACACCTTGGTGTCATTTGATCCTTAACCCATTTTAAATTTAGAATATTTCCACCTTCCACTTGAATGTGAGTTAAGTTTCTAGTGAGAGTTATAGGTCTTTGGTTCAATTTCTGCATGCAAGAAGAGTAAATCACACTCTTCTCCTAATGAAGTTTAATTTACACTGATGTCTCTTTTTATTTTAAAACACACACTCTTCGTTTGATAAAGGAATGTTGTTATACTTCTAAGTTATGAATCCGTACTATCTATCTATTATGGAACATTTGAGAGTGAAACGACAATCATAGGTGAGGTTTCAAAACTGAAAATGTGTTTTTAAAAGTTCTTTTTTTACTGGAACCTTCTAAGTTCTTAAGTTCAGTAATTAAGTTTTCAAAATTGGTTATCAATGACATTACGGGTGTCAGGAGACTTGTTCATGGTCATTTACCCTTGCTAAGAGTTTCATTTACCGTCTCTCTCTGTGGAATTAATCATTGACTACTAGTGGGTGATACCCTGGTGCACTGAAATACTAATAAAGAGGAAAGTGCAATGTAATTTAAGCTTCTCACATAAAAAGATAGTGTAATTTACTCTAACAACTAAAACAAAAAATGGCTACTCACACTTCGGGTAACTAGAAGTAACTTAGCGACTTAGCATTGATGTTCCTTCCTTGCGCATTGCCTATTTGAATCTACTCTTATTATTATTTGGTTTACCAGGTTATATATGCTATGGTTCAGAATCATATATTGACACGGATATGCAGCGCAATACTAGGTCACAGGAAAGATAACATTTATTGAATCCATTCTTTAGAGAGAGGCCAAGCTTAGGAAAAGATGAAAATGATTTTGGGGGACTGAAGCTATATTCCTCTTTTGGAGTGAGCTCAGCTTATATAAATCCCTTTATATGTTTTTTGTGGTTGGCAGTTTCTGACAAAGTGAAAGAGTGATTAGGTTTATTTTCCACTCCTGGCATTGAACTTTAAGATTTTTGTGCTGTGCATGTAAATGAATGATACTCCAGAAGACATAAAGAGTGAACATATGGTTCCATTATTTGTCAATAACTGATTAATGATGTGATTATTTTCTTCATTTCTTCAACTTCTTAATGAGGTGTCCTATGTCATTGTTTTTGTCTTCCTCAGGGACAACTTTCAAACAAGCAAAGTTTAATGATATAAGTACAGTTGCCCCACACAAAGTAAACAGACATTAGGGGATGACCCACAATTGGAGATGAACTATATATTAGGTAAAAAACAGTCTGGAACTAAACGAGTAAAAATATTCTTAGTTGCTCACTAAATTTGGACTACAAGGAACGGTTCTAGATAGAGGATAAATGTTCAAAATTTGAGTGTGGAATATGCTAGAGATCAAGTATAGTAAACTCGAGAGTTTAAATTTTATCTGGGTAAAATTGACTTGTAAACTCATACAAGTTTATTTTATATTGCCTGTTCAAAAAAAAAGTTTATTTTATATTAAAATAAATATAAATATACACGTATATTTAACCAACACTATTCACTAGATATGTAGTAGATGTAGATGGGAAAAAATATTTAAATTCTACAAGGATTTGTAACTTCACGCCCCCAGAAATTGGTAAAAAGCTTGAGCTTTAACTTGAGGGTAGAATTAAAAATAAAATGTTGAGTTTATATTGTTATGTTTTTCGTTTTTGTTTGACAAACTTTCGATGTTTCATGTCGTTGCATTGTGATTTGTGAGGTTGAGAGAAGGTGTTAGATAATAATATTAGTGGACTTAAGATATTGGATTTATGTTTCTAAATTAGTAGTTTAGTTATTTTAGGCTTACTATATATTTTCTATGTAACCCTTATTTTCTTATGCAATGTTGTTGTAATATTATTGGAACCCTAACATCTTTCTTTTCTATTTTACTAGACACCGACCCGTGCTATCGCATGGGTTTTGTAGATTTTCATATATGATTTGAAAAAAAAAATTGAATGTGGATCAAATAAAAGGAATATATAGGAAAGACAAATTACATACAATTAATATTCGTAAGATATTTTTATATGTTGTTAATATTAAATTTTAATTAAGGAAAAATATATATATCGGATATTTTAATAAAAATCAGGTATATTAAATAAAAATAATTGGATTAGAAAGAAAAAAATAAAGATTGAATGTGTGTTAAAAAATGGAGTTGATTTTCAGCGAAACAAAATTAGGCAATGAAAGTCATAGTTATTAGTCGTATAGATAATGATATAATAGATTAAATGTATGATAAAAAAAGAAATGAAGTTGAGGTAAACAAAATCAGACATTATTATTAAGAAAAAATATATCTTGGATTTGAAAAAAAATAATATCATTGAAAGTCGTAGTTATTAGTTTGTGTAATCAAAATATATCAAATGAATTTAAATAGTTTAGTGGTAAATAGCGAAACCCGGTGAGATATTTTTTCAACAATTTATTTGAACTAAAATAGGGTTAAAGTAGGATTAGTTAGGGTGAACTGGAGAAATATATATATATCTTTATATGTTATTAATAATAGATCTTAATTAAGAAAAAATATATATTAAATATTCAAAAAAATTCAGGTCGATGAAATGAAAATAATTGGATTAGAAAAATTAAATTGAATATGTGATGAAAAAAGAAATGAAGTTGACTTTCAAGTAAACAAAGGGACTATTATTAAGAAAAAATATATATTGGATTTGAAAAAAAAATTGAATGTGGATCAAATAAAAGGAATATAGAGGAAACACAAATTACATACGATTAATATTCGTAACATATTTTTAATATTAAATTTTAATTAAGGAAATATATATATATATATATATATATATATATATATATATATATATTGAATATTTTAATAAAAATCAGGTAGATCAAATAAAAATAATTGGATTAGAAAGGAAAAAAAATAAAGATTGAATGTGTGTTAAAAAAAATGGAGTTGATTTTCAGTGAAATAAAATTAGGCATTGAAAGTCGTAGTTATTAGTTGTATATATAATGATATAATAGATTAAATGTGTGATGAAAAAAAGAAATGGAGTTGAGGTAAACAAAATCAGACATTATTATTAAGAAAAAATATATCTTGGATTTGAAAAAATATATATATCATTGAAACTCGTAGTTATTAGTTGGTGTAATCAAAATACATTAAATGAATTTAAATAGCTTAGTGGTAAATGAACTATATAATTTTGAGAGGACATGGGTTCGATTCTTGGTGAAGAAATTTTTAACATTTTTAATAATTAAATTAGGTTTAAGTAGGGTTAAATTAGGGTTACTTGGAGACTTAACTACTTTTATATATATAATAATAATAATAATGATGATATCTCTATTGTTAACTACCACAATCATTAAACCTTCATCCAACTCTTTTGCTGATTAGATGGTATTAACTAGATCTTTCTTTTGCAATATATTACTACATACCATGTTAGTTACAAATTTTATTGCAATTATTTTTTTTATCAAGTAGTTTGGTGGCTAGAAAATCCACCTTAAATGTGAATAAGTGGAGTATCCCAGATTCGAACCCGGACTCCTGCACATATTGTACGATGTCCCTACCAACTGAGCTAAACTCACGGGGATATTTTATTGCAATTATTATTGTTGTTTTCTTTGGTACAAATTATTTATTGTTGTTTACTATTATTGGAATAATACTTGCTATCTCCCTAAAAAAACTAAAAAAATATAAAAATTGTAAAATAGTCTCATTGTGAGAGCCTAGAATAATAGTGCACAATAATTATTGTTGGAGAAGAATAAGATCACAAAGGATCCCAAAATAATATGAGCAAAGATGAGAAACTCAAATAGTTTTTTTTATTGGGGAACAAAAATAAAAGATAAAGATGAATAAGATAACAACCATGTAATTCTTTTCACATTCACTCGTCTCACGTTCACTCTTCTCTCACTCCCTCTCCTTTATTGCTTGCAAGTATCTCTATTGATCGTGGCGTCCTATGTTGTTATGTATGGGATATGTAACTTTTTCAGATTAGTTAGTTACAACTGACACTCTCAATTACATAACAAAACAAAACAAGAACCTTTAGTTTAACTCTTGGTTTCTTTGTTGGTTTTGCACATACTTCTGTCTATGTGTATCGAGCAATAAATCAATTTAATATAGGAAAATTGACATACTTCATAATTCGACGATACAACATTTAGAATCCATATCTTCTATGCATTACTACTATTGTTTCCTTCCATATATGAAAACTTTTATAGTTTTCTTTATGTATCAAAACTTTTACCTTCAATTTTAAAAATATTGTATTTAAATTTGCCTATTTTTGGTCTATGTTGTTTTTAATGTAGAATTTTTTATGAGGATTTTATTTGTTAGAATTTTTATGTTTTTGTTAACATCAATTAGCTTAATAATTAAAAAAAAATTGAAAAGAAATTTTTTTTGTTGACATTAATTAACTTGTAATTATTTAAATAGTTATTTCTTTTTTCATAAAAGAATCTTTTATTTATTTTAATTATTTTTAGAGATTTTCCCAAGGAAATTAATCCTCTTGGAAATGCATTGACACATCACACATAGACGTGCTAACATCATTTTTCAGGGTTTTCTCCTGAAAACTTTATGAGGAGCAAAACCTCAAAAATATTATTTATGAGTACAAAATCCCTAGAGGGTGATTTTCGTTGTATTTGGAGGAGTTTGGGCACCTAAAAAATCCTTCAAAAATTACGCTTTCCCTAGCTTGGGATGATACATTTATCGAAATAATGAAAACAACTTTTTGAAATTTTTATTATTTCCAACAAATGCTTACAATCGTTCACTTCACGAGTATATTATCTTTTTGTTAGTAAGTAAAATAAACACAATTTTTTAAAAATGAAAATAGAAAATGTTTTCACAAGGTAAACGAGGCCTAAATATTTTAGGAGGGCTTATTAAGCAAACTATATTTTATAACTAATTTATTCATTTTTTGTCAAAAAAAAAAACTAATTTATTCATTTAATTTCCTCAAATATTTATCTATTGTATAATTGATAACACCAATACTTTTAGAAACGTCAAAATAATTCTACCAAAAAATAAAAGAAGAAACGTCAAAATAATCAGAGATGTGTTTGGAATAATGCATATGCTATATTTATATAGTAACATCATGCCAATATTGTGAGGAAATACATATTGGCTCATGTAAAAATTGCTTCGAATTATATGTACATAATTAATATATTCAAATATACCAAGAAGATGACACAATTTACATTTCAAATAAGAAACCCAACCTGTCAGTAGTTAATTCCGATATCATTTGGTACATATACAAAGTGATTAATAGGGTTTGTTGGATCACACTTTTATAGCTTATAATTATTTTTACACACAAATTTGACATCAAATTTCAATATCAAGTTGAATAGTTAACACATTTAAAAAATGTGTTAATTAAATGCTTAAATATATTTTTGTCCTTCCAAGTTTTTTATGGTTTGATTTTAACTCATATTTTTTTGACTAAATAAAATATATTCATTCATTCAAATTGAGAATAGTACATCGATGCAATGCAAATTCAAAGTCGCTAAAAACAAAAAGGATGAATCTGCGAACAAACTCACAGCATCCGTGTTGATAGCATAAAATGACATATTGCAAAAGCCTACATATTTGACTATATTGAAGTCACCGGAATATCCATGCCTCCAGATCTGTAGCGTTGAAGACACAAAAGTCATTGATTGGATCTGCACTGGATCAAACTTAATCCTTCAACCTGAAACAAATGAACACCGCACAAAGACAAGACAACAATACTCCGCACTGAGACGGGACAACAATACTCCGTACCAAGACGGGAAAAATTAAAACAAACAGCGTGATGAAATCACAAAAACAAACGGAAAAAAATACTAAATATATGTGAAAAATCTACTTATTTAATCAAAATAGAAAGAAAAACGATTTGGAGGGGTGATTTTAGGCCTAATTTGACCCTAAATCACCCCTCTCTCGTGGATTAAGAAGAAGAGAAAAAGTAATGACGGCTAGGGTTAGAATTGTGCAATTTTTTTAACTCATATAGTTGGTTACAATTGTGCAATTTTTTTAACTTTTTTATAATACAATTGCGCAATTTTAATCCTTCATATTTATCATTTTTTTATTAACTAGCTACAGTCACATTTTGACCAAAAAATACGACATGACAATTTTATATAGGTGTGTGATTATTATTGTTGATGGAGTGGAAATTAAGAAATTGATTAAACAAACAAAAAGATTGAAGAGTGGTCGCAAGGTGCATTCCTTGCTTTCACCTTCTCTGATCATTCCTCCGGCATTCTCTCTTCTTCTCTGGTCATTGCTTTCATCATTTCATTTAAAAAAAAAAATCAAAATAAGGACTATTCTTACAAATTGCAATATTATGGAGGACTAAAATTACTATTAAAATTTAATAGGGATTAAACTTGAAAGCATTTAACCCTAATTTATTTTATCATCACAATGAATATGGCAATCGGCACAAAAAAGATAATAACACTATACATGTATCTATGATAAGAATCAGCCAAAATAATTTAAAGTATTTTATTATTAGATACATTAAATGGAATTACAGAACCACCAGAAAGCTAAATGATCATAAACTGGAAACTGGCATGTTATAGAAGGTAGCATGAGTAAGATAAAGCAAATTCCCAGTTTTCTTCAGTTTAAATTCAAGTGCAACTACAGTCAAATTTCTTCCACTCTTCACCACAGAGGCATTAGCTACCACTTCTTCCTGCATATGAAGAAGGGACAAGAACATAAAAATGACATATTAGAGTCTGTTAGATTTCCCAGTTAGCAACAGGGATCAATGTAGTCAGGTTCTCGCACCGGGTCTTAGGTTCTTACGATCCTACGAGCTCGTGATGGCCAAACGAGCTTAGAACCCATGTAGGTTCTCTTTTTTACCTGTATGTAGTCAGGTTCTCGCACCGGGTCATAGGTTCTTACGATCCTATAAGGTTTTTGACTTGAGCTCTAGACAGCGCCGTCGCCTTCGTGAACCTCGCCAGCAGTTAGTGTATGTTTGTTCTCACTCCTTTCTCACTTTCGTTCACTTCTCTCTCACTTTCAACCATCTCTTTCACTCAAACCTCTGTCCTCACTGAAACCTTCTGAACTCGTCTCTTTCACTCTCAAGTTTCAACCCTCAGTTTTCATTTTGTTTTTTTTAACCCTAATGTTGCTTCTTCTAACCCTCTGTTATGAACTTATGAACATTTGGAATGATGTTATGAAATATTAATTAATTAAGTTTATTTTGTTTATGTATTATATTTTTTTTGTGTTTGTGTGTATATGTATATATGTGAAGTTACAATTTTACCCTTGAGTAGGATCTTACGAATCGAGCTACGATCCTAATCTTACGATTCTCAACCAGCCTACCGATCCTACGTAGGATCGCGAACCTGACTACATTGACAGGGATATCATTTTAGCATTATTTCCAAGAGGTACAAAAATATATATTGATTTGGATGCTTATGAAGTACAAGTGGTATTGGATAATGAACAAAATTTAAATAGTACTTGGATTCGCATCATGATACTTGATTTGCAATGAATCACAGTCAAATTCGGCCATGCGGCCTCAACGTGATTGCATTGTGGTTCAGGAAATATAAAAAATTGTTATGCCGTTGCAGACCTTTATTTAAAACCCTTATAGTAAGCATTATGCAACTTATGCAGTGTTATGAACTTATGATACTAATAGAGAAAAAGGCAAGTCAGCAAATTGGTTAGAGAAAATGGGCATGTGTCACTTGATCCGATAATTAAGGGCATATAGCTAACAGAAAATTGTTATAAAGAGAAAGAATGAATGATGCAAGAGGCACAAAAGAAATTGTGGAAATTATATACTCTCTCCCTCCTGAAATTCTCCCTTCTATTTCTAGACCTTAGGTACTAGTTATCTTTCCTATTTCTTCAATGGATTGATTCTATAATACTTGTAATTTGTACTGTTTCATTAAATCAAATTGCAGAAGATCCTCACTCATATTGTAGTCAACTTATTTACTGCAATTAATCACAATCCTTACATTGGTGCTTTCATTTTGACAATGGAAGAGTACATAGGTTACTGCGGTAGGAGCTCATTGGGCAAAAACTGGCGTATTTGGACGGCTCTGGTTACAGAGTATAGGACCAAATTGAAGCTAAATTAAATCTGCAACGACAATACTTCTCACAGAGCTCTTCCCCTGGTGTTGTGAACTCACCCATAGAGACCTTAGGACACCCAATTGAGTTGCCCTTCACATCTCCCATCATTAAAACATCTAGCAAAAACCAGTCCCCGTGAGCTTGGCTCATTTGGTTGGGACATCACGTTATATATGCAGGAGCCAGGGTTCGAACCATGGGCACTCCACTTATTCACCTTTAAGGTGGAATTTCGAGCCGCCAGGCTACTTGACCAAAAAAAAAATCTAGCAAAATCCATCAGTTGTGTACAGCAGCCATAAACCTGTTCCAAGTACCGCCAACACCTTTTGTTAGCAGGGCTACATGTGTCACTAGTTGCCAAGCACTATAATATCAATTACAAGATTTAATGCAATTCTAGAGAATAAGATACGGAAGTCTTTGTCAACCAAAGCTAATACCCTGTATAATGAGGGCTTGATAGATTTTCTAATCTGGAGTCCTATTTTGAATGTGTTAATGTCACCCAAGGAGGGATCATCTACAAGGCACCCCAATAGAGGACCCTTGGTTGGTGTTTATATATGTTGTGCAGTATGTTTATGGCCTAGAACAAGTGACCACTATAGGAAGTGTTAAGGCTATTAGTTTTAAAGGTTCAAGTTGTTGTAAGCATTACACTGCTATGACTTTGACAAATGGAATGGCATGGATCAGTTCAATTGTCTTGCAATGGTGGCTTAGGAAAATTTGAAGGATTTCACTCAAGATTGGTTTTTATGAGCTGAAGGTGCCACAGACCTCAAGTTCAATGTGTAGAAGCAACAATGGGACATATATCTAGAAGAAAATTCTCTTGGTTGCTCAGGCTTCTCAAGAATTGGCACATCAGTCCAACTACTCGGATGCATTTGGTGGAAATGGAATTATGCTACTCTTCCTGCAAAAAGAACTTACTTTTATGGTTGGTACTAAACTATTAATTCCAATCATGTGGCTGATTTGAGGGGTGTTTGCTATTTTTTCAATATTATTCAACGATCCTTACAACCAAGTGAAAACTTTCTGTCTCAACCAGTCCCTCGATAAGTATTTCCATATCGAGGGGTCCTTACGATTCAAACAATGGAACCTGGAAGGACGTATTCTTATTCTGCTGGGAAGATCCACTTGACTTGAAGGTCACATGTAAGGGTGTACATGGGTTGGGCAAATCCGGTCAACCCGGTCAAACCCACCCAATCCAACCCAAAAAAGTGGGTTGGATCGGGTCATTGGGTGGGTATGGATTTCAAAATGAAAAATCCATAAAAAAAATTGGGTTTCGGGCAAAACCGGACCCAATCCAAAAAACCCACTGACCCACTTAATTTGTAGTGCTATGATTTTTAAAAATAATTTTTATATACATAACAAAGATTTTTCTTTTGCAATTTGAGCATTAAAAGGGAAAAGTCACAAGTTCAATACTCTACTTTCCAAAATAAGTTGTATGTCTGTTTATTCCAAATGCATTCCTTGCATCACGATTTTAACGCATTTTTTTATCATCTCCTTCGAGTCTTCACTCTTCGACTTATTTTTGTCATTTAAATGTAGCGGTGCTAAAAAATATCATTCTTTGAAAATAGGGAGAGTAGGTTGTTTTTATGAAGAAAAAAAATATGATGACGATATTATCATATTATGATGCTAAAAATATACTGAAAATACACTACACTTTTTTTTTAAGAAATAAAAAAGGTTGTGTTATTTTTATGAAAAAATATGATGATTTGTCATTTAATATTAAAAAAATAATTGGGTAACCCACAACCCACCCAACCCAACCCGGAAATAAGTGGGTTTACCCAACCCGACCCAATATTAAAGTGGGTGGTTATTTTCCTCGACCCAATTCGGAGTTCTCCATGTGGTTCGGGTTTTGGTTTTGGCCAAACCCAACCCAATCTACCCATGTGACTCACATGGGTAGATATTCTTAGTCCCCAGCAGCTTTGCCTTAGCTTCAACCTTGAGGACATGATTGATTTTTAATAGGGGTGGTAATGTTTGATACCAATAGAGAAAAAGCCAAATCACTAAAGTGGATCAACAAATTGGTTAGTAATTAAGGGTATATTGCTAACAAAAAATTGCTATGAAGTGAAAGGATGAATAATGTCAGTAGCATGAAAGAAATTGTGGAAAGTCTTATACTCTTTCCCTCTTGAAATTTTCCCTTCCTTCTAATTCTAGACTTTGTGTACTAGTTATCTTTTCTATATCTTCAAATGGATTGATTCCATAATACTTTTAATTTGCTACTGTTTCATTAAATTAAATTGCAGAAGATCCTTTCACTCATATTGTAGTCAACTTATTTACTGCAATTAATCGCAACCCTCACATGTAGTTGCTTACTTTTCATGTCCTTGGCTTTGAGGTGCTGTTTCGAGATGCAACTGAGGATAAATCATTATATTTCCTCAGGCAGCATAATAAACCATTATAAAGGGTTGAACTCCATGTCATTTATCTAACATCTACTGATTTGAATTAAAAGCAAATATTGCCATGGACATCAATGCAAAGAACCGCCACTGAAAACAAGAACTTACATTTATTGGAGTGCCAGAGAGGTAAGAAATGCTTATTTCCCCAAGAAAAAGTTCCTTGTCCTTGGCAACTACAGTTCTAGCACAAGCAGTTGTCAGAACCTCAACCAAGGACCCAACAGCCCCTCCATGCAGTGTTCCATAGCCATTCTGCAGTTCCAACAAAGAAAGTGAGAAAACTCCAGTCTCTACACACAATCGCATACCCTATTTAGTTTATATGCTCTCTATTTTCAGACAATTGTTTTAACTTAGAACCCAGAGAAGTGACAAATTAATTTGGATAAGCTGGAAGCACCGAAGTGCCGATTGACCTAACTAAACTGACAGAATCTGCTGAGTTTAAAGTCAAGTATACAAGGTTGTCAAACTAATATCAAGATTCTTTGCAGTCAAGATACCCTAAATTCACGCAGTCAGCACATCAGTAACTATTGGATTAAGATGGGTATTTTGGGTTTTCAAAAAAGTAAATCAAAACATGCATATTGCGAACTATCCGATTTGACTCCAACAGACGCTAATGCATTGACTGCGTGAATGTATGGTTATCCTAACTGCAGGAAATCCATTGATGTCAAACTTCTACGCCCAACCTAGCCCAGACCCCATATCAAACTTATCACAATTTAAAATCGATGAACAAATTGTAAGATCGATTCCCAACCTATACACTTTATTTTTAAGGCATATCTAATAGTCTATTGTCCCACACCGGCATATGTGATTACATTCAATCATTTCCATTTTCTTAAATTATTATCGGTGTTTACTTGCTATGAAGCACGGACACTCCTCGCATTAGACGTGTCCCAGTGTCAAACATAAGTTAGTGTCTAACACACCGACACATGGTTACATTAAACTATGTCATTTTAATGTCATGTTCAGTGTCCATGTCTGTTTGGTGTCCGTGTCAGTGCCAATATCATGCCATCAATCAGAAGACTCAAAATTACTAAACATTGATAAACTGTTCAACACACAAAAACAGCACAATTACCTCAACATTGATCAACAAATTAACATATCAGAAAGTTGAAAATTACTAAACAGTTAACAGATTTTTTTCCACATAAACAAAACCCTTAAAACAGTAAACAAATAAAAAAAAGGAGAGAAATTTTCAGTTACACAGATAGGTGGTTTGGCAACAATGGTGCAAGAGATTCGACCACGTTGAATTTGATCAACTTTGATGAAATTACGAATGAAAGAGTCGAAGTAGCCTTTGGTATTGCAGTTTTCAGGAACGGGAGCACCAATACTCATAAGCTTAACAAATAATTGAGTTTCAGCAACGTGTTTTGGGTCCATGTCCTTTGATATTTCCGGTGACTCAGTTTCAGGCACGGCGGCGGTGGTGGTTGTGGTGGAGAGAGAAGGTTTTGTCGCCATAGTAGTTGAATTGATTTTTTGTGTAAAACGAGTAAGATGTGAAAAAATCAGTAATTTTGATCAAAGTGGATTTGTGAAATTATTATAGTGTGATTTGGGTCCCTCCATTAAGCTTGCAATATTATTCGCCACTATTTAGGAATTTAAATCCAAGATTTGTTACCACCGTGTGTGTGTATATATATATATATATATATATATATACATGCTGTATATATTGGTCAAGTAGTCTAATGACTAAAAAATCCACTTAAAGATGAATAAGTGAAGTGTTCTGAGTTCGAACCTGGACTCCTGTATATATAGTGCGATATTCCTACTACACGGGACTTCTATTTTATACTATAGAGGGCGTAGCTCAAAAGAAAGGTTACATAACAACTAGTTTGGAAACACTACTTGCAGCTGCATTAGCAAAAACTAAATGATAAATCGGAATCGGATCAGACTCAAAAAATTATAGTACCAGAGAATTAACACATACTGTCAGGGCCGGCCATTGGGCCAAGCTAACAAAGCTAGGGCTTAAGGCCCCATACCTATAACAATAGTAAAAAATGCCTCAAAAAAAGAAAGAAGGCCCCCACACGGTAAATGCTATAGTACCCTCACGTGAAGTTTTCTCCCTCCGCCGTTTCAGTTTTGCAAGATTTCCTAATTCCTATCAATCAATTTCTTAATCTAGCTTCTTGAGTTCTCTGGCTTGTATATCACCAATTTCTTAATCTGGTTTCTTGAGTGCTCTTTGAATTCTGCCAACCAAACTTGTTGTTTCTGTCGGCAACCAATTGACAATTCTCCAAATTTCTTGTTGTTTCTGTCGGCAAACAAACAGATTCCTTCTTTCTTTTTGTTCTCTTTTATTTTCTTTAATATATTATTACTTTATTTGGTCTATTGTAGGCAAACATGATTTTTGGTTTAGTCTATTTGTTTAATCTTTGATTGAATTGTTAACTTGTTTTAAAATCTATAAATGTCAACTCGAAAATATGAATTGGGCTATTCGAAACTCCAAAAAAAGAGAAGACTTGAAGCTTTGATTGAATCACAAAAGGGGGCTTTAGATAAATTTGTTAAAACAAACAAAAAATTGAACCATCTCAAAAAAATATAAATGACCCAAGTCAATGGACAACTATTCACACAAATTTGAGAAATTTATTAGTAATGAATGGTCCTGTAAAAATTATCAATATAAATTTTAAATAAATATTATAATTAATTTAATTTTTTTATTAAAATATAAAAGACCTCAATTTAAAATTTGTTTTAGTCCCCGTATATTATTGGGCCGGCCTTGCATACCGTAAATTTGCTTTCCGATAAGTATGACGAACATGCACTTTCCAATCCAAATGCAATAATCTCTGATTTTTTTGGCATAAACTCCAACTATCATGTGAACTCCCACATTCTTGGTTACTATTTCCAAGTGGCACGTAAGTAACTCATCAATAGTTTAATAGATTTTTTATTTTTATTTTCTTAGCAAGTTTAATCGATTCCTATAACCGTTGCATATGTAAAAAAATTAGTTTTTTTTTTTGTCAAGTAGCCTAGTGGCTAGAAATTCCACCTAAAGGGTGGATAAATAGAATGACTAGGGTTCGAATCCCAGCACCTGTATAGATTATGCATTGTCCTACCAACTGAGGTAAGTTCACGCGACAAAAAAAATAGTTTTATTATAATGTTAAACGACAAATTTCATGCCCATAACATAACAAAAAAATGTTAATTTGTACATGTAAGTTTTAGATTCATGTGTTAATTGTGAATTTAAAGCTAAGAGTAAGCATAACATATTAACATGTCCTGTGAATCTGTGATTGTAAGTCATAATTCTTTGCATCGTAGAAACTACTAGAAAGTGGTGAAGCTTTTTTTTTTTGACAAAAGAAAGTGGTGAAGTTAGAATTATTTTTTTGGAGGTTAAACTACAACTAAATTTAAGATGTTTTTTGGTTTATTTTAATAAAAATGCAAAAAAAATTACAAATTTACAATTGCGCACGAGAAATAGAAGACAAAACTAAAATTGATAAAAGTAAAATTATAACCTTTAAATATTAGTTGAGAGAATGCATCTGGAGACAAAATTGAGTTGATGTTAAACTGAAACCTTAGATATTGAAGGGCTAATAGCAAAGAGAAGAGACGAAAGAAATAGTTTATGTTGCTCTATTGGAATGAGAGATTGCGTACGACAGAAGGAGAGTAAATCTAGAAGAAAAAGAGAAAGTGTGTAGGAGATTTGATTAAAGGAAACTTTAGCGCAGATTAACTTCCTAAGTTGGGATCAGGGAACGATAATAAACTTGTTGTTTACAAGTCCTCTCTAACGGGGTCCATGAGTTTTAGGAGGCTCTGTGCAAAATATAAAAGTGGCCTCTTAATAATTTTTTTTTTAATAAAAATTATCAATTTAAATGGCATATAAATAAATAAAAAATCATTCTTATTCTTGTAAACATATAAATTATCAATATTAAACCAATTGCATTAAATCAAATGGACAAGAAATTCAAAATAATTATCTTTGTATATAACGGTCAAAAAGGAACATCCTAATTTAAGATTAAATTGTATGCAAAGATTAAAATGGACTAGAACTATATTCACGAGTATAGATAACTAATCTATTGATACTCATATGATATTTTATGAACATTAATAATATATAACAATTATTTTAGGGCTAAAAATAAATTTATTATTATACATCTGATATTTTATAGGTATAAATAATATATAAATAATATTGTAGGACCTCAAAATTTTGATCGAAGCCCTCAAATTTTTTTTCCTTCTCCTGTGCCAATGTACTAAACAAAAATTACATTTTATTGTTATTTTATTGTTAAGAATATTTAATTTTCACTATTATGAATAGTTAGTTGAGCACTATAATTTTTTTGTTTCCTATAAACATCTCAAACTTGGATTTTAGTCTTTAAACAAATTCAACATATTTGTTTTAAAACTGAAGGTGTGAAAAACACGAGAAGGGGATGTTAAATTGTGTTTTGGTAAGTTTAAAACTTTTTCACAAAGAAGCAGTTGCAGCGGAATTAAATAAGTTAAACACAATCAAATGAGTTTACTATAATCACTAAAGATTACAATCAATGCTCAAGCACACAAGCAAGAGACTTCAACAATGTTCAAGTTACAACTAACAAGAGACTTCACAAAATGCTCAAACACACAAGTAAGAGACTTTTAAACTTATACAAATAAGATAGATAAACAAATGCACCTAAGACTAAAACACATTTACAAAGATATGATCAAATATGAAGTGTTCAGAACTTTCAAAGTTTCAGAGCCTTATAGTCTTCTGCGAGTGTTTTCTTTGATAGTGCAGATATTTAGCAAATCAGTAGTAATCATTTGTAAAGATGTCTTGTATTTATAGGCAGTATAAATATAGACGTTTGAGGATGACTGTTGTAAAGATTGCCAGCTTGATTGTACTATTGTGATAGTGGAATTTTGATCCTTTTCCAAATGAAGCAAGACGCTTCCACTACCTTGTCCTTGAAGAAATGTGTTTACCCAAATAGAGTAAGTTAGTACAATTGTCTATACGTTCCTCCTTAAAAGATAAGGTTAATGTACTATGACTGTTCTTTAGTCATATACAAATTTCAAACCTTGAGGAGTGTGTCTTCAATTAAAACTTCAACAAAGGAATGAATTCTGGTAATCTCAAATAACTTTCAAGCATAGAACATTTATGCCTCTGATAGACCTTTATAGACTTCTGATAGTCTTCATGTCTCTGAAAGGTTACATGCCTCTGATTCAATCAGAGCCGCTGAATCCTTCAGATGTAATCAAATACATGCCTCTGATTCAATCAGAGCCTCTGAATCCTTCAGATGTAGTCAAAGTATTGCTTTCGAGACCTTTTAGAACTTATCTTCTCTTCTCTATAAGTAAAAATCTTTAGTATTATCTGCACACTTGAAAACAATTTTTAGCATACCAATTGTGCATTTAATACTTTGTTATCATCAAAACTTTATAAAACTATAGAGGTTTTATTAGAAACAATTTTGTTCCAACAAAAACAACCCCTAAAAGACCAAATATTTTTGGTGTCTGTCTCTGACGTCAAAGTATGATAAAAAAGCACATACGTGAAAAACGGAGGTTGTCGTGGCAAGTGAGGTGTAATGCTAGGATGATGCCCAATCATCCACTTAGAGGGACCAAATCCAAAAACAAAATTTCAGAGAGCGACCAAATCCAAAAAAACGAAATTGAACCCAAAAACATATTATTCTTGTTTTTCTAAACCCATAAATTAACTCATGTTTCTCTAAACCCAGAAATTTGTATTGAAGCTAATAAAACTATATTTTCTTCTTGTTTTGATATTGAGACTTATAAATCAAATGTGTTCTTCTTCATCTTCATAATTTCTCTCTCTCTATCTCTCTTTTTCTTCTTCTTCAACAGTACTAGATTCAACATAAGTCATTTGTTGTTAACAATTCAACACAAGTTTATATTTTTCGTTAACTCTCATTCGAAATCCCCAATTATTTAACATAAGTCGACAATGTCTAGATTTAAATGGGAAAAAGAAGCAATCGGTGTGTGTGTGTGTGTGTGTGTGTGTGTGAGAGAGAGAGAGAGAGAGAGAGAGAGAGAGAGAGAGAGAGAGAGAGAGAGAGAGAGAGAGAGAGAGAGAGAGAGAGAGAGAGAGAGAGAGAGAGAGAGAGAGAGAGAGAGAGAGAGAGAGAGAGAGAGAGAGAGAGAGAGAGAGAGAGAGAGAGAGAGAGAGAGAGAGAGAGAGAGAGAGAGAGAGATTGAAACGTTGCATATTTTAATGGATGTGATTTGAGAGATTCAAAAGAAAAAGAAGGAAGAGTCATTTTAGCATAAAAGGTTGTGAATTTTTGGGTTGAGATTTAAGGATGATGATTGTCTTGGTTTAGGTTCAAGGTGTACAATGGAGATTTTAATGGAACTTAGGTTTTGCAATATAAAAACTTGTTTGATTCAAAAATCATGTCAAATTTTGAAGATGGTGGTTGGTAAATTAATATGGTCCTTTGATTAAATAAAAATAAATTGTGTATCATTAAAATTAAAATCAAGTTTTTGTTGGGAAAAAAGTTTTATGAGATTTTAGGTTGCAGAGAAGAAAGAAAATTGAAGAAGAAATAAGAAGAAAATGTCGTTTTAGTACCTTCAATACAAATTTCAGGGTTTGAAGATATATGAGTCAATTTTTGGGTTTAAAGAAACAAAAAGAAAAATATATTTTTGAGTTTAATTTTGATTTTTTGGCTTTGGCCCCTCTCTGCATCATCATTGACCCATAATCCTAGCTTGCCACGTCAGCTTTCATTTACCACATATGTGTTTTTTTAACAAACTTTGACGCTGGGGACCAAAACCAAAAGTATTTTGTATTTTAGGGTCTATTTTAAAAAAAAAAAATACAGGGACGAAAACCAAAAACTTGTGAACTTACATGAACGAATTTATTATTATTTTTTTTGACAAAACGAAAGAATTTATTATTTAAACCCTTAAAATATTATAATATCTCTCCCACAAAAGTTTTGATTTTTTTAATTAAAGAAGAATTAAATATCAATTTTAAAGCACCGAAAACTTATCTCTTGTTAAAAAATTATAAACTTTTACAAAAAGAGATTTAATATAATGTATTAAACATAACTGCAAAAACAAAATCAAAATTTTTAAAAATACATATGAGTTGACTTAAAAGTAGAAACTAAAAATCGTGACGAAAATTTGGGGTCAAAACATGTTGCATTTTTTTAAATGAACAAAGAAGAAAATTTATAATATTTCTAGGAATAAAAAATTTATTTACCTTTTTAAAATAATAGGAAACAATTTTTTTTTTAGAAAAAAGAACACTCATTTAACTCTTAATGTAAAGTACATGTCGGATTTTCATTCTCAGATACTCCCTTCGTCCCAAAATAAGTGACTTAGTTGAATATTTCACGTATGCCAGTGCATAATTTTGACGATTGATATTTTTAATTGTATAGTAGTTAAAATTATAAAAATTTGGTATTTTGAAAATACTTATCGAGATGAATCCAACATCTTATATGCTAATTTTTTTTTTATGTATTAATAGAAAAGTATGGTCAAAACAAGATATATAAACATTACACATAGTCAAAATAGGTCACTCATTGTGAGACGGATCGAGTATATGTTAAATCATTAATTACTAGTTGGTTTAACTAGAAAAAATAAATCATTTAAAGCAACAAGTTGCTTTTGGAATATAGATTAAAGATAGACCTTATATGGTACATTAAGAAAGGAAAAAAAAAATCCTTGAGATATGCACATTAATTCAATGTGAAATTGAAACTCAACTTATATAGAGAACAAGTTCAGAAAAAATTGTAAGAGTTAAACTCTAAGAGGCTTGTTTATAATTGTTGTAATTTAATTTCAAAGAGGCAAAGATGGTTCGTGGGCAGCTTGAAATTATTTTGCTCGGTGCCAAAGGTCTTGACAACAATGATTTTCTCAGTAAGTAATTAAATAGATATATATATGATTTTTGTTTACTCTACTTCACTCTATTTCTTATAATTTTTTTTAAGATTTTCATATATCTGAATTTTGTTTCTGAGGCTGACTATATTTTAATTTCATGAAAAACGACATTTATCGCTGAAAAATGACATTGCGACAAATAAAATTAGTCAAAATTATATTTTAATAAAATGATTCTTATTTTTTTATATAAGCAGCCAACATAGATCCTTATGTCATTCTCACATATCGGTCACACGAGCGTAGAAGCACTGTAAAAAAAGGTGTATTTCTTTCTCCCTTTAATGAGTTTAATGAATATAATTTGTCAGTGTAAATTAATATTACGCCGACATCTAATAATAATTCTCTGTTTTTCTTCGTCATACCATTAAAGTGAATTTAGTGGAGTGATGTAAAATAATATATTCAATTTAATTTAATTGTATTTGGTACCTTATTGAATTAATGATAAGTAGTATATACTATTGCTAATATATAACAGGTGGTGGATCTAACCCATATTGGGAAGAGAGTTTTGTTTATTTAGTCAATTCTGATGATGTTTGTGAACTTGAGTTGAAATTAATGGATGCAGATAGTTTAACTCAAGACGAATTTCTTGGCAAAGCAATGTGAGTCTAATTTTCATTTAGTTGCATACATACTTTTTTTTTTTGTCTCGTTGAATTTAATTTATATACACTATCAGTGTAAAGTTATTTTACACATACGTCAAATAATATACCAATATGTATTGTGTTAAGAAACACATAATGTGTCACATTCATTAAATGATATGGCAACACATCATTGGATCCATGTATAAAAAAGTGTGCATAACAATTAAACTCATATCATAAATTAAAGTTATATAAATAACACGATTTTATTTTTCTGAAAGTGTATTCTCAATATCATGTATGCTTTTTAAAGGTGGCAAAGTATTGGACTTAATTTTATTTCACTTAATTAAACTAAAATTACCCAACTTTATGTTGGTTAGATTCTTTAAGTAAGTTTTTGAATTCGAGTTTTGTGAATGAAAAAGATGTGGTTAAAATAAGATATCATATTAAAGATTATAAATTTTAATTCTCTTAATAGAGTTTAGTAATTGTCAAAAAGTTGTTGAATTGTTTTGCACCAATATTGTCATAGTTAAATAAAGAAGAAGAGAAATATTCCTCTAAAAAAAAGAGATCATAGACTCTTGAAGTGAACAATTATGTGTATTTTTAAGAAGAGAAACAATGAAAATGTCAAAATATATGCAGAATTCCTTTCCATTCGGTGTTTGGTGGTAGTGGTATCATTTCATCAGCTGCTTACAATTTAATTAATAACAATCAAGAACATTGTGGGGAGATTCAAGTGGCTTTCTTGTTTAATCGTGAGGTAAATTCATATAAACTACATATTTCAAGAATTATTTTACACTGTAATATATTTCATTGAACTTTTAAATTATGATTTAAAGTGTATATTTTGTAAAAATAGAGCTATCAAAATTGATTGGGTATAATGGACTAACCTAAAACCATTTGAATTTTAATGCTTCTTAATTTGTTGATTTTTTCCCTGTCCCATTTTGAATACTCAGGTGCGAGGCGAAGCAGGTGCATGAGCACGAGAGCAATGGAATCAACTAGAAATTACAAGGGATGAAGGAGTTATATTTATTTGGTGTGAAACTGTGCAATTGGATGCATCTCACATGTTTGTCTTTACTCTTTTTAGTTGTATGTTTGTGATTGTGTAAACATTTTCGTTCCAATAATGTTTATGGTATTTACGGACTGAGCTATCTTTATGGAACTATATATGCGTTATTTTTTAGATAAACTTGATGAATAAAATTGATTTTGAAAAATTAAATATATTTCATGCACCAAAAGACATCCAAAATATATTTGATCCTGTGACTATCCTATCATTTCCTTTTTCAATGTTAGTCGACCCCATCTCTCATAGCTCAATTGATTGAATTAAGACCCTCCAAGGAAATTGAGAATCAAGTTTGAAGTTAAAATCCTAATATTAACATGTCATATACCATTTGTTTATAAAACAAAATCTAGCTCATTTCTTGGAAGTATTTTTTGCTAAGGTGAAGGTTTGGGGTTTGTTTATTTATTATTTTTTTAAAACGCTCAAAGTTAGTAATTAGTGTTGAAATTAACAATATAAGCCATGAATCAGATATACAATATTACAACATATCTAATTTAATCAAATAGATCAAAGAAGAAATTATGTACCTTTTAGGATTTTAGGATTTTAGAGATGATGAATATGAGGAGCAAAAGTATGAGAGGCGAACTACCTCATTCCCTGTAGCATCTTCAAAGAAGGAATTGTGTATCATATGTTAACCGTATGATGGGATGACAATTATATAGTTAAATAACTGAGTGCAGAGACCTTAACTAAATGATTCAACTCATCATAACTCATTTAGAAACAAAAACTCAATTAGGACTTGAACCCCCGACTTTCTCTCTTTAACTTCTTTTACCCTTAGTTCAACTCCCCATTCTTTGTTTATTTTCTAATGATTCTTAAATGGGATCAAGCGTCAAGTAGCTCACTTTTAAACAGTGTTTATATTTATAAAAAGATATTTTTATCAAAGATATGGTTAATGATGGTTAAGACAATACAAAACTCCATGAGAAAGAAAGCTTAAAGCATATGAAAGAGTGATAATTGGAATTTCTCAATGTATGAAAATAGTTACAATAGTATTGTGATCCAACTACGGGTCCGTTTGTTTGAGATTTTTTCTCAAAAAAATCTATTTTTTTAAAAAAAAAAATCACTTTTTTTTTATTTTAGTGGTGTTTGTTTCAGATTTTTTCAAAAATCATTTTAGTAAAAAAGTCTATTTTTCCTTCAAAATGAAAAGCTATTTTCAATAGCTTTCTACAAAATTTATTTTTTTGAAAACCATTTTCTAAAAAAATAGATTTTTATGATTGTAAACAAACGGAAAATAGCTTTAGATTTTCTTCAAAATCCCTACAAAAAAATCTATTTTTTTTAAATCTTAAACAAACATGCCCTATATATAGTCATTTAGATACAAGTAACAAACTAAGCAACTAAGTAACGAACTGGTAGTTACAATCATAACTGATTTCCTTACTAACTTGTAACACAAGGTAACTATCCAAACTAACTTCAACTTAGACTGCTAATATGCAATAGCTAATACTTTGATAATTTTAAAAGGTAAATGCTAACGAGTGTTTCTGGGGCACTCTTTAAGCCCTTAAATAGTAAGTTTATAATAAAACTTTTATGGAAATGTGTAAAGTCAACGCATTTGAAATTGTGTTGTTTAACTTTTTAAATAAAAATTTTCTTTAAATGGAATGCTTAAAGAATGTCCCGGGGCACTCGTTAGCAAGATCCATTTTAAAAAATAGTTACAAAATCCTCTTTTTTAATCATTTTATGTTTGTCATGGGATATTTTCCAAAATACATTTTGAAAGGTTAAGTTTTATTAATGATTAAATATATTTAACGGTCATAAAATGAAGAAAATATGTCACATGATCTAGTGCCGGGATGAAAATCTTCTTCTAGGTGAAGTTGTAGGTTAACAGGTGAAGTTCGAAAACATTGGGTCTGTGGTGGAGAAGCTTTTGAGGGTTTCAATTATGCCACTATTTGATAACTTTTTAACTTTTTTGTTTGTTTGTTTGTCATATTTTAACCTTTCTGTTTGTTGTTTAATTTTCTTTATTTTTTAAAATTTGGTATTCGTTCAAGGACCGACTTATCTATGAGGACCATTCACTGTCCATTTGCAAGAATTTTTTGTCCATAAAAATTAACATTAGAGATAATCGAACCTGAAATCTTAAAAGGAGTAAACAGCAAGATCCTAAACCAACACTACTATATTAGACTAACCCAAATGGGTTTGTTTGTTGTTTAGTCAATTTCTTAATTTCTGCAATGGCAATAGCAATCACACACTTGTAAAAAATTGTCATGTCATAATGTTATGGATAGTCGTGCAACTAAAATTAGAAGATTAAAATTAAACAATTGAAAATTTTGAAGGTTAAAAAATGCATTTAAACTTTTAATTAAACACAATTTTAAATGTGTTGAGCATCCAAGTTGATATCTAAATTTGATGTCAAAATAGTAAACTATAAGTATGATCCAACAAACCCTATCAATCACTTAACATATGTGCCAAATGATATTGGAATTAACTACTTGCAATTTTTAATTGAAATGTAATTTGTGTGATCTTCTTGGTATATTTGGATATGAATTATGCTAACAACACACCATTTAACACACTATTTTTAATACATTTTTTTTAACTGATCGAATTTCAAATGGATCCCACCAAATTTGTGTGAGGCCTACATGATTTAGTGAAATCCATTTAAATTTCAACCAATTAGATAGAGTGTGTTAGAAAGTGTGTTGTTAGCCCTCTTCATTTTGGATATACCAGTTATTATGTTGATATAATTTGAAGTAATTTTTACATGACACTGCCCCTAAGTATAATATTGGCATGATGTTACTATAGTTTAATCAATATAGCATTTGCATTATTTCAAACACATCTCCTTCCGATTTATTTTTTTTATCAATCTCGTTCCGATTATTTTGACGTTTCGAAAAGTATTGTGTTATCTTTTTATTTTTTTTGTCTTGTATTGGTGTTATTCATTTTACAATAAATGGAATATTTGAGGAAAATAAATGATTAAAATTAGTTACAATTTTGTTTTTTTGATAAAAGTTATAATTTTTTTTAAATGCCCTCCTTTGAGATTAAAAAATATGCATGTCATTTTCTTCCTTAGTTTTTGAAATTACTTTATTTAAATATTTAACTAGTTTAAATACACGGGTCATTGACTTTTATTCGATATTTAAGTTTGTCATTATATTATGGTAGGAAATTGATTTAGAATAAAATATTTAAAAATTTGTTATATAATATTGTCAAATATAAGTGAAACAATTATGCTATTTTTTGTAAAACTTATTAAGTAAATAAATTTGGTTATAATTATCAATGACAAATAATTTTTGATGTAAAACTATTGTGCTATTTCTATATTCCTATGATCTATTTTTTTTTTTTTTAAGCATATATAATATTTTTATTGTATTTATCTTATATTCTTTTTATATATTTTTTTTTAAAAAAATTAGTGAGATTGTTGAGTTGATATTCATCTCTTTTGTTGCTACTTTTGTGCCTATAAATTGTTCTATTTTGTTTATATCTATGATTTGTTTTATTCTTATTTTTAAGGATACCCTCTTTTATATTGTATTTATCTTATATTATTTCAATATTTTTTTTATATATTTTTTTAGTGAAATTACAATGAAGGATATAAAACTTGGAACATGGTTAAAACTAAAAATGATAACTTAGTAAATTTGGTGGTAATCGATTTTATTATATTAGGAGTAGATCCCATTTTTAGCGTTTGAAAATCTTTTATATTTTTACTTTTTAAAATTTGTGTTTGTTTTATTTGTCAACAAAAAGAAAATAGACTCTTGAAATGGACAATTCAATGTATTTGTTGGAAACGATGAAAATGCTAAAAATTTATTTTTATTATAGTGACGAATCAACTAAAAGTTTTCCTTCTTGCCAATGGTGACCCTCCTAAATATGTGGTGGATCATCGGACAAATAACCATATGGGTCATTAGGCAGGTCAGAACAAGGTGAATCGGGATTAAGCGAAGAAGAACATTGGTGAAGAGTAGTGAGATTAAGGTTTTCTATCCTCGCGTTTCTTTAACGATTGAGCCACGCCGCCTCTAGATGGGTCGGTGAGTTATGGTCGTTGTTGCTGCAGTGAGAGCACCGTCGAGTCATTTCGATTAACCGCCATCTCACAAGGATTGAAAGGAGATAATAACAACATATGCGATATTTGATATATATATCTTCTATATAGAAATACAATGAACCAATGAAAGAATAAAAAAAAATAATACACGTTCTTATTTGTCTCGTTGTGAGATTGAAAAAAACAAAATTAAAAACAAAATAATAATAATAAGAACACATTTATTATCATAATATTGCGTCAATAAATACAAAATATGTAGTTTTCACTTTCTGACGATTTATTTCCGCCAATAAGTTGACTGAATTCTTCTGGATAACTTTGTGGTGGATTATTCCACCAATAAATTTATTGACGTGTGATTTATTGGAAAAATTAATCTGCCAATAAGTTTGAGCTTATTGGCAGTTTTGTTCACTTCTTGAGAGTTTTATTCCGCCAATAAATAATAAATTTCTTGTAGTGTACATCTAGAGCTGTCAAAATAGACTCGAACCAGCCTGTCGATCCGTTGGCCCTATATATATATATATATATATATATTCTAGTGTGGATCGGGTTAAAAAAATGTCATTTTGTGCCTGCCCATCCAGCCTGGGTGTGGCCCACCAAGTTCCGGGTCGACCCATTAAAGATTTTAGGCATTTTTGTTAAGAAAAGGTAGTCCTAAATTTGAATGTAGATAACTTGAATTGACATTGATTTACATGAATACACATCAATTTTAGGAAGCGTTGTTAATTCCCGTGAATACATAATTGAAATTATTTGAAAAATTACTTGACGATCTTAAGGATTGGAGGATATAATGTAAAATATATTTAGTCACATTAGATAATGTATCTTTGACAGCATGATAAACATTTTGAAATAGAGACTCAATTTGCAAGATGAGTTGTTAGGTAAAATTAAATATTTTCATGTTTGTACACACATCTTGAATCTCATAGTATAAGATGGTTTGAAAGCAGCAGATGATGCTTTCTATAAAATTCGAGAAAGTGTGAAGCATGTGAAAGCCACGTAAAAGAGATATAGGAGAATGGATTGTCTCAAGTGTAATTTTCACATGAGAGAATAAAGTGTAACCTCTTATATTTACATGTAGAAATTCGGTGACGATTTGTAACATGTTGAAAATAGCCGTTATGAAGGTGAGGTATGAAGTTCGTTATATTGAAAATGGGTGCTGATTCAACCAAGTGATGATGAGACCTTACTAACACTTGTAACACCGCATTTTAATTTTTAATAAAATAATGAACTATTGATTTCTCATAGTTAGTTTTTTTTATACTAATTGTTTATTTCATTTTCTAATAAAAATGGTCTCATTCATTGGATTTAAAATAAACATTAAACAATGACTGGTTGGATCTTTATTATAAGATGGATGAATGAGAAACACCACCCACCACCTCTCCTCTTGAGGCGCACCCAGGGACGGAGCTAGTAGGAGGACCAGCAGAGACCACAGTCCCCCCTAAATTTTTATAATTTTTTTATCCTAGTATATTATTAGTTTAATTTTACTTTTGATCTCTCTATTTTATTAAACTCATAAAAATTGTCTCCCTTTTTAATCAACTTTTGGACTCTATTTGTACATTTGTTGTAAATTTGCCTTAGAAAATGGTTTCTCCACTAAAAATCATATTTTTTTATACCAAAAAGGTGATTTATTACACTAATATTGAATTTAATGACAAAATATCTTCTTTGAGATTAAGATTAACCTTTTTTTTCTGCAAAAGTCACAATTTTTATGGAAAAATAAATGAGTTAAGCTCAAAATTTCAATAAATGTGAAAATAGATGAGGCAAACAATTCAACTAAAAAAAGTGACTCATAAAATGCAGATTCACAATAGTAACATTATATTTATCTTATAATTTCTTATATATGTGATGCTTTTAAAGTTTAGTTTTTTCTTTACTAAATTATACTTTTAATTTCGGTCCCCCTAAACTTAATTCTTTGCTCCGTCCCTGGGCGCACCGACCACCATCTTTATTATAAGATGTATGCATGAGATTATTTGGCAAATCGAAATAACTTTATTTTCTCTTTCAAACTATTGATGCCTCACGAGATAGTGAATTTGATTAAAAAATTGTCTTGAGAACGAGTGGTGGCAAAGAAAATGGATTATCCTTGTGTGTTTTATGAATGATTTTATAATCCGTTATATTGTATTTTGATGTAGTTGTGTAAACCTCATTTTTTTCAGTTTGGGTTGATATCTTATTCTGTGAGGAGAGTATCCCTCGTACTTCATCTCATTTAGTGGATAGAGTACTATTTGTACTTTCTTACATCTTTTAATAAGATTTTTGAAGTAAAAATAAAATAAAATAGAACCCGAAGTGCTTTTTTCAAAACCAAAAGTAGCTTTTTAATATAGAAATAAAATAGCCCATACTCTTTGCCTATCAAGAAAGAAAAAGAAAAAACAATCCCCATACTCAACCTTAGATCCACTCCTCCAATGATTCAATGAATGTAATGATTATTACAAGGAACCCGCTACCTAAGATATGGTAAGAAATTACCAAAAGCACATGCTATGCTGCTTTATTTATAACTAGCATATTTATGAGATTTGTAATTGTAATTTGGTAGTAGGAAGGTAGCTTGTCTTTCTTTTTTGGTTGATAGAAGAATTGACAAAGTCATTGAAAATTCACACACACAAAGTGGAGTGACTGGGGTTCGAACCCAGATCCTGACATCCGATACTAGCAATTTCAACATTTCTATCAGTTGAGTTAGGATTTATAGACAGTAGCTTGTCTTTTTAAAGTAGCAGAAATATTTTCTCCGTCTTAACAACCACGACATATTTAATTATTTCACACAAATTAAATTAAAATATAAAAAATTATGAGAGTGAGAGTGAGAGCTATTTTTACTACAGTATTTTTTTATCATGCATTGATGTTATAGTCATTATTATAAATCATAATGAAATGCTGCTCAAAAAAAAAAAAAAAATAAATAAATCATAATGAAATACAAGTAACTAATATTGCCTTAAACATCAAAAGATTCATTCATGATTATGGAATGGTGGGAGTTAGAAAGTTTCTAATTTCTACTCTAACAACAATGATTGGTGTAGATTTTTTTTGAAACAATCACATAATTTTTATTCATATATATAAGATGAGCATAAAATAATGACATAACCAATGGTGGTTGAGTCCGAGCAATTAGGTCAGTCTTTCACAACGTGACAGATCAATGTTTGAATTTCAACTAATAAAGTATCCATTCTAGAGTCATAAAAAAAAAGTATCCATTCTACATTTAATATTCAATAGTATCAAAATAAAAAGAATAATGACACAAATTAATATTCAATATTTTGTGCTTAAAAAAAATTCAATATTTTGTTTACTATAATTTTTTAAAAATTCCCGTAAAGGGACTGAAAACATTTAAAAAGGTACAAGTTGGATCGAGGAAAAATCCACCTCAATTTAATACTATTACTACATTTGGATTCAGGCATTTTCTGGTACATTAAATTCAACCTTTAAGAACCAATAATATATAAACAGAAACATCCATACATAAACAAAAAAAGTTCTTACAATTTATAATTTGTGAAATTTGTATTAAAACTCCAATTCCAAAATCACAGAAAGATGCCTCGTGGAACACTTGAAGTTGTTTTGATCAGTGCCAAAGGTCTTGAGGACAATGATTTTCTCTGTAAGTATTAATACTATACACTTTTTCATTGAAATTTCTACATGAAACAATTTGGATCCAAAAGTTTGATTTTCTATTTTTGGTTACATTAAAGTTCATCATGATTTGATTATTGAAGTAGAGAAATTATTCATGTTAAGTTGGTCTGATGATCGATCTATATATTTGTTGTTCATAAAGTTTGTTATTATAACTACAATAGTATAATAACCACCGTTGTTAAAATCACGAGTAGAATCGTAAAATCCTAGGATTTTACGATTTTGTTCTGCCTTACCGATCTGAATCCTGATTAGAATTCTAAATTAGTCAAAATCCACGTGACATTGCATGGAATCGCAAAATCCAGTAAATTCGTGCGATTCCTACCTATTCTGTATTCTTTTGTGGTGATTTTGGTTTCCTTTTGTTTGTTTGTTTGTTTATGTTTAAGCTTTTTGAATCGGTTGCTTTATATTTAAGTTTTGAGACTCGGTTGTTTTATATTTGTTTTAAGATTCTAAATTTTGAGTAGTTGCACTTTATAATATATATTTAATGTTATATGAGTACAATCCTTCGATTTTGGTTGCGATCTGCGATTTTGCGATCTTGCTATCCCATTTCAATTCTACAAAATTAAATGAGTAAAATCCTTCAATTTGGGTTGCGGTTTTTGATTTTGCGATCTTCCTATCCTCTTTTGATCTGAAACAAACTCGCGATTCTGACAACATTGATAATAATGTTGAATTATTAATTTGACTATTGAAATTGATGAAGATGATTCTCTAAAGTCTTGATCTTTGTTCTGAATGAGCAGCTAGCATAGATCCTTATGTGATTCTTACTTATAGGGCACAAGAGCACAAGAGTTCTGTGCAAGAAGGTAAAAAATTTATAAACATAAGTAGTTTTAATTAATTTGCTTATTTTTTAGTAATTTTTTCTCTCTAGTGACTAATTTGATTATTTTATTATGAAAATATTAGGTGCTGGATCTACCCCTCAATGGAATGAGACTTTTCTTTTCACTGTTTCTGACAGTGCTTCTGAGCTCAATCTAAAGATAATGGAAAAGGACAACTTTACTAATGATGATAATATTGGAGAAGTAATGTGAGTTAAATTCTTTAACTTTCAAATTTTGCTTTGATGGATCTTGATTTTCCACTCAAATTTGATTTAAGATTGGTTAGAATTTAATAGAGTAAGGTTGTATTTGCTAGATAGAACATGTTTTGTTTCATATTTTATGTATATCATGTCTTTGAATTTGATGGTGACAAGTATCAAAATTATTTTGCTTCAAGTAAAAACAATTTAGATGAAACATATTAGTTTAGACATCCTTAGAATCACTTCACTTCCATGCCATAACTACTAAACCAACCTTATATGATTTTAGTGAGTATTGATGTTTGTTACTGTCATGTAAAATTGATAATAGTAACCTATGAAGCTTAGACACTCATTGAATTAGGCGTGCCCTGATGTCTGACACACATTGATTATGACATGTATGATCACATTGAATTATGTCATTTACTCAAATTACTATCGGTATTGATATGTCAGTGTCTGTGTTTCGTATAAATTAACTTTGTGTTTGTTTTGAGGTCACAAAGGAGGAATTTGCAATTTTGGCATACTAAATATGCATTGTTTTATCTGTAGAATTCCTTTAGATGCAGTGTTTGAAGAGGGTAGCCTTCCAGAGACTACCTACAATATTGTGAAGGACCAAAAGTATTGTGGTGAGATTAAGGTTGCTCTCACTTTTACTGCTGAGGTAATAATGCTATAGAATCTGTTTTTCCATTAATTTTCTTAAGGTCTGTTTGATCTGCAAAATGTAAGCACTGAATAAAAACAATATAGTATAGAACATCGCAGAACAAAGTTTTTAAGTATTAAACAAATTTTGTCTCGTGGTTCACCGAAGGACAAAAGTTTTAGTTTTTGCCCAGTTCCTTGACTTCCAATTTATTAAGTCTCAGAAACAGTTTTAAAATTAAACACAGTACCGTTAAAGTTATCATGTTCAGTACCTTATTTTTAACGAATCAAACCCACAGTTAATGTTTTTATGACTATTTTTCTCCCTACTCAAATATAGTATACTATCAATTATTGGTTGCAGAGAAATATTGACAGGGGTTACAATGAAGATGAAGAATTCTCTGGTGGATGGAAACAATCAGCTAGAGACTTTTGAAGTGAATGAAGGATTTACATATTTCCAAGATCATAAATTACTGCTATAAAAATTATGAAAAAAATCTTCTAGTCCTTTTTACAATTTTAATTGATCAATGTGTGTTTCTGGTGTGATGATCTGATAGTGTTCTGTTTTGCTTTTCATCCTTTTTGATGTAAACTACATTTTGCTTAACAAAATATTATATGCACTAGTATAATTTATTCCAGAGCAGCTTTATTATATTTTTTGGAATTCTATGAATCATTTTAGCTAAAATAGAAAATAAACTAATTAAAAAATAATGAGTTTATAGCTCATAGTGTATGAACTAGTCGATTAAATTATAAATATAAACACTTGGTAAAGCTAAGAGTAGTTGAATTAGTTGATAAATACAAAATAACAAAAAACTTTCATATTTCATTTTTTAAAATAAATTATAAATAAATTTTTCCATTAAAAAATCATATGTATACATTTTTTCTATATAACTTTGCTTTGCAGAAAACAGATCTCATCTAATTAGATTTTCTGGTTTAATTTAAGAGAGGGAAATAAACATAATCTGGCAAATAAATACCTAGCAATACCTTAATCCATCAATTTTGTCAGCCCTGCACTTAATATATGTAGAAAATTTCTCTTCTGACCCCAATATTCCAATTTTGCCCTTGCAGAAAAATTCGGTTCGCAGAAACTAGATTTCTTTTTAGTGCAAATTCAGAGCAAAATTTGGTTTCTAGTAACCGAAATGTTGTTTGAAGGCAAAAAAAAAATCGGTTTTTAAAAACCGAATTATTTTGCAAGGGCAAAATTGGAAATTCAGGGGGTAAAAAAGAACAATGGGGTCGGTTGAGAAATTATCATATATGTATAGTATAGCATGTGACCACTAACTACATGATCCAAAATTTCCCTCAGCGTTGCAAAAACCGCAAACAAATGAAAATTTTATCGGCTATTACATTCCCTCGCCTAAATCCTAAGTTTCGAAAGAATGGTTATATTATAAATTTTTGGAAGGTGAAAAGTCTTATCTTCACAAAATCAAACAACCATTCAACTTAATGATACGTTTGGAACCACAGTGAAAGTACTTTCCAATGGACGGATAGCTTGGATTTGTAGCTTCAGCATTTCCGCAGTCAAATAACATAACGCAAATCTAAGCGCACATTAATATGTCAACCAAAGATCATATTCAACTCAACCATGATAATTGCAAAGTTTCTCAAAGCAGGTTAAAAACCTGTGCATATTCAGCAAAGTGATAGAAAGTCGCATCACATGTTAAGAACAAACACACAACATTTTGCTTATAAAAAATCATCCCAAGAAAGTGGGGGCAAAATGATTCTGAATGTATAGATATAATCATGATCATATAAAGCATTGTCGAGACAATTTTTCTCATTTGAAAACAAAAATAGGGAAATAAAGTATATGAAATAAATCCTCTGGCAACATGACGGTTTATCATGTGTAAAGAACATAATCCCAAACAATTAACAGCGAATGACAGATTAACTATTTATCATTTCTTTTACTTCTTGATTTACGGAATTCATCCGCTTCATCAATTGCCATGTCAGTAGAGACATCAGCATCTTGCTTGGGCACATAATCCTCAATGTCCTCATCAGTACTTTTACCTGAGCTGGATGGTTTAGAATCATCATCTGAAAGAAACATATATTGAATCAATTGTCTTGTTGACTACGAATAAGCACGTAAGGAGATAAGCGTGCCACCATGGTTTTGAAAAATGGTTCATCACTGCGAGCAACATAATTTTTTTTTATGTCGCTGCAATCGCGAATGAAGCTGCATTAACCACATTTGTTATGGTTGTCTGCAATATTAAAGATTGTGACATGACTGTTACTATGACTGCGATTTAAAACCTTGAGGGCCACTATGACACTTAAATGTACCTTATTATTAAACTCCTAGTTGATTAGCCTATGTATAATCCTATGGTTTAGCTACCCTCCTATAATCATAGGCAGACATTATCAATTTTGAAAGTTCTGTTCAGAAATTTACTCTGGTCTGCTGCTAATGAATCTGAATTTGGTGGACGCGGTCTCCCAGGAATCGACAAGGCACCTGTTGTCTTCCTATGACCAATGGGATTGTGCTTCTTCAGCGCATTGATTTCCTGTTTTCTGATTGATTTTAAAAACTGCAAAATAGAAAGAAACATCAGATCAACGTTCCTGGTTGCCGTTGATAGCTTAACTCAAAACAAGATATAATAGACTGTTATCTAATAGACTAACATAATCTTCCTGGTCTGCTGCTAATGAATCTGAGTTTGGTAGACACGGTCTACCAGGAATCGACAAGGCAGCTGTTGCCTTCCTATGACCAATGGGATTGTGTTTCTTCAGCGCATTGATTTCCTGTTTTCTGATTGATTTAAATAACTGCAAATAGAAACAAACATCAGATCAATGTTCCTGGTTGTCGTTGATATGATAGCTTAGCTCGAAACCAGATATAATAGACTAAAATAAGGTAATTGCAGACTCCAACTGAGAAAATTAAACTCAAAGTAGAAAATGTAGTTGTCATATACGGACACATTACATTGAAACTTTCTAAAGCATTCAAAAAATAAATCATTAGACACTTCAATTAAGCAAATTTAAAATAGGGTAAATAGGGTTTTACCCCCCTGCAAAATACCCGATTTTTGGTTTACCCCCCTATAAAATAAAAATTTGTGATTACCCCCTCGTAATGTCAAGATTCTTCTATTTTACCCCCTCATTGAATAACTTGGCATAGAATCTTTATTTTTCATGACGTGGCTTGCCACGTGGCTTTTAATTCATTTTCTGATTTTTTTTTATTTGTTTTCCACATAAATTTTTTTTTATAAATGATTTAAACAAAAACCAATATTTTTTTTCGATCTTAAACAAAAAACAATTTAACAAATTAAAAAAATAAAATAAAATAGATGAAGACCGATATGCACTGTATGTATCTGGAACTTCAATACCAATTCCTCAAAACTCTTCCCCTCAAATTTCTATTACAACACAAACTCATCATTAATCCTCAATTCCTCAAATTTCTTTCACCATCTCAAAAATCTTTGTACTACTACTATTTAATTTCAGATGCCTTCATCATCTTTCTTTCTTCTTTCTCAGTATTGTTGGCTATGGAGGTGAAATGATTCAGATCAAAAATACTGAAAATTGCAACACAGAACAAACCTACAAATCTTAGTTTTTAAAATACTGAAAATTCTGAAAATTGCAACACAGAACAAACCGTCGCCGACAAAGACACTGAGGATTACAATCTTAGTTTTTAAAATTCTAGGTTTCTTCAAATTAATTTCTGTTCTTAATTTTCGATCTGGGTTTCTTATTTCTGGATTTGGTATTTCATTTCTTCAAATTAAGGATCTGGGTTTCTTAATTTTTCTTCAAATTAACGATCTTTGTTTTGATCTGTTATTTTTTGTTCTTAATTAACGATTTGGGTTTCTGTTTTTGGGTTCATGTTTTAGAATATGAAGTTTAAAAATTTATGCGATTGTGTTTTAGATGATTTTTAGTTGTTGCTTTTTTGGGTTTAGAGTTTGTTTGAGTTTTGTAAACAAATGGTTTTGAATTTTGGTTTAGAGTATGATTTATAGAATCGATGAAGATGATGACGGATGATGAAGATGATGATGGATTAAAAAGATGAAGTTTAATAATATTATTTTATGATTTTTGTTTTTAAATTTTTTAATAAAAAAAGTCAGCTGGAAATAAAAATGAAATAAAAAATAAATATAAATATACAGTCAGCTTGCCACGTCATGAAAAATAAAGATTCTATGCCAAGTTGTTCAATGAGGGGGTAAAATAGAAGAATCTTGACATTGCGAGGGGGTAATCACAAATTTTTATTTTATAGGGGGGTAAACCAAAAATCGGGTATTTTGCAGGGGGGTAAAACCCTATTTACCCTTTAAAATATTATATGTCCAAAATGCAAGAAACTTTCACAAAATTGATGGGAAATCCCGGGCGTGATAAGAACAACAATACATTCGGTTGATGTGATGATTCAGGAAAAACTAAATTCAACTCACCGGTGTGTATATGCCAGTCTTCTTTGTCTTGGCATAATGAACATAGCGCATTAAACTAGGATATGTAGAGAACTCCTGTCCAGTATCAGGACAATAATAATAAGTCTACAACAGAAAAATACAACAACACAGTCAGTGATAGACATTCATAGAAAAAAGATACATTGGCGGAGATTATTCAAAAATTCATTTCCTTACTTTCTACATGAATACTAATATTAATTTGCTCTCTATGTTAGAGATATAAAATAGAATTGCTGCTGCAAATATTTCCACTATAATTCTGCAAGCGGATAACTTTGTTGATAAATAATCAACAAATATTACCATCCAATGTCATTTGTGAATTATTAACAAAGAGTACACACTAATTCCAAAAATATCATCTTTATCCCAAAAATATTTGAAGCAAATCGGCATTAATTATTGGATCATTGGATGTAGTTTCAAAATATCATTATTCGTTTGTGATTAAGGGAAGACAAAAGATTCAAGAAAAATTAATGTGAATCTATTGGTATCTAGTATTATGGATTATAGGAATAATGGATTGATGCTATTTAGTAGTAGGCACATAGAAATAAATGGCTATTTTACTTCCATGACGAGCTAATAAATGGCTATTCACGTCTGCACTACTTTCACAATATCTCAAATACAATGACTTTTCAACATACACTATATTTCTTTCTTGCGCTACTTTCACATTTTCTAACTAGACTATTTTGAAGCATGAATACATCTAATATTTACATGTCCTATTATCTCACACATATTTTCAACACTGGCACCTATGTATCTGGTTAATATATATATTCACAGTGGTGCTTGAGACATGAAAAATAATAGGGTATTATGACGAGGAAACAATGAAAGACTATACACGACAGGGGCCATAGAGGCAACCTAGGACAATTTAGTCGGAATGAAACTGCACGTCAGAACATATCATTTTGATGATCAGCAATCATAGGACTATCCCTTTACCATTCTGCATAAATGGTTTAGTCTATTTGTACAGCTGTGGTGGGGGGCACATTCAATTTCCTCGGTTTTCCATTAATTATCAATTCTTCTATAGTGGGGTAGAGCAACTTGGTAGCTCGTAAGGCTCATAACATTGAGCTCAAAGGTTCAAATCCCGTCTCCACAACAAAGAATTTCCGTTCCCTTCTTTTAATCAATATAACACCAAACATCAAAGACCCATAGAAACAATTGGCAGTCACCTAGTTTATTTCCAGCATCTATGATGGCATTCACAAAACAACACCAATAGAAGGCATGCATGAGAAGAAATTAGTACCCTTTTGACTCTTTCATTTTCAGTGTTGTCAATTGCAAATTGCAGAAAATAGTGGTTTGTTCAAATTCCGCTATAGCATCGCTTTTTGACAACATTTTATACTAAATAGTGTATCATGGGACAATAACAATTTGTTCAAACCCCATTACCACTATTTAACAACACTGAACATTAAAAAAAAATTCAAAATGGGGAGTTTTTTTGCTCCGGCAACACTAATCCTTATGCATTAGGTATTTTAAATTGAAATAAGAGGTGATCAGATTTTTCAACATTTAAATTTAATTAGCAAACATGACATTTACTAGCTAATTTGAAAAGCAAAACAAAATCAACAGCTTAATCCAAATTCATAAAATGAATTAGCAACCATGTAAAAGATAATTCGATGCATGATCAATATCAATAAATATCAAAATCTTGAATGTCATTACTAGAATTCAATAATTTCACCCTAAACATAAACATAAAATCTAAATTAGGTTTTTCAATACCGTTGTTATGGTGCCATCCTTTTCAACTTCTGACTTAACACTCCACCCCGTCGGGATTTCTTCTCCATTAGGTGGGCTTTCGTCTCCCTTAGGTGGACTTTCTTTGCTCTTAGGTGCCATACAAAATCAACAAGCTTTCCCCGGAAATAAAACTGTGAAAGGTTTGTACCTCCTTCTACTTTGTTTGAAATATTTTCAACCTAAGGTATGTGATAAGTAGACAGTAGGGAAAGGGGAAAGACTGTAAATAAATAGGCACCTTATCCAAAGCCACGTGTTCCCTTTTTCGCACATGCAATCGCCAAAAATCGAATTATTGTCGTACGTTACGTTTTCTTTAACAGTTTTGGATTATGGACTAGATTCATTCATTTATCATTAGAAGGAAGTTTTATAAACCGAAGCCAATTAGGTCAATACATTACCAAAATATGGAACATATTACCATTTATGTTAACAAATAGCTTAGAATAGTCCCACGCACAAAAACAAAAATAAATGAATTCGGATATAATTCGATTGTTGATGATTGCACGGCGAAAATGGAAACACATGACTTTGGACGAGGTGTCTATTTATTTGCAGTCTTTCCCCTTTCTCTATCGTCTACTTATCACAAACCTAGGTTGAAAAATATTTCAAACAAAGTAAAAGGAGGGGAAGAGACCTTTCACAGTTTTCAGGGGAAAAGTCTGTTGATTTTATATGGCACCTAAGAGAAAAGAAATTCACCTAAGGGAGACGAAAGCCCACCTAATGGAGAAGAAATCCAAACGGGATGGAGTGTTAAGTCAGAAGTTGAAAATGATGGCACCAAAACAACGGTATTGAAAAATCTAATTTAGATTTTTTGTCTATCTTTAGGGTGAAATTATCGAATTCTAGTAATGACATTCAAAATTTTGATATTTATTGATATTGATCATGCCTCGAATTATCTTTTACATGGTTGCTGATTCAGTTTATTTCATATTATGAATTCAGATTATGTTACTGATTTTGTTTTGCTTTTCGAATTAGCTAGTAAATGTTATGTCTGCTAATTAAATGTTGAAAAATTTGATCACCTTTTATTTCAATCGAAAATACCTAATGCATAAGGATTAGTGTTGTCGGGGCAAAAAATATGGACCATATTATCATTTATGTTAACAAATCGTTTATAATAGCCCCACACACAAAAACAAAAGGCAATAGTAAGGGCCAACGTCTCTTGAAATCACTAATAAAAATCGAAAAATACTGTAGCAATACTACAGCCAAAAAAGAGCGGGAAAAATCTTAAATTTCAAGCATAAGCAAATGAACCCAACATCACCATGATGCCACCTAAGATCTTAATCCGTTGACTAAATGTAAAAAGTTTAGAATAGTGAAGAAGGAAATAGTCAAGGAAATCAAATGCCATGGGCAAGTATATAAATAAATAATTATAACAATTGTCTTGCCCCATACAAAAACAGCCATAAATGCTGAAAAGAAATTCTGGTCAAAATCATAACACAATAAGCAATCACAAAGGTTACCTCTAGAGAGACAGGAACAACCGCCAGACATGATTGTCATCTCATTTCCAATGCGACCACATCGTAGACGCCGTATAGTTCGTAGCTCTTTGGATATTCAGGTAAACTTCTTCTACAATGCTACACAGACAACGGCAAATCAAAATCAAATTACTTTAAATGAGACCCGTAAGGCAACACAAGAAATTATTTCATACATTTTGTTCAACCAATCAACAGTATTGGCTAGTGTTTAACAAATTTGGACTAAAAACCTAGGATCGCAAACACGATAAGCTAGCTTATAAGCTTGTACAACTAAAAAAGACTCATTTGGTAACAATTACTTTTACTAGCTTATAGCATTTTTTGATAAGCTAGTTATTTTACCCGTGTAGCTAGTAGCTTATCATTTTCTCTCTCAATTTTACCCCTGTTATCTTAATTGAAAAAAATAAAATATAAGTCATCATGCCAAATGCTAATTTTACCAAACACTATAATACAAATTCAATCGGTTAGTTTATCAATTATAAGCTAACCGTTATCAAACAGAGTCCTGATGATAAAAAAATGTAAAAGTAAAACAGTGAATTAATTTCAGTTTGAAATAAGCAATGATTAATACTAAATTGAAGGTAAGAAACCCTAATAATGATGAAAAGGTTGATCACAATAGATGATTCACCCCTAATTTTTGCTATCATCCAAACTAAAAAAATTAATTTCAAACACAGCAAGAACAAATAGAAATATACAATGAATATGAATAATTGTTGAAAATGGTATAATTTCAACAAATGTGTACATACATACCAGTGGAAACAAAACATTCTTTTGTCTTTTCCAGAGGTTTTCGTTGTTATCGCAATTAATGCACGCACGAGTGCTACAGTAAGAACCTAAAATTTGTTGCATTTTCATCGTGGCAGCGGAGCAGTGGCAAAAGCGGCGGTGGTGGAGAGACGGAGGTTGCTGCTCATCGGGGTGAAAGTAGAGAGAGTTGGTGCTCTCGTAACAATTTAACGAGTCCGTGATAATTTGTTCCCATTAGAAAAAATATCCACAAAAAATAATACACGTTGATATTTTTTCTGATAGGAACAAATTACTCCTTAATTAATTCTAAATTATCTCCTTCCCATTTTAAATAATCTAATTTGACCATATACATTGCTTCAAAAAAAAATCGGTCGTATACATTATTCAAATATAACATTAAAAAGTATACATTATTCAAATATGGTATGGTATTATTATAAAAAAAAAATGGTGTGGTATTTTGACAGTATTTCTATAAAAATAAATAAAAAAATATTAGTATATTACTAACAAATATTAATATATATACGGACACCGCACCTATACGTCGATACCAATAATATGTGAACAAAGTTACGACATCTATAATAATAGCATAAAATGAAAAATTGCATAAAACTATGCATTCAACTAGATTGAAGTACCTAAAATATTCATGTCTCCGAATCTATAACGTTAATTGCAAAAACCACTTTTCTTTATTATTGTGATTTCTTTTCTTTTGCAAAAGATGTCTTATATATTAGAACAAATAGAGTAGACGTATCAAACTTTTGAAAAGGTCCCGCTCAAACATTATGATAAAATATGTATATTTCTTTTTACATGTATGTATCCTTAGCTTATAATTTATTTAACATTTTTAAAGATTAAAGAAAATGAATGAGACGAGACCACAAAATCCTACCAAAATGCAAAATGCAAAAAAGATAGAGTTTAATCGATATACACCGACAGTGTAAAATAGTTTTACACAATCGTCCAATAAACAATTAGTACTATTTTGTGATGTCATATCAAGAAAGTGGTGTGAAGTGAGGTGATTTGACGGAAAATATGATTGGTATTTTTTTTTTTTTTTTTTTTTTACCAATGCTGAATAACCTTTTATATATATATATAAAATAATTACACATTGACAAAAGGTAGACGGGCAACAAGCTGCGCCGCTAATCATTTTTGAATAGCAAAATCTAATCTTTGAAAAACTACATCCCTAGACCTAGGCGTCACGACATTACAATGCATAACCTTTTGAACTCTTTTCAAAAGGTTTACAGCCTCTGGTACTAGAAATCCAAAAGTGTCGAAAGCAAAAGGTATAAAAACGTGTTGATTGTCAGAACATGCTTTCTCATGTTTTGCCATTTTGCTTAAAGCAGCTTTGAGGGCTGCCCGTCCCACGGTAAAATCACCAACCCCTAGTCCCACAAGTGGGGAAACTCCAGTCAAATCTACACAAGCATGCTTCCCACCTACCTATCCAAACACTAGAACATCCGCTGGCCGAAGTGTCGATCTCGCTTAGTCAAGAAGTTCATTGGTGCCTCTTTCTTAACAGAGATTCCCGCACGCTTAAAAATATCAAAAAGCACATCTTTGACCAAGTCATGCCTGTATTTGAAGCCGGGAAGCTCCCTACAATGAACTGCATGCTCCCCAAAAATGTCGAGACATGCTTTACGACAAACAGGACAAATCTCATCCTTGGGAAATATTGGAATCATGAGGCGGTACTTAAGGATGGTACGATACTCAACCGGTGACATGTGTTGGCTTAACCCATCGATGGGGATAGTGAGGAGAAAGTCTTGAGCATGTGCCGCTTTTAAACACCCAAAAACTGCTTTTTGCCTGGTAGTCATGTTAAAACATGTTGGGCTTTAGGGGGACGGTGTCCTTAATAGAAAAATTGCTAAAGTCATAAGTCGGAATCTTATCCCGAATACCGTCCAAAGAATTGTCAAAATCCAAGTCCATACCACATCCTCCACTGTCTCTCAATATATGATCTTGCAACATCCAAGATTGGGCCCTAGAAGCCACAAGATTGGTATTGATTGACAATGTAAAATCAATAGATATACATTTTTCTCAAAAAAGAATTAAAAATATCAAAGACACAGTGACTCTGTTTGGTAAGACTCCAAAACGAGCTTATAGCTTTTAGCTTTTAGCTTATAAGCTAAAAACTCTGTTTGGTAACGGTCTTTTCGTTACGAGCTTATAGCTTATTTTGACTAGCTTATAGCTTATTTTCAAACGCTATTTCAATTAGCTTATAGCTTTTTGTTTTTTCTTCCAATTTTAACCTTATTATTTAACTAAAACCCGATTTTATTATTAATTAATAATGTCCTTTTATGTCATTTTACCTCTATAAGCTATTGAACCACTAATTTTACCAAACACTTCAATTAGCTTATCAGCTATGTTCTGTTCAAAAAAGCTTATCAGCTATAAGCTATAAGCTATCAACTAGCTTATCGGCTATAAGCTATTTTTACCGAACAGAGCCAATATATTCATCACCATTAGTCATTACAATTACAACATTGAATGCATCTCAAAAAAAAAGAGAGATGAGTAAGAAGAAGATATTGATTGTGGGAGGCACAGGTTACTTGGGTCAGCATCTACTACAATCTTACAATTCCAATCAAACTTCTCAATCTCATTCTCACGATCTCGCACTTGCATTCACCTACCACTCCACTCCTCTTCCTCAACCTTTGTTGGATGCATTTCCTGATTCTCAATCTTTCCATGTTGATTTGAAATCCGGCATTGGATTTGAAACCATTTCCAACGCATTTGGCCAGGTTTTTTTTTCTTCTCATTTTTACAATCTTCTGGCCTTTAATTCAATTGGGTTAGTGACAAAATGTGGTTTTTATTAATGGGTTGTTTAGATTTAATAGAAAATGTAAAAGGGGTTAGTAGCATAAGAAAAAGTAACATGTGTTGTTAATTTAGTTTATGGATGAGTGTTTGGCAAATTGACTTGGTTTTGTAGAATTAATATGTTTAAATTGATTTTGAATTGAAGTGATATATGATGTTTACACTTGGAGTGCTAGCTCGGTCGTAAAAGTTTAGCCTTATAACTTTATGGTACCGAGTTCAAATCCACTTAGAGATTGTGAAATGATCATCGGTGCCACTTTCATTAATAAAAAGGTGATCATTGCTATTCTGATCAAATGAATTTATTACCGCTCAGAATTTATTATTAACGAAAGTGGTACCGATGATAAACATAAAGTTTTACCATAAACATTTGATCGGTGTTTGACAGTTTGAGATAAAATTTTGAACCAAGTTTCCAGACTATTTTACTATATTAGGTTCCTTAACTAGTGCCCCATGGGCAGACACTAGTTAGCATTTTCTTTTTTATAATTAAATATTTAAATCAATCTTTGAAGGTAAAATTTTCTCAGCATTTAGGTACTCTATATTTTAGGGGTGGAGCAATTTGGTCCCTCAAATTGACAAAAGAGTAATTTAGTCCCTTAACTGTTAAATGTTAATCAATTTAGGTCCTTCCATCAAAATATCTCCTTTCGTAAACGTCCATCAAAATCAATGAAAGATTTATGCATTGACTTAAGTAGTCTTTTGATGCATCAAGACAAACATAATTGTGGTGCTAAATTTGGAAAGGAAAAAAAAAAGACTAAATTGATTGACATTGTTCAATTCAAGGGACTAAATTGTTATTCTGTAAATTTTAGGGACTAAATTGAGCGACTAATACAATTTTGAGAACTAAAAAGCTGATTTACTCAATAAACACACCAAAAATAGTTTTGCAAGTAGGAGAATCAAGTTTCTCATCGTCCACGGTAAAACATGCACTTAGCTGCTAACACTTGGTATATTAGTAGTACATATTGCAACATTGCATTGCATATGATTGAATCTTGAGTGTTCATAGTAGTTAATGGTTATAAAAGGATTTCAACTATACGACTGGTTTAAGGACAGTTTAGATAACCATGATTTTGTTTGACACGGAGCTTCTGTTTGGTTTCGTATTTTAGCAGCTTGTGTTTCTGTTCATCCTTGAAATTGAAATTAGTCAAAGCATTTGAAATCCTGCATGCTTTTGAACTTAAGGAATTTGTTTTTGTATAAATTTGTCACATCTCCCTTTCCTCTCAACATGATGGGAACTCATCTATCATTTTTCTTTCTTGCCATATACTACTCCATATACAAATGCGGATATTTGTGTGCATGTTCTCACGTGCAAGAGGATCTTTGAGAGAATGAGAAAATGCGTTGGATCTTTGATGTATTGAATTCTCCAAAATCTATAAGTGTTACTAGAGTTTGAGCCTTTCATCCATTAAATATATCTTGGGGTTATTTGTGTTCTTAAATTGAAATTCATCACAAGAAAACATAAGGATAAAAAATCACATGTAGAACATTTTGTGACTTGTTTTATTATTGCATTGACGCTTACGTTGGTTTGTTATTTGCAGCCCGATGTGGTTGTCAATTGTGCCGCCATCTCAGTGCCTCGTGCTTGTGAAACGGATCCTGCTTCAGCACATGCTATTAATGTGCCATCATCCCTCGTAAAATGGCTGCAAAGTTTTAAGCAGAACAGTACTCTTCTCATTCATCTCTCCACAGATCAGGGTAAACCTATCTAATCGTGACCAGTATATTGCATTGTTATCCATATCCATGTTCGTTTACACTTCAAATTTTAGCTAAATTCTTATTTATGTTTATCAGTTTATGAAGGGGAGAAGTCCTTTTACAAGGAAGAAGACAATGCTATTCCACTAAATGTTTATGGTAAAACTAAAGTAGAGGCGGAGAAGTTCATTTCGGAAAATTGTCCAAACTTTGCAATTTTGAGAAGCAGTATCATCTATGGGCCACAAACTCTCTCGCCAGTTCCAAAATCTCTTCCTATTCAGGTGCATCTGTTGTATGTGGAATTATACTTTATTTGAAAACTAATGCTTCCAGCATTTGGATCGATCAAACTTGCGATATGAATGATGCTTATTAATTTTGCTACATATTGCATGATGAATAAGATGTTTCTTTCTCAAAAGATGGTAGTAGTACTTGGCTAACCATTTTCAGTCTGCAATAAAAATAACCAAGAAAATCTTTGAATGCTTGTGATGTTCATTTATTAATTTTTTGCTATAACCTTGTTATGAAGCTGAATATTATACTGTCTATTATTGCATATTAGGTAATTCTTATAATTACTTGATGTGTAATTTAATTATACTGTCTAACTATTGCAGTGGATTGACGGTGCCCTTTCTAAAAGAGAAACATTGGAGTTCTTTCATGATGAGTTCCGTTGTCCGATTTATGTTAAGGATCTTGTAACTGTCATACTAGGTTTAACAAGCCAATGGTTATCAGGTACATAATTTTTTTTTAACTAAGCTGATATATCGGTTAGACATGCGGTATGCTGCAAAAGAATTTATTAATGAAACCGATTTTCAGTTAGACCTTTTTTTAAGGTTGCAAAACAGTATTTTATTCGAGTAGCTCAATCCTTATCTATAAAAATTGTTTATATCCTTATCCTATAACTGAATTAAAATTATGTATGACATTTTTCATTTTCTTGTGGATAAGTTAAGCATTCTAACAATTGTCCCCTCTTCTTCCATCCTCCACTTTTTTGTGTTCTTTAAACTACTTTATCACGAGGCATCTCAAATTTGCTTTCATGATTTCATTTCATGCTATTGTCACAGAGGGAAAGCAAATGCAATTGTTACTTAATGCTGGTGGGCCTGATAGGGTATCGCGCGTTCAAATGGCTGAGGCTGTTGCACAATTTAGAGGGTATGACACCTCGTTAATTAAACCAGTCTCTGCTTCATCGGTAAGTGCCTTGCTTCATTTATCACAAAAAAATTGTGTTACAGAAGCAGTTTCTTGCCTTCTTTTTTTATATGCATTTTCTCTTGTGTATTCATGAAATTACTAGCCTCAAATGTTATTCCTAATCAAAGGATTCAAGTTATTTGTGTTCTCATTCAATGCCATGCTTGTCAAAGCCTTTCATTTATCTTTTGATGTCAATATGAGCAGTTTGCTAACACAATATCATTTGTCATCTCGTCTTTCTCTAATTGAGCTTTATCGTGACACGTTTAAGTTTTTCGGTATTTTTCAGGTTGACCGAGGCGTGAAGTCCCCAGCTGACATATCTATGGATATCACTAGATTGGTTCAAACTCTAAACATTAATCCCGTTTCATTTAAAGATGGCGTTAAATTAACGCTTACAACTGAAGCTAAGCGATGAGGCAGCAATGAAGATACCATATAAGCCTTCCTTGGTAGCATTTGAGTGTTGTTGATTACCATTAAAAAAATGACATGTGCTCTCAATATCTCTTACTACATATAGATTGTTGTAAAATAAATCTATGTAAATTCTTGAAAAAAATAAAGTCAACTCATTTTTGGATGTAAAAAATTTGGCAAGTTAAGAAAGTGATGGAAAAATATCTGTTATTATCATAGTAATTATCTTCCAAATGCTAAATTTAAGAAACTACTGTTATCCCTCAAATGTACTAAGCCATACTTCTCACTAGGCTTGAAAATTCACTGCCTTGGTTTTTCTGCTTTAATTTTTCATCATAAATTGTGTGTTTGGATAAATATATTTTGATGCTAAAATGTAGTTAATCAAAAGATTATGTGATCAAGATTGTTACATATGGAGAGTGGTTACTGGTTAGAAATATATGATTATTACATGTTGCAGTTCTTGTCCCAAAGAATGAACTTTGTGGTCAAGATTAAATGGGAGGAATATTTTCTAGTACTTTTTCATTTCAAAATAAAGATAGGCCTATCCAATAATTTTGTGGCTATGATTATATTATGAATCTATTCTTTCCCTTCCACTTTCTCCTCTAACTAATGCTGTCTTTTACTAATTTTCTAAACAGTTAACTAAAAATGTCTTCCTTTATTGCCCTTCAAAGCTTTCATGGCTCTCTTCTTAGATCAAAGTTCTTAGGCCAAGACAGCTTAACTCATCTTTATCCTAAGGCTTCCACCATTCACAGCAAACCAACCTACAGAAGATTACAACCGTGTGCGAAATTCGACTTGCTGCAAATCATGGGAGGTAGAGGACTTTGCAAAGGAGAAGAAGGTCTTCAAAAAGAGCTTAAAAGAGAAGTTGGTTTCGACAATCAGAACCAACCATTACCATCAGAAGAAGGTAACAATGATCAAGAAAACTCAACGCAATCGGTTGAAAGTGTTGCTGAAGATGGTTTCGATAAAGAGTTAATGGGGTTAACCGGAGGGTTTCCCGGTGGTGAAAAAGGGTTGAGAAAATTCATCGAAGAAAACCCTCCTCCAAAACCTGATACTAATAACAAAAGTTTTAAAATTTCATCGTCAGAGAAACCAAAACCACCAGAACTTCCTATGTTACTTCCAGGAATGATTGCTATTGTGAAAAATGAAAATAACCCTTTTTACATGTACTGTGGTATTGTTCAAAGAATCACCGATGGTAAAGCTGGAGTACTCTTTGAAGGAGGGAATTGGGATAAGTTGATCACTTTCAGACTTGAAGAATTGGAGAGAAGAGAAAAAGGTCCTCCTATGAAGAATCCTAAGTCTTGTGTTCTTGAACCATTTCTTGTAAAGAAAGCATAGTTTTTCAGGTCTTTGTTGTGTCATTTTGTAACAAAAGATGTTCACTTTTGTATCATACATATTTCTGACAGTTAAATCTTAGATGAGTATTTTCATGGCTGCTTTGATCATTGTTTGGCTGAGTAAGCTGAGTAATAAAAAGAAAATAACTTCAAGTAAACAAAAATTTAATTGTTAAGGAAAAATAGAAATGAGCCACTCATAAATGACACTGACAAATACGTTGAAACCGATAATAATTTGAAAAATGAAAGTAACATAATATAATTACATGTCTTATGTATGTCCGTGTTATGTTTGTGTCAGATGTTGGACATACGGCTTCAATCGAAACTGATCTGTAAGATATTTTCATCTTAAAATTTGGGTTAGAAAATTGATCTGTAAAATGAACATTGTTTTGTCAAGTAGTCTAGTGTCGTGGAATTTTATCCTTAAGGTGAATAAGTGGATGTCCGGGGTTTTAACTTCGGCCATTGAATATATAATGTGATGTCTCTCCAATTGAGATAAAGTTCACGGAGACATTTGTAAAGTGAACATTACCCCTACTTATAAACATATTTTCACACCATATATTATCCAATGTGCACGCCCAACATTATTGAACTTTGTTCGTGGATATAAATCACATATGACCGATTGTGGGATGACCGAAATATGATAACAAACGACTTAACTAATCTTGAATCAACTTATATTGTGAGAATTATGGTTTAGTGTTTGTTTGGTAATACAAATAACTTACCTTATAGTTTATTAGATTAACTTATATGATAAGCTTGTTTGATAAAACAAAATATGTTTGGCAAAAAAATTTCGTTCGGGCTTACAGTTTTTTTTATATGATATTTCAAGTGGTGTTTCAGCTTATAGTTTATTGTTTTTTACCTTTTATTCTAATTTTAACCTTATTATTTAATTTTTTTTAAAATATAATAACTACTCACTAACCATATATACTTTTATGTAGGACCTCTTAGAGGTTCTAACCAAGGAGCACGCAGATCCCAAAAACGCATAGTTTCTCCCCCAAAAATGACTTCATTTTTTACTTGCAACAACTAAATTTGTGAAACAATTTAATTTTATTCTATTATTTTTCAGCTATAAACTATCAGTTATCACCTAGCAACCAACTTTTCAACTATAAACCAGTATATAGTTAAATTTTACCAAACAAAGTCTTAAAATATTCTTTATTTTTTTTTGTTGGTATTAAGCTGTTGGAAATAGTTTAATTTTACCAACCAAAGTTTTAGAATATTCTTTATTTTTTTTGTTGGTATTAAGTTGTTGGAAAGAGGAAGATTCCATTAATTAGGAATTTAGGATTAATACGCGATGATTAGGATTTATTATTTTATTTATTTTTATAAGTTAATTCAGTATTGTTAGGAAAAAATTTAGAGTTAAAACAAGTTTTACCTATTAAATATGATAGTAATTTTAGGATAAAGTTACTTATTTATCTAGTTTATCTAGAACTCTTCTGTCGTAAATCTATTTAAACAAGTCCGCTTATATCTTCACCATAAATCAAAAAAAGTTATCCTATTTAAGGTATTGTTTGGCCTAGCTTATTTTTCTCTTCTTTTTTTCTTAGAGTTAGGCCAAACAACAATTTTTAAAAGCTTTAGTAAGAAAAAAAAGTAGCTTCTATTTTAAGAAAAATTATGATATATTATCAAACATATCTTCTAATCCTATTATAATAATAAAAAAAACAACTTTTAATCTTTTTTTAAAAAAGTAAAATATACCCAACAACTTTAATTTTAATTTTAAAGCTATTACTTCTACTTTTATGCTTAAAATAACTTCTACACCTAGAAAATCAACAGTATCTCAGAATCTATCTAAAGCTAAAGTGAAAACAAGAGTTTTCAAAAAAAGAGCAAAAGTTGTTTAGTCATTGTTGTTTTTTTAGCTTCAAAGTTATTTTGAAGTTAAAAGTTGTTTGGTAAAATATATTTTTTAAAAAAAGATTTGTACCAAATTTTTTTTTAAAAAAATATATAACAACTAATAATATTTAAATGAAAACAAACTTAAAAATGAAAAAAATAAATAATAATAAAAAGAGTTTTCGGCGGGAATCGAAGCATGATCATTGCAAAAAAGCTCTGATTTTTTTTAAATTAGGTTTCAACCTCTTTTCTTATAAGTTCATTTAATCCAATTTTGCACATTAAAAAAAATCTGTTTAATTAAGAATTTGTTTAGCCCAATTTTTGATTAAAAAGATAATAAAAAACTAAAAAAAAAGTCAGATAAAACTGTACGTAAGATTGTGTGAACCGATCCCAAGATCAATGCACCATAACATAATAAGCCTTAGAATATTCTTTAGTCTGCATGCAATCTCATTAGAATATTGATTGATATCAATTACTCCTTATGCAAAAAGAAAAATTACTTTTCAAGAAACCTTTCTGATCTCATTAACAAACAACCATTCAAACAAATACATATGATTCCAATTTCCAACAACCAAAAACAAACAAACATATACTTACAAAATTGAAATACTACACAAAAAATATCACACAAGTGGCTTTAAAATCCCAATTTAACCTGTAGCGTACAGTTTGTATTACATATTACTTTATATTCAATTCACACCATAATCCTGCTTCACCTCAATCTCTAAATCGCTTCCCACAATTCAACATCAAGGTAATCACAAACTCCATCTTTAGGTTTTTTTTTAATTTGGGGATTTTGTGTTATTCTTTAAAATTGGGAATTTTGTTTTTGTATTTCAAAATTGGTAATATTGTAATTCTTGATTTTATTATTGTAATCTGAATCTGAAGAACGTTGTTGTTATTGCATTGTTGTAACATAGTTGCAAAATTGAAAGTTTATTTGTATGATTTCTTTCTACTTTCTTAGTATTGATCCCATTAGAGTGTTTTCAAGCAGTGCCTATTTGTACTGATTATAATTGGATCTTCACATTTGAATTACTTAGAATCATGTTTATAGTTTTGAGCTATGAAGCCTCGACTCTCCTCCTATTAAGCACGGACACCGGATGCGACACAGACATTGACACTGATAATAATTTAAGGAAATTACATAATTCAGTGCAAACATAAGTGTCGTATGTCCGTGCTTCATCGCTCTCCGAGAGCTATAAATCAGCTCTCCTAAGAGCAGGTGTGTCCCGGTGTCGGACACTGACACATGATTATATTGAATTATGTTGTTTTCTCAAATTACTATCGGCGTTGATGTGTCAGTGTTTGTGTTGTGTCTGTGTTTGTGTGTGTTTTCGGTGCTTCATAGGTTTTGAGTATCAGACTAGGCATGTAAGCCTTTTAGATTGAAGATACTGTTGATTTTCATATTTGTACATAGGCATCAAGTTTTGGAAATTAATACTATTTGCACCAACAAAGTGTTCGGTTCAATCTATGTTCCTCTAGTTTGATGTTGTTGGTTTTATGGATTCACTCAATGTTATTCTTCATTATATATATAGCCTAGCTATATGCATAAGTATCAACAATATACATGGTATGATAACTGGTTGTGATTTAATAATACTTCTGACTTATTCAAAAAACAAAGTTGTGATTTTTCATGGTTGTGTTATAATTATTAATTGACGGTAAATAGTTTGCATCCCTTGATCCAAGGTTCTGGATACACACCTAACTATCCTCTTTTATGTGTTTCCCCGCTTATCATTTTCATTTTCTAGGTTTTGTCTTCCTTTTTCATATATAGTACTTCTTTGGATTTCATCTATTTGATAATTTTTTGATAATTTTTGTTTTATGTTTTATGTTGTTTGTGTTTAATGGACACAGGTTCAGTAGCAAAATGGTGAAGCTGAAAATCCCAGACCACCAAGTTGCTGGTCACCAAGCAAAAACTGGAATCATAGGTCCTCTCATAGACGATTCTGGAAAATTCTACAAGCCTCTTCAAGACGACGAAAGAGGTTCCAACGAACTTGCCTTCTACACCTCCCTCTATTCCGATCCACGAATCCCTTCCAACATTCTCAAATTCTTCCCTTCTTTTCACGGCACTGAAGTTGTCGATGCCTCTGACGGTTCCGGTCTACACCCCCACCTTGTCTTAGAAGATATCGTCAGCAATTGCACCAACCCCTCCGTGGCCGACATCAAGATCGGTTCTCGAACATGGCACCCACAATCCTCCGAAGATTACATTCGTAAGTGCCTCCAGAAAGATCGAGAAACTTCCTCTATCAAATTAGGGTTTAGAATCTCCGGGTTGAGGTCTATGGGTCCCACTAATCAATTATGGCAGCCTCATAGAAAGGTTCTTATGGATCTTTCTGCTGAGGATGCTATGTTGATTTTGAGAAAATTTGTTTCGTCTGACGGTAATGTGGACGAGCCTGATTGTGTTTTTGCTTCAAGGGTTTTTGGTCCTCTTCTGGAGGAATTGTTGGAGCTTAAGAAATGGTTTGAAGTTCAAACTATTTTTCATTTTTGTTCATGTTCTGTTCTTGTGGTTTATGACAAAGAAGAAATTGAAGAGAAGAAAAGTGCACGTGCGGTAGTTAAGCTTATTGATTTTGCTCACGTGGTTGATGCTAAAGGTGCTATTGATCATAATTTCTTAGGGGGTCTTTGTTCTTTGATTAAGTTTGTTAAGGATATTTTGGCTGGTTTATCTGATGTTCAAACCTCAAATCCTAAATCTTAAACTTAAGTGTAACATTCTGCGATGGAATATATTTCTTAGAGCAGATAGACAGAGGTTTGGTCATGTTCTTCGACTAATAAGATGATTGATTTTGTAAGTCTTTTGAAACTGTTTTACAGAGTTTCAAAATGATGCTTTAATTTCAATTTGGATTACTTGAAAGTACTATGCTTGATTTAATGTGGTTGCTTTGAAACTATACTTGTTAATTGTTATCTATTTTACTTTTGATGTGTTCCGATATGATACGGTAGCTTTGGTTGAGATAGTCAAAAAAATTATTTGCCTCATCCGATGCATGCTATATTAGGTTTGCTTTTACTTTTCCCCCTTTTTTTCTCTCGAAATATCACGTTTAGCTCTTCCTGTTCATTCTTTACTTTTCGCTATATTGTCATTTCCTCATAATTATAGGTGTTGCTGCATTCCTCTGTGATTATGAAATTATTAACCTTGAATGTTATTCGTTAATCAAGGATTCAATATTCTTTATACTGTCATTCCATTTCACGGCCATCACAGTTTCTTCATTTATCTTTTGATGAACATTTGAGCACTTTTAGTCTGATATATGTTTAAGTCCTCAGCGGATATATCTATAAGGATATCAGTAGATTGGTTCAAACGCGAAAAATTTATCCTGTTTCATTTAAAGATGGCACTAAAAAAACAGTGCCATAACAGTTAAAAAACTATTCTTTAAATTGTTCAAATGCGCGTTTTGCAGAAGTTCATACTTCTTAGCAGGATTACGCTGAAACCGCGCGCCTTGTCCGGCAACCAATGCACTGTATCATTTCCACCAGGTGTGGGTGATATTTGAGCTAGAAGAGCATCCATAACTGATGCTAAGTTTGCTTCTGCAGGTGTTAAAACTCTGCTCCAAATACTTTCCACTCCCATTTGTTATTTGCCCAAGCTTCCATATTTCCTACTTTTTCTTCTTTGTTTCGAGACAGCAAATAAAGGTCTGGAAAAATGAATTTCAGAATTTGATCCCCGAACCAATTCCAAAAATAGATACTTGCTCCATTACCTATTGTTCTTTGAACAAAAGCTCCGACTTTAGCTCAGTTGCTAGAGCAGAGGACTATAGTCGGCTTAAAAACAACAGATAATCCTTAGATCGAAACCAATTAAGATCGAATTCATCCACTTTACTTGTTAGCATTAAGTCTTTCCACCACTGTGAGTCTTGAATTCCAATTTCTATTTATTCTGAACTGAGTAATTTGTTTGTTAAATAATCCATATCTATATTCAAAATGGAATTTGATTATGAGACACCTCCAGTGAGATTTTTTTTTTTGTTGGCACCTGTGATGTCCTTGATTAATTAAGTAAAATGTCACAAAATTTCTATCTTAATTAATGGTACCATATGCTTGACGATTGATAAAATTACTCATTTCAAATTTAAATTTGTTACTTTTGCGCAAATAGGGGAGTTAAAGTGTGTTGAGTCAAGTAACAATGTGTGCACAAAAAAGAAAAGATGAGACAAATAAAACGTCCTAAATTATACTCACATCCATCAATTTGTCCTTCGGTTAACTTCTATGTTAAATCACTCATTCTCTAAAACCCTAAAATAAAACTACCCTTTCTCCTTCCATTCAACCTTCAACGGAAACTTCTAAGGACTCACCACCAACCACCCTGCTCGCTGTCAACCGTTCTACTCTCCGATAACAGTCGTTTTGCTTGCAACTAAAATCTTTCGTGCTGCTAATGAATAAATGGATTATGGTTTAAATTGTGGTTAAGTTGTTTTTTTGGTTTAAGTTGAATGTACTAATTTAAGTGGTTTTATGTTTTTTCTACTGGTTTTAAGTTTTGTCTTATTGTGAGGGGCTTTGTTTTACTTTGTCCTCTCTATTTTGTGGTGTCAGGTTTATAGGTGTAACATACAAGTGGTGTTGAGTTGTGTTTTTTGTTTTTAAGATTTTTTTATTTTCCTATTATTGGGTGGCTGCTTCTATACGGTTTGAGGCGTAATTCTGATTTGTGACTGCTGCACTAGTTGTAGTTTTGTTTCCTATGGATAGATTGTTCTAAGGGCTTTGAATAGTAAACTTTTTGTTCTCTTTGGTTTTAGCTCTTCATCGTGTCCTTCTTATGAGTATATAGTTTTGGTAGTGTTTAGAGGTGTGTTTTAGTGTTGTTTAGGTTAGAACTGTCAAAATGGGCCAGCCTGAATGACCCGAAATTTTTCGGGCTCGGGCCTTAAAAATCTTTGTCCGAATTATTTTCGGGCTTTTTAACTCGGCCCGATAAAGTCCGTTTAAAATATGGGCTAGTCCGAATGGGCCGCAGGCCGCCCGCAAGCCCGAATAATTTTAAATAAAAAATAAATATAAGTAATTTATTTTGAGAGTTTCTTTTACCGCACTATGAGTTTCTCAAACATTATCCACTCCTTATGTAGCGTGCAATATTTTTTCCTCAAATTTATCATTTTTACTACTTAAGTAGCGATGGGTAAAAATAGGGCGTGCGAGAAACTCTTAGGTAGCGGATGAGTAAAAATGGGCGCGCGAGAAACTCGTAAGTAGCAGATGAGTAAAAATATGGTGCGCGAGAAACTCGTAGGTAGAGGATGAGTAAAATAGGGCGTGTGAGAAACTCGTAGGTAGTGGATGACTAACAATAGGGCGCGCGAGAAACTTGTAGGTAGCGGATGAGTAAAAATAAGGCGCGCGAGAAACTTGTAGGGCGACAAAAGAAATTCTCTTGTATTATAAGTCAAGGGCCTTTGGCTTTTTTTTTTGTCGTTGCTGCTTGATATGTGATGCCTAATTTAATTTGTATTATTTTGGATGATTAATAATTAGATGTGTTGTGATTTAGTTTGCTAGAAATGCAATGTAGGTTTGAATATTTGAATCTAATTTGTCAAAACAAATGGTCCCTGTTTGTTGTGTAGAAAATGCAATATAAATCTAATATATGTATGTTTTTTTTAAACTTTTTTTTGCCATTTTTTATTTTTTATTGAAAAATGAAATATAAATGGGGCTAGCCCGAAAGCCCGGAGCCCGAATAGCACCGGGCTCGGGCCATACTTTTCAGGCCCGTTTTTCATCCGGACTTTTTTAGCCCAGCCCGAAGTCCGATCGACCCGGCCCGAATTTTGCCGGGCCGCCCATTTTGACAGCTCTAGTTTAGGTGCCATTCGTTGGTATTGAAGGTGTGCTTTAGTGTTTCTAAGAGGATGATTTTGTAGTTTTTTATGATAGTTTAGGGAGTAATTTGTTATTTTTAAGATAGTTTAGACACTAAATTGAAGTATTTAACTGAAGGATTAAATTGATGGATGCGAGTATAGTTTATAGATGTTTTAGTTGTTTTTAATAATTTATGGACCAAATTATGGTGAGAGAGTGTTAGTTTAGAAACTAAATTGACTATTTACTCTAATATTGCAACGGTAGAAGTATCTAGCGGTCCTCATGCCTTTCTTACTACATACTTTGAAAGGAAACAAAATCATCTTCATGTAATATAATACTCCATCCGGTCCTATATATAAGAAACATTCGGTCCTATAATAAGAAATATTTTACTTTTTAGATTCATTGGAAAATTTATGTATTTAGGCTATATTATTGTTTAAATACATCAATTCCACAATGAATCTAAAAAGTTAAATGTTTCTTATATAAAGGACCGGACGGAGTATAAAATGGTGTATTTTTGTATGTTTTCGATCATGCTATGTATTATTTTCACTTATTTTATAACGTACTTGTCATAATTTTACTTATTATGATAAGAATTAATTAAACAACCTTTGTTAATAATACATTTTTTTATTCGTATGAAATAAATTATTCAATTCATATTTCAATTTCAAATAAATTTAAGTGTAAATATTAAATTATGACATGTGATGGTCCACTCAAGGGACTAATTTTAAGGACCACTACATTGAATTAAAATAAGTATGTGTTGTTTAAAAAGGATGTATCAGACCCACTTAAAAAATATAAGGAACCCAAGATACGGAACAATATGTTGGAGATGCTTTTAGGTTATTGTAAATGAGATTTTTTTTTATGAAATAAATGAGATTATTTAAAAAGATGCTCGACAATTTTGAAATTCAATTTTAAAATAAGAGAACTACATGATTGACATATATTTTTCTTCAAATAATTTAAATCAAAACTAATAATAATGTTGATATTATTTATAGAAGATACTTTGTTTTTTTAAAAAAATATATATTTCAGCTACGAAATAACAATTTCAGTTTAATGTGCTAAATTAAATTCTATGTTTTAGACTAATATACATATACAAATACAAAAATCATATATGTGTTATTGTCATCTTTTTTATCTCATTTTTAACACAAATGATACAATTCATCTAAAAAAAGAATGCAAATAAAATTGGTATTATTTATAGAAAATATTAATTTTCAAAGAAAATGTATATATATATATATATATATATATATATATATATATATATATATATATATATATATAGTTCAACTACGACATAACATTTTTAGTATAATGTGACAAGTTAAATTATATGTATTTAGACCAACATTAAAATACTAATATAACATTGTCACTTTTTTATACCATTTTTAAAATGAATGGTACACTTTATCAAATAATTTTTTTATAGAAAAATTTATTTTCAAAGAAAATTCTTATATTTTAGTCAAAAAGAAATTCCTAAAGAAATTTTTTAAATAAGAAAAATGTATTAATTCAATGAATGTAAAATCAAACAAAAATGTCATGGAAAAAAATTTGCATTTCGTTCATGCACCATTATATGTTCTTAAGCTTCTATGCGTGATTATAAATTCTACAACTTCTTGTTGACTTAAAAAATATAAAATATACTTGGATCGTAGGTCACCAACAAAAACAATATGCAAGAATCCACAGTTATAATTGTAGGTGCTGGTCCTTCCGGCCTAGCGATTTCAGCTTGCCTAACACAAAATTCTATCTCTCATATCATACTCGAAAAAGAAAATTGTTGTGCTTCTCTTTGGAGAAAAAATGCTTATGATCGTTTAAACCTTCATTTGGCTAGTGAATTTTGCTCTTTACCTCTCATGCCTCACCCACCCTCAGGTCCAACCTACTTATCCAAAGACCAGTTTCTTCAATACATAGACAAATATGTCGAACATTTCAATATAAAACCCCGCTATTGTCATGCGGTTGTGTCTGCTGAGCATGATGAAGTTAGTAACAAATGGAGGGTTGAAGCAAAGAACATGCGAGAGGACACGTTGGAAGTTTATGCATCCAATTATCTTGTGATTGCCACCGGTGAAAATAGCGAAGGTTATATTCCTAATGTACCTGGACTAGGAACTTTTGAAGGAGAGGTAGTACACTCCAAATACTACAAATCTGGTTCAAAATATGAATCAAAAAACGTTTTGGTAGTTGGTTGTGGTAACTCAGGAATGGAGATTGCTTATGACCTCTATAATTGGGGTGCTATCCCTTTCATCGTCATTCGAAATCCGGTACATTTTTTTTTAAATTACACTTCCCATACATTGAAAGAACCTAGTGTAACATTACACAAATGTTACCCCAGGAAAATTTGGTCTCTGCCCATATATATCGTGTGTTGTGATATTTATTGTTTTATTTGTTTGTTTTTTCAGTTTCATGTCTTCACTAAAGAATTGATTCGAAAAGGGATGCAAATGGTGAATTATATGCCGATTAATGTTGTGGATATAGTCATAACGTTTTTGGCAAAACTAAAATATGGTGATTTGTCTAAGTATGGGATTTATCGTCCCAAAGAAGGACCTTTACATCTCAAAAACATTACAGGAAAGTCTGCTGTTATTGATGTTGGAACCATTGGAAAGATTAAGGAGGGAGCTATAAAGGTGAATCAATTAGTTTATAGTACTTTATTTCTGTACAAAACTAATTAACACAAGAATTTAATATTCTTCCTATATATAAATTTATAATATTGTATAGAATATTGGAGTACTACTTTTAATCAGCATAATATCAAGGCACTATTCCCGAGTTTTTCTCGTGCTTGGGTTTGAGCCGCATCAATAAATTTTGTCGTTTCAAAAAAGATTTATGTACTAATATGGAATAACTTGTGATTTTGATATAACAGGTTGTTCCTTCGAATATAACGAAAATTGAGAAGAAGAAAGTTGTCTTTGGAAACAACATGGAAAAAGAGTTTGATGTGATTGTTTTTGCTACCGGTTACAAAAGCATAGCAAATGAATGGCTTAAGGTATATGCATGTTATAGCTTATAATTAACATCAAGGGGGAAAAATCGACCATCTTCCAACAATATACATTTTACATTTCATATTTGTGCAATATTGGTCTTTTTATCCTCTGGACTTTATTTTTTATACTCCTAATTATAAATTAACCAATTATTGTTTGATATATATCTTTTTTGAAGGATTACAAATATGCTCTTAATGATAAAGGGATGCCGAAAAATGCTTTCCCGAAGCATTGGAAGGGTGATCATGGTTTGTATTGTGCTGGACTAGCAAGGAGAGGCTTGTTTGGAGTTAAAGTGGATGCTGAATTAATTGCGGAGGACATCAATCAATCTCTCAATTTACATAATAAATGAATATTATCCATTGAAGAAGAAGTATTTTCCCTTCAATTTCTATGGGGATTATTAAAAGTTGGATTCAAAATTGAATTATGGATAATTGTATTGTGTTATCTAGTTACAATAAGTACTATGTAGTTGTGTTTTGTAAAGCAGATAAATTAGCTTATAAGTTTGTTGGATAAATGTCAAGAAGCGTTGGGAACTACAACACTTGTTTCAAGGGCCTTCCGGCTCTCTCTCTCCCCCCCCCCCCCCTCTCTCTCTCTCTTTATATATATATATATATATATATATATATATATTCTCAACAAATCTTCTTAATTTATTGGAATATAAGAGGAACTGTTGCATACTGTGCAAAAATATTGGTCAATCTTGCTCATAAACTTTCAAGGTTTCTTTGGTGGAAATCCTTTATTCACCTTGCTAGGGATGATTTTCTTAGGGATAGATGTAATCTCCCAAATTTTTGGTTCTCGTGATTTTTTTTTTTATAGATGAACACTTGGCAAGGGATTAGGGTTTATAAGGCATTTCAATATATCAATAGGATTTGGGACAAAGAAAATATAAACCCCATATTAATTTATGTAGAATATCAATAGGAGTATATATAATTGAATTAGGATGCATTAAAATTACAACATAAATTTTGTTCAATACATATCATAGTATTACACATAGTCTATTACAACAAGTACAAAACTAGATAACAGATAAACAACTGAATGAATCCATAAGCACATCCATGTCCAACGAGTAAAATGTCAAATACCCCCTGAAATTTTAAAATTTGTCAAATACCTCCCTGAAATTTGGAAATAGGAAAATACCCCTCTGAAATTGTAAAATGTCAATCAAATTGCCCTCTGCTTCGTTTACTCCGTTTAGTTTGATGACATTGTTGTTAACTGCATATGTATCACATCACATGAGGGGGATAATTGATCGGGATACACGTCACAAGAGGGTAATTGACTAAAATTTGCAAAATCAGGAGGCTAATTGACTGAAATTAGAGAAATTTGCCCACTGATTTTGCAAATTTCAGTCAATTATCTCATGTGACGTGTATCATAATCAATTACCCATGTATGTGACACCACGTTGGTAGGTGCACGTATGCTATTAACAATCACATCATAAAAATAAATGGAGTAAACGGAGCAGGGGTAGTTTGATTGACGTTTTATAATTTCAGGGGTATTTGTCTATTTCCAAATTTCATGGGAGTATTTAACAAATTTTGAAATTTCAGGGGGGTATTTGACATATCACTCCACATCCAACTCACCTACTTCATAGCTTTCTTACCATGAGAAACCTGTTTACCTAAAATCAATAAATCATGGGGTGAAACTTCTAAAGCCTTAGTGAGCTTCTACTATCCCAACTATTTGGTGGCTACACCGGGGATTCATAACTAGTCAGTTGATCATCATTATAATAGTTTTACATGATTTACATGAAATAAAAGTGTAACACACATTATTAATTATCTGGTTCATTTTAATATTCAAAGGGCACTCCGAGATGAGCTGGTCTCGGAGGCCTGCAGCGTGCAGTCTAATATTGAATGTAGATCAGAATCTTTCCATACAAACCTATTAACTTAATGAGGTTTTAATGATGACAAAGTATTATTGCTAAGATGGAGAACACTAATAATTTACTTAAGTGTGCAGAAAGAAATAAGATATAATCTGAGAAGTCAAGAGTTCTTTTTTATCGCAAACTTGGATTTTAAACCAAGTGCCTTGGACTTTAAACCAATGGCTTCTTTTATCGTGAAAACCTTGGATTTTAACCCAAGAGTTTTTTTTTTATCGCAAACTTGGATTTTAAACCAAGTGCCTTGGACTTTAAACCAATGGCTTCTTTTCATCGTGAAAACCTTGGATTTTAACTCAAGTGTTCTTTTTATCGCAAAACTTGGATTTTAAACCAAGTGGCATTGGATTTTAACCCAAGTGCCTTTTTATCGTGAAAATTAAACCTTAGATTTTAACCCAAGAGTTCTTTTTATCGCAAAACTTGGATTTTAAACCAAGTGCCTTGGACTTTAAACCAATGACTTCTTTTATCGCTAAAACCTTGGGTTTTAAAACCAAGTGTTCTTTTTTTCTCACAAAAAACCTTGGATTTTAAACCAAGTGCATTTTCTTCAATCAACATTGTTAATCATGTAAAAACCTTGGATTTTAAACCAAGTGTCTTTTATCACTTAAACCTTTTATCAATAAACCTTGAATTTTAAACCAAGTGTTCACGTCTCCTTTCATAAATCAAACTTCAATCAATTTTACTATATAGACTTTCTTCACAAACTAACATCAATCAAACTCACATTTTGACACTTTTGGCTTTTTGGTCTTTAAAACCATTTTCAAAAAACCTTAAAATCAAACAAACAAATTTACTCGGCTTTTTACCCTGAACTACGAGATTTTGATTCTTCGGGTACGTAGGCATGAGACTTGTCTTTGCGAATCAAATAAAATCAACAAAAACATTTTTCTTCTTTTTCATCACTTTAAACTTTTTTTATCACCACCTTAATTCCCACACTTATACATTTTTACAAGCAATTAAAAACAAAGCGCAAAGTTAGTAATAGAAACAAGAGGTTCCTATAGAGTACTATAGAAACTTAGGGTGCTAGTACCTTCCCTTCGTATAATTAACCCCCGAACCTTGATCTCCAAAAATAGGGTTTTTTTCGAACTTTTTCCCTTTCCCTCGGATAAATTAAAGATCGGTGGTGGAATATTAAATTGCGATTCGAAGTTAATTAATAACTCGACATCCAAAAATCACCGCGACATCTACCAAGAAGCGCTTTACAACCTTTCAGAGGACAAAGACTCTCAAAAGCTAGAAGAGCTTATCAGAGGCCACACAGTATGCAATCAGAAGCTACATCGATCTTCAAGATAACAACTCTGATAAGGCCATGTCTCAAGACATTCCATTTAGGTTTAAAAGAACTACGAGATGACCATTGCAAAAACAAATCCATGTCATCTGAATCAGTCAAAAAGGGAGTTGAAGACAATGATACAATATTACCTCTTCTGTGCAAACATCTACCTTCGAGGAACAAAGGAGCAGAAGTTGTTTGTTTATTTTGGGAAAAAGACAAAGATATCTTCCCAGGCAAACTGCTGTACTTTTAACGGTCACATTTCAAACGTCTATATTCAAACTGTCTATAAATAGAAGACCTCTTTGAATGGACAAAATGTCGAGAACGAACCAGTGAAGAACAAGAGAAGAAAACTAGAAAAATTGTTGAACACAAAAGCTCCTATCAACTGCACAAAGAAGTGTTCTCACAAAAAGCTTAATTGAAGATATCTGCACAAGACTACAACTCTGAATTGTTTGAACTTCAAAATCAAGACTTTGAGTTTTGATTACATTTGTAATAGAGTTTAGTCAATAGGTGTAATTTAAGCTAGCCTATTGCTTTAGTGCTTGAGCAATTTGGAAGTCTCTTGCTTGCGTGCTTGAGCAATTTGGAAGTCTCTTGCTTTAGTGCTTGAGCAGTGTGTAAGTCTCTTGCTTGTGTACTTGAGCATCATTTGGAAGTCTCTTGCTTGTGTGCTTGAGCATTTGGAAGTCTCTTGCTTGTGTGCTTGAGCATTGTGAAGTCTCATGCTTGTGTGCTTGAGCAAATTGTTTAATCTTTAGTGATTATAGTGAACTCTCTTGTAAGTACAAGGGGACTGGAGTACTCTCATTTTGTGAGGTGAACCAGTATAAATTTTGTGTGTTCATCTCTTCCTGACTCTCTTCTACTTACTAATTGTGATTTTGATTTCTCCGTTGCAAAACAGACTCTGATAGATTCTTGAATCTAGAAGAATTTTAAATTGTCAAAACACAATTCAACCCCCCCCACCCCCTTCTTATGTTTTTCACACCTTCAATTGGTATCAGAGCCTGGTTCTGATACTAATTACTTAACAGTGAGACAGTAGATCCTGAAAAACACTATGTCAAAGTTACCATGTTATTCAAATGAAGATATTACGAACTTTAGTTGGTGGAAGCAAAAGTTCTATGGTAACAATGAACAAGAGAGAAAATATGTTTGTCTAGACAGAAAGGAAGAAGAATTTCATGAAGAAAGCTCATCCAACTCTAACAACGAAGAAAACTTTATCAGTGGAATGATAAATCAAGTCAAAGGTATGTACAACCTCTGTTGGACAAATGAAGAAAGCTCCAAGTATGAAGAACAAATCAAGGCAGAAACCTTGATTCAACAATATGAGCTATTCATCATGGAAGAAGATGAGAACATGGAATCAATGTTCATAAGGTTTCAAAACCTTATAGATGGTCTAAGAGCAGTAAATAGACACTATAGCAAGACTGATCAGATTTTGAAAATCCTAAGAAGCTTGTCATATGAATGGGAACATGTGTCTACAAGAATTGAAGAAAAAGAAGACATTGACAAAATGTGTCTTGAATCACTGATAAGCTATCTTAAAAGCCATGAAGTGGTTTTAAAAGATAGAAGTGATGAGAAAGACAATCTTGTCAAAGAAGAAAAAGGAGCATCAGAAGAACAAAGCTTTGAATATGAGATTGAAGAAGATCTTGGTCAACTGATAGAATGGGTGGAACGCAACCTGACACAAGAGGAGAGTCTCAAAGAGCCAAGACAAGAAGAAGAAGAAGAAAAAGAAGAAAGACGTCTACCAGAACCTATCCAAGAAGATCAAAATAATGACTACCTTGAAAAATTCACAAGAAAATTTCAAAGGTGGAAGCTTTCAGATGGGAAAGGAAAGTCAGTAGACGGTCAAAGCTCAACCTGAGAAGAAATCAGCAGATTCTCTAGTGATGAATCAGAAGATGAAGGTAACCTTGCACTAATGGCAAATGATGACCTTTCAGACTCAGAAGATAACTCAGAGCTAGAGTCAGAAGAGCTTGGACAGGTAATCAATTTTTTATCTGTTAATCAACTTCGTGGAGTATGTACTAGAATATTATCTAAGATTTGTACAGTTTCACAAAAGTGCAAAAAGCTGGAAGAAGATAACAATTTGCTCAGTGAACAATCAAATAAATTTGAAAAATTAAAAAAGATTCCTTAAGTAAAATTAGGGAACTTGAAGAACATTGTGCTACTTGTGACAAATCCCATAAGAAACACAAAAGTGTTAATCAAGAGATTTGTGACAAGTACACTGAGCAAACTAGAATCAATGTTATACTTCCTCATCTTTATTCCTCCTTCTTATCTAAAAGAGAAAATGAACCAACTACATCCTCTGAGAGCTATCAAAATTTCAAAGGTTTAGACTGGAAAGAGCCAGAGTCTAAGGTTGAAAAATCAAATAAGAAAGCTACAAAGTCTTAGAAATGAGGCTCAAACTTCTTGTGAGTCTAGTGGTAAGAATAAAAAAGACTCAGAAGTTGTACATAGGTTGAAAGGCTCTAAGACTAATCCAAAAGACCCATCAGAAAATGGGTACCAAAAGATAAAAAATTGTTCTCATTGCAGATCTTCCAAGAAGAAATAAGGAAATTCCCAGCTCATGGAGACACATCACATACAAAGGACAAAGAGCTGTCATTTTCAAGGATTATATTGATGATGAAGAATATATACTTGATATAGAGGAAAATGAAAATGAGCTCAAGAATGAGTCAGATCTTGAAAACAAAGAATCTGATAATGACTCAGCAAGGAGTGAATCAGAAGCTGGTGAATATGATCCCTATGGCTATCTCAATAATGATGATGAAGATACATCATGGCGGGATGATGAATTCAACCATGATTGGTAGAGAAGACTCGGAGTGGAGGACACAACCATTCAAAATCATAAAAGTCAAAAGAACGTCATCTAAATCTGAATGGAAGTCAACTAAGAGGCAAGAAAGTAATTCATGAAGATCTAAACAGCCTCAGTATCCTCAAATCAAGTGTAACATGTATGTGAGAATTCAATTAATTGTCAAGAGAAATTAAGATATGTGTGATCACAGTATTTAAGTAAGCAAGAAATTGCTGCCACAACGCTTACTTAGAAAAATCTCAGCCTTTGAATGATATCAGAAGTAGTTGTCCAAGATCCTCTGAAAGACAACTGTATCTCTAAGAAGCATAATTAGACTATGAGATGTTTAGTAATCCAATGCTATAAGTGGCTCTGACACAAAAGCGGAAAATGTTAAGTATTCTTTCAAATTGACTATTCTTCGCTTAAGTGACAGTTACTAAATACGTGATTCACCACGTGTCTTAATTTTAATGGGATGATAATGCAGTTAATGATGAAAACTTCTGAATTCTAAACGTTAAGGCTTTCCCGCCATTTTTATCAAATCTTATGCATTATGTTTTTCAATAAATAGTCACATCATACACGATCACACACTTTACACTCTCTCACTACCTACACCTAAGTTGTTTCGGTTTCCAATAACAAGTTCCAATTTTTTCTTTACCAAAAGTCTCAAAATCTCTGATAATAAAAATTCTTCTTCAATGGCTTCATCATATTCTCAACAACAAAAAGGCATCTCATCCATTGGTGTATGTGAGAGAATTCCCGGAGCCTTTCAAAACACTATGCAATGCGATGACGATAAGTTGGAAATTCTCTGCGAACAAGTTATTGACTTCAGAGAACTCGATTGTAATGGTCAAAACTGGAACAAGAACTATCTATAAACTTTGGGAATGAGAAGGTATTTCGATTTATTAAATGGTCCAACATTTCCAAACTTAATCAAGCATTTCTAGAGAAAAGCACATATATACGACAGAGTGGCTGCCATCAAGGAAGAGCAAGAAATGATCAACGAGAATCCTGAACTACGAGGCCGTCCAAGAAGTGAAATGGGTTTAAAGAAATTTACTACCACTGAGATCAGGTCAAATATAGCTGGGGTGGATGTTGCAATCACAGTTAATCACATTGCCAAATTATGTGGATTAGAGCTCACTGGAGTCAAGCTAAAAGATATTCCCAAAGATGCTAATCTCAAGAAAAGGATAAGGGATGAGATGGTAACCAAGGAAGGAAACAAACTAAATGCATCTGGAAGAACTCATCTGGAAATTTTTCATGCTACTATCTCTCCAACAAAGAAGTACTCAAAAACTCTTACATGGGAGCATCAATTGTTCATCTACTGTGCAATGAACAACAAACCCTTCAATGTTGCTGATTTTCTCTTTGATGATCTCTGTAAGAATATAACAGAAGGGCCGACAGGAGAGATAACCATCATAAGGCATCCAAGACTTCTATCTGAGTTATTCTATGAATCTGGTTTTGTTGATTGTCTTGCTAAAATTGTTCCCGCTTTGGTACAACCTTGTCATCCACCAACAAAGCTTAGTCTGAAGTTTCTACAGAGAATTAGAGCCATGGCATTTCTGAATAAACATGTACGCTCAATCTCTCTAACTGAAGAAAATCTAAAGAAGCTTGAAGGTTTTCCTTGCATACCTCAAGAAAAGGCTGAAACTGTTTTTCTAAAGTATAAAGAAGCTCTGAACGAAGAAATGAAAGTCTCTTTCGGAATTCTCAAGAAGAGGAATCGAGAATCTACTGCTGAGTGTTCCAAGTCTGCTAAGAAGGCCAAGGTTGATGGTTCAGAAGCAACCCATCATGAAGAGAAAAAATCAGAAGCTGCTGAGAAGGACTCTGCTTCTGATAAAGGTAAGTTCTCTGAATTTAATCTAGTTCATTCTCCAAAACCCTCATCTCCCAAACCAACCTCTTCAAAATCTGATACCACACCAAACCCAGGCACTCCATCTACTGAGAACATGGCTAACATAATGTTCTCAGAGTCAGATGCCACTAGAAATCTTGATTTTCTAGAAGAGCCTACCTCTCATACCCAGAACCATGTACCTGACCATCAAGAGCCTCAACCATCCCAATCAAAAACCAATCAACAACACCACGAACCTTCTAACCAAGAACCCCCACCATCCTAGTCAGAACCCTCATCATCACACCAAGAAACCAATCAAAATACCCAAGACCTTCAAACTCAACCAGAGACAAACCAACCTTCCTCAGACTCACCTACTCAGAGACTTGTCATCTCAACCTCTCAACCACACTCGTCAGAATTAGATCCACCACTAATTGAAAGTGATGATTCAGACTCTGCTGAGATTATAACTGACCTCTCCACTCTCAACCTACCATCTCAAATCATCCTTGAACCAATCACCAATGACTTTCTTGAACAAAAATTTGAAACAACTTTTCAAAAGTTATTAGAATTCTCAGAGGATTCTATAATGGGTGATTCTCTGTATCCAATCCCAAAAGCCAGACTATGTGAACTCCTAGAACGCAGGCCTTCCTACAAACAAAAATTAGCCAAATCCTATTTCCTTAAAAACTGCCCATACAACTTCATTCTTAAATCTGGCCCAAACCTTACCAAACTGGAGAATGAATTACATTATGATCTCAAGAACCTCTTCACAAGACATGATGACTTCATGACCTTTCCGTCTGATCTGGAAGCTGAAGCCAGAGGAATCAAGGCTAGATTTGGATATGCCTTGGATTGCTATGTTGAAACTATGAGGGAGAAGGTATCTCAGCAGGGAAGAGAGGATTTCCACTACTTAATGGATATAGTACAAAAAGTGGATCCTCCTAGGTTAACCTAACCAACACCAGAAGTAATTGAAGAGTTTGTGGAAATGGACCTGGTGGTTGGTGAAGGCAGTGGTACTCAAGAGCAGATAATGGAGAAAAGAGAAGAAGAGCTGCAACACTTGAAGGAAGTACTCCATCAGAAGGAGGATGAAACTGATGGAATAAGAAAAGAGTTAATAGCAGTTCAGTGCAGCATACAAGGAATGTCTGTAAGCGAAGCACATGATTCTATTCCAAAAGATGTATTGCTTCAGCTTGTAGAAAGAATGAGTGCTCAAGAGGAAGATTCAAAGATTATCAGAGAAAAGATTGTTAATCTAGAAGACTTGATACAAAAGATTATTTCTGCGATTGGGAATCTTGCAAACAAATTAGATTCTTTACCCTAGGATCTTTTTTAGACTCCTTCTTTTGTTTCTTTCTCTTTCAAATCTGTTTGTGTTGTTCTTGAATATTCTTTGGTGTTTTGAAACATGTCTAATCAAATATGCTTGGTATTTATCATTTATTTTTTGGCATATTTATTTCTTATCATGTTTTATCATATCTTTGTGCTTCAAATAAGTAAGTCAATGAGAGAACATAAAACGCAAGATAGCAAAGAAAATCAAAAGAAAGAAATTTTATTAAAAGCCCAGAATACTTGGATACATAACACTGAAATCTAAGCAGAACCAAGTCCTGTCTTTGGTGAACTAGACTTAGATTCTGCCTCTGGTGTTTTAGAACTCTCAACCTTGGACTCCACAATCATTTGAGATTCTTCCTCACTAGTAGACAAACTCATGGTGCTAGTCATATGTCTCTAAGTATTGTGCATAATCTGAATCTGTCTTTTCAAAATCAGATGAAATCTCTATGATTTCAGGCTTAGAACCATGCTTTGGATGTTTCTCCTTACCAGCTTCTGACTGAACTTTCTTTTGGGACTCTGCAATCATACGTGATGATCTTCTCATTGTACCTCAAATGTTTTCTCTCTAAAAACTTTGTTCTTTGGATTGTTTGGTATGAATGAAATGACAAAGAATAATGTCCTTTTATAGCCTTCTAACCCTAGTTAAGTCATACTAGATATTTGTTCTCCCATTTATTGCTTTATGGTTGTCCACAACTGTTTCAATTTGACCACATTGGTTTGCACGCTTACCATCTATGTTTGTACCATCCTTTTTGACTGATGACAAAAGGGGGAGACAAACTTAGGGGTAACTAATTGCTAATTGGAGTAATTAAGTGGCAACATAATAAGTTAAGTTTAAAGAAACTAGAAAACTGTTGGATAATTAATTGCCATTGTAGCAGAAAACATAAATTCTTTTTTCTCTTTTGAGAAAGGGGGAGAATTGATGAGCAAATATCTCTTAAAGGGAAAGAAAATGTTTTATTTTCAAGAAGGGAGAAAAACTTAAAAACTGCATTCATTTTCAAATAAAGGGAAAGTTTTTGTTCGCGTTTAAATGAATTCCATGTAACTGAAACTGCTTAACAAGAAATTGAATTCTATTTAAATTCAGCATTTAAGTTTCAGCATGTGTTAATTTCTCTTTATGTTGATTAATTTGAGCTATAAACTAAAGGAGATCTAATTGTAATCTTATGACTGGAAACTCATACGTAAAACTTAAGACAACTTGCAAACTTGTCTTAGTCTTACATGACATAGGGGGAGAGCTTGCAAACCTAGCCTCTGAGTGTCAAAGTATGAAGATTTGATCTAAAGATATAATGATTAGTTCTTAAACTGTTTTACTTAATCATGGATAAACGTAGGGGGAGCTTACAAATCTAACCCTATAGTGCATCTGAATCAGTGGGAGCTTGCAAAACTCCAGATCTGAGGAGAACATGATAAATTATTACAACAACAAATTAGCAATTAATACTTATATTTGTCATCATCAAAAAGGGGGAGATTGTTGGAACAAGAAAGGGTTTCCATACAAACCCTATGAATTTAATGAGGTTTTGATGATAACAAAGTATTATTGCTAAGATGAAGAACACTAATAATTTACTTAAGTGTGCAGAAAGAAAGAAGATAGAATCTGAGAAGTCAAGAATAAAATATAAGCATCTGAATGACTCAAAAGGTCTGAGTCCACCAAGAAGCGCTTTACAACCTTTCAGAGGACAAAGACTCTCAGAAGCTAGAAGAGCTTATCAGAGGCCACACAGTATGCAATCAGAAGCTACATCGATCTTCAAGATAACAACTCTGATAAGGCCATGTCTCAAGACATTCCCTTTAGGTTTAAAAGAATTACGAGATGACCATTGCAAAAGCAAAGCCATGTCATCTGAATCACTCAAAAAGGGAGTTGAAAACAACGGTACAATATTACCTCTTCTGTGCAAACATCTACCTTCGAGGAACAAAGGAGCAGAAGTTGTTTGTCTATTTTGGGAAAAAGACAAAGATATCTTTCCAGACAAACTGGTGTACTTTCAACGGTCACATTTCAAACTATCTATAAATAGAAGACCTCTTTGAATGGACAAAGTGTCGAGAACGAACCAGTGTAGAACAAGAGAAGAAAACTAGAAAAATCGTTGAACACAAAAGCTCCAATCAACTGCACAAAGAAGTGTTCACACAAAAAGCTTAATTGAAGATATCTACACAAGACTACTGTCATACCCCAAATTTTGCCCCCACTTTTATTATTATATAACTTATTGCCGCATTTTTCTTCAAATATTTGATGTAGCCCATTTGGTAGTGAAGAGAGTCTTTAAGGAGTTGTGAGTGTGAGGTCTTGTGTTCAAATCCTAGTTCAAAAAACCACAAACTACTTTCTATTTTTTTAATTTTAGTTTTCTATTTTATTTTAAACTTTTATTTATTTACTTGTAATTGCTATTTATTATTACTACAAAAAGTTATAAAAATCCAAAAAAAGTCAAAAGAGTAAAAGGGGAGAGAATTCATGAGTATTGAAGAAAAAATCAAAACATAAGAGGAAGTTTTCCATTCTACTCATAAATCAAATCACAATTACTAATTCTTTCTAAAATTAACACAATTAACATTCAATTCTCAAACCTAATCTTGGTACACATAAATAGCAAGAGGAAAAAATACAGAGGAGGGGGGGACACTGAAACGAAAAAACAACAACAGCAGTATTGTGACTGTGCCTCTCCACCATTTTCACCGTTTCTTGATAATCATATCAAAAGCATCATCATCATCACTATAACAACAACAACCATATCAAAATGATCAAACACCGAACCATCACATAATCATCCTCACTACTACCATCGTGCACCACCACAAAACACAACCACATACTCAAACACCGCTTTCAACAACATCACCATCACATAAATTTCACCACCATTAATACCTCTTCCAATTAAATGGAAACAAAAAGAACACAGCAGAACGAACAAAAGAGGAATACAATCTAAAAGAAGAAGCTGAACAAGAGTCGGAGAGCTAGCCGCCATAGTCGTCGTCGCCGCTGCAAATGAACCACTGCGACATCACTATCATCGCCGGAATCACGGCCTCTGTTGAATTCAGTCGCTCCTTCGCCACTGGCCTTCTCCCACTCTCTCTCACTGGCGATCTTTCCTCTCTCGGTCAATATCTCTCTTTTTTCTCTCCCTGCGTTTTGCTGCTTTTATTTTCTGGTATACACATAATAGTAAAGAAGCCTTAGTCTTCTTGTTGTTATTATTACTTTACTGTGTTTATTTTTATTTATTTTATTTAGTTAGTCACTTCTTTGCTTATTTTGTTGGATTTCTATTTGTTTGTCATGGGTGTTAGGTCCATTTGTATTCATTTTACTAATAACAACTTAAAACAATTAAAACTAATAATAAATATGTGTGTACAATATTTTATTTTATTAGATTAGTTTGGTGTTAGGTCCATTTGTATTCATTTTACTAATAACAACTTAGTGTACATTATTTTATTTTATTAGATTAGTTTGGTGTTAGGTCCATTTGTATTCATTTTACTAATAACAACTTAAAACAATTAAAACTAATAATAAATATGTGTGTACATTATTTTATTTTATTAGATTAGTTTAGTGTACAAAACTCACGACTCAAATAAAGATTAAATCTTCCAATACAAAAACTCTTTTTTTTTTTTTAATAAATAAAATTGGATTAAAAAAGAGACTGGCGGATGTACATCCGCTCATCTCTCAAATAATCGACGCTGGGTGTACACCTTGCCGACCGATTATTTGTTTTCCATAAAAAACATCAATAAAAAAATCTTGGATTAAAGAGGAGATTGACGAATGTACATTTGTTGGTCTCTCGAACAATCGGGGGCTTAGCGTCACGCTTTGTCGACAGATCGTTCGTCTTCTACATGAACAATTTTACTATAAATCTTGGATTAAAAAGGGGATTGGCGAATGTACATTTGTTTGTCTCTCAAACGATTGGGGGCTTAGCGTTACGCTTTGTCGACCAATTGTTCGTCTTCCGCGGCTAAAAATAACTCAACTCATCAAATCATTTTTGCCCCCAGCGCATCAAATAAAAAAAACAAATCATTTTCAAAAATAAAATCAACCAACCAATCAAACATTTTCTACCCAGAACTGCGTGTAGCTTTGAATTTCTCATTGCACCCGAGAATACGTAGGAGCGAGATTCGTACATCTCGTCAAGCACACTAATAAAAAACAAACTTTTCCCCCTTGTATATATAATAAATAATAAATAATTAAAAGCATGCAAGCAAATTAAACACTCTTTTAACCCTAAAATTAACGAGGAGGTTCCCGTTGAGTACAACGGATGTGAGGGGTGCTAATACCTTCCCCTCACATAATCGACTCCCGAACTTAGAAATGGTTGCGACGACCATCTTTCCATTATTTCAAGGTTTTATCGATATTTTCCTTTTCCTCCGGGAATAAATAAAGTTCGGTGGCGACTTTACTGTCTAGCGAGCACTTTCCGCTCGCGCATTTTTCCACCCGCTTCAGATGGCGACTTCACTGGGGACTTTAGAGAGTCAAACCTATCTTTGTTAGTTTTAGGGTTGAGTGTATTTTGTTTGCTTGCATGCTTTCCTTTGTTCTTATTTTATTTTTCATGTGTTATCTTATTATTGTATTCTTGCTCTTGTATTTATTTTATATTTTGGTTATTTCTTCTGAATATATATCAATTGTGGGTTGGAATTTTTATTTGAGAGAAGCTCTATACCCAGGCTTGAGTAAAACCCTAAATTTAAGTAAGGAGTTAGTAGTATGGGCCTATGGGATGTACATCCCAATGGGTGATTTACGAAAACTTCGCCTAGAGTAGATCGGTTCAAAAGGTTCGTCAGGAATTGGCTAGCCCATCCGCTTGATGAAATTTTGAATTTGGTCCATGACTCTAGGAACCTCATCTAGAACCCAACAACTCCACCTAAGGGAGACCCTTTGAATTGGCTAGCCCAATCTCATGGTGAAATTTCGAATGAGGGTTGTGACCTTAGTTGTCGCCCTTGAACGAACAAAAACCCTATAGCCTACATGTGAGGGGATTGGGTAGTAAGAACCGACCTATCGTAGGGAACCCCCTATTTAGGTTCTGTCAATTTCCAATTATCCTACAAACCTGTCCGGGTCACACCCTGACCTTCTTTGGTTACATTGCATCATGGCATGTCATTAAAATCTTTTAAGCATGCCTTGAAAACAAAAAGACAAATCTTTTTTTGCACACTCATGCACTTTCATACATCTGCATACATGCATCTTCATGCATTTGCATCCCATATAAAAAAACTCATATCATTCCCCTTAAATCTCCAGAAACATACTTGCTTGCTCTTCGACACTCAAACGGGACACGTACCAACATTTGAAGGACTATGGAGCAACTTGAGAAGAATAATGTTGCGCTAAGGGAAGATGTTGACTCCATAAAAGGGAAAATTGATAAGCTCCTTGAGCTCTTCCAAGCTATGGAAAGCAACGAGAACATTCTTCAAGATGGAAATAGCTCACCCAATCACACTATTGAAGGTGTGGGATGTTCTATGCCACACCAGGCTACGCCCGTCAATGCTCACCCGAATGCTAAATCTGCTCAAATGTATCGGGCCTTGGAAGAAAGGTTGGAAGCTATAGAGGGTTTTAGTGTCTACGGATCCAATGCTTTGGACATGTGTTTAGTACAGGACGTAGTTGTCCCCCCAAAGTTCAAAGTGCCTGACTTCGAAAAGTACAGAGGGATCCACTGTCCGAGGAATCACTTGAAGATGTTCTGCAGGAAAATGGCCGCACACGCCACTGATGAGAAGCTTATGATCCACGTGTTTCAGGATAGTCTAAGTGGGGCATCACTGGATTGGTATATGCAACTAGAGAGAACACAAATCCAGACGTGGAAAGATCTCACAGATGCCTTCATGAGACAGTACAAGTACAATCTAGACATGGCTCCTAATCGGATGCAATTGCAGAGCCTTACTCAGAAGAGTGGTGAATCTTTCAAAGAGTATGCTCAAAGGTGGAGAGAACTTGCTGCCCGTGTGCAACCACCGCTTCTAGAAAGGGAATTGGTCGATACGTTCATGAGCACTCTGCAAGGGCCCTACTATGAGAAAATGATAGGGAACATTTCATCAGGCTTTGCGGATATGGTTGTAATCGGTGAACGAATAGAGGAGGGGTTGAAGAGCGGCAAAATACAAGGCGCCTCCAATAATCAGGTTGGGGAAAAGAAGTTCTTTAACAATGGCCCAAAGAAGAAAGAAGGCGAGGCTAATGCCGTTCAACATAATCATCGGCAACAACAAAACGTGCATCAACAAAAGGATCCACCTAGTCTTGAAAGAAAGAATATGCCATTTGATCAAGTACGCTTTGATCCTATACCCATGTCGTATGGTCAAATCTTGCCATACTTAATCCAGAAAGGAATGGTTGAGCCGAGACCCCTTCCCCCTGCGAAGCTACCATACCCGCCTAGTTTCGATGTGAACGCTAGCTGTGACTATCACGCTGGGTCACCCGGGCATGACGTCGAACGTTGTAGGGCCTTCAAGTATAAGGTGCAAGAACTCATCGACCGCAAGTTGTTGTCTTTCAAGGAGGAATCCCATCCTTGAACGGTCCCTCATTACGCGTGCAAGAACGTCGAAGGGGCATCTCTTAAGATCAACAGATCAACAGATCAATCAGGAGGCTTATCCTTAGGGCCTTTTAAACTTTTATCATTTCCAGTTGTAATTTTCTTTCTGCTAAGACGTTGATTAGTTTTTGAAGTTGTACTCTTTGATCAAGTGTTTTAATAAAAGTCGCATGCATGTTTTTGGATCTCATCCATTCACTATTTTCTTATACCATCTCTCGCTCTGTCATTTCACTTCTCACATGTTAACAAACTTGGTGCGGAGGATGATGTAAACAAATGATGGAATTTGCTGATATATGCTTTTATAAGTAAAACCCGGCTGATGATGTAAGGCATTGTTTCAATTCCCAAACACTGGAGATATAAGGAGATAATCCGTAGTCAACCCCTTTGAGCCCGAAGTCGGTGTTCTTTCTATTTTGCTAAAAAACCTTAATCTTAACCAGGGGCAGGGTAGTTTTACAATTAACTCAATGATGCATTCCGATGCAAGAGAATCAATCCAGTTAATCACTTCAATAAGTGGTTTAAGCACATTATCTCCCTCGTGTACATCATCCAATATGGAGGGAATAATGAGAGGATAAAACACATAATCATTGATGTGACAGTCATAACTTTGCTGAGCTAAAAGCAAGATTTCATGAGAGCTGTTCAAAAAAAACTGAGAGAGCCCGCTAAGCAAAAACTTAGGCAAAAATTAGGGCATCCCGATGGACCGCAAATTCAAAAGAATTGGTCCATGCAAAATAGGGAGTAAAAATAAAAATGAAAACAAGCTTGTTGATGAAAAAGAAGTGACTGCCATCTCAGAAATCTCATCAGTGCTTCGACCATTGTCTTTACCTCCATCAGGGTAACTAACAAAATTCTCTTGCCGACCAAAGGCATCTGTTGAGTTAATTGAACTTAAGAATGAAGAACATTAAAGTAGATTGGGAGGGTTAAAATGACATTTTGAGCCTTATATCTTTTGTTTCTTAAAACCGTGAACTAAACCACGTTACAACACTCAAAAGACCTAATTGAAGCTAGGTTGACTATAAAAGCATATTCAGCAAAACTGTTAAACTGACTCCTCATGTTTGTGGAACATCAATAACATTTTTCTATAATTTCTATCACTCTCAATTGGGCCGATCTTCTGGCCAAATATCACCCATTCTATATAGCTAAACAATTTTCAAATTCAAAACTTGCATGTGCATTGCGTCGAAATTACTTTTCAAGAGAAACAATTTTACTCGCAAATCAATACTTGGCATCAAGGGAACTTCAACAAGGGTTTGATCAAAAGGTGAATCATTACACGATACTCCCAACAAGGGGCAAATCACCTAAGGGTCCTACCAATCAAGAGCAAATCCTTATAAACAAGGGGCAGATCATATGGAGATGTTGCTTACGGGGGTTAGGATGTTTTGAGAATGACTCAAGCCTTCAAAGTGTCAATCAATCAGGAGCACATTTTTCAACAACAAGTGATAGGGGGCATTCCGGGTCAAGGATTTAATATGGGGCATACCGTTCAAAGATTCAAATGTTGGGGCAGCCTGTATCTATCATCCCATTGACGGAGAGGAGCCTTCGCTCACGGCTTGATGCAACCAAAAATAAATGCCCAATAAAAAAGAGATACAAAAAGAATCAAAGTCAAAAGCTCGCTAAGTCGAAAACCCAAAAGGGCGTCTTAGGCAATAGAGAGCGTCCCGGTGGATCGAAAACCTGAAAAGGCGGTCCAGGCAAAAATTAGGGACACCAAAAAAGGAAATACACTCCTGGTGGACTGAAAACTCGAAAGAGCGGTCCAGGCAAAAGTTAGGGATTTTCAAAAAAGGGAGAAAATGGCAAAAATGGGCTACACAAGGGGCATGTCCACTCCATCGTTTCAAGCTGCTCAAGTAAACTTTGACATGCATCAACGACCTTTGAGTTCAACATGGGTGTCGGGAGAGCGCGCTAGCCGGATATCCTATAACCGCCAGCCAAGAAGCCTTGTTACAAAACACTTCATTACCCACACGGGGAGACTTTTCATACATTCATCATCATTCATGCATCTTGCTGCATTCATCATCATTCATGTATCTTACCTCAATCATGTTTGAATTCCCCAGCGTCAAGTTGTGCGCCAAACCGCATCCAGTGACGTCCAAAGCCCAATCATCATTGCCACACTCAAAGCCTAATCTCCATCGACACCCTAAAAGCCCAATCTTCATTGGCACGTATAAAACTTAATACCTGTCGACATCCCCTACATCTAGTGTTCAATACCATTCAATTCAATATACCATGATATTGAAACCCACAATTACTTGTCTCTCATCACCTCAACTAAGCCAACCTTTGCCAGCACTTCATTTCATGCATATACCATACTTTTCACGTAACATTCATTAATGTTATTCATGGCCTAATAAATCCATTTCCAGTAAACATTGACATCCATAAACCCGGTCTTTGCCGACATTTCATGCATTAACCATGCATCACGCAAGTGCATCATCCAAAATATCATGCACCCAAAAATCATGCATACATACAAACACATGCATACATAGCATAAAACAAGCATTACGTGACCACCCAAGGCAGTCCAATTAGTCCTTTGCCGAGGTCCATTACTACTATTTAGAGGGACTCTTGCCCCAGGGAGACTCGTTAGTTCCCCAGTATAACAACATTCAATTCGAACCTGAAGAGCCCGATCTTATGTGGCAACCTTTCAATTCTAGTCCGGTTCATACACCGATGACAACATATCCTTGTCTGGCTCAAATGCCTACGGCAATTCAGAGTCCCATTTTACTGAAGTTCAAGAGTCTTACCTAATCACTACCTTTGTCGGCGTTTTTAGAGTCCCACCTACCGAGTCCTATCTTCATTGGACATTTAAAGTCTAGTTGTCACTAGCAATTTAAAATTCAGTCTTCGCTGACAATTGAAAGTCCAATCTTTGTTGGCAATTTAAAGTTCAGTCTTCGCTGACAATTTTAAAGTTCAGTCTTTGCTGACAATTTCAAAGTCCTATACTCATTGGCATTTAAAGTCTAGTCTTCGCTAGCAATTTAAAGTGCAGTCCTCGCTGACAATTGCAAAGTCCAGTCTTCGCTGGCAATTTAGAGTTCCATCATCACTGATAGTTCGGAATCCTACCCTAGTCGGAAGTTTTAGAGTCCTACCCTATTTGATGTTTAGAGGCCTACACGATTTAGTAGTTTTTAGAGTCTTACCCTATCTGAAATTTTCAGAGTCCTACCCTAACGATCAGAGGCCTACACGATTTAGCAATTTTTAGAGTCTTACCCTATCTGGAATTTTCAGAGTCCTACCCTATTTGGCAGTCCAAAGTCACACCCTATTTAGCGTTTCCGGAGTCCCATCCTTATTGAGCATTTACGGAGTCTCATCCTTACTTAGCGTTTCAGAGTCCCATTCTTATTTGGCATTTTCGGAGTCCCATCCATATTGTAAGAGTTCTAGCTTATTTAGTAAATTAGAGCACCACCCATGTTTGGCTAGCAATTTATAGTCCCATTCTCGCTGGCAGTTTAGAGTCCTATCCCCGTTTGGCTGGCAATTTAGAGTCTCATTCGTGCTGGCAGTTTAGAGTCATATCCCTCTTTGGCTGGAAATTTAGAGTCTCATTCGCGCTGGCAAATTAGAGTCTTATCCCCGCTTGTCTAGCAATTCAGAGTCTCATCAGCGCTAGGAGTTTTAGAGACCCATCTTTGTGGATTAGAGTACCGTCTTTGTTTGGTTAGCAAGTTTAGAGTCCCGTCATCAATCACTCTCCCAACAAAATTTGTGGTATTCTTGTATTTAATTATCTTTCATCACTCAAATATGATTAAAGATTTTTAAATAGGGGCAGCTGTCATACCCCAAATTTTGCCCCCACTTTTATTATTATATAACTTATTGCCGCATTTTTCTTCAAATATTTGATGTAGCCCATTTGGTAGTGAAGAGAGTCTTTAAGGAGTTGTGAGTGTGAGGTCTTGTGTTCAAATCCTAGTTCAAAAAACCACAAACTACTTTCTATTTTTTTAATTTTAGTTTTCTATTTTATTTTAAACTTTTATTTATTTACTTGTAATTGCTATTTATTATTACTACAAAAAGTTATAAAAATCCAAAAAAAGTCAAAAGAGTAAAAGGGGAGAGAATTCATGAGTATTGAAGAAAAAATCAAAACATAAGAGGAAGTTTTCCATTCTACTCATAAATCAAATCACAATTACTAATTCTTTCTAAAATTAACACAATTAACATTCAATTCTCAAACCTAATCTTGGTACACATAAATAGCAAGAGGAAAAAATACAGAGGAGGGGGGGACACTGAAACGAAAAAACAACAACAGCAGTATTGTGACTGTGCCTCTCCACCATTTTCACCGTTTCTTGATAATCATATCAAAAGCATCATCATCATCACTATAACAACAACAACCATATCAAAATGATCAAACACCGAACCATCACATAATCATCCTCACTACTACCATCGTGCACCACCACAAAACACAACCACATACTCAAACACCGCTTTCAACAACATCACCATCACATAAATTTCACCACCATTAATACCTCTTCCAATTAAATGGAAACAAAAAGAACACAGCAGAACGAACAAAAGAGGAATACAATCTAAAAGAAGAAGCTGAACAAGAGTCGGAGAGCTAGCCGCCATAGTCGTCGTCGCCGCTGCAAATGAACCACTGCGACATCACTATCATCGCCGGAATCACGGCCTCTGTTGAATTCAGTCGCTCCTTCGCCACTGGCCTTCTCCCACTCTCTCTCACTGGCGATCTTTCCTCTCTCGGTCAATATCTCTCTTTTTTCTCTCCCTGCGTTTTGCTGCTTTTATTTTCTGGTATAAGCATAATAGTAAAGAAGCCTTAGTCTTCTTGTTGTTATTATTACTTTACGGTGTTTATTTTTATTTATTTTATTTAGTTAGTCACTTCTTTGCTTATTTTGTTGGATTTCTATTTGTTTGTCATGGGTGTTAGGTCCATTTGTATTCATTTTACTAATAACAACTTAAAACAATTAAAACTAATAATAAATATGTGTGTACATTATTTTATTTTATTAGATTAGTTTGGTGTTAGGTCCATTTGTATTCATTTTACTAATAACAACTTAAAACAATTAAAACTAATAATAAATATGTGTGTACATTATTTTATTTTATTAGATTAGTTTAGTGTACAAAACTCACGACTCAAATAAAGATTAAATCTTCCAATACAAAAACTCTTTTTTTTTTTTTAATAAATAAAATTGGATTAAAAAAGAGACTGGCGGATGTACATCCGCTCATCTCTCAAATAATCGACGCTGGGTGTACACCTTGCCGACCGATTATTTGTTTTCCATAAAAAACATCAATAAAAAAATCTTGGATTAAAGAGGAGATTGACGAATGTACATTTGTTGGTCTCTCGAACAATCGGGGGCTTAGCGTCACGCTTTGTCGACAGATCGTTCGTCTTCTACATGAACAATTTTACTATAAATCTTGGATTAAAAAGGGGATTGGCGAATGTACATTTGTTTGTCTCTCAAACGATTGGGGGCTTAGCGTTACGCTTTGTCGACCAATTGTTCGTCTTCCGCGGCTAAAAATAACTCAACTCATCAAATCATTTTTGCCCCCAGCGCATCAAATAAAAAAAACAAATCATTTTCAAAAATAAAATCAACCAACCAATCAAACATTTTCTACCCAGAACTGCGTGTAGCTTTGAATTTCTCATTGCACCCGAGAATACGTAGGAGCGAGATTCGTACATCTCGTCAAGCACACTAATAAAAAACAAACTTTTCCCCCTTGTATATATAATAAATAATAAATAATTAAAAGCATGCAAGCAAATTAAACACTCTTTTAACCCTAAAATTAACGAGGAGGTTCCCGTTGAGTACAACGGATGTGAGGGGTGCTAATACCTTCCCCTCACATAATCGACTCCCGAACTTAGAAATGGTTGCGACGACCATCTTTCCATTATTTCAAGGTTTTATCGATATTTTCCTTTTCCTCCGGGAATAAATAAAGTTCGGTGGCGACTTTACTGTCTAGCGAGCACTTTCCGCTCGCGCATTTTTCCACCCGCTTCAACTACAACTCTGAATTGTTTGAACTTCAAAATCAAGACTTTGAGTTTTGATTACATTTGTAATAGAGTTTAGTCAATAGGTGTAATTTAAGCTAGCCTCTTGCTTTAGTGCTTGAGCAATTTGGAAGTCTCTTACCTGCGTGCTTGAGCAATTTGGAAGTCTCTTGCTTGCGTGCTTGAGCAATTTGGAAGTCGCTTGCTTTAGTGCTTGAGCAGTGTGTAAGTCTCTTGCTTGTGTGCTTCAACATCATTTGGAAGTCCCTTGCTTGTGTGCTTGAGCATTTGGAAGTCTCTTACTTGTGTGCTTGAGCATTTGAAAGTCTCTTGCTTGTGTGGTTGAGCATTGTGAAGTCTCATGCTTGTGTGCTTGAGCAAATTGTGTAATCTTTAGTGATTATAGTGAACTCTCTTGTAAGTACAAGGGGACTAGAGTACTCCCATTTTGTGAGGGGAGCCAGTATAAATTCTGTATGTTCATCTCTTCCCAACTCTCTTCTACTTACTAATTGTGGTTTTGATTTCTCCGCTGCAAAACAGACTCTGATAGATTCTTGAATCTAGAAGAATTTTAAATTGTCAAAACACAATTCAACCCTCCCTTCTTGCGTTTTTCACACATTCACATACCACTTAGATTCTCAACTTGAATCAATATAACATACTTAGTGGTACGAAAGCAACCACACATAAAATATCAATTGACTCTAACATAATTACTTACTAGTTTATCTTGAATAAGTTATACTTGGTCAACTCTCAACCACCTAAAGGATTACTATGAATTATCAGTTTACTCCTTAAATATGTTTCTTAGGGTCATAAGGATGATTATAATTGTTTTATCATTGAACCTAGCAAAATGGGCACTAAAACAGACCTTAAAACGCCAAAATGCACAAAACAAGGAGATTAGGCAATTCTACCAAATACTCCTCACGCGTAGGTCATGCACCCACGCGCAAAGGGAAGGGGTTGCACCTGCAATATTACACAAATTAATCATTTATCTTCATTTGTAATATAACGAAGGATTTGAAACATAAACATATGTGAAAGCTTTGAAACATTTCATTAAACCTAAAAAAAAAAAATCAAGTTTGGTAAATTTAGAGTTTAATGAGAATTAAAGAATTCGATTTTAGAATTTAAAAGACGATTTAAGCAAACAAAACACATATATTCATATAATTTTGAGGTATATTTAAGTGTGTTATGTTATAAATTAGTGAAGAAGATGATAAACATGATGAAGAAGAGAATGGACAAGATAAATGTTCATCATCTATGGTTTTATGAAATGTTTCAAACTTTTCACATGTGTTCATGTTTCAAATCTTTCATTGTGTTATAAATGAATAAGATAAAAGGTTAACTTGTGTAAATTTATAAAGATAAATGACCTATCTGAGAAAAATTAGCTAAAAGACGAATATGTAACAAATAAATAAGATTAAGGATTAACCTGTGCAAAACTATGAAAATAATAAATGACCAATTTGGGAAAAAAAGGATAAAAGATCAATCTGTTACAAATAAATAATGGATTTGGATCCTCTCCAATTTTTTGTCTCATGTTGGTCATGTGATAGTGATCTTAACCATTGAATCACTTTTCTTCTCTCTCTTCTTAAATTCTTTTTTACTTCTTATGATTTCTCAACCATTGGATGAACAATTGGAGAGAAAACATGAGAGGATTCAAATCCATAAATAACATAAAAGATTTGCGGTGTAATTCTGCCTTATACTTATTACATTAAGGTCTTTGTTTGGTAAGTAGAGGTTTTTGAGCTTGTAGTTTATACTACCTTATAAGCTTATATGACCAAAAAAGACATGTTTGGTAAACTTTTTTTAAAAAAATTATAATTTATTTTACTAGCTTATAACTTATTTTACAAAGGCTATTTTTAGCAGCTTATGAACTTATAGTTTATCATTTTTTCTTTCAGTTTTATCTCTGCCATCTTATTTTTAAAAATTTAAATATGAATTAAACATATATTTTTTTGTCATTTCGTACTTATAAGTTAGTTCAATGCTAATTTTGGCTTTGTTTGAGAGCACAAATAAGTTAGCTTATAACTTATAAAATAAAAGCCCTGTTTTGTAACAATCTTTTTATTATTAGCTTATAGTTTATTATTAGCTTATAAAATGTTACGAGGTTATAGCTTATCATTTTTCATTCAATTTTAGCTTATAAAATGGTACCGTAACTTTCAAGCCTTCAACATGTCTATGGTTGCGAAACAGGCTTGGAACTTTATGTCAAGGCCTAATACTATGGTGGCTAGAATTTATAAAGCTAGGTACTTCCCTCGCTCTTCTTTATTTGATGCAAAAATTGGCGATAATCCTAGCTATGCGTGGCGAAGTATTTGGAAGTCACGTGATGTTCTTGTGCATGGTTGTAGGTGGAAGATAGGAGATGGGAGTAAGATTAGAATTTTGTCTGAACCATGGTTACGTGGCGAGGACAACTTAAGGGTGCAATCTCCCCAAACTCAGAGTATGTATGAATTATATGTTAATAATTTGTTGTTACAGGATGAAAAAAGGTGGGATTTCCATAAAATTCATTCAATCTTTTCAGAAGCAGTGGCAGAAAGAATACTTCAAACTCCATTATTTGAGGAAGTAAAAGAGGACCAGCTGGTGTGGCAATTTGAGAACCATGGTATGTACACAGTGAAATCCGGTTACAAAAACCACATCAAAAGTAAAGCGGCGGATAGTAATAATAATATGGACGGCGGATGGGGAGCTCTTTGGCGCAGCAGTGCACCTCCAAAAACAAAACACTTACTTTGGCGAGTGTGTCGTGAGTGCCTGCCAACTCGAACTCGGTTACGGGAAAGGTATGTGCCGTGCCCAAGTGAATGTCCACTTTGCTTAAATGATATGGAGGATGATTGGCATGTGTTTTTTGGATGTAGTGATAGTAGACAAGTGTGGAATGAAGCCGGAATGGGAGAAGTTATTGAACCGAGATTGCGCTATAATATTAATAATAATGTAAAAACTGTGTTTTTTGACATATGCAGAAAGGAGACAAAGGAAATTGCAGGAACTGTAGCTGCCATTGCTTGGTGTATCTGGCATAACAGGAACAACTGGTTGTGGAATGGAACTAAAGACTCGGCGAAGGGTGTTGCGTTAATGGCTGCTCATATGATTGGAGAATGGCGTGCTGTCAATATGCACCAACAGCAGCAGCAGCACTTGATTACCACTGTAACATCACAGACCCAACAAACAGCGGCAGCAAGCTCTCGGTCCTCTGTCGTAACAGGAAACCAGATGGTATGGCAGTGTCCCCGTGACGGGTGGTTAAAGTGTAACGTCGATGCAAGCTTCTCACAAGCATCTGGACATACGGGATGGGGTTGGTGTCTCCGAAATTCAAATGGAGTTTTTGTTGCTGCAGGAACAAACATGAGCACGCATAAACTTACTATTGTGGAAGGTGAAGCTATGGCTATCCTAGAGGCTATGCGTGAGGCTATTTCTAGAAGATGGTTCAACATTGTGTTTGAAAGTGACTCCAAAGTCGTGGTGGACGCTATACATGCTAATCATCAAGGTGTATCAGAGTTGAGTTCTATTATAGCATCCATTCGGTTATTATTACAATGTAATCAGAACTTTGAGATCAAGTTCACTAAGCGACAAGCGAATATGGCGGCTCACACTTTAGCTAGGGCGGCCATTTCTTGGTCTAGTCGCACTTTCTTTAACTATGTCCCTCATTGTATTGAACTTTTTATTAATAATGAAATGAGTTGATTGTGTTTGCTTCAAAAAAAAAAAAAAAGAATTAAACATATATTTTTTTATGTCATTTAGTAGTTATAAACTAATTCAACTGCTAATTTTCCTATTAGCTATAAACTTCACATAGCACTCTGTTTTAGCCTAACCATCTATTCTCAAACCCTACCTCGGCTCCTGCGTATCACCCTCACAATTTTCAATTACACTATCCATCTCCCGTCTCATACTAGCTGCCGCTTTCTCTAATTTCCACCGTGAATGAAATATTAACTCAACTCAAATAACTCCTTTGTAGACAAACAAATGCGCTGCAATGAATTTGGCTATATGTATGTATTCCTGGATTTTCGCTTTTTTCCATTATATCCTATCCCACTTTTCTCTTGCATTTATTAATTGTATTTTTCTAATTTCTGCTAGATCTTGATACACCAGATGATAACTTGTGGCATCCTCCGTTTGAAGATCCGATAATATTGTTTAGGATGATTTCACCGACTGTAATTTCTTTGATTAATAATTTCTTTGATTAACAGTTTCTTTGATTAATAGGTGAGTTTACAAAGTTTCTGCTTTCTATCTTTACTTTCCTTTTGTTTTTTATTTTTTCTTTTAGTTGCTATGTTAAGTAGATGAATAAAAGATGGAGGTTGTAGTGATGGAGTGGTTTCCGCCGTGAGATGGTGGCGGAACCACTTTCTGTCAGATGGGTTCTGGTGAACTAGATGAGTGCCTTTCATAGTGATATCACCACCTTGACAAAACCCACCAGGAGAAGGTATCTATCTGATATGATTGGAAGGCTAATTTGCTCTAGTTCACACTTAATATTTCCTGCTTTTGCCCCATCAACTGCTCAATCTGTGTCTCCTGAACAATACTAAGGATGTTGGCTATGTATGCATTATGCATGAAAGTACACCATAATGCATTTATATATCTTTTAATCAATCAACATTTATATTTGAGTATGGAATTTGTATTCTGATGATGGAAAATGCCAAAATTTTCTTTGGCTTCTAGTTCTAATTCATATTCTTTGTTTTGTTATAGACGGAATGGAATGATACTCCCCTGCTACTTCAGAATTGTTTGTTCACAGACACACTAACATCACAAGAATAAGACTTGGGTTTCGGAACATGAGTTATTTACAAAAAGTTGCCAGCTTCAAGGGAAATCCCGACACATTCCTATTCAAGGGATTGGAAGTTTGTTTCAAACCAAAGGAATCGCCACAATTCTATGTTAGCCCATGGAATGCCCTACGAGGTCTTATCTTCAAGTGTGGACTGAGGTTGCAATAATAAGGAAAGGACATATATATATATGGTCTTGAAAGTGAATCTTCTTCATTTGCAGGCGGGCAAAATTACCGTGGTTTAGAGGTTTCTCGTCAATTGGATGGGTTCAATGACATGAATTTGAAGAACTGAAAATTGAAAGGGAAGAAATGAGAATTGAAAGGGAAGAAATGAGAAGAGAAAAGGATGAACTTCGTGATATGGTAAAACAATTGATGGAAAGCTTAAATTTCCACCGCCAAGTAACAACTTGAGAGGCATCCTCCGTATGAAGATTTGATTTTATCATTGATATTTTTTTTTTTACTTTTTAACCGACTGTGATTTCTTTGATTAATTAGGTGAGTTCACTATGTTTGTGCTTTCTATATTTCTTTGTTGTCTTTGTTTTTATTTTTGATGAATCAATGATGGATATTTCACATAAGAAGGTTGTAGTGGTGGAGTGGTTTCCACGTGAGATGGTGGCGGGACCACTTTCTATCATATGGGTTCTGGTGAACCAGAGTGGAGAGAAGGAAAAAAGTGAAAGGTTCTTGAAGTGGGATAAGAAACTGTCACTGAATGGGCAACTTTACTTCATTGATACATTTTGTGTTAGGCTTCCTTTATGTTTGCTTTACTTTGGTTTGTATGTTAAGCATAAACTTTTGAAGATGTCTATTTATTTTTCATGAACTAATATTCTTTGTTTCTACAATTTTCGCATAAGATTTATATCGGACACATTTTTTTGTTTCATTTGTATTTCTTTAGTATTTTATGCAACTTTCCGACAATGCATACTTGCTAGTTGCTACTCATACAATTTATTTTTGAACAGGTTGATAAATGGTTGATTTTATTGTAGGAAACAAAAACTCACTCACGTCTATTGCAATTCTTCAAGAAGTGATGAAATCTTGTTGAGGGTACATGGAGAGTTCATCACAATCGAATCACATTTTGATGACCAATACCACTACTACAATGAACACAACAAATTTTTGGATCAGTGTTCAAAGGTACAAAGAGAATGACTTCTATTGTCGAATCGGAGAATCATCATCATAATAGAGAAACAATGAAGACTAGATGTAATATTGGGTCACATGCCTACATGTAGTTTTTGTTCTTTTCTTGGGCTTTGACTCGCTAGCTTATATGATGCTACTACACCTTTATGTTATTATGTTATTAGAAATTAAGAAGGAATGAAGGAGATTGAATTAGTGACTGTGACTTGTAAAATAAGAACAATTAAAGATTGATAAAAACTAAGAACATCATTGGTAGTTTCCTTGAGTAGTTGATTAGTTTGGAGTATGCCTCTATACTTATACTCTGTTACAGACTAGCACTGTGAAATAATCTGGATTCCTTAATATCAGTGGATTTCTTAATATCGCGCCCTTCAATGTAATATTTCAACTTTTGGATTCTTTAATATCAGTGGCGGTGCCACCATGGTCAGGGGTGCGGGTGTAGCTGCATCTCCTCGATCTTAATATCACTTGAGAGAGAAAGAGATAAGAGAGAATGATGAGATAGATAGATATGATAAATTAGTGATGTGATAGAAACATATATAAAAGTAAAATGAGCTATGATGCACGGGTACTCCGTTTCAGGAAAAGTACCGGTACCAGGTATATACTAGTACCGGGTACACATCCGTACCTTAATTTATGTACATACACATGTATTAGTTTTTCTAAAAATGTTGTACCCCGTACTGGTATTGGGTACCGGTACTGTACTCGCACCTAGGCAACACAGAAAATGAGGTGTTGATTAGTGTAACAGAATTTTTTTTGAAAAGGACAAAATTAATAATTAGTTGTTAATTTTTTTTAATCAACTAACTTAATTAATATTAATTTTATAATTTGTTGTAGTATAATGATTGATTATCTGGAAACAATAACACCATATAAGTGGGGTCACATTGTATAAATATACTACTTCTGTTTAAATATAGTATTATATTGACTAAATTATACGAATTAAAAAAATTGGTAGCAGTAGTAAATTTATTGATAGTGTGTTTTAACAATTTTATCCTTCTTAAGGGAGAACTTTGTTTATGTTTTATCATAGTATTTATTGTAAAGTGTAGAAAAAATGTAAAATAATTAGGAGTATGTTTGGTAAAAAAATAATTAATATGGTTGAAAATTCAAAAAGGTTTTAAAAAAAAGCACAATTTTTATTTTCAAGAAAATCTTATATCTAAAGGTGTCAGCCTTCACATAAAAGACGTGAAAGATGATGAAGTCATTCAACCTCTCATGCTCAACGTGAAAAATGACATTTTCAAATTTTTTATGTCTCATGAACTTTTTAAGAGACCGGTTCATTCAATTTGATTTGATTTAATCATGCGGTTCAATCAATAACCAAATGGTTCAACCAATAAACGAGTAACTCAGTATTCTCACCGGTTTAATTACCAATTCATTTTTTAAAACATTGGACACAACCACATATGCAAAAGTACTTTTTACCCATACATCGAATATATAACGAGATGCACTCAAATTCAAAGTAATGCTACATTACCATTAATATTATGATGATTAAAAAAATAAAAATAAAATAATTAATCCTCTTAAAATAAAATTACCGGCTACTACCTACTAGTTACTACTAATAGGAAAGAGTTTCAAATATTACCGCTTGAATTTTATTTTTGGACTCAATTACCGCTTGAAAATATTGCTTATAAAAAAAAAAACAAAAAACCGCTTGAAAATATTGTTTTCTACAGGAAAAAAATGACACTATCTACTCTAGCATGACATTTTAGCATAGTAGTAACAAATTACTGAGAACAAGAATTAAAGCTTAGATTCGATTGGGTAACTAATAGTTAATAAGTCAGCGTTGAGTTCAATTTCCACTTTCGTTGGACGAAGAAGCGAAAGAAAGAAAGAATGTGGAAATTTGCACGCTTCGTTTCAGCTTCCAAACTCCTCCGATCTCGTCGATTCTCCACCGCGATTCCCGGTCCTTGCATAGTTCATAAACGCGGTGCTGATATCCTCCATGATCCCTGGTTCAACAAGGTATCTCTCTAACAATTTCGATCAATTCAATTTAGCGGAAAAGAAAAGTATATTATTGTTTAGTTTATGTGATTTGATTTGGTTTAATTTTAGTTGATTTGATGAGTGAGAGTATAAGTTGCTGTTGAATCAGTTTAATTATAGTGTAGATTACTTTGAGTTGAATCAGTTTAATTATAGTGTAGATTACTTTGAATTTGTTATTATTGCTATGGAAACATTTTACTCTTGTTAAATTGATGTGCATATGCTGATGTTTATACGAAAAAATGAAAGTTATTTTATTTTATTTTTTTGAAATTAAATGAAAGTTATTTTTTATTTCTAAATATCCTGGATGATTAATAGAGGGAAAAGCGAATTATCTGTTTGGATAAACAACTTTATTTATACTCTGAAGCCCCCGATAATTGGCAAAGTATATATGTGTCTGACACGTATCCGACACTGATATAACATTGATAAGTGTCCGATAGGTAAGTGGAAGTATCCGGTAATTAAATTTTTAAAAAAAAAATGGTTAATACGGTTGGGATACGGCTGAATAGCACATATATGATACAGCTGAGTGACACCAGTACGGCACGGGATACGGGAAACTATTTTTAGTTATGTTTATAATTGTGCATTTATATATATTTTATTTTAAATTTAATTTTTTTATTAAAGTATCTTGGCCGTATTGTATCTTGAATTTTCAAACAAGCTCTCATCATGACAAGACTTATGTATAAGCTAACATAAGTTATTTCTATAGCAAAAGATAAAATAAAGTTAAATTGGTTTTGTATATGTTATAAGCTGTTTTGATAAGCTATATTAGAGAACTTATGAAAATAAGCTGAAAAATGTTTATGAAAATTATATTAAGTTGTTTTCATAAGTTCTCGGAAACAATGTCACAAAACTAATTGCAGTAGATCAGCTCAAAGAAGTCAATCTAAGCAGACCTTTATTTGACGTTGTTTACTTTTTTGTTGTTGTTGTTGTTGTTGTTGATGTTTTCTATGACATGTGTTTGGAGTTTGGTTGAGTGCTGCTGAGTATGTGCAAGTACCTTGAATGCTGCTTTTCGTGGCCGTTTGTTTTATATAATCTGGTGGATGATATCAATTAGTCATGAAAACCTTTCTTTAAGTTTGTTCTTCAGGATTCTTGAAATCAGTGTTTGTTTTAATTTTGGTATTTAAATTCTTGGAATGCAGGATACTGGGTTTCCTTTGACCGAAAGGGATAGATTGGGGCTTCGGGGGCTTCTTCCTCCTCGTGTTATATCATTCGAGCAGCAATATGATCGCTTTAGTAAGTTTGAGGTCTATACTTCTGATATTATAATATGTCTGGTTTCATGCTTTTTATTCATTTTGTTGAGTTTCACATTGGATAGTGATATGGTTTGAATAGTGGTAGTAAGTCTAGCCTTCACCCAAAGAGTTAGCTTTTTTTTTTTTTTTGTCGAGTTAGGTCAAATAAAAATTCTAAGATAGAATTAGAGTCATCTTAAATTTGTTGGGCCATCCACATATGTCATATCTTGCAAACTTCAAGCTCCATATCTTCAGTTTGGGACACAAAAAGGGTGTGTGAGATGACCTTCATAGTAGTTATAAGTGGAGGACAGCTCTCGTCTTAAGTGAGCTTTTTGGGTTTTAGTTAAGTCCATCTCACATCGAAGGCATTTGTAATTTTATTCTTCACTAATATTTGATAGCCATATATTATAATTTTATTTTATTATTTTCAGTGGATTCATACCGATCTTTGGAGAAGAATACTCATGGACAACCAGAAAAAGTTGTTTCCCTAGCGAAATGGAGAATCTTAAATAGACTGCATGACAGGAATGAAACTCTGTACTACAGAGTGAGTTTGATGACGAAGTTTGCTTACTCTTTTTTGTTTTTTTTGAACTCGATTTGCTTGGTGATTTAAGAGCATAACCGATTTTTTGTGTCTGATTCTTATTTTCTTCAGGTTCTTATTGATAATATTAAAGAGTTTGCTCCAATAATATATACTCCTACAGTTGGATTAGTGTGTCAAAATTATTCAGGGTTATTTAGACGGCCACGTGGAATGTATTTTAGTGCCAAAGACAAAGGCGAGATGATGTCAATGATCTATAACTGGCCATCTCATGAGGTATTACAATAGTTCCAGTGATACAATATCATTTTCTTCTTAATTTCATTGTTAAAATTCGAAATAACTCTTTACCTTCATTCTTCCCGTCTAATCCCTGTAACATACCGTTCAATATTATGAAAAATCAATTTCTACAACATAAATTGTATCATAGAGTTAGTTTTTCACAAACAATCCTCCTCGATGAAGGTTTTTGTAGTTTTTAAAGGGGAGATTTGTCAAAGATTAGGAAAACTCGGGGGAGAGGGAGGGGGTTGGTTTCTTTTACTATTGCTTTTTGAAAGGGATATTCTTTTGTACTGTCAAAATATGTACCATCCATAAATTTGATGCTCATTTTTCGGTCTGTATAGATTTTTTCATGACTTAGAGTTAGATCTCATACTCTAATTGTGGTTGCTTTCTCATCAGTTGGTTCATTAAGTGAAAATAGGCCGTCTTACATTTATTCGTACATTAGCTTTTCAACATCTCATTGCTCTTTTACAGGTAGATATGATTGTCTTGACAGATGGAAGTCGAATTCTTGGATTGGGTGATCTTGGAGTTCAAGGAATAGGAATACCCATCGGAAAACTTGATGTATATGTTGCTGCTGCTGGTATCAACCCACAAAGAGTATGCTTCTTTTCTGTATCTATTTTGAGGTCTCAATCTCTGTTATTGTTTTTGTGTTTTCTAATTTCTAGCTTATGCTTCTGGCGAGCGTCAGCTTAAGCATTTTTCCAGAGGCCTTATGGGTAGGATCGTTACTTGTGTTAGGATACTGGCCATACATCATTGTCATGTGTAGTTATGTGTCTTTTATATATGAGTTGGCTGTGTTTTCATGATCCTTTTTTCGCAAGATCAGTCACGTGGAATAATATGTCAATTAGGTTCCTTTTGGTTAACTACCACTTGGTAAAAGTAGTAAGAAATCCGATTAGCTAAACCTATGTTGTATTTTCAAATGTTGCAGATACTTCCAGTCATGCTAGATGTTGGCACCAACAATCAAAAGCTACTTGGAGATCGCCTTTGTAAGTGTCATGCTCGGCAGTTGTTTGCCTTTGACTACTATGACCGTGACACCATGTTAAAAAACGATTATTGTGGGTTGGGTATATGATATATCTGACTACTGTACAAATGGTATTTTAGGAGTTTCAGACTGCGATTATTGTCATTCTTGATATGTTGAGAAACCGTTCCTAATTATTTATAACAAGTCTTTATATATAAATTTATTTCATGCAAATACAAGTGAACTTGTTAGCGGGAAAAAGATTTAAAACATGAGTGAATTCAAATAAAACATTGACCATATTTAGAATTCTGAAATATTATTTTAGATTTTAGTTACTTCTGTATCTTGAATCTTCTTGCTTCATTTCATCTAGTTTATCCTTGACATGTAATTACATTCTGAAAATTGTTAATGATAGGCATTGAATTTTCTGGTGTTGTTTTCATGTGATAGATTTAGGACTTCGACAACCAAGACTGGAAGGTGAAGAGTATCTGTCAATTGTTGATGAATTCATGGAAGCAGTTCATGCTCGATGGCCCAAGGCTATTGTGCAGGTTTGTTTGTTTTCTTTTTCTCTGGTGATTTGAAGGTTTATATATATATATATATATATATATATATTCTATCATTTTAGGTTTCATCAATTATTAACTTTTGTAGCTAAATTATTGTGCCAATTTTATCAGTTTGAAGATTTCCAAATGAAGTGGGCTTTTGAAACCCTAGAACGATATAAGAAAAGGTTTTGCATGTTTAATGATGATATACAGGTGAGAAAGTGACATTAAATATTGTTGATGTAGAATATCTTTAAGGTGTTTCCAATGCTGTGTTATTGAAGTTGCTACTGAAACATCAATGTTACTGCTCCCTATAGGGCACTGCTGGTGTTGCACTTGCTGGATTATTGGGAAGTGTAAGATCTCAAGGTCGACCATTGTCTGATTTTGTGAACCAAAAGATAGTTGTGGTTGGAGCTGGGAGGTACTTACAAAACTGATCATATATTGAGTGTTAATTTTCTTTTGTTTTATTGTTGTTTTATCAAGTGCCTCATTATTGCTACTTTTTGCTTCAACATTTTTTATTTGGCCTGGATTTTAGTGCAGGGCTAGGGGTTCTGAAAATGGCCATCCAGGCAGTTGAAAGGATTTCTGGGTGCAGTGAATCAGCTGCCAAAAGTCAATTCTTTCTGATCGATAAAAATGTATGCTTTCACAATCTTTACTAGCATTTTCAGTCCATTTAAGTTGCAATGCTTGAAAATCATAACTGTGTTGACTTTCATATACATAACAAAATGTCTAATTTGATTGTGATTGACCAAACTTTGTGTAATACAATTTTTTTTAATCACAATATTTTTCCTGATTTAAATAACTGTGTTGTGTGCAATCAATTTATGGATGCTGCTATTTCATGTTTGGCTGTTGTTGATGTCTGATAACATCACCATCTTCATATGCAGGGTCTAGTCACAACAGAAAGGAACAATATAGATCCTGCTGCAGCCCCATTTGCTAAAAATCCAAGAGACATAGATGGGCTTACTGAGGGTGCTAGTATAATTGAAGTGGTAAATGTTACAAGATTCATTGAGAAAAACTCTATTTAGGCCAAGGCTATATTCTCTTATGATATTGAAAAGAATCATTTTGATATAAAATGACTAAACTCCTATTTTGTGACGCTAATTTTAAATGTTTATGCATGCTTATGTCGATCCTTTACTTGTTGAACCTATATCTTTAGGTTAAGAAGGTTAAGCCGCATGTACTCCTAGGTTTGTCTGGTGTTGGTGGTATTTTCAATGAGGAGGTAATTACCTTCTGCAGTTACACCAATTTGTTAAATAGATATCTTTGACATCTTTGGTTACTGCATGAACTTTTCTTAGTTTAGTTCTTAGAATTTAACGGTTGAGATTCAGTTCAGGTGCTCAAGGCAATGAGAGAATCTGTTTCAACAAAACCTGCTATCTTTGCCATGTCTAATCCCACCTTGAATGGTTTGTTTGTACAAAGCTTATTAAGTATTCACAGTTCCATAATATTGTTTATGATTTTTTTTTGACTTTTTGTTTTTTTTTGTGTATTACGGGGGACAGCTGAGTGCACTGCTATTGATGCTTTTAATCATGCTGGGGAACATATAGTGTTTGCTAGTGGAAGCCCTTTTGAAAACGTAGATTTTGGTAATTACCTCTTTCATTGGTTTTGATATATCTTGTATAGTTCAAACTTTTATTAGCTATTGTTTTTGTGCAATTAAAATTGTACAGGTGATGGGAAAGTAGGCCATGTAAATCAAGCAAACAATATGTACCTTTTCCCAGGGTAGGGCATGCTATCTTGGATTTTATATACTTACAATTGAGTTATTGGTGTAACTTTTATTTTGAACTTTACATTTCAGAATTGGTTTGGGTACACTTCTGTCAGGTGCTCATCTTATTACAGATGGAATGTTGCAGGCAGCTGCTGAACGGTATGATGTTTATTTAGACAATTCACGGAGTTTTGGAAAAATATCTTAAAAATTTATTGAGTATTATTATAGTAGAGTTCAATATGCTGCCATGACGTCTGAGCCAACGAGTCATTGAACAGTTTGTCCTTGTTTTATTTGTTGCCGAATGTTTTTACATTTTACCCATTCACTATATATTTTTGAAATCTGTTCCAATGTGATCCATTGTTTGGGTAGTTTATTTTTGCACAAAGTACACATGCACTATATTGTGGAGTACATTTTGCTGCTAAAATATCAATGCTTTAAGTATATACATGGCAGGCCCATGCACTCACCATAGGTCTTACAGTGCTTGTTATCAGTGCATTTCTTAAGCAAGGCCTATGATCAAAATTTTTTGTTAACAATTTCATTGGATTAAATTGCAAGTCTTTTATTTTTCCATTCCAGATGAGATGTCACTTGATGCATCTTGTCATGCAAATTACTAACATTATACATCATCGTTCTGACAGCCTTGCTTCATACATGGATGAGGAAGATATCTTAAAAGGAATTCTATATCCATCTGTTAATAGGTACTAATATTCCCTTTTCGCTCTTATATGTTTTGAATTTTTTTTTTTTACTTGGCTCTGCTTTTCTTGTCTCTTTTATGACGAATATAACAAATGAAGTTTGCAATTTTTTAATAAAATTAAGATGTGGTTTTCTGAATGCTATCTAGAATTTAGAATTGAAGTTTGATACCATGAATCTAACAAAATAGGTGCTATCCACTCTCTTGTATACAATATGCAGTTGTTTTCTCTTCAAAAAAATATGCAGTTGTTTTGGGGTATCTCGAGTATGGTTTAAAAGATCTCTACTCAACCACTTTCTTATTAGAATTGAAACAGCGTTGTTGATTTGGTTGTTTGTTGAGAAGCTAAATAATTCTCAGTAGTTGAAATTATTGTCAGTTCTCAGTCGTTGAAATTATGGTCTTCTCTTATTAACGCTACTTTTCACACTGCAGCATACGAGATGTTACCGCAGAGGTTGGAGCTGCTGTGCTTCGAGCAGCAGTTGAAGAAGATCTGGCAGAGGGATATGGCGAAGTAGGGTCTAGAGAACTTGCACACATGTCAAAAGTATGTAACTTTTCCCAATTACTTGAGATTTTGATATATTAGAAATTCTGGCAGAATAGACGTTAACCTGTGTTAACATGTGAAAGTTGCAACAGGAAAAAGCCCCACCCTTCACATGATAATATTTTGCCATGCTTATTGTTGCAGGAGGAGACTGTCGAGTATGTCCGAAAAAATATGTGGTACCCTGTGTATTCTCCTCTTGTTCATGAAAAATAATCACAAGGTAAGGTACACTCAAGATCTGGTGCAATCCACATTTCAAAATCCAGCGGCCAAGCTTCTAATATATACACATATATGGTTTCTAATCTAATGTTCTTAATTCATAACTAGCAAAGTTGAGTGTTGAAGTGGATAGCAAAAAGGGAAAAAATGTCTCAATTTGGTTTCGGCCGTGAATGTGTATTAGCATTTGAATTTGACTTATCTAAGTTCCATGCTTATAGTGTCTATGATGGACATTTGTTAATGGTTCTATGTAATGTTGATGATCGCTACTGTGGATAGTTTTGTTGTTGACAATATTTATATGTATGTACACCGTCGGCAGTTTTGATGGACAGTTTTTGAGTGACAGAGCCCATTTATGTAATTCTATTATTGTTTTTCAGTCTTAATTTTTTTTAAAACAACAAAATATTCCCTCTTTATCTTTCTCTCTTAGGGTGTGTTTGGTTGGGGGGTTTCTGGAGGGCAGGGGATGCAAGGGGAAGATTTTTTTTTTAGTTTTCATCACCAGTATCCGATCCACTGGACCACCTAATCTGGTTTGTGGGTCAGTTCTGACATCAAGTGATTTCAGCTTCCTCCCGATCGCAGTTGCGGCTGATCGAAAATATTTTTAATCAGATGTATTTAGTTTAATTTTTAGGAGGGGATCAAAATCTCTCCTAACTCAATTTTTGTTATCTCCAAATTAGGGGGATTTGGAGGGGAGAAGGGGAAGAGAAGCTTTTTAAAATTTTATTAAATTGACAAAAGCATCCTCAATATATTTTAGAATTTCAATAGTATCCTCATTACAATTTTTATTATTAGGTTACAAACACTTTGGTTGTCTTGTTGCCGAAACTCCTTGTCTGCCTCCATCTGCTTGCTCTTGTCTACTCTCCAAACTGATGTATGTTCCCTTTTATTTCTTCTAATTACTGGTACGTGAGCATATATATGTTTTTTTTTTGTGTTAATCACGTCACTTTTGTTGTCATATTTGTGTAGCTTTGTTATTCACCATATATAAAGCCTTCCGTGACATGTACACGTTACCTATTTTTCTTCTTATATATAGCCTTTGAATATTTATGCTGATTGTGTTGTGACTTGTGATCAATAGCTTTTGTAGATGTTGTTCACATGTGTCTATGCTTTGACAGAATGGTTTGTATACCTGTAGCATTTGATAGTTTGTTAAATTATTATTTTATATGTTTATGTGATTTTTTATTATAAATATTTTATTGAATTAGATGGATCATCAAAATCAAGTAATTGTTATTAATAGATTGTTTGATTTGCACCGAAAAGCTAAAGCTCAACTAATGTGTGCTATTGTTTATTGTTGTGTTTGAATGCCACGTAAGAGAAAATTGAGTTGTATAACTTCAATAAGTGATAAGGATTAACTTGCAAATCAAAATATATCTCAGGACAATCACCAAACAAAGTGATATGGATGAACTTGCTATGGGTGGAGTTAACAAAAATTGTCTAGCTCATCAAAATTATCAAAATGATGGTTTGAGTTGGAATGATTTATTATTATTATTATTATTATTATTATTATTATTATTGTTGTTGTTGGTGTTGGTGTTGGTTTAGAGTCATGGATTATTCTCTTGCTGATGCTTTCATGCATAAGATATGAAAAAGGTAATAAAGTCACCAGAACCTTTACTACAACACTGTATGAAAATATTACAGTTGAACTCAATGCATTGTTTGAAAGCAAAATTGACAAGTTGAAGATAAAAAATCGTTGGAGAACTTTGGAAAAAAAAATTCACTCAATATTACGATATTTTAAAAGGTGATATGAGTGGATTTTCTTAGAATTCAACTACATAGTTATGGGATATTGAGCTAGAAGTTTTGTATGCTCTAATTGAGGTAAATTTTATAAATGTTGTATATATGTCACAATATTCTAATAAATAGTTGTATAACTTCTGTGAGTTTTACTTTTTCACTCAAAACCAAAAAGATAAATTTAGAAAAATGTCTCACTTTCAAGTTATGAGAAAATGTTGATACTTTATGGCCCAACAAAGTTGATGAAGATGAATATGAAACTTCAAAAGAGACAGGAAAACAAAAGTCATCCGTCACTAGTGAATCTTTTGGTTTCTTGTCTCTTTTGAAGTTTCAGATTCATCTCTATCAGCTCTGTTGGGCACATAAAATATCAACATCTTCTCATAATTTGGAAGTTGGACATTTTTCCAAATTGATGCTTTTTGTTTTGACTAAAAAAAGTAAATTTCACTGAAGATTTACAACTTTTGATTAATAGAATATTGTGAAATACAAAATTTGCCTCAAGTAGAGCATCCCAAACTTCTGGCTCGGCATTCCATAACTGTGTAGTTAAATTCCAAGAAAACCCGCTTATACCACCTTTAAAAATGTCGTAATATTCAGTGAAGTTTTTTTTTTTCTCTCAAAGTTTTCCAATGATTTTTTCATCTTGAACTTGTCAATTTTGCTTCCAAACAATGCATTGAGTTCAACTGTGTATATTTTCATACGATGTTATAATAAAGGTTCCACCGACTTTATTACCCTTTTCATATATTCATGCATGAAAACATCAACAAGAGCTTCGTTCATGACTCTAAGACGAACTCAAAGCTATGAAAACGATTAATTATAACACACAAAAATTAATAAATAGAATTAGCACGAACTCTTCATTATCATTCACTTGACAGTAATATCAAATAGACATTTAGTCCAAACACAAATATCTAATAAACATCGTAATAAATTCAGTACTTTGTCAAACAACAAGCATCAAATATTAATAATAATAATAATAATAACAATAATAATAATATAAAAAATAATACAAGATACATTCAACTCAAACCACCATTTTGATAATTAGACCATATTTGATGAGCTAGACTATTTTCTATAACCCCATCCATAGCAAGTTCATCCCTATCACTTCTTGAAGCTTGATGATTGTCCTGAGATACATTTTGATTTGTAAGGTCAATATCTACTTCAGCTATAAGGTATTCATCATCAGAGTTTGTGCTCGTTAGATAATTATGAATGATGCAACATACAAAAATGATTAATTTTTTAGCTTTGATTTCATAAGTGGGACCTGTTGATTTAGAAAATATCACAAATCTTTTTTTCAATACACCAAAGGCTCTTTCAATTGCATTGCGTAGAGATGTATGTCGGAGATTAAACAATTTTTTAGAATTTCGAAGTGTATTTCTTGCCGAATATTCCTTTAGCATGTGCTACTGAGCTCCTCTATAATAAGGTGTAATAAGTCCACTTGTCAACATGAAGCCAACATCAACAGGATAATATTTTCCTATAGTAAAGTTAAATAATAAATGTGGCATTTTAAGATATATAATATAAATAACTATAATTCTATGGTAATTCTTATATTATTACCTTGAGGAATTTTAAGTTTATTTTCTCGTGTTAATGCCATAGAATATGCAATGTTCCTGCATATAATATGGATGGTGGAGTATTCGGGGTTCGAACTCCGACTCCTGCATATAATATGCAATGTTCCTACTAATTGAGCCAAGTTCATGAAAACAATGAAATAAGTTTTTATTGTACATAAATTTATTAATAAGTCTCACGTTGGTTCAAATATGTGACAAATTGTATAGTAAAAAACTTATTTTTGTATTGCGCATATTAGACAAATTAGAAGTTGTCTGCTAGCAATTTCCAAGAGACGTGAATACTCCCAAGTGCTACTCCATTGTTGCCATTGCCAAGAACCGACAGATTATTTTCTTTCTTTCTTTCCTCTCAAGTATACTTTCTTTAGCATATTGAAAATATGTTTTATTCTTTATTATTTTAGGGCCAGCATAAGTAGAATCAGAACCATTAATTTCTTCGGACGTCATGATGGTAGAAAGGAAATCTCTTAAAATCGTTATTGTTAAAGTTTAATGATTCGTTACAATTATTTTAGCCACTGAAAAGATTATTGGAATGAGTTGCGTATCAGATCACTATCTTTAAGACGTTTCACAATAATTCAAAATTGTGCAAATAGACTATCAACCATGACATTCAAAGATAAAAACAATTAGTTGCAACATTATCAGAGTCCTATTAAACTGTAGGATCCGTTTTAGAACTAACTCTCAAATATGATAGGAAGACCACTCAATATGGTACTATGACAACTCTAGTATGATAATATGACCACAATAATATGATACCTGGACCACTCTTAAATTGATGACACAATATTATGACCAGTGACCACTCTTAAACTGGAGGGACAATGATACTATGACCTTTCTAAAATAACAAAGTGACAAATTTCTCCGAAGGGACGAAAAGAAAGAGGAGGAAATGACTCAAAAGTATGTCGAGTAGAAAGGCGAGAATAGAGAACAAATTTGAAAATACATTTGAGAGTTTGTTGTGTTTTTCTCAAAGGGCTTATACTCTTTATATAATCCTGGAAACTATACAATTTACATAAACTAACCAATGTGTGTCGGAGTTTAGTTCTATTGTTAGTAAGATTAGAAGTATGTTGTCCATCCGTAACAACTTCAAGGTTAAGTCCATAAAGCTACAAGCGAATATGGCTGCTCATACACTTGCTAGAGAATGTTACTTTATTTAATTCGGTGAGTATTTGGCAAGTGGAGAATAATGACATGTACTCACTTAGGAGTGCCTATCTCCTATGTGTTCAGGAATTAATAGATACTTCGCACTTAAAAATGAATGGTGCGTGGAAGTTACTTTAGAAAATTCAAGCTCCTCCGCGTGTTAAGAACCTTTTGTGGCGAATTTGTCGCCGCTGTATTCTGACTCACATTAATCTACAACAGAAGGGTGTGAATTGCATAACTACATGTGCACTCTGCAACAATAATGTAGAGGACAACTACCATTTGTTTTTCAATTGTCCTAACAGTAAGAATATATGGAGCATGTGCAATTTTAATCCTTTAATAGCTTTAGCAATGCAGAATATTCAGGATGCAACAGAACTGATTTTTCACTTGTTGCAGCGGCTCAATGCATTTGATTATTCTCTTTTGGCATGTGTTCTTTGGAGTATATGAAAGCAGAGGAATAATATTATTTGGAATAATGTTACAGACACACAAAATTTAGTTTTTGCGCGTGCAAATAACATGCTACAGGACTGGCGTGCTATGCAAGTTACTAGAACCGGTGCTTTAGTCCAGCTGAGAGTGCAGGAGCACAAGTGGAAAAAACCGGCAAGAGGGCGGGTAAAATGCAATGCTGATGCGTCTTTTTCGTCGTTACATAACAGAGTTGGTATCAGTATATGTATTAGAGATGAGTTTGGTGCTTATGTATTAGGAAAATGAGAACAATTCACTCCATCAATGTGATGTGAAGATTGGTGAAGCTCTCGGTTTACTTTATGCTCTTAATTGGGTGCACGAGTTGAATTTGGGTCCCATTGAATTTGAACTCGATTCGAAGGTTGTGGTGGGTAAATTTCATTCCAACAATAGTGATGATTAGGGGTGCTCAAATCCAATCCAATCCAAATAAAAACCGCAAACTGATCCAAAAAAACGAAAACCGCAAAAAAACGAATATTTTTGGATGTGTTTGGATGTCCTTTTGTGAAAACCGCTGCGAGCACCCATACTGAGCTGGGAGATATATTATTTTGCATTGTAGACGTCTCTTTTCTAATTTTTATAATAACTCTAGTGTGGAGTTTATTAGGTGACAAACAAATGAGGTGGCTCACAGATTAACTAAGGCAGCCTCATATATAACTAGTCCCCAAATTATGGTTGACATACCTTATTGTATTGAATACCTCTTAATTAATGATAGGTTATAAGTGCAAAAAAAACATTCACTGGACCAAAAAATAACATAAAGTAAAGTAACATTCAACCATTAAATTACGGTTTGCTTAAAATTAAAACAACATAAATAAAGTGTGAACCAAAACGGTTCACTTAAATTAAAACAACATAAATATAAATGAACAAAAGGAAGATGGCAGATTAGTCAAAGCAGAAACTTTGTGTAATCGAAGAATTTCCAAGACAATGCAAAGTACAACCACAAAAAGGTAAGTGTATTAGTAACAAACTTTCTTTCTTTCTTAATTTCCTCTTTTGTACTTGCATTCTATCTGTCAAATAACCGATTATCCCAAAAGCTTAAGCTATTAGGAAATGCTACATCAATGGTTTTATATTATTTCTAACACGCCCCCTCACGTAAGAGCCCACTTAGGCTTGAAGCGTGGATAATGCATAGGCCCGCCTACCGTATGCTTAAATTCCACTTTTAATTAGAAAGTGAGGGGAGCGGGGATCGAACTCTAGACCACTTAGTCATAGAGGCTCTGATACCATGTCAAATAACCGATTATCCCAAAAGCTTAAGCTACTAGGAAATGCTACATCAATGGTTTTATATTATTTCTAACAGTATCTTTGAGTTGACCACACCCGACGCTATGTAATGCGAGATCAGATGATCGAATTTAGGATCTCATGTATACTATAGAGCTGAAGATCGAATCTAGGACTTCATGCATATTACCCAAACCTCTCATCACTAGACCAAACCTAGTAGTTTTTTTTAATTTTTTTTCACAAGAAGATATAAAAACAATTTTAGAAAACGGGATAGAGAGCAAATTAAATACAATTTATATTCATTTTTTTATGAGAATAAGTAAAACCAATATTACAAAATATGAATTTTTAGAACAAGTACTTAAATACCGAAGATGTCGTATTTATCTTGTATAATTTGAAATGGATGGAGTACATCTCAAGTATCTTTTTGTTTGTAATCTTTATATATTCAATATATTCAAACATGTTTTTGAATCTTTTAGATTTTCTAATTCTCTAGTGTCTCTCTTCCTAGGTATGCAGTGGTGACTGGTGCAAACAAAGGAATTGGGTTTGAGATTGTAAGACAATTAGCTTCAGCTGGAATCAAAGTGGTGCTTACAGCAAGAGATGAGAAAAGAGGTCTTCAAGCATTGGAAACACTCAAATACTTTGGTTTATCTGATTTTGTTGTCTTTCATCAACTTGATGTGGCTGATGCTTCAAGTGTAGCCTCTCTTGCAGATTTTGTCAAATCCCAATTTGGCAAACTTGATATTCTGGTAACCTTAAAATTTAATTCAGCGTTAATTATTAATATAATTTTTTTTAATCCTTTTAAAAAAAAAATCATTTCTAATTTCACATTTTAAAAAAACTAAATATCTTACTGTTATAATATGGGAGGATTGAAAATGGATATATTTTTTGTGGAGACTAAATTTAAAATGGCAAAATGTTATGAAATGTACAGACATATTTAAGCTTTTAATAAATACCTACCTGTCCTGTTTATTATTTCCATGTTCCTTTGTAAGTTTCTTTTTAGAATGTTGTGAATCCGAAGAAACCACACCAACAACCTTTAGTGTGTGGAACAAATGAATTAAGCAACCAAAACAATTGGGAATAAACAATTAATCACACAAAAGCTAAAACAATGAAAACGATAAAGAACACAGATAAAATTTGTTTATTCAGTTAAGCTATAACAACCTACTGGGTGAGAGAGCATCTCTCTCTCTCTCTCTCTCTCTCTCTCTCTCTCTCTCTCTCTCTCTCTCTCTCTCTCTCTCTCTCTCTCTCTCTCTCTCTCTCTCTCTCTCTCTCTCTCTCTCTCTCTCTCTCTCTCTCTCTCTCTCTCTCTCTCTCTCTCTCTCTCTCTCTGCTTCGGCTGCTGAAAAACAAATCAGCATATATACTTGCGTAATTTCGCTTGAGGCGAAAAAACTTCGCCTGAGGCGCCAACTTTCGCCTGGGGCGACATAACAGAAGCTAACACCCAGCTCGCCATTTCCTTCGCCTGAGGCGCCATTCCCTTCGCCTGGGGCGAAACAACAGAAACATGTTTTCCTCGTTTTCAAGGCAATTTCCAACATAGAAGAATTCTTTTGTTCTTATTTAACTATCGTTTTCATAGTTTCAAGTTACAATTTGTCAATTATACCTTTATTCTCTCAATAACACATACTTCACATTTTCCACAAAATTAATTTCTTCTTTCTCAATAACTCCATTCTTTTTTTCAAAATGAGGGTAAAATAGGTAATTAAAAAAAACTCCAACAATCCACTATCTTTATTGGAGAGTCCATATTCTAAAACGACACTTAAAAGAGAACAAATGGAGTAGTAATTAAATGAAGATTTTTTTTTTTTTTTGTGAGATAAAAGTCTACATAGTAGTTATAAAGAAAAACTCTACAAATTTAGGGTGATGAAAGTTAAATACTAATTGACATGATATTGTATTATAGTTTAATCAGTCTACATATTTAGGCTTAATCAGTCCTAGTTTCCATTTAACCAGCTTGATAGATTTTTTTAAAGTCATTATAAGTTCCTTATTAGTGTTGATAAATGTTATTTGTTTGTATATATTTCATGAACAAATATTGTATTGTCTAGGTTAACAATGCTGGAATTTCCGGAATCGAAATCAACGACAACGATTTATTCACTTCAGCAATCATTACGAACGGGGTTAGTATCAACCAATGTTATGTATAGTCTATAATAGATGCAGAAAAAGTTTAAAACTTGATTCAACCTGCACCTGGATGGATTCTAATCTATTTGCTACTTTCTTGTGAAAATTTTGAAACTGTGTTGAAAGCTTCTCTATGTGTTAGAGTATAAAGAAATGAGAGAATCAAAGTTCGTTGTATTGAATCAATGTATGAATTATACAGAGTTGTAGCTTATATACACACATGCTAATTGACAAGTTAGTTACAAAGGAGGGAAAGTTAGTTAGGAGTGTGTTCACTTGGTTCTTCATTGTTACTTCCTGCACAAGTTTCTTTTATGCTTAACACTATGTTAATTGAATAGTTTTGAATTGTTTGGTTTGAAGAACTTTTATAATTGTTTCGATTATTGAGTTGTTCTTACCTTGCAGCAAGCACTATCCGATGATGAGTTGAGAACGGCAATGACACAAACGTACGAGTTAGCGAAAGAATGCATACAAATAAATTATCTTGGCGCTAAAACAACATTTGAATACCTTCTTCCCCTTCTCCAATTATCTGATTCACCAAGAGTAGTCAATGTTTCATCATTTTTGGGCAAGATAGAGGTAATTAAGCTTATTTGTACATCAGTATATTCTTAAGAATGACTAAGCTTATAATTACAATGTTTAAGCTTATGTTATTTTATTGATGTGAAATCAGAATGTATCAAATGAATGGGCCAAAGGAGTCTTTAGTGATGTTGATAATCTTACAGAAGAGAGAATAGATGAAGTTATAAAGGAGTTTATCAAAGATTATGAAGAAGGGTCCTTAGAAAGTAAAGGTTGGCCTAGGTTTTTGGCTGCCTATATTGTTGCTAAAGCTTCTATGAATGCGTATACTAGAATTATTGCGAAGAAATATCCTACTTTCTGCATCAATTGTGTTTGCCCTGGTTATGTCAAAACAGATATAACGGCTAATACCGGTTTCTTCACTGTTGAAGAAGGTGCTTCTAATCCGGTTAGATTAGCACTACTTCCCAATGGTAGTCCGTCTGGCCTCTTCTATTTCCGAAATGAAGTATCTTCATTTTGAATGATTTTAAATGGAGAATACTAATAAGTGTCCTATTTGTTGAAGTATTAAAAGAGGCAAATTTTGAGTTGTAGTCTTTAAGACACTTGTTAATGCGACGTGTTATTATTTCTTCTAAGAATGCATCAATTGAAAAGTAACTTTATTTGTGTAGTCCTTTTGGGATTGTTATATGTTGTTTTTTTCATTTAATTTAAAGTATCTCTTATAGTCTACTTGTTATATAATTTCTTTCTATCAATTTAAAAACTACCAATAAAAATGTTAAATATAAAGTGATGTTAATTAAGGGGGGTCATTATCAAGAAGCAATGCAATTAATTCATAATCCAAGCCAAAATCACTCCTTTCAGTTTCAAATATAAGCAAAAAATTATGTTTTAGATTTATAATAGTTTTTAAGTTGGCGAAGACTATATCATTGAGTTTGAAGATGCTAATAGTGTCTATGATGGACATTTGTTAATGGTTTTATCAGGACTAACAGCGTGCTTAGGTCAAATGTACTACAACTTAGGGCCTAAGATTTCAAGGCCCATTTTTTTTAATACTCACTTAACGTGTCTGTGATTGTAATCCCTCTAGTCTAATATATAAGAAAAAATTGACTTATTCATTATAGAATTGATGTATCTAGACAATAATATAGTCTAAATACATTAATTCTACAATGAATCTAAAAAGTTAAAATATTTCTTATATATAAAACTAGAGGGAGTAGCATAAATGGAATGATTTTTTTTTGAAAATTGAAGTTGATTAATCATACTTGAGATCATTAATATTACAAAATATGAATGACTTAACAACTTTATCAATTGAAAATGATATATTGGAGAACATTGATATTGATATGATTATAAATGATTTTACATCTCAAAATGGTCGAAATCTCTTCTTGTAAGTTTTTGATTGTACATTTTTTTTATTTTATTTCTTTTATGTTTTGTAATTCTATTATTGTTTTTTAGTCTTTTAATTTTCCCAAAACAACAAAATATCCCATCTTTAAGAGATGGAAAAGTGACCCTCGCCGTTAAACCTTATCTAGATGGCAAAATCTGAGATAAAGGCTGCGTGTGGAGATGGCTGACATCGTTGTTGATGAGTAGTACTGTATCATTTTCATTGTTTAAGTGCACCATTTTTTTAAGTAAATGATTATGACGGACATCGACAAAAATACAAGGTGAACAATATTTCAATAATTACGAGGATATCTGACACAATTCGGATACTGGCACGTCGGCATCGATAATAATTTAAGAAAATAATATATTTCAGTTTTGTAAGTCTTGAGGGCAGGATTCATAATTTTTTTGAAATTATAGTTGCAAGAGTTTCCAATTTTGGTCCTTATTGCAATTGTACGAGAGTTTAACATGTTGCAAATTCACTTTGAAAAAATTATAGGTAATAAATTATTGCAGATTTAGTACTTTTTCGATTCTTTTTTAAGTATCATTTTAGATCATGGCATACATGTCAATGCAAAAGTTTAATCACTATCATTAATTATATATTTTTAAAAATTATGAAAATTTTATATTTTGAAAATACTAATCGAGATATATTGAACAATATCTTATATGATATACACCAAACACAAATTTATGATATACAAGGACTATAGCTTGTTGGCCAAGTTTATGATAAACAAGTGAGACAATTTTTTCACCAAACACAAATTTATTTTTATCCTTAGATCAATTCATCTCTATTTAATATTGTACTCCCAAAAATACACTACACATGCATTTATTCATTTGTACAGCTACCGACTTCTTAATATAAAGGTCCTTTTGGGAATTATAATTGAAATACATCACATAAAATTATGACAAAAAATAATTTCTTAATAAGTGTGTAAAAGAAAGTATTTGCTTAAAAAAGTAGTCGGAGCCGAAGGGAATACTTCTTAATAATATATTATTATTATTATTATTATTATTATTATTATTATTATTATTATTTTGGTTTTTAATAGTTAAAACATTCGACCATTAAATTATGGTTTGTTTACATTAAAACAACATAAATATAAATCTGAACCAAATCAGCTTACTTAATTTATTTTTTTTGTATTAGATTAAGTGGTAATCTACTGAAATTAAACTTATAAATAATTGTGAGATTCCGGGTTCGAATCCGGGTCACGACGTCCGACCTAACAATATCAGCGTTTATGCCAGTTGAGCTACGACATATGAAACCTTAATTTTTATTTTTTTATTAACCGACATAAATATAAATATGTAAACCAAAGGAAGATGTGAGATTAGTCAAAGAATATAGATCTTGTGTGGTTGAGGAATTTCCAAAAGAAGAAAAGATGCAAAGTTCAACTACAGACAGGTAAGTACTAACAAACTTTCTTTCCTCTTATGTATTGTGGTTGAAGAATATACTCAATATACGAGACCATAGGAGTGTATCCTACACTCGTCTGTACTATATCATACCACTCCGTTGACTACACATTCCGATCAATTCAGATCTGTTGTGACCACACGGCAATGGATCTTGCACCGTTGATGGTCGTAACAATTTCTTTTCTTTGTTTCAAACCATTTTAGTATTAACTTTTTCAAATAATCATGTACACGCTGAATTGTTTTTTTTTTTTTTTTATTGTTTTATTGTGAATATCATGTCTGATTTGTGTTAATTGTTGGATTGATTGACATATTTTGTGCGATTTCTTTGAGCTTTTATATGCTCAGTCATGGTGTTGAGGAGGATGACGGTGAGGTTAGAACTAGAGAGGGATTGATAATTGGGTCATGCGGAGCACTTGTTGCATAACAAAAATGGAAATAAAAAATAAAATTAATATTTAAAAGTCAACCTTTTATGCTTTTGAGGTATTGAATGCACGCGTTTCGAGACAAATTTTCTATTTTAACATGCTTAACCATTATCCCGGGACACTGTTTAACATTTTCCTTGATAATTACCACTGCAGTTCCAAATTATAAATTATTTTACCCAATAAACGATTATTTTAGTTTTGAAAGTGTTGCTCGCTGTTATAGTAGTTTCTGAATTTAGCTTTTATTAGTTAAAAAACACGCTAATGCTACGGTGGACCACCTTCACAAGTGGTCCACCGTGGACAAGTGATCTACCGAACATGAATTTTAAAAAATTCACTGTTGGATTGAAAGTTTATATCGTATAGATCATCCATAAATTTTTTAAAATTTTTGAAAATCATTTGATATGTTATTGAGACCTATCAAGATTTATGTTATTTAACAACCGTTAATTTTGATGTGTCTCAATAACATATCAAATGATTTTCAATTTTTCTAAATTTTTCTATAGGTGATCTATATGATATAAATTTTCAATCCAAAAGATGAATTTTGTAAAATTTGTATTCGTTATAGTGTTATTCGAGACTGGTCCACCATGGACCACTTGATGAAGTGGTCCATATTGGAATTTACCTAAAAAAACAAGTCTACTTAGGCACATGACTAAAATGAAAGGGAAATATAATAATTGAAAAATAAAGCTGAGGACCAAAAGGACTAGTTAGATTCATCATGGTTTTCAACACCTTTAAAACCTAGAATCAGAAGTAACTATTATCTTCTAACTCACCCAAATCTTCACAACCTCTCAAACGCATAATGCATGATTCTTCAATCGTAGTGAATAAAAAAATAACTCTTCCATCGTCTTCCTTAGAATGAACTTGTCACCCACACCAACCCTTCTTAAACGTAGAATGCATCTAAAAGAAGAGTTCTCATATTCACATTTTCTATTGATAGTACCTATGATACTTCTTCTATGGAACTCTTATTTTAGGACCAAAATGACTAATTAAACAGACATTTAAGAATATGTTTGCAATTTCGATATATTCAAAGACTATAATGCCGGACACATTCAGGGGCCAAAATAAGTCTTTCTCCGGTATGATACTCATTGATAGTTATTCCCTTAAATATACGAAAATCTATCAATTTACCTTCTAGCCTTCCTCTTGGTGCCTCTCTTCCTAGGTATGCAGTGGTGACTGGTGCAAACAAAGGAATTGGGTTTGAGATTGTAAGACAATTAGCTTCAGCTGGGATCAAAGTGGTGCTTACAGCAAGAGATGAAAAAAGAGGTCTTCAAGCTTTGGAAACACTCAAAGCTTCTGGTTTATTTGATTTTGTTGTGTTTCATCAACTTGATGTTGCTGATGCTTCAAGTGTAGCATCTCTTGCAGAATTTGTCAAATCCCAATTTGGCAAACTTGATATTCTGGTAACATTGAAATTTAATAGTGTTAAATACTCCATTTTTAGTATGCTAATTAGTTTAGGCTCTATAATTTCTTTTAATCCTTATAAAAATTTCTTATTTCTAATGTTATAAGATGTATATACATATTTATCCCTTTAATTAATATATACACTACTTGTTTCTGTTTAGTAGTAATTAACCGAAGAAATATATAGCCCGGGGCAGGGGAGCTCCGCCTGCACGGTTGCCATACCTACATTCCCACAGAAAATAGAGACATGATAATATTGGTTCGAGGATCGGGAGTGGGGTGTTCCATTGTCCCCACCCTCATTGTTTTCTCTAGTCGTATCGTATAAAATGCTTTGCTGCATTTCATGGATCTACTTATTTTAGTTTAATTAGCTTAATCAGTCCTATTTTCCATTTAATTTGCTTTGATAGATTTTTTTAAAGTCATTATAAGTTCCTTATTAGAGTTGATAAATGTTGTTTGTTTGTATATGTTTTATGAACAAAGATTGTATTGTCTAGGTAAACAATGCTGGAATTTCGGGAATTGAAATCAATGACAACGATTTATTCACTTCAGCAATCATTACGAGCGGGGTTAGTATCAACCGATGTTATGTATCTAGTCAATAATAGATGCAGAAAAAGATTGAAACTTGATTCGACCTGCACTGAATGGATTCTAATCTATTTGCTACTTTTCTTGTTCAATTTCAACATCCATGATTCCATATGATGCATGTGTACTGGAAATTGTATTAAGATCGAATTGAGATGTTCCAATCGATTAGCGCACAAATCCAAAAATAAAAGCATTGATTTTCTTCTTTCTCTATGAATAAACCTCCCCACTGCATAAAAATGACATGATATATGTGAATTGTGAGCTGTCTTGTTAAATTTGAAACTGTGTTCAAAGCTTTTTCTATGTTAATGAATAGTTTTGTTTGGTTTGAAGAACTTTTATAATTGTTCTTACCTTGCAGCAAGCACTATCCGATGATGAGTTGAGAAGGGCAACGACACCAACGTATGAGTTAGCGAAAGAATGCATACGAATTAATTATCACGGTGCTAAAACAACATTCGAATACCTTCTTCCCCTTCTCCAATTATCTGATTCACCAAGAGTTGTCAATGTTTCATCATTTTTGGGCAAGATAGAGGTAATTAAGCTAATTTGTACATCAGTAAATTCTTAAGAATGACTTTAATTACAGTAATTACAGTGTTTAAGCTAATTTGATTTTATTGATGTGAAATCAGAATGTATCAAATGAATGGGCCAAAGGAGTATTTAGTGATGTTGATAATTTTACAGAAGAGAGAATAGATGAAGTGTTAAAGGAGTTCATCAAAGATTATGAAGAAGGGTCCTTAGAAAGAAAAGGTTGGCCTAGGTTTGCAGCTGCCTATGTTGTTGCTAAAGCTTCTTTAAATGCATATACGAGAATTATTGCGAAGAAATATCCTAGTTTCTGCATCAATTGTGTTTGCCCTGGTTATGTCAAAACAGATATAACTGCTAATACTGGTTTCTTTACCGTTGAAGAAGGTGCTTCTAATCCGGTTAGGTTAGCACTACTTCCCAATGGTAGTCCGTCTGGCCTCTTCTATTTCCGAAATGAAGTATCTTCATTTTGAATGATATTATATGGAAAATGTTAACAAGTGTGTCCTTTGTTTAAGTAATCAAAAGAGGTAAATTTTGACTTGTAGTCTTTAGGACACTTGTTAGTGTGATCTGTTATTGTTTCTTTTAAGAACGATGTGTGAATTCACAAAATGCATCGGTCCAAAAGTAACTTTACTGTGTAGTCCTTTTGGGATTGTTGGTATGTTGCAAGTTTTCTTTCACTTAAAGTATCTCTTATACTCAACTTGTTATATAATTTCTTTCTATCAATTTAAAAATTAACCATACAAAGTGATGTTAAGGGGGGCCATTAGCAACAAGCAATGCAATTTCTTCATAATCCATAAAATTGTTGAAGGCAAGCACTCGACATTACTCTTTTAGTTTCAAATATAAGCAAAATATTATTTTTTAGATTTGTTGAATAATTAATGAATTTGGTCTATATTATAGACCAAATTGATTAATTATTTTAAACCAAATGTAATAGTTTTTAAGTTGGCGAAGACATAATCATTGACAATGCTAATAGTGTCTATGATGGACATTTGTTAATGGTTATATCAGCGCCGACGGTGTGCTTAGGTTAGAAGTACTACGGCCTAGGGCCTAAGATTTCAAGGGTCCAACTTTTTTTAATACTCGCTTAACGGTGTCCATGATTCTAGCATAAGTGGAAAGAAGTTTTTGAAAATTGAAATCGATTAAACTTATTTGAGATTATCAATATCACAAAATAGATTGAACGACTTAACAACTCTCTTTGATCGTTAGTTACGTCGTGGATTGACTTGTCATTGGTGGATCCTGAACATCTGTCGGATTATTTTGTTCAATTCACCTCTTCATCTGGTGGTTTCAGAGCGCTCCGATCCTTCCTACAACTTATTTGGCTCTTATGTGCCTGACTTAATTGGAATGAAACAAATAACAGGCTATTCAGAAACTCAGAACACTCCTTAATTGCTAGACAAGGTTAAACTTTATTCATACTCGTGGTTGAAGCAAAAAAATATTTATTTAGTTTCCAATATTATAGCCGGACGTGGTCGAACCCGTTTACTTGTTTGGGCATAATGTAACTTTGTTTTTCCGATTATTTTTTCGATTATTGTATCTGTAAACTCTTGTTAGTTTTCTTTGGCACACCTTGTGCTAAAGGGACTATTCGTTTGATTAATATATCTCATTTTGCATTATTCAAAATTTTGTTTTTTTGTTCTAATCTCGCATTTGGCTATTAGGTTTGTCTACTATGTATGCATAATGCAAAAGTTTTGTCCCATAGCTATACGTGGACCGGTTTAGGTTGGGTTTGGGCAAAACCCAAACCACATAGGGTATTTCGGATTGAATCTAGTAAAATAACCACTCGTTATAACTTTGGGCCGGGTTGGGTAAATCCACCAATTTTCGGGTTTGATTGGATTGGGCAGTAGATTACCCAAATTATTTTTCAATTTTTTTGATTTTAAATATCTAAATTCAGCCATTGTATTTTCTTGAAAATAGTGTAACTTTTTCCACTATAGAAAATAATCACTCATTTTTGTGCGTAAACCCAACAATTTATAGGTTGGATAGCATGCTATCCAAATGACTTTTTTGTTTTTTTTTAATATCAAATGACTAATCGATAAATCATCATATTTGTTTATGAAAATTATTTAATCTTTTTATTGTATTTTTAAAATAGTGTGATAAATTATCATATTTGTTTATAAAAATTATTCAATATTTTATTTCCTTAAAAAATAGTATAACTTGTTAAAAAATTTAACATGAAATGGCAAAATCTTTTTATCAATTATAGCGGGTCAAAAGTTTTGCCACTGACTTATCCGAATTGCACCGATTTACACCATGCTAAAACCGGTCCTGCATCTCAACCGACCCAAAAATACTACCTATGCATGGCCGGATTTCATATCGGACAAATAAGTTTTATCAAATTTGTTTCTCGCATACCGCCGTACCGGAGGCCAAGTAACATAGATCATTCTATCTCTATCCGGTCAATAATTGAAGAAGGTGAGAAACTCTTGGAAACACGAATTTTTCATACCCTTCCATTTGATTTAGTTTTTCTTCTTCTTTTATGTTTATGTGTTTTTACAACTTTTTTTAGGGCAGAGGTTTCTGTTTTTTATGTTTATGTTTCAGAATTTTTTTCCTGCATGACTACAAATCTATATGATTATTTGAAACAATAGCAAAGTTTAGATATAGGTGGTAATGTGTATTTGTTTTCTCTTCTTGTGTACTTGTTTGTTATGTTATACAAAGGATGTGTATTTAATAATAAGAACAAGAATTATGAGTTGATATATATGATTAAGAAAGTTAGTAATGTGATTGGCCTGGTGGTATTGGCCTGAGACTTGAGAGTGTGTTCCTTCTTAAAGTCTCAGGTTTGATTCTCTCTGGTGCCAATTTGGATGGGCCAATTTAGCTTCTTCAATGTAACATTATTAAAATGTTACACCGGGTAATTTGATCTTAAACAAATGGTCGCATAAGAGAATAAATTTTTGCATGTAATTACTTACCGAAATATCAAGTGATAACAATGTCGTCAACATAGACAATAAGAAAGATACGTTGCCCCGATGGAGGAATGAAGGAAGAAAACCGAGTGATCCGCTTCACATCTAATCATACTAAATTGTATCAAGGCAGAACAGAAGCACCCAAACCAAGCACGTGGGGACTGTTTTAGCCCATAAAGGGAACAACAGAGCCGACAAACAAGTCTAGAATTTCTAGGAAGAGTAGAACCTGGAGGCTGATCCATATAAACTTTCCTCCTCCAACTCTCCATGTAAAAAGACATTTTTAATGTCCAACTGATGAAGTGGCCAATGATGAATGATAGCCATCGCAAGAAAGAGACGAACATCGGATTTTGGCCATTGGAGAAAATGTGTCACCATAATCGAGACCAAAGATTTGTGTGTAGCCTTTAGCTACCAAACAAGCTTTGAAACGTTCAATTTGACCATCTGGTCCAACTTTCACTGTATAAACCCATCACCATCCCACTGTAGTCTTATCTAGAGGTAATGGCACAATGTCCGAAGTGTTATTTGAATATAAAGCAGCCCATGTCTTCCAAATACCTACTTAGCGTTGGAGTGCTAACATTTTTGCAGGTACCTTTTCCCTCTAAGGCGAAGGAATCAAACCAATCATCACTAATCATGAGCTCTACCAGTTGAATAATTATCACCGATACATTTTCACCTGAACGCCTCAATTTAGTTTTCACTATTAAATTAATAAGTCTTATCGTTGAATCAAATGAGATATAAAGTGACGTATCGATCCAATGTGAGACATTGGTCCTGTAGTGAAAATAAACTATATATACGTGTCAAGGGCCTACCCTTATGCATATGTCACATCACATGGACCATAACATATGACCTTTTAAAAATGAGGTTTAAAAAATAGTAATAGTAGTAAAGGTTCACTTTTAACATTTGTATAGGACTTCCAAATAATCGGAGTTGGCCCTTATGTCAAGTTCTCAACCATAGAAAATGATATGCTGTGTTGCCGTGTCAAATTAGAAATTGTGTCAAGAGAAGTAATATATATCTTCAAATTTCCCAAGTGCAACATATATTGTTGGCAAGTTACAACAAAAGATGGGAGAACCAAGAGAAAGGTAATAACTAACTTTCTTTCTTTCCTCTTTGTCTTTGGTATACTTTGAGTTTCTGTAACATCGAAAACATTTTTTTTTTCTTTCTTTTTTTCAATTTTAGATTTTTCATATCCAAAACATACACACACATATACTATTTTAGATTTTTCTTATCCTTGTGTCTCTTTCTCAGGTATGCAGTGGTGACAGGGGCAAACAAAGGAATTGGATTTGAGATAGTAAAGCAGTTAGCTTCAGCTGGAATCAAAGTGGTGCTTACAGCAAGAGATGAGAAAAGAGGTCTTCAAGCTTTGGAAACACTCAAAGCTTCTGGTTTATCTGATTTTGTTGTCTTTCATCAACTTGATGTGGCTGATGCTGCAAGTGTAGCATCTCTTGCAGATTTTGTCAAATCCCAATTTGGCAAACTTGATATTCTGGTAACATTGAAATTTAATTCAGTGTTACATACTTCATTTTTAGTGCTTCTCTCTAATTTTTTTAGCATACAAAACAAGATACTTTATAGTTCTATGGAGGAACTAAAAATATCTTATTTTTATAAAACATGTGGATTAAATATGAATAATTTTTTTGTGAAAACAATTTAGCTTAATTGCAGTTTTGGTCTCCTTATTTTTATCATTTTGCATATTTGACGTCCTATTTTAAAATTTGACAGATTTAGTCCCCTTATCATAATTTTTACTTATAAACTAGCGATGCGCTATGTTTTAAACATCGATGAAATTGTAAAAAAAATTCTTCATAAAATTAATTTAAAACATATTGGATAAATATTCTTATAATATTATATTAAACATGTTGCTATAAACATATAGTTTTTACGCTTAATAATTCATAAATAATTTACCTTATATTAAAAATTCTAAAATTTTATAAATATTCTTATAATATTATATTAAACATGTTGCACACACTTATATATTGCTAAATCTCTACTCTTTTATCTAATGTGAAACTTTACTTCACACTTAATACTTTCTCTGATCATTATTATTATTATAAGAAAATTTGATTTTTTTGATACATTGAAAAAATAAAGTATTTGGTTCATAATATGGACCACATACATTATTTTTCTAATGTACACAAATGTCAATTTTGCTTATAATAGCTCGGAGGGAGTACTCCTTCGGTCTCATATATAAGAAACAAATTTTTTTTTTTACAAAGTCTTAAATATAAGAAAAAGTTACTACAATCATTACATTTATTTTTAATATTCCAATTTTATCTTTTGTTTTACTTTTCCCCATAATAAATAATAATTTAATTTAAACAAAAAGTAAGGGTAAAAGTGGAAATGACATGTTTTTCCTAATCATTTACTCCACTTTCTTAAAGGGTGTGCCTTTTTTTTTTCTTCTTATATATGAGACCGGAGGGAGTATATCTCAAAAATAATTATAATTAGTATTAATTTCCCAACCAACATTCCCATGGAAAATAGAGACATTATCATAGATCGAGAGTGAGAAGTACTCATGGTCCTCATCCTCATTATCTTCCCTACTCTCATCATCCCCACCTTCATTGTCATCCCTAATTGTATTAAATGCTTTGCTGCAATTCATAGATCTTCCTGTTTTCGGTCCGTTTAAATTAATTTATTTTTTAGGTTATGTATACAAATAAGTTTTTAACTTAATTCATAAGTTTTTATTAGCAAAAATTGTATTTTTATAAGTTACTTTTTTTCATAAACTATCATGACAAACTAACTTATGAATAATACATATATAAAAATTTATTTACTTGCATAAGTTAGTATCCGTGGTTAAGTCTGGACTCCGTGAAGGGTCCAGAGAACTATTTCTATTTCTACTATCAACCTTTGCATACTTAACCACAGATACTATCAACAAATGCTTTTTTTTTTGTCATGGTCTCTTTTTTCAGGGGCTTTGTATTTTTTGTATTTATATTTCATTAATAAAAACTGTCTTGTGTAGGTTAACAATGCTGCAATCAGCGGAGTTGAAATTAAAGACAGAGATTTATTCAATTTAATAATCCTTACCAATGGGGTTAGTATAATATTTATATCATTTTGCTACTATTATTTTGATCAATTTGAACATTCTTACAACAAATTTTTTAATGCACTTTATTAAAGTTCACATAATTCATACTAAATTTAAATGAGACTTACATGATTTGATATGGTTCATATGTTTTTGAGTATTTCTTACCTTTTGTAGGCAGTATCTGATGATGAGTTGAGAAGGGCAACAACAGAAACATACGAGTTAGCTAAAGAATGCATACAAATAAATTATTATGGTGCTAAAACAACATTTGAATATCTTCTTCCCCTACTCCAATTATCTGATTCACCAAGAGTTGTTAATGTTTCATCATATTTGGGTGAGATAGAGGTAAGATAATTTTTTCAACATTTGAATATCTTCTTCCCCTACTAAGCTTTTATAATATACAATGAAATGAATGAATATAAGTAAGGTTGTCAGAATCGAGTTTTTACCTTAACTCGTTTTGCCTAGGTAAAATCGAAACGTAAAATCAAATCGTAAAATCGTCGATTTTACCTCATTAAAATAATATTATATTTATATTTAAGACATATATATATACTTATATAATATTATAAATGCATCAATAATTTAAAGTTTCAACTTAATTTTAAAGCTAAAATATACTAAATCATCATAATAAAATGCAATATTCGTGAACTTGGATCAAACTACACAAATTACCTACCAAATCATCAAGTAACATCCAAAAAATTATCCAAAAACAAGAAGGTAAAATTGTCTCAAAGAGTTAAAACCTACGATTTTATATGATTTCAGCGATTTTAGAGCGATTTAAATCATGTAAAATCGTTCCAGACTACGATTTTACCCAAAAAGGATTCTACCAGCGATTTAACTCGAAATGATGACCTAGAAACGTAAAATCTATGGTTTTTAGGTTTTAAATCTGGATTTTAACAACCTTGAATATAAGCTTTTTAATCACATTGGTTCGTAATATTATTTATTACACCCTCCATTTCAAATCTTTGGTACCTTTTTAGTTTTGTCCAAAATCTTTATTTAAGAAACCAATGCATAATTAATGATATTTTATCATTTGTATCCTTACTAAAGTTAAATCAATAATTAAATATATTTTATCTTTATTAGTAAAATAAGGGTAAAAATGACTTAACTTATCAATTTTTATCATTTTTTAATCTCCGTACAAAACTAAAATGACTAAAGTTTTGGGACGGATAGAGTTATTAAATAGATTTGTACCAAGAAATATTTCAGAAATTGAACCGTTGACCACATACTTAAAAGGGACCAAAACTCTTATCACTTATACCAATTCGTTATTTTTAAAATGTATTAATTTTACTAGCTAAGAAAGAGATAAAGACACTTTTATTGATTTTAACTAAATTAACATATATCACTTATATTGATTTGATTTTATTGATGTATAATCAGCGTGTATCAAATGAATGGGCTAAAAGAGTCTTTCGTGATGTTGATAACCTTACGGAAGAGAGAATAGATGAAGTGTTAAAGGAGTTTATCAAAGATTATGAAGAAGGATTCTTAGTAAGAAAATGTTGGCCTAGATATTTTGGTGCCTATACTGTTGCTAAAGCTTCTTTGAGTGCCTATACAAGAATTATTGCAAAGAAATATCCTACCTTTTGCATCAATTGTGTTTGTCCTGGTTATGTCAAGACAAATATGACTGCTAATACAGGTATCTTAAGAGCAGAAGAAGGTGCTGCTAATCCAGTTAGGCTAGCATTACTTTCCAATGGTAGTCCATCTGGCCTTTTCTATAACCAGAATGAAGTCTCTTCCTTTTGAGCCATATATGTATAATTTTGTGTTTGGATAACGTGGTAAACTAAGGTTCAAATCTCACTTGAAACAATGTCAATATTTAGTGCCCGATATAATTTATTGTGCGTTTAAATCGCCAATAACTTTTTTTTTGGATATATAAAGGAAAATAAGAGAAAAACTAAGGCACGACTATAGAGGAACAGACTCCCCTTAAGTCTTTATCAAGAAGAGTACTAATATAAGCATGAATTGAATCTAGCATAACATGCGTGAAACCAACATCGTGACCTTTAAACGCAAGAGCATCAGCACAAAAGTTTGCCTCACAGTGAATATAATTGACATGGATGGTCCAACCTAGGGGTGGAAATGAACCGAACCAACTCGAACAAAGTTCGAGATTCGATTCGACAATTGATTCGTTGAACTTGGTTCATGAACCAAATGAGCCGAACTTGAGCTAAATATTAAGTTCGTTAATTAAATGAGCTGAACTTGAGCTATATATAGTTCGGCTCGTTTGGTTCACGAGCTGGCTCGATTATATATATAACCATTCAGAATATATTTTTAAATAACACTTCAAGAATTATATATATATATATATATTCAATTGGAGAAAACTTATGCACTTCACAATTTATGCACTAACACTAAGTCTCACATCGATTAAGTTATCTAGTATTGAAAGAAAACTTGTTATAAATAAGTGGTGTACTACATGTCTTGGAATCACAACAAAATGCTTATGGTGAGTTTGTTATTGTTTCACATTTTCCTAAGTGTGATATTACTCCCAAATATGACTGACAATGAACCGAACCAACTCGAAAATAGTTCGAGACTTGATTCGATTCGATAATTAACTCGTTGAACTTGGTTCATGAACCAAATGAGTCGAACTTGAGTTGCAAATTAAGCTCGTTAAATAAATGAGTCGAACTTGAGCTTAAGCGAGTTCGACTCGACTCGACTCATTTCCAGCCCTAGTCCAACCTGAAAGGTGGATAAGAGTATTTAATCTATAAATCGTCAATAACTTATCGGAGGTATTAGACTATTATTGTATTTGATTAGCAATAATTGTATTTGATTAGTCATAATTGTATAGAAACCTTTGTATGGAAACTCTCTTGGTACATAGCCTAACACAAAGCAATGAAAAGGCTAGGCCTATTATTCTAACATGGTATCAGTAAGCCGGTACCGATCCTAAACCTTAAACTTTCTCTCCCGCCCCCAGCGATCTCCTCATCCTTTATCAGTAACCAACGCTGGCATATCATCCTATTTTTCTCTTTCATTCTTGAATAGCCAACACATATCATCATATGTGTTCACCGCCCAAATAGTGTCAACAACTCATAGAACTACCACATCATTCTATCTCAAAGTGTCACACTCTCATTTGACCACAAATTCATATTCCTCATTAAAAAAAAAAAAAAGAAGAAGCAAGAAACACATCTTAAACCACTATTGTTCATCTTCTTCTTCGACAATCGATCATTCCTCGCGCCGCCGCCGCAGCTTTCCATTTTCTGTTGGAGCAGTGTGTGTGTGTTTTTCAGTTGGAGCCACTTCTTCGCACAACATCATGACACCCGAACATAACAGTGGTATCGGTCGTTGTAACCGAAGTAATGGTCGTGGCAAGGGTAGAAGCAACGGTCGTAGTAGAGACCATTATCATTACAAGACTCATCAACATGAGTGGCCTCAATCTCCTTCTCAACAGCCTTTGTGGACCACTCCTACTCATCCTAGACAACAACAACAACAGTGGGCATATCCATGGCGACCATGGTATACTCTACCATATCAATATTCGACAATTGGTATTCCCCATCAACAATCAAGCATACTAGGCCCCAAGCCTGCTTCGACTGACATTCAGGCTGTTATGCATACTTTCTCCATCTCTCCTCCAGATGATCAATGGTATGGACAGTGGAGCAACTTCTCATATAACGGCGAATGGAGGTAAGCTCACATCTTATTTTAATACGAGTAATAATATTACTGTTGGAAATGGTCATCATATTCCTGTTATTGGTTGTGGACATGCATCTTTACCTAATTTCCTAACCTTAAACAATGTTTTACATGCACCGAAACTTATAAAAAATCTTGTTTCTGTTAGAAAATTTACCATTGATAATGATGTATCTGTCGAATTTGATCCTTTAGGATTTTCTGTGAGGGATTTTCAGACCGGAACACTTTTAATGAGATGTAATAGTTCCGGTGACCTTTACCCTATTCCGACAAAACCAAACACAACATCATTACCACCATCCGCCCTTGCCGCTTCATCTACCAAGTTATGGCATAGTCGTTTAGGACATCCAGGAACTCCTATTTTAAATTCTCTTCATCGAAACAAAATTTTGCTATGTAATAAGTTTCAAAATGATTTTTTTTGTCACTCTTGTCCACTTGGGAAACAAACAAAATTGCCTTTTTATAATTCCTTGTCTCTACTTATATGCCTTTTGACATCGTTCATAGCGATCTTTGGACATCTCCAGTCTTAAGTTTGGGAGGACATCATTACTTTGTGTTATTTCTTGATGATTTTATTGATTTTTTATGGACTTTTCCAATCTCAAACAAATCACAAGTACATTCCATTTTTTTACAATTTCATACTTACATCAAAATTCAATTTGAGCGTGAAATAAAATGTTTTCAATGTGACAATGGCAAAGAATATGATAATGTTGTCTTTCATAAGTTTTGTCAACTAAATGGAATGTCTTTTAGATTCTCTTGTCCTCACACCTCCCCTCAAAATGGAAAAGCTGAAAGAAAAATTCGTAAGATCAATAACATAATTCGAACCCTCCTTGCTCATGCTTCTGTTCCACCAGTTTTCTGGCACCATGCTCTTCAAATGGCCACTTACTTACACAACATACTTCCAAATAAGAAATTCACTCTTCAATCACCCACCAAAATTCTCTACCAAAAAGACCCGTCTTATTCATACCTCCGTGTCTTTGGGTGTCTTTGTTATCCCTTAATTCCGTCCACCACTAGAAATAAACTCCAACCTCGGTCTACACCATGTGTCTTTCTAGGATATCCGTCTAATCATAGAGGTTATAAGTGTTACGAATTGTCAAGTCGCAAAATCATTATCTCTCGACATGTTCTTTTTGAGGAAAATACGTTTCCCTTTTCCACAATGAATGCTCCTACAACGACTAACTATAACTTCTTAGATGACGGCATAAACCCACGTTTTACCTCACAAGTGTACACTACATCTCCACCAACCTCCTCTCCCAACATAGCAGTTACCCAACCACCATCACCAGCAGCCCAACAGACTCCTCCCCCTCAAACCACGACTCAAAAAATCTATCCCCCCTCAACAACATCCTCACCCCAACTACCTACACCCACGACTAAGACACCTTCTCCCTCTCACACAACGACCTCATCTACACAAACAACACCTACCACCTCATCTCCACCTACTCAGACACCTATTTTTCCTCCTGCACCTCATTCACCTCAAATGATAACCCGAGCACAACATGAAATTGTCAAACCCCGTAAACTTTTCAACTTACATACTTCAACCCATCAATCTATTTCTCCTTTACCTACAAATCCCATTGATGCGTTAAATGATCATAATTGGAAATTGGCCATGAAGGATGAATATGATGCTCTTATTGAAAATAAGACGTGGGAATTAGTTCCTCGTCCCTCTAATGCTAATGTTATTCGAAGTTTGTGGATTTTCAGGCACAAAAAGAAATCTGACGGTTCTTTTGAGCGATACAAAGCTCAACTTGTAGGTAATGGTGCAAATCAACAACCAGGTGTTGATTGTGGTGAAACATTCAGTCCTGTCGTCAAACCAGCCACTGCCCGCTTGGTACTTAGCATTGCATTATCTAAGTCATGTTGTCTTCATCAACTAGATGTCAAGAATGCTTTTTTGCATGGAAATCTTGATGAAACTGTGTATATACACCAGCCTCCTGGATTTCGTCATCCACAGTATCCTGAGCATGTTTGTCTCCTCAAGAAGTCTCTCTATGGTCTCAAACAAGCACTTCCTGCCTGGTACCAAAGATTCACTGACTACGTTGTCACATTGGGTTTCTCTCACAACATCTCTGATCACTCTTTATTCATTTATCATCACTGTAATGATACTACTTATATCCTTCTATATGTGGATGACATAATTCTCACTGCTTCCTCTGATGCTCTTCGTGACTCTATTATGTCTCAACTTAGCTCTGAATTCGCCATGAAGGATTTGGGTCCTCTAAGTTATTTTCTGGGAATATCTGTTACTAAACATACAAGTGGTATTTTTCTGTCTCAAAAGAAATATGCAGAGGAAATTATAGAACGAGCAGACATGTCCTCTTGCAAGTCATCACCTACACCAGTTGACACCAAGGAAAAACTCAGTGGCTCTTCTGGGAACCCATATCATGACCCAACCGAGTATCGAAGTCTTGCCGGTGCATTGCAATATTTAACCTTTACAAGACCGGATATCTCTTACGCTGTGCAACAAGCGTGCTTATTCATGCATGACCCTAAAACGCAACATATGTCAGCTCTGAAGCGTATCATTCTGTATATTCACGACACTCTTGATTTTGGCCTTCACTTATATCCCTCCTCTGTCAGCAAATTGGTATCTTACACCGATGCAGATTGGGCTGGTTGCCCAGACACCAGGCGATCCACCTCTGGCTATTGTGTCTTTCTTGGTAAAAATTTGATTTCATGGTCTGTCAAACGCCAACACACTCTTTCTCGGTCCAGTGCAGAAGCCGAGTACCGCGGAGTAGCTAATGTAGTGTCTGAATCTTGTTGGATCAAACACTTACTATTAGAACTACATTGCCCAGTTACAACAGATACTCTAGTCTATTGTGATAATGTGAGTGCAGTTTATCTATCCGGCAACCCAGTTCAACATCAGCGCACCAAACACATCGAGATGAATATACATTTTGTGCGTGAAAAAGTTGCTCGCGGCCAAGTACGAGTGTTACATGTTCCCTCTCGTTACCAGATTGCTGACATATTTACCAAAGGACTTCCGTTGCAACTCTTTGAAGATTTTCGTGATAGTCTCAACATTCGTCAGCCTCCCGTTTCGACTACGGGGGTGTATTAGACTATTATTGTATTTGATTAGCAATAATTGTATTTGATTAGTCAATGATTGTATTTGATTAGTCATAATTGTATAGAAACCTTTAAATGGAAACTCTCTTGGTACATAGCCTAACACAAAGCAATGGAAAGGCAAGGCCTATTGTTCTAACAGGAGGCTAAAAACTACCAATAAATGTTATTTTAATCTATACGATTTGGAAATAATACGATTTGGAACAACAATAGCAACTCAGCGCTGCAGGTCAGGCAGCAGGCCTTCAAGCATGGCAGCAGTGATTTGATGCGCAGAAGTTGCATAATCGCGGGGTGCAACAACCAGCAGAACAGCAGAATGTCCAATGGGTCCAGCCACCAGTTGGGTGGATCAAATGTAATGTCGACGCAGGATTTTTCCAAGCTATTAATACCACATCAGCAGCCAACTGTTTTCGACAAAGTAACGGACTGTTTTTAAGTGCAGAAACTCGTTGTTACAACTCAAATTTTACAACGTTGGAAGGAGAAGGCATGACACTTCTTAATGCGGTTCAATTTGCTATTAGTCAAGGGTGGGATTATGTTATTTTTTTGAAAGTGACACTAGTAGAAAAAAGACATTTGGTTTTGGGATTCCACTACTGATATGTACATATACTGACATGTAAATATCAGTAGTGAAATATTCATGGGTAGGAGATACCACTACTGATATGTACATATCAGTAGTGAAAAGTAGACGCGGTGGCAATCTTGTAAATACTATGAAATTTTGTTTTAACACATTCCACTACCCATATGTTGTTCCACCGTAGTGGAATCCATTCCCTTGAGAATTACCTACGCGTTTCTATCCTTCATCTCACACATACGCGTTTCAATTCCCTTCACTGAACTTCCTCCCCTTCGTCTCACACATACGTGTTTCCCTTCACTGAACTTCATCTCCTTCCTCTCACTATGAACCCTAAATCTCGTCCATTCTCAGTTCTCGTCCATTGAAATCACTCACATACCGTTACCCTAAATCCTCCATTACTGTTCCAGTTCCGTTCCCTAAATCTGCGCATCTCCAGTTCGTATTCTCTTCGTGAACCCTAAATCTGCGCATCTCCACTGAAAGGTACGAAATCAATTTCTATTTCTTAGTTTCTTTGTGTTGAATGCGATGGATTCAAAGGTTTCTGCACTTTATCAATTTGTGATTAAATTCCTTTCACTATGAACCCTAAAAGTGCATTAAACTTTCAGTGGAAGATTAAAGACTTTAAATTTGCATCTCCACTGAAAGGGATTTCTATTTCTTAGTTTCTTTTTGTACGAAATCACAGTTTGAAAATACCTGTTTAACTATATGGGGTATTTCAATTTGATTTCTTCTGTTGAAGTCACTTTCTCTTGTAACTAACTAACTAACATGTTGCTAAGTTACCGGTGCATGATGGGGGTTGCGAAATTTTAATAATTTGTGATGATATATAGGGACTGTTGTGTGAATTAGCCAAGAGGAACAAACTTAAGTGTAAACTGATTATGTAGTTTGGATGTGGAAAATTTGTACTGATGACATATGTAGGAGTTTGGAAATATTTCCCTCTCACATGTTACCTCTATGTTTATTGAGTGGTCTTCTGTTATGAGTCTTTGGCTTTTGGTTGTTGTGGTTGTGGGGGAATTTTATTTGACACACCGAATGATAAGAACTTACAGAGTACAGTGTAGATGTTGTAGTGCATTACAGTGTTTTTAGAATGGCATCCTTAATCTTGAAACGGAAATGACAAGCTTCCAATTAAATTTTATTATGCAACTATATAATTCTGGATTCGATATCTGCATGTCCTTTTAGGTTAATAGAAATAGTTGTTTCAATGAACTACTTGTTTGTAGTATATAATCGACGTTGCAATTTGTTGACGATCTCACCAACTTATCTAAAAGGTCAAATTGTTAGTAGAAGGCCCAAAGTTTAAAATTGAATCATCTTAAAGAATAAACATGTAGAATTCAGGGATTAATTTTGGATGCTATAGTGAAATACTCCACAATAATTTAAGATAGTAGTTTTTGATTTGCAATTGCTTAACAGAAAATTTAATGATAGAAAAGTGGTATGGGTTCTTGGAGACTATTCAATGATAACTGAATGTTGAGATTGGGTCGTTCTTGCACAGGGGTCCAACAGATCTTTAAGCTAAATTAATGCATATCTCTTAATGATTGGGTCGTTCTTGCACAGGGGTCCAACAGATCTTTAAGCTAAATTAATGCATATCTCTTAATGCGTTATTTTTCTTGTCTTTGACTGCTCTGTGAGGATATTTTATGCTCTGCTCTAGTACATCTTTTGGTATTTATGATATTGTTTCAAGAAAAAGGTGTCAAGATTTTGTAGCTCTACATTATGCTATAACATAAGTAAACATGTTATAAATAAAGGAAGCTTTCTTATAATAGATTTTGACTTGTTATCTGTCAGCATTACGTGACTCAATCTGATAACACATATAATTAGGATCCTGGAATATCTCTTAGATCAAAATTTTATCGCGAGTTGAAAAACCATGGTTAAAGTCTTACCATATTATGTAAATTCTGATTAATTCTGATTAATTTGGAGGGTAATAGTCTGTTAACCTTCATCCAAATACCAATGTAATCTGGTTTGGTGATAACTCTTATGATTTCTGCTCTCATGGTTATTATTTTTCATTAGATAAATGTCCTGCCTTTTTGTATCCATACCATTACTTTTAGCTTTTTGTTTTGCTGCTTTCTTTGGCTGATGGATTTAGTGAACAATGTTTTGATTGTGTTGTGATATATGTTGTGAACGATGGTTATTTAATGTCAATTATGTAATATTATGCAGGGTCGTTGAAGTTTTCCCGACTGAAACGTGTTCTTGGTTGTTTGTGTTCTATTTGAAGTTCAATCGTAGTTTAGAGAAATCAATCACAATTTCTACAGGTACTGATTCTATTTCAAAATAGCAATTTATATCGGTATTGCTTCTTTTTATGTTACACTTCTTTCAATTTGATAACATGGTAGAGAATTATATGGAAATAAGATAACATGGTAGGTTGGTTAAGTTCAAAGAATTTATAGAACAAGAGAAGCTAAGAAGAAAGACAAATGCTAGTGCTTGAGAAAAATGCTATTGTATTCATATAGTATAACTCCTAAAAGTTCTTTTCTATCAATCAGAATTTGCTTGTGTTATACTAAATTCAAATATCAATCAGAATTTTAATAAGTTCTTTTATTAAGTGAAAGTTTTTATCTTTTAGCTTTTTGTTTTGCTGCTTTCTTTGGCTGATGGATTTATTGAACAATGTTTTGATTGTGTTGTGATATATGTTGTGAACGATGGTTATTTAATGTCAATTATGTAATATTATGCAGGGTCGTTGAAGTTTTCCCGACTGAAACGTGTTCTTGGTTGTTCGTGTTCTATTTGAAGTTCAATCGTAGTTTAGAGAAATCAATCACAATTTCTACAGGTACTGATTCTATTTCAAAATAGCAATTTATATCGGTATTGCTTCTTTTTATGTTACACTTCTTTCAATTTGATATATACTTTTGAAATTATGTTACACTTCCTAACCAAAAACTATATTTACTTTTTTGATAATTAAGTATTCACTATCATTATGTCATTCATTTGTAGACGAGAAAACAACCTAACTTCAATGATTGTGGTTACTATGTCATGAAAAATATGCTGGACATTGTCTCTGCGAAGATAACCGAATCATGGATGGAGGTAATAAAATTTATTTTAATTTAATGTGTATTTGCAAATTAAGCATAACTTTATATTGTTATTTACTTATTGTAGGTATTTAATGACCCAAAAAGATTAACAAATGATGAGTTGTATGAATTGCGACTACGTTGGGCAAATTATTTTTTGGAGATATATGATGCTAATTATTAAGATTTATTTGGTGAGTTATAGCATTATGACAATATCGCAAATTTATTTAATTTTGGATTGTTTTGAATTTGGTTGCCGATACTTTTGTGTCTTCTTGGTTAGGAATGGCTGCGTGTTCGTTGATTTTGTGTTGGCCGGACTAAAGATTCGAGATGGAGGGAGTATTACTTTCATTTGTTGGCCGGACTGAATATGACAAAACTTAGGATATATATAGCTTATAACAAAACTTTAAAGTTATTAATATCACTAAACTTATATAAGCACTAACTTTTGAAAATCAAGTATTTGTTTGGTAATGAAATTTGTATGTCATTGTTAATGTATTTTGTCATTGCAAAATTATGTCTTGTACATGTGATGCTAGAAAAATAGGCAATGCAATTTGCATGATTTAATTTTAATGGTTGGTTTTGTGATGCTAGAAAAATATGCAATGCAATTTGCATCTTTAATGGTTGGTTTTGTGATGCTAGAAAAATAGTACAGGTACAAAAAACGCAAAAAATATGCAGAAAATGCAAAAAAACGCAAAAAAAAAAAAAAAAACATAGATACCACTACGGTTGGAACTAGATCAGACGTTAAAACACCATTTTCCACTACGGTTGGAATGCTGGAACCGTAGTGGAAACATGACTTTCCACTACTGGTGGAAACTAAACAGTAGTGGAAACATGACTTTCCACTACTGTTGCAGTAGTAGAACCATAGTGGTATCTCTTATTTTTTAACTAAAATCACGCTGAAACATGACTTTCCACTACTGATGTGGATCAGTAGTGGTATCCATGTACTTACAACTACCCCTGCAAGCACTACTGACCGCCAACAGTAGTGGAATGTGTTTTTGGCCAGTAGTTGTATCCCCGTTTTCTACTAGTGTGATTCCCAATCTTTAGTTAATGCTATTACTTCTAATAAGGTTGGGATATCTGAATTTTGTTTCCTTGTATCTAGTATTAGAAATAGTTTATCTTCATTGTCTAACTTTGAGGTTAAGTTTGTACGGAGACAAGCGAATATGGTTGCTCATTCTCTTGCGAGAGCGGTCATTTCTTGGGCTAGTCACCAATCTTTTGATTTTGTACCTACTTATATTGAATCTTTGATTAATAATGAAATGAGTTAAGGTTGTTTGTTTCAAAAAAAATCTATAAATAAATTGAAGTATTTTTGTAGTGTATGTATAAGATTACATCTATTAGTGGAGGAAACTTATAAGAAACCAAAACAATAATAGATTATGTGGAAAATTAAAGTGGGGTTGTACTATTATTTTGCTATCTTATATTGTGTTTATTTTTTTACTAATATATTGTTTCATTTATACCTAACCTTTGAATGATAATTTCATTATTAGTGTTGGAAAATGATTGCCTGCATTTTGTATTATAATGCAAGGTGATGCGGTAGAGTTATTTTTTTTTATTTTATAATTATTTAAATAATATATATTTTTGGTGGACTGTTTAGGACTGCAGTTATAATTCAACTGCAGGTAATCCATATATGTAGGTGTTATTATGTCACATGTTTTATTAGAAAAACTTTGAATAAATATCAATGACATTTTATAGTGTACAGTGAGTACAAATTTATAGTATAGCATGAAGGAGAGAACATTATTAGAACAATTTTACCAGTAATTTGATGCATACCCTAAAAATAATATTAGTATAACATAATTAATAGTGTTAGAAAATGGTGGGTAAGGAAAATATAGAATAAGAAGGCTTGAAACGTAAGAATTAAAACAGGACAATACATATTTACAAATCACGATACATACTCACCAGACATTCTTTGTTAGGTGAATATGTATTGAGAACTTTTTAATTTAATCCCAAAATTAGGTTTTATCAAAATTACGTGGGGCAGGTTTGGGGTGAGTACTGAGTACTAGTTTCACCACTATCCACCCCATCCCGCTTCGATATTTTGAAATTGGGGAAAATTCAACCTTAGTCAATTCAGTTTTTTTTTTTTTGCGAAATTTGGGGAGGGTTCGGATGGATACTCATGGGTACGAGTTTTGTTGTGATACCTTCACATGAATCAACAACATATTATGATTATACAATAGATAATTTTTGCAATCATACAATAGACATGCATTACAATGGTATGGTCATACAGTTCACTTATATGATCATTTTTTTAAGCAACTGATGTGCAGATGGTACACCAACTGCAATGTTCTAGACATATATAAAAAAGAATTCTACTTCAAAAAAGCGAAAAAGTTGGAAAACTAAAGTCAAACCCAAAAAAGAGAAAATAGCAAGAAATGCAAAAACAAAACATACCAAGAAGAAAAGAAAAAGCGAGAGCAAGATAACTTCAATCTGGGACTGGGAGCCTGCCCTTAGAGTGGGATTGTGAACCTACAAACCCTTATGTAAAAGTCTAATTACCTTTATGAAACATGAAGAATATTCTTCATTCTTCATTCGACATTAATTAGGCCTCTTTTGACTTTAAGCCAAAATATTTGGTATAAATGTTGTTTGAGCCAAGAATATAGTTCATTATTGTATGTTGCATTTTGTTCTTCATGTGCTTTCAGTGATCCATGCATTAAATGAACCTTTGAAGACTTGATGAACATTTTCGGACCTTAATGTTCATACTTTTTTGGGCAGAACCTTCTAATGTTCATTTTTTTATTGAGGTTTTGGGTTGAACATTCTTGATGTTCATTTTCTTGATTGAGATTTTAAGCGGACATTCCGATGTTCATATTTCTTCATATGTTTCTTGATTTAATCTTCTGCACTCTGATGTGAACCTTCTGAAGTTTGTATTTCTTTATGTTCTTGCAAATCCTTGAGTTGAACCTTTTGAATTCTTGTATGAACATTCTGAACTTCTAATATGAACATTATGAGCTTTGTTTTAACTCTTATTTGTTAAATGTCTTTATGTTTCTTGGATCATTGAATACCCTAAAGCTGATAAAGCTAGGGCTTTAGGCCTCTGATTTTTAGGACCATTTTGCCTTAAATTTAGGCCCACAGTGGTATATGTATATTATATAGTAAAGGCCACAAAAATAACTCATTAATACAATATAGCCCAGCGGTTGTACTTTGGTAATGTATGTACTCCTTGGTCATAGGATTGATAAATGAATATTTTTTACAAGTTTTGAACTCACCAGGGTTTTATCCCATTCTCTGTCAAAAAAAGGTTTTATCCCATTCTCACAAAAAAAAAAAAAAAAGCTCTATCCCAAACACTACCAATAATATATATTACAGATATATTATCACTTATTACAATTAAATAAATTAGTTAAAATCTACCAAACTGTATATTTTTGTATTGTTAAAAAAGTGTGCTTTTTAACATAAACCAAAAAAAAATTAAAAAAAATTATAGAAGCATGAGAGATCATAAACCAAACATCAACTTAATTGTTAGCTTTTGAAAAATAACTTATACAAATACATAATTTTTTATATTAATTCATAAGTTCTCGCTAGTAAAAGCTTATTTCATAAAATTGTATCTTCATAAGTTATAATTATTTCATAAAATACCTTAACAAAGTTATAAATAATATAGATAAAGGTTTATTTATTTGTATAAGTTGTTTTCATACGCATACAAATAAATCAATCCAAATGAGCCCCAAATCAAAGGAAAATATTAAGATTTTTTTAAAAATTAAACTATATTATGATAATCACTCAAAGTAGTCCAAAAAAGTTTATATATTCAGCAAATAAGATAAACATTAAATCACCATTTAATATAAAAATATATAATTTAAAAAACATATAACAAATAAAGGGTATAACTTTTTTAAAAAATTATTATTATTAATTTTGAAAAGGCCTCCTTTAAAATCTTGCTTTAGGCCCCGAGATATGTTGGGCCGGCCCTGTTCTTAGTGATCTTATAATAATTAACAACCTGTCTTTAAATAATAACTCAAGATATAAGGATCAATGTTTCTTATCTTTAAAACATATTTAAGGTATCTAATTTTTTATTTAGAATTCTGACGCATTGCGTCCAAAGTCCTATTCCTATAGTGGCTAGGAGACACTATGTGATTACAACGCAATATTAAGAAAAAAAAATTTAAAAAAAAAAACATTTTGCCCTCACGCAGGATCGAACTACGGACCTTCAGTTTACAAGACTGACGCTCTACCACTGAGCTATAAGGGCCATATGATTATTTATTTTTCATACCAATAACAAATATCAGATTAATTGATGGTGGCAATTCAATTTCTCCTATGATTTAGTAAAATATTATGTTTTTCAAAAAAATGAGCCGAAGGAATCTTTGGTGCTGTTGATAACCTTACAAAAGAGAGAATATATGAAGTGTTAAAAGGAGTTTATCAAAGATTATGTAGAAGGATCCTTAGCAAGAAAATGTTGGCCCAGATATTTTGGTACCTATACTGTTGCTAAAGCTTCTTTGAATGCATATGCAAGAATTCTTGCAAAGAAATACCCTACTTTTTATTGAGTGTGTGTACTAATTCATATATGCACTGTCCATGATGAGGCACATGAGGCTGTAGCATCTGTCTCAATCTAGTTGTCCATGATGATGCACAAGATGCTGCAGAATGTTGAGATATCCTCTGTTGTGTTTAGTGTACATACAGAAGGTTTAAGTCTTTGAGAAATAAGTGCCAACTAAGCATAACCGTTTCTGTTTAGTTAGTTAGAGTTAGTTAGAGTTAGTTAGAAGTTTGTTTCTAACTAACTCAGGTTACTTAGGCTTGAAGTAACTTGTATAAATAATAAGTGTAAGTGATTAGTGTATGTAATTTTCATTCTTGGCCCATTAGTGGATGAATAAAAATTCTTCTTTCTCTTAATCTTCTTCTTCTCAAAAATACAGAAAGTGTGTGTGTGTGAGGTTCATTTTCGAAACTCCATTGTTGTGGATTCTTTGATTAAGTGTTAGTGTTTTCCGCTGTGCATTTGGATTAATTCATAGTGCATTGGATTGATTCAAATAACTGATTTCGTGTTCTAACATCTGCCATCAAGAGCCTGGTTGTAAAAGAATTCATGGCTACATCAACAAGCTCTTCAGTTCCAATGGGAACATATGGGAATGGTGCTTTCCCTGGTAATCTACCAATCTTGAATGGAAAGAATTACGATTCTTGGTGTAAACAAATGAAGGTGGTGTTTGGATTCCAAGATGTGTGGGATCTTGTTAGCAGTGGAGTTGAACCAATTATAGAATCATCAAGTGATGTTCAGAAAGCAACATTCAAAGAGCAAAAGAAGAGAGATTACAAGGCTTTGTTCATAATCCATCAATGTGTGAGTCCCGATAACTTTGAAAGAGTTGGTGATGCACAATCCTCAAAGGAAGCATGGGATAATCTTGAGAAAGCTTATGGTGGTGCAACAAAGGTCAAGAAGGTAAGGTTACAAACTTACAAAAGACAGTTTGAATTGCTACAAATGGAAGAAAAAGAAAGTGTAGGTGATTTTGTCACAAGAGTCACAAAATTTGTGAATTTAATGAAGGGATGTGGTGAAACTATGAATGATCAATCTGTGATTGAGAAGATTTTGAGATCTCTCACACCAAGATTTGACATAGTAGTTGCTATTGAAGAATCCAAAGACCTTTCAAACACTACAGTTGAAGAAATTCAAGGTGTTTTGGAAGCCTCTGAACAGAAATTGAATGAAAGGTTAGAGAAGGGAAAGAATGAGGTTGCTCTGCAAGCACAGAGTAATAATGGCAAGAAAGGCAAGGGAAAATGGTCTGGAAATAGAGGAAGAGGAGGTTATCAAAATGCAGGTGCTAAAGATAATCAAGAAACCAGTAATTCTAATAAGAAAACTGGTAGAAGAGGTGGTTTCAATGGAAACAGAGGTGGTAGAGGTGGATACAAAGGATTTGATAAGAGTAACATTCAATGTTACAATTGTCAAAAATTTGGACACTTTGCTGATGAGCGTAGATGGAAAAATGAGGCACAAGATGCTTAAGCAAGAGTGGCTAAGCAAGATGAAGGTGACAAATTTGAAATGTTAATGGTAACCATAAAAGATGATAGTGATTATAGTGACAAATGGTACCTGGATTCTGGTTGCTCAACACACATGTCAGGGAGGAAGGAATGGTTTACAAGTCTAAGGAGTACTCAGAACAGTCAAGTGAGATTTGCAAACAATAGCACTATGGCTGCAAAGGGAATGGGTGATGTGTCCATCAAGAGAAAGGATGGTAAGTACTCTATGATTTCTAATGTGTTGTACATACCAGGAATTAAGTGTAATTTGGTTAGCATTGGTCAATTACTTGAAGAGGATTATAAGATTGTAATGGAACATAAGCTGCTAAATGTTTTTGATACAAATAGTAACTTGTTGCTGAAGGCACCTATGTCTAAGAATAGAACATTTCAGATAGAGTTGAATGTAATGGATCATAAGTGCTTAATGACTGCATATAGTAGAGATGAATGGTTGTGGCATTATAGAATGGGACACTTGAATTTCAAGGATCTCACTCTAATGCAAAAGAAAAACTATGTGACTGGCTTACCAGCTATGAATGCATCAGATGAAATTTGTGAAGAGTGTGTGCATTCTAAACAGCCTAGAGGTAGCTTCAGCAAATATGCAATGAGTAAGACTAAGAGCACACTTGAAATTGTGTACTCTGATGTATGTGGACCAATGCAAGTGGACTTTATTGGAGGAAATAAATACTTTGTCAGTTTTGTTGATGATTTCAGCAGAAAGATTTGGACTTACTTAATAAACAAGAAAAGTGATGTGTTGAGTGTATTTAAGACGTTCAAATCAGTAGTGGAAAGACAAAGTGGACATAAACTCAAAGTGTTAAGAACAGATGGAGGAGGAGAGTATGTGTCACATGATTTTGCAGAATTATGTGAAAGTGAAGGCATAGTTCATGAAGTGATTCCACCCTATACTCCTCAACAAAATGGAAGTGCAGAAAGGAGAAATAGAACTATAATGAATATGGTTAGGTGTCTGTTGAAGGGTAAACATCTACCAAAGGAGTTGTGGGGAGAAGCTGTAGCAACTGCTACTTACATCTTGAATCTGTGTCCAACAAAGAGGTTAAATGAAATAACACCAGAAGAGTGTTGGTCTAAGAACAAACCTAGTGTGAAACACTTGAGAGTGTTTGGTTCAATAGCTTACAAGCATGTGCCAGACCAGTTAAGAAGGAAACTTGATGATAAAGCAACAACTATGATACTTGTTGGTTATCATTCAACTGGTGGATATAAACTCTATGACCCTGTCAACAAAAATGTAGTGGTCAGTAGAGATGTGGTGTTTGATGAAATGAAAGAATGGGACTGGAACATGCTGTTGGAACAAAATATGTGTTAATACACACCCTTAAGTTTTGATGATAACAAAGTATTAAATGGACAATAGATGGTACTAATGTTTAAATTAAGTGCAGGAGAATTCAACGTTTAATCAAGAGCACACTTAATTTAAACTCTGATGAAACCAATGGAAGTCTGAATATTTAGACTCTAAAAGAGTTCAGATGCTACAACGTGGTCAAAAGCTATACAAAGTTCAGAAGCTCAAAGTAGATCAGAACGTCTGAAGCTGTTCAGGGACTCAGAGGAGTTCAGAAGCTCAAGGATGTTCAGAGGCCTACAAGAGTTCAGAGGCTGTCTGCTAGTCATAAGTAATTCAGAGGATGAAGGCGTTCAGAAGCTGAATTACGAAGGACTATCAGAGGCCAACCATTCAAAGACCAATCAGACTCCAAGTTATCAAAGGTTCATCAGAAGCAAAGGAATTCCCAGTCATCAGAGGGCTACATCAACTACAACTTATCAAGCCTGATGACTTGTTCTAAGGTCAACTAAATAGCAACGGTCACAAAGGATGTGATCCCTCTCTCTAGGAGCTAGTTGTACCTTATACCTGTACTATTGGACAGACAACAAAGGTGAAGCTTCTCTGCAAAGGAAGACGTGACTTTACTCAACGGATCTTCAATGTCTACAGCTGTCCAAGTTACAACGGGAATTTCTCCAACGTCTCAATGTCTTTCTCAACTCATATAAATATGCCAAAGAAAGAATTGATGACTAGCGCTCACCATTAGATAAAATCTCTCAGAAGAAAGTGAGAACTTGAATTGTAATAGATAATATCTCTCAAATGAAGTGAGCATAGAAACTAGCTTAGAGCCTCTGAAGTTATTATGTTTGTAATAAGTTTTAAGCTCTTAAGTTAGTAGTAAGTCTTCTGCTTAGTGTAGAAGCAAGTAAGTCTTCTGCTTAGTGTAGAAGCAAGAAAGTCTTCTGCTTAGTGCAGAAGCACGTAAGTCTCAATCTTAGTGATTAGAGCAGTGAAGTCTTGAGCCTGAGTGCTTGAGCAAGGAAGTCTCTCTGTCTTGTGTGACTTAGAGTAGGAAGTCTCAAGCTTGTGTGCTTGAGCAAGGAAGTCTTTGATCTTGTGTGATCAGAGCAAGGAAGTCTCTATGTCTTGTGTGACTAAGAGCAGGAAGTCTTGAGCATGTGTGCTTGAGCAACTATTGTAATCCGTGTGATTATAATGAAAATCTCTTGGAAACAAGGGGACTGGAGTACTCTAAATTTGTGAGGGGAACCAGTATAAATTGTTGTGTGTTCTTCTCTCTCTCACTCTCTCATTTACTCCTTCATCATTCATAACGCCATAAGTTAATTGTGTGAATAATCCGCTGTGCTTTAAAGACTCTGAAAAGGTTTAAACATCTTGGAAAGTTTTTAAATATCTTAACACAATTCAACCCCCCTTCTTGTGTTTTCTCCACGCACCTTCACATGCAAGAGGAGAAAAGTTCAACAAGTGTAATGCTTGAAGAACTCGAAGAAAACACAGAGATAGTGCCAGAAACTGATATGAGAAGATCAACTAGAACTAGAGCTTTACCAGCAAGACTCCAAGAGTGTGAATTAAACAAGGATAATGAAGTGACAAATGATGGGGACTTAGTACATTTAGCTTTCATGGCTGAGTCAGAGCCCATAGATGTGATCAGTGCATTGAAGAGTGAAAAGTGGAGATGTGCTATGAAGGAGGAGCTGGATTCAATTGAAAGCAATCAGACTTGGGAACTTGTTGATCTCCCTCAGAACAAAAGAGCAATTGATGTGAAGTGGGTCTATAAGCTGAAAATGAATTCAAAGGGTGAAGTTACTAGGCATAAAGCAAGACTAGTAGCAAGAGGATTTCTTCAGAAAGAAGGAATTGATTATGGAGAAGTATTTGCACCAGTGACTAGAATGGAAACAATCAGGTTAGTAACTGCAATTGCTAACATTAATGATTGACCAATGTATCAAATGGATGTGAAGTCAACTTTTCTAAATGGACCTACAGAAGAAGAGGTGTTTGTCACACAACCACCAGGTTATGAAGTAAAGAATCAAGAGAACAAGGTGTATAGATTGAAAAAGGCATTATATGGTTTGAAGCAAGCTCCATGAGCTTGGAATAGAAGGATTGATAAGTTTCTGATTGATATTGGTTTTGTGAAGTGTGTCACAGAACATGGAGTGTATGTCAAGAAACATGATGAGAAGGGATTAATTATGATGTGCTTGTATGTGGATGATTTTCTTATCACAGGCAGCAATGATAAGTATATCAGTGAATTTAAAAGTGACTTGAAAAGGGAATTTGAGATAACTGACCTAGGCTACATGACATACTTTCTGGGCATAGAATTTCTTAGAACTGATCAAGGAATTCTTATGCATCAGACTAGCTATGCAAAAGAAATTTTGAAGAAATTTGAGATGGACAAATGCAATAGTGCATTGTCACCTGTTGAACCAAGGTTACAACTATCAAAGAGCACAGAAGAAGAAGATGTTGATCCTACATCTTATAGACAGCTGATTGGTTCATTGAGATACTTGTGCAACACTAGACCAGATCTGGCTTATAGTGTTGGGATTGTGAGCAGGTTCATGGATAAGCCTAAGTCATCACATTTGATTGCAGTAAAGAGAATTTTGAGATATGTCAAGGGCACAATTGACTATGGTGTGTTCTTTCCTGCAAATGACAGAAAGAGTGAATGCAAACTGATGGGCTACACAGGTTCAAATTGGTGTGGTGATGTTGAAGATAGAAAATCAACAACAGGGTACATTTTCTATTTTGGTGAAGCACCAATCTCTTGGTGTTCAAAGAAGGAACCTGTTGTATTTCTGTCCTCTTGTGAGGCTGAATACATTGCAGCATCTCTTAGCACATGTCAAGCAATATGGCTAAGAAATCTGATTGAAGAGATAAGTTTAGTGAAATGCAACACAGTGACTTTGAAGGTTGATAATGTGTCTGCAATCAACCTTGCAAATAACCCTATTGCTCATGGAAGGAGCAAACACATTGAGATGCATTTTCACTATCTTAGAGAGCAAGTGAATAATGGGAATCTAACATTGGAGTACTGCAAGAGTGAAGAACAAGTTGCAGACTTGTTCACCAAGGCAGTGGCAGTACAAGTGTTCCAAAAGCTAAGAGGACAAATGGGAATGGAGACAGTGGCAAACATGAATTAAGGAGGAGTATTGAGTGTGTGTACTAATTCATATATGCACTGTCCATGATGAGGCACATGAGGCTGTAGCATCTGTCTCAATCTAGTTGTCCATGATGATGCACAAGATGCTGCAGCATGTTGAGATATCCTCTGTTGTGTTTAGTGTACATACAGAAGGTTTAAGTCTTTGAGAAATAAGTGCCAACTAAGCATAACCGTTTCTGTTTAGTTAGTTAGAAGTTTGTCTCTAACTAACCCAGGTTACTTAGGCTTGAAGTAACTTGTATAAATAATAAGTGTAAGTGATTAGTGTATGTAACTTTCATTCTTGGCCCATTAGTGGATGGATAAAAATTCTTCTTTCTCTTAATCTTCTTCTTCTCAAAAATACAGAAAGTGTGTGTGTGAGGTTCATTTTCGAAACTCCATTGTTGTGGATTCTTTGATTAAGTGTTAGTGTTTTCCGCTGTGCATTTGGATTAATTCATAGTGCATTGGATTGATTCAAATAAGTGATTTCGTGTTCTAACACTTTTTACATCAATTGTGTTTGTCCTGGTTATGTCAAGACAAATATGACTGCTAATATAGGTATCTTAAGAGTAGAAGATGGTGTTGCTAATCCTGTTACGTTAGCACTACTTCCCAATGGTAGGACTTTTCTATAACTAGAATGAAGTCTTTTCATTTTGAGTGACATATATATAATTTTGTGCTCCAAAGTGGTAAACTAAGGTTAAAATCTCACCTGAAATAGGTGCCAATATTTAGTGTCCGTTATAATTTATTGTGGGCTTAAATCACCAATAATTTATTGGGGGTTGAAACTACAAATAAATGTTATTTAAATATGTTAATAAATTGAAGTATTCTCGTAGTGTATGCACTGAATAAGGTTACCTCTATTAGTGGAGTAAACCTATAAGAAATCAAAACAATAATAGATTCTGTGAAAAATTAAAGTGGGATACGTACGGTTGTACTATTATTTATGCTAGCTTATATTGTTATTATTTTTAGGCTTGAACCTAGACTCGGATGAACTTTCTGATGTTCATCATCTTCATAAGTTTTTTGGTTAAATCTTTTGAAGTTCATCAGGTCAAACCTTCTAAAGTTCATTTTTTCTAGGTAGATACTTTTGAACTCTTATACAAAGTTTCTGATGTTCATACTTTTGATGAGTTTATGGGTTGAACTTTCTGAACTATGTACAAACATTCTGATGTTCATATTTCTTCATGTGTTTCTTGAGTTAATCTTCTTCACTCTGATGTGAACCTTCTGAAGTTCATATTTCTTCATGTTCTTGCAATTCCTTGAGTTGAACCTTCTGAATTCTTGTATGGACATTCTGAACTTCTAATATGAACATTATGAACTTTGTTTCAACTCTTATTTATTAAATGCCATTTATGTTTCTTGGATCATTGATTCTGAGTGATCTTATAATAATTAACAACCTGTCTTTAAATAACCACTCAAGATATAAGGATCAATGTTTGTTATCTTTAAAACATATTTAAGGATTTTGCCTCAACATGCGTGACATGCAAAGTTTGCGCGCCGCATTACGCATTGCGCCCAAAGTCCTATAGTATCTAGGGGACGTTCTGTGATTAAAACGCAATATTAAGAATAATTTTAATAAAAGTGCCCAAACTCACAGTCTGGTGTCCTGTAGTGGCTAGGGGACGTTCTGTGCTTAAAACGTAATAATAAGAAAGTTTTTAAAATAGAAAAACAAATTGCCCTCACGCAGGATCGAACTACGGACCTTCAGTTTACAAGACTGACGCTCTACCACTGAGCTATAAGGGCCATTTGAGTATTTATGTTTCATACCAATTACAAATATATGATTAATGGATGGTGGCAATTCAATTTCTCCTATGGTTTAGTAAAATATTATGTTTTTCATGGACATATATTCTTGTATAATTGTAGATTTCTCCATTAATTGTTATACCCAAAATATAGTTATAGAAATGTTTTGTTTTATTTTACACATAAAATTGACACCACAACACTTTCCCTACGATGGTAACCAACCAAAATTATGACTTTACTCTTGGCAGAAGAAGTTCAAACAATTTTTTAAATTAAGTGTTGTTAAATGAACTGTTTTAAATTTGTGCTTCAGTTCATAAAACCATTTAATATATATGGTTTTTTATGGTTCATTGTTGTTCAGTTTATACATATGGTTGAACCGATGTTTTAGAAATTGGACCGGTGAGGATACAGAGTCACTGATTCATTGATCGAACTACTGAGTTATTTGTCGAACTGCATTACTAAACTGAATAAAATTGAATAATTTGGTCGAATAAATTGGTCTCTATAACAAAACTATAAAGGTATTAATTAAACCGGGTCGAACCGGATGACTCGTCTCCAAAAAAATAATGACACCTAAAAAATGTGAAAATTTCAAAATATCATAATTTTACAAGTTCATTCTTTATATTCAAATTCTAAACATAGTACTCATCACACACAACAAAATAGTACAATAAACAAATCCAAATAAGTTTTGAACAAGTCTAATTGCAACAGAGTCTATTTCTATTTTCTAATTTTAATAAAAACAAATTTAAAAAATAATCAAAATGCCGTCCTTTTGAATTTGGTAAAAAAAAAAGCTAAGCATTGAACCTACGGGTTAGCCTAAACCGCTGGTTCTCCGTTTTTTTGTGTTTTAGTCAATTCACACCAATTTCAATTGGTTCTTTAACACACCCGGTCCATCAATCATACTAAACCGACTACCCCTCTTGTTTTTCGTTTGACCAGTTTAACCGACCGGTACAATTTTTAAATTGTTGGGTTCAATAATCATATTTTTGCCTACCCCTAAGAGGAATTGACAATAAGAAGATATATCGATGTGTGAGACAATATCAATATTATAATAATAATAATAATAATATTGTATCAAAATTACAAATACTCCATCTGTTTCAAATTATAATAAAATAAATATATCAATTAACAATTATTAAGAAAATCAAAACATAATAATTAGAAATATATGTCTTTTTACCTTTTTCTTAAAATAAGTTTCACGTGAATATTAAAAACAATCTACATTGGATGAGGGCAGGGCCTAAGCCCAATTTACATTGGATATTGATTATGTAGAAAATGAAGCATAGAATGAATTAAATGTAATTTGCATTAAAGATTCATGAGAATAAGAAAAAAGTTCTTTGAAAACATAAGGAGTATAAATGTTGTTATTTGTTTTTATAATTTGGGACAGAGGGGGTACATTCCAAGTATTTTTTTTTTGTTTGTAATCTTATATACGAAATTGACTAACGAAAAATACATTTTACGACAAAAAAAGACTAATTAAAGAAACATTCAAGGTCGTGTTAAGGTCATCATCTACATATTTAGTAAGAGATATCTTTTGTGGAGTACACGAAACCTCAACACTATTAAAATTAAACTGTCTCCAAGCAACATCAAGAAATGACAATTTACATAGTACAAGTGTACATTGTCAGGATAGTACTACAAAAACAGTTTAGTATTGTATTGCAATCAGCTCTCACATTGACTATTACAACGGATCTATTTTATTAAGTGATAAATATAGAAACATCTGTAATTGTTGTGTGATTCTTTTGTGGATTTTCTACGGAAGAAACCACGTAAGTGTGAAAACACTAAGAACACACAATGATCTATTGTGCATACCTAAGAAAGATGTGCTCCCAACCTCTGCACCCAGAACTTCAATGCACAAAAGACATGTGAGTATCATGATCACCTATGCAATGGAAACACATTAAAGTGCTAATGCAATGGGCCGTTTAGGTGTGAAGTATACATCGCTGCATCTTATGGTGACTGCATAACAAAAGCACTTTGAATATATCATAGGTTAAGTCGTTAAGGAATGAATGAGTTAATGTTAATCATAATCATTCAACCTCTTGATATGCAAAAGAAATGTTCTTAATTACTTTAGGGAATTGTAAAAGCCAGGAACATATGATCTATGAGCTTTTAGTATATCTTCTTTGTTGAGAGTTACTTAGACCATTTGTTGTCCTAGGTATGCAGTAGTGACAGGGAAAACAAAGGAATTGGGTTAAAGATGGCAAGGAAGTTATTTAGCTTCATCAGAGATCAAAGTTATTGTGGTGCTTACGGCAAGAGATGGAAAAAAAGGCGTCTATAAGCATATGAAACATTCTGCCGAAAAAAAAAAAATGGCATTTGAAACCACATCTTGAGATCTAGGAGACACTATATTGCCATGCATGACTATTTGAACTTTTTTAAAAATATTCATAGCCTCTGGTGCTAAGAAACCAAAAGTGTCAAATGCGAAAAGTATAAATGCATGTTGATTGTCATCACACGCTCTCTCATGTTTAACCACTTTAATTACTTGAAGCAGCTTTGAGGGCCGCCTGTCGAACAGTAAAACCCCCAGACGTCAAGATGTGGTTTATAGGAGGATTTATTTTGCCATCCAAAAAGGTTAGCGACGCAGCTTGTTGCGCGTTTGCCTTTCATTAAAGTATAATTATCTCACACACACAGAGAGAGAGAGATCGCCGTTGTTTTTACTCCACTAATTATATATATATATATATATATATATATATATATATATATATATAGGAGGGATCCGTTGACTCCAGGAGTAAGTCTCCTTAAAGTTACTCCGCTTAATAACTTGATATCAGCATTATATTTCTTCAATCCAACCGTTGAATTCAAAGATCTCATTGAGTAGATCAACTCCACAAATTTTTATAAAAATTCAAAAAATGTAGTTATGTATTCATACTATTGAAATTCAACGGTTTTTTTTAAAAGTTTGTTGTACGTTCAATTGAAGTTATCAGAAAAAGTATCAAACGATTTTGAATTTTTATAAAAATTTATGGAGTTGATCTACTCAATGAGATCTTTGAATTCGACGGTTGGATTGAAGAAATATAATGCCGATAATTATGTGCTCAAGTAAGAGTAAACAATATATATTTGCAAGACAAAAAAACATAAGACAAAAACAATTCCCTACAATGATAACCAATATATATTTTTTTTAAGATGATGCTTGACTTATATTTTAATAAAACACACACAAAATAAAAAACAGAAAAAACCCTACATATTTGCGATTGTTCAAAAAAATAAAAGAAAAAAATACAATTAATTTTAGGAAAAATTATAACCTTTAAACATTGATTGTGAGAGAATGTACCCGCAGATAAAAATTAGTTGACGTTGAAGTAAAAATTTATATAAATGAGAAGTGATGACAAAGAAAAAGGGACAAAAAATTGGTTCATGCTATTGGGAGGAGAGATTGCATACAAATGACATAATAAGTAACTAAGTAGGATGTACACACAAATAAAATTACAGTTCAAAAAAAAAAGGCAAATGGAATTTATTTATTTTTACTCAAGATAATGAGTAAGATGCTGGGGCAAATGCGAGAACCAGATCATTGGAAACGAATTAGTTTGAAGAATTCCAAAGTCGCATGATATCTGGATAGATACTAATAGCATATGTTGGACGCAACTATCTAGCTTCAAGCATTTAAATGTATGTCACGATATAGACGCTAAACCAACGCTAAAACCCTTGTAGCATTTGTTTTTGCTAAAATCCTTGCAGCGTCCGTTTTTGGCTATTTAGCGTCTCATTTTGGCCGACGCTAAAATGCAATTTTCTTGTAGTGAAGTAGTGTAACGTGCAAGTTAGTAGTGTAAAGTGCAAGTTAATTGACTTAATTAATTTTTATCGAGATAGAATAAATATACAATGGAAATTTTCTTGTAGTAAAAAATTTCAAAGTATTATCATAAAAGAAATTTCTTTTCCTGTGGGGGATTAAGCCCACAATGCAATAGCCTTGCATCCGTCACTGAATGTAATTTAAAAGAGATAAAAATATAATTTTATATGAACGGTGTGAGTTCAGTCACTGTGGGTATTGGTTTCTGTATTACCTACCCTCCGCCCCCGTAATTACAATTGAGGAAAATTCAAACTCAGACATTGTTTATTTTCTCCCTTAAATTTGGAGAGGTTTCAATGGACCTATATGGATAAAAGTAAAAGTTTGATATATTGTCATGCATTCACATGAAACAACTACCTATTACAATTATTCAATAGATCATTTTTGCGATCATACGATTGACATATGCATTACAATTGTAAGAACATAAAATTTATTTATACGAACATACAATTTGAAAAAAAGTTAATTCATGCAATAATTTTTTTGGTTACAATTCATGCAATATTTGTATTTTTACAATTGCATGATCATATACTACACAATAACAATTATCATAAATATTTGTCATAGTTGATTTTGAATTTAACAAAAAAATTGTCACAATAGTTCTAAGATATTGTAAATATTTTAATTATGTATCCAGTAATAGTTTTCATAGTTATTAAAATATTTATCAAACAATTTAAATGTTGAAATCTTCTGCATTTTTTCCAACACAAAAGAACTTTTGCAACTACTAATTTAAGTTTTATTTTGTCATATATTTTTTTTAGTAAAAGTACCTCAAGCAAGTATGATAAATAAAAATTAATGTCAATAATTGAATATTTAATAAATATTCCCTAAAAAATTGCTAATTTTTTTTGTCCCGATAACAAACTAGCATGTTTTCGCCCTACATAGTTTTTATGAATGCAGTTGTACGTAGTCTATGTTATTAAGCCAATGTGTCTTTTTGAATGATTATTTTGTAGGTGTGTTTATAACATTATAGAAAGTTCCTAGAAAAGGAACTACAAAATTGATTTCTAAGTTGAGATTTTTGTTACTTTTATCTTTATCTTTCGAAATTTAAAAAATGTGGAATTTTTTATTTTGCAAATAAACTTTTTATAGTATTTATGGTGGACTGAAATTGCTTGCATATATAAAATTTTATATCCTGTTTTAATTTAATAAATAACAAATACCACATTTGACAATGAAGAAATAAAATGATAAAAATATAATTAGTAGGCATTTACTCCGCTTTACACCAAATCCTATAGCTCCTTATAGGATGATAAACAACCAAAATTATGACTTCACAACTTCCTACTCATAAGAAGAATCTCTGTGTTAAGAGTGTGTTTGAGAGATTAATTTTAAAAATTAAGGGCCTTTTTGAAATAGTTTTTAAATGCTCTTTTTTAATTTTAAAAAATTAAAAAGAAAAACTTGTTTGAAAGTCTTGTAATTTTCAAAAACTGTTTATAAAACTTGTTTCCAATTTTATTGTTTTAAAAACTAAAAAACAGAAACAGATTATAGGTGTATTGCTTTTTAAAAACCAAAAACCAAAATCGTTTCAAATAGACCCTAAATTTCCTTGTTTTGTTCCCACACGTTTCAATTTTCAAGAATAAACTTTCAAATCATGGCTGTTTCAAACTAGGCTTCCCAGTAGCTATATTTAATTTTAATTTAATAGATAAAAAATAATTAATTAATAGGGAAGAAATAAAATTAAAAACAAATAACATGAAAGCTTTTGCCTCCACTTTACATCCAATTCTATTTGACGATAAAACCATACGGGGTTTATGTACAAACAATATAAACTCTAAATGGTTGAAGAGCCCTTAGAATCCAATTTTCTTTGGACGAACTTTGCTGCCAATTGAATCACCAAAAACAATGTATTTCACAAGTGTGTACTCATACCAAATTGTGTACCCGTGCTCTTGGCTATGTGATCACAACTTAAAAATAAGCTGTTATAGGATTGAACTACAAACCTTCGGTTTTCAAGTCTGACGCTCTACCACTGAGCTATAAAGGTCATTTCTGCTATTTGTTCATTACAATTGCAAATATAAGATTAATAAAATATTAAGTTTTTCTTTGACATAAATTCACATATAATTATATATTATAGTTTCTTGCTATAGATATTATAAAATAATAAAAATCAAATGGTAAATGATCATTGCATTGTCATTAAACTCAAAATATAGTGATACAAATGTTTTTTACACATAAAACTTATACGCAGTAACCAATTAAAATTATCACTTCACTCAATAAGTTCAAACCATTTTTTAAATTAAGTTTGTGTATTGTTGTTGGATTTCTATATTTTCTGCTATTTCTTCAAGCTTCTTCATTCTTGAGGATGACGATGATGATGGTGATGTCGGAAGGAATTAATAGTAAGAAGATAATATGAAACTAACATGATAATTAGTACTAAAGTATATGAAAATGGGTCAACTTAATTGCAGCAAATAGTTTAACCACGCTTGTAATATGAAAGATTGTCTATACTTATAAATTTATATCGGTTTATCATATATTCGACGTAACACTTTTAAGATATAATTTAACAGCTAAAATCGTTTGAAATATTATTGAGTCAGATAAAAATTAATGGTGTTCAATAAAATCATTAAACTTTCAATTCAACGATAAATTGTGTAAAATTTATATTTGTTAAAGCGTTACCGGACGGTGTAAAATAACTCAATATATATAGGGGTTTGCTAACTTAGACCCACCTAAAAACATGAAGGTATAAGTTAGCAAGATGCACCTTTTCACTTTGGACAAAAAAACCAATTACCACTACTCAAACATGTTATAAATAGAAGGGTAGTTATGTCAATGTCATTTAATTAATTAAAGAAAATAATTAATTGAAGTGGGAAAATCATGTGTCTTTCAAGCAACTTCCTCTGTCCGATAAATCAAGTGTTCCATGTTAAGCCATGTGTCCCTTTTTAAAATAAAGTGGCTGTAAATTAACAAAGTGAGTGCTAATTAAGGAACATTTTAAATGAAAGTTACAAAATTATCCTTCAAGTTACTAGTTTTAAATAATAAATATGAATGATTTTTTTGTCCAAAGTGAAAATGTGCACCTTTCTAACTTAGACCTTCATGTTTTCAGGTGGGTCTAAGTTAGCAAACCCCATATATATATATATATATATCTTTAATCCGTCATTGATTAACATTGTTGTTTCAACAAATCTTTAACCTTGTGGAAATCTCTTATATTGTTGTTCAATGTGTTAAAGAAGCCCCACATCGGTTGCATGACCTGAATATGTGTTTTTAAAGTAGAGACAATTATCACCTTACCCTACCTATCAAGTATCTGATCGTCCCACCCACCATTTATATATATGGTCCAAGTCCAATAACGCTAGGCGCAATGGGATTTGTTAATGAAATCCCTGATCGGTTGCGAGATAGCCTGAACATATGTTTATAAAGTTGAGACAATCCCCACCTTACAAGCCACGTTCTATAGGGTTAAGCCAAAATCTCAATTCTAAGACAATGACTTAATAAAAGGAAGAAATAGACGCAAATTTTCTCGTTGGTTTATTTATGTAGTAATTTTTCAGAATTAAAACTAGCAAATACTCATGTTATAAACATTTAACGTACAATTCACTAGAAATAATTTATTTTTGGAAAATGCTAAATAAAGCGAATTTGTCCTTTGGTAAAATCAACAAATGGTTTCTAATCATTAGACTATGATTCACTTTGATTTTTTTTATTTTTAAATTGCAACAAAAAAATTACAATCCACATGCCCCTTGTTTCGTTATGCTTTCGTTTGGTTTTCATTCCACTAAATAGCAAACCTCTATTTTTTATTATCTTCTTATCTCATTTATTTAACAGTTATCTATAAATTATAACAAAATAACTCAAGAATATTTAACAGTTATCTATATAATTAATCAAGTTATGCAATGCGTAAAAAAAAAATCAAGTTATGCAAATGATAGGTGACTGCCAAGGAGTGCCAACTTATAGTTGGGACGTCTTGATCACATGTGATACTTTTAGGATACCGTATGAGCCGTCCGATTTTAATGAGCGATCCAGATCATTTTGAAGTATGTGTATTCTAAGTCGTCCGATGTGAAATTGACGGATGAGATTAATTATTACGTGTTACTGTGTTATTTTTGGACGGCAGCAAATCTTGGTTCATAGTTTTACACTACTTTTTGTTTTAGAAAAAGTTATGTATGATTTCCAAGGAACTAGCACATCCATTTAGAATAATCGAAGTTTAAAATTTGTCATCTCAAATACTAAGTTAGTATTCTCAACCTATGTTCTTAAAGCACATTATGAAAAAAAAAACTTTATGTTATTAAATCACTTATTAACACAATATATTCTTAGGATAAGTTACACCTAAACTCCCAAAGAAAGCATTGATGGAGGCTAACTTTAGAATTTGAGTGCGGTAATATTTTGAAAGTCCACATTTTGATTAATCAACCGAAGAAACATTAAAAAGTGAACATAGTCAAAGAAATATTTTAATGTGGTTGAGTAACGCCCAAGAAAAGAAAATACCTCGTTATATATATAGTGCCTTAATTGAATCTTCCAAGTGCAAGCAAGATTGTTGCTAAGTTCCAACTAAAGATGGGAGAACATATAGAAAGGTACCTTCCTTTTATTCTTTCTCTCTTTTCTCATTGGTAGAGGAAGTCCTTAAGAGATAAGATATGATAACTGTATCATATTCTTTCTCAATTCAGTGTTTGCCGAGGCAACAAAATAAACTTATCCTATTTTGTCTCTCTAGTTAACAATTTTATCCGGAATTTTAGCTGGATAACTATTAGGAAACAAATTGATGGTTTATGTGACATGATGATGATTTTTAATCATAGATTTTCCTAATACTTGTGTTTTCTTCCTCTTGGTGCTTCTCTTCCTTAGGTGTGCAGTGGTGACTGGGTCAAACAAAGGAATTGGGTTTGAGATAGTTAAGCAGTTAGCTTCAGCTGGAATCAAAGTGATGCTTACTGCAAGAGATGAGAAAAGAGGTCTTCAAGCTTTGGAAACACTCAAAGCCTTTGGTCTATCTGACTTTGTTGTCTTTCATCAACTAGATGTTGCTGATGCTGCAAGTGTAGCCTCTCTTGCAGATTTTGTTAAATCCCAATTTGGCAAACTTGATATTCTGGTAACTTTCAAATTTAATTCAGTGTTAAAAATTCTCCATTTTTAGTTTCATGAACAATGACTGTATTTTTTAGGTTAACAATGCCGGGATTGGCGGAGTTGAAATTAAAGACAGTGATTTATTCAGCCAAGCACTCCTTACCAATGGGGTTAGTATATATCAACACTCTTTTTGTGCATTAATCCTCTGAAAGGGACCCTGGTAATTCAGAGTACGACCACAAGGTAACTAAGAATTGTTCCCAGTAGGAATCGAACTCGGGTTCCTCATTAACCACTTGACCCCAATGTCTTGGTTATATATCAACACATTAAGAATCTTGTCAATTCAACCTTTATTCAACCTGCACTGAATAAATACCGATCTGTTTGTAACTTTTCTTGATGAATTTGAACATCCATGATGCATATGTACTAGAAATTGTATTATGATGGTTTTGAGTATTGAGTTGTTCTTACCATGCATGCAGGCACTATCTAATGATGAATTGAAAAGGGCAATGACAGAAACATATGAGACAGCTAAAGAATGTTTACAAATAAATTATCATGGTGCTAAAACAACATTTGAATACCTTCTTCCCCTCCTCCAATTATCTGATTCGCCAAGAGTAGTCAATGTTTCATCATTAGGAGGCAAGATAGAGGTAACCTAATGAATAAACTTGTATTAGCAGAAATTACTTAAATATTGACCATGATTACTATACAATTAATAATTAATAAAATTAGAAATAGATACGAACAAATGATTAGTTCAAGTTGTAAAAGACTTTGACCCCTTAAGTAAATAGTCACATATTCGATCTCAAACTCTTGCGCATGGAGAAAACTCGGTTAGGAGGGAAGAATCTACCTTGGTTGCCCCACATGTTCTCTGACAGAGAATAGTCACTGATAATTTCATATGATAATCCAAAAAAAGACTAGAAATAGGTGGCTTGAAAGTAATATTTTTCAAGTCTTAAATCTGATATGTTTTTAAAAGTTTTGATTTTATTGATGTCAAATCAGAGATTATGCAATGAATGGGCCAAAGGAGTCTTCAGTGATGTTGATAACCTTACAGAAGAGAGAATTGATGAAGTGTTAACGGAGTTTATCAATGATTTTGAAGAAGGATCCTTAGAAAGAAAAGGTTGGCCTAGGTTTTTGGCTGCCTATAGTGTTGCTAAAGCCTCTATGAATGCATATACCAGAATTATTGCAAACAAATATCCTAGTATCTGCATCAATTGTGTTTGTCCTGGTTATGTCAAAACAGATATAACTGCAAATACAGGTTTCAACACTGCAGAAGAAGCTGCTCATAATCTTGTTAAGTTAGCACTACTTCCAAATGGTAGTCTGTCTGGACTTTTCTATAGCCAGAATGAAGTCTCTTCATTTTGATTGATATTATATATGGATGTTGTACACAAATTTATGGATTATCATGAATAAACAGCATTGCTTGTTATTAATAACCCCTTTAACATAGAAAAGAATGAATGTGTGATGTTTTTGATTCTGGTGACATGAGCTTTGAAAGTCGAAATGTTTCATCATTGTAATGTATGCATTCGTATTAAGGTTTTAATCTCACTTGTCAAGATCTTATACACTAATTAAACATTCTTTTGTTGATGTTATTGATAGATTCTCTATCAAAACCAAAAATCTATGTTTATAAATTGACACATCTAGTGAAACTTGCATATATGTCGTAAAGAAGTAGTAAAATAAGTGAATCTTTTGACACTTCTAACAAAAGACATGATAAGAAGGAAAACGCTCGAAAACAGAAAGGCAGACCTGCTATGGCTGTACCATACGTAGCCAACTACTACGGGTGGCTGTAGTGCATCCAACTTCCTTAGCACGAGTCTTCTGTCCATTACGTTGTCCTGCTACAGCCGTAGTATGCCACTACGGACGGCTGTATACTTGTAGTGCACTTGCATTTTTGCACCGGCTCACATTTGCTTGGTCTTGAAATTCTATCATCTCATCAGTAAATACTTAGACTTCAATAATAATAACTGACATCAATTATAAGCAAATTTGATTTCAATTCCTTTGCTTGTTCCATAACTCCTGCTATAAATGAAAATAAAACAAAAAGTAGTAAAGAATTCTAACATTAATTAAAACTACTAAACAAAACAAGCCATAAAAGTAGTAGAAAACTAAGCTATCATGTTAATTAGGGAATTGTTAAAATCATTTTAATTCAGTTACTGTCATGAATATCGAGGTCTAACTCATCTTTACAAAACCGGCTTGTAAGGTGAGAATTGCCTTCTCTTTATAAACTCTTCTCAAGAATCCTATGTACCAATGTGGGGACTAAATCCCACCGAGTATTGGCCGCTAACGGTTACAACTGTGTGTCACTGTCAGAGTCATACTACAATATAGGATCGATTCTCGAAATAAGTAGGGTCAAACACAATTTTCTAGAAGAAAGACAAGCCTATGAACTAAAATATGGATGTGTATAAACTTCCCAAAAGTATCTCAAAATCCACTTGATAACTTCTTCAAAAAGAAAGGAATCTTGATACAACAACACCATTATTTCTAGACGTGCAAGTACTGTCTTCTCAATGTGAGCCCAAGTTCCGACATTTCACGCTCCCACGTCATCAAAGAATCTCGAATAGAGCCACAAACTTCAAGCCAACAGATGTCTACAACAACCTAACCTTGGGCAGCAACTGTTTCGGACTAAGCCAACAGATGTCGTTCTGCCATCAGACAACACATATTATAAACACTGCCGCCCTGGGATTTCTATTTTTATAGTGATACCAAAATAAATTTGCGCCGGAACTTGAGAGAATTATTTTACTATTAACTATACCTTTTTTTTTGGGGATTGCTCATTTATATGCTAAAATTAAATTTGTCAAAATAACTACTGGAATCTTGATCCATAAGTTCTAGTTTAATTGAAAAAAAATATCAAAATTGTTAGATTTAACGTCATGATTGAGGTTCGAACTTGGCTCCTCCACTTATATGTGTGAATTTATAATAATTTTATCATTTCATTTATCTACCATTTATGGTACAATGGGCAATTTAAGGGATGAACAATCACCTAATTTTTTTTTCACAGTCTAGTCCTGGGCATCTTTTTTATATACACACTAGCGGGCTAGGCAGGCGCCTGCCTGTGTCTAACTTATGTTATGGTGTCTAACTTATGTTTTGACATGTTTAAGGGATGAACAATCAAGGGTATTATTGGTATTATGAAAAGTCCACACCAAAACTCATGTATTCTCTTTATATATAAAGTATATATTTACGGTACAATGGGCAATTTAAGGGATGAACAATCACCTAATTTTTTTTTCACAGTCTAGTCGTGGGCATCTTTTTTATATACACACTAGCGGGCCAGGCAGGCGCCTGCCTGTGTCTAACTTATGTTTTGACATGTTTATTAATAAAAGATTTTTGTTACTATACTAAAAAAAAATCAAGGATATTATTGGTATTATGAAAAGTCCACACCAAAACTCATGTATTCTCTTTATATATAGTATATATAGTATAGATAGACACGTGCGTGCACACACAATAATTGTGGCTTATGGCTTTGGCTTATGTGGCCCCTCTTTCCACATATCTTACAATATCAACATTGCATGTTGGATTAGATTTTACCGACAATAATCATACTGATTACTATGGCAAGTGCACTCAAAATTATAATTATTATTATAACATATAAGTCAAGTGCACTCAAAATTAGTCCATCTGTCAAAAAAAGAAATTATAATATTTGGAGTTCATAAAATTTGTCCAACTCATCTCAAAATAGATATAGATAGTAGATGTGAACCAAAGGAGAATGATATCTCTTTTGTTTAATACTCACCTTGGAAATTTGTCAAAAGAACAAAATATCTCTTGTTTAATAGACAAGTGAAACATTTTTGCTAAGTTGATCATGGGAGAACATACAGAAAGGTAGTAACAAGTTAACTGTTTTTAACATAACATATACAACCATGCATGTTTTTTAATCTAATAGATTTTCCTAATCCTTGTGTTGTATGTCTCTCTGATCCTCAGGTATGCAGTTGTGACTGGATCAAACAAAGGAATTGGATTAGAGATAGTTAAGCAGTTAGCTTCAGCTGGAATCAAAGTGGTGCTTACAGCAAGAGATGTGAAAAGAGGTCTTCAAGCTTTGGAAACATTCAAAGACTCTGGTTTATCTGATTTTGTTGTGTTTCATCAACTTGATGTTGCTGATGCTTCAAGTGTAGCATCTCTTGCAGATTTTGTCAGATCCCAATTTGGCAAACTTGATATTCTGGTAACATCCAAAAATTGGCTCTCCTTTGACTTTTTTTTTGTTGTTGTTGTGAGTAAAAAGTTTGTCACATGTTTCATTGCATGTTACTTAGCTTATAGAATTGAATTTAACTTAGAATTGATCAATATATCGAACGATCAACTGTGTATTTTGAGTTAGATAATGCAATTGAAAGGTGAGTTGTATGATCCAATGGCAGATCCAGGATCATGGGTCGGGGGTGCAAACTCGAGTATTTAATTGTTTTATATCAATTGGGGTATCATCTATTTGCAAAGGTAGAGAGTAATCTTTCGGTCGGATAGAATCATAATAGGCAGCAAAAATGTCTCTCTAGAATGTTAACATTAATTGCCTGTTGAACTAAATTTGAAGAAGGAAACGGGGTTTGATCCTAGACATTTCATTTATTTTACGTTAAGGATAAAATTCTAGTCATTAAGTTACTTGATCAAAATGATTCTATTTTTTATGGCATAAATATATAAATATTAAAAATTAAAATCATTAAATTTTACTTTGAATTGTGTCTTTAAATAATTGAGTGTACACTACTTCTAAAATATTACACAAATACTCCCTCTGCGACACTTTATAAGGAAAATTACATTTTTTAAATTTATTGTATATTTAATAAGGTTAATTTAATAAAAAGCGGTATATCTTTTAACAACATCGCTACATTTTTTTAATCTATGTAAAAATTTTAAACTACACTTATTTTAGACACTTATTTTAAAACAATGGGAGTAATATATAAGAAATGAAAAAGAAGTAAAAAAAAAAAAACATAATTGACTTGATAACATGGCACCTATGAAGCCCGGATACGTGATACGATACTGATACGAATCCGATACGGCGATACGGGAAAATTTTCAAAATCCCCGATACGATACTGCCGCGATACGTTATTTAAAAATTAAATTTAAAATTAAATATATAAATGCACAATATATAAACATAACAAAAATCGACAATAATAATCAATTAACATTCAAATTACTCAAATTGAGCAAACAATTGACGATTACATACCGAGCAAACAAGTGACGATTACATATTAAGTACTACCCAAAAATAACATAACTAGTACCATAAAAAAAAACACCATAAGTACCACACAAATAACATCATCCTCTAACGTTCACTATTTAAGAGGAAACACATATTTTATCAGTATGATGTCCTCCAATTCTTTCATCATAAAACATTAGTTGTCCGATACTTCTCTGATACGTGTATCGGAGAAGTATCCGACACGTATCAGTAATTTTTTATTTAAAAAAATAATATTAATTGTCTGATACTCTCCGATACGAGTATCGAAGAGTATCGGACGAGTATCTATATCGGACACGTATCGGACACGATACTTTACCATTTTTGGAGTATCGGGGCTTCATAGCATGGCACACTTAGAGCGGAGCTTGTGTTATATACGGAAGCATATAATAGAAGCTATTTCTTGAAAACACATAGTAAAATATAAGCTATGATGATGTGAGAGAATTTTGAATCTAAGGGTGTAAAGTAAAATATTGAGGGGGTGCAAAGTAACATAAAGGGGGATATTCCTTGTAATTTTCACAAGCTCAGGGGCTGCAATTGCACACTCTCGGGTGTGAATAGCATTTCCCCTGGTGGTCCCTTGGCTTACTTTGCAACATTTGTTATTACTTGTTAGTTTTGTTGTTCTACTTCTACCTGCACACTTGGTACTTGTCCTTTTAAGTCATTATTTGGTTAGTCTTCTAATGCTTCTTGCAATTTTGATAGTTGTTTTCGGCTTAATTGTACTTTTGATGTTCCTACTTAAACTTGTACACTTTGGTGCCTCAAGATTTTTGGATACAGCAAAAAAAAATTATTGGGCTGGACTTCTGTGGCCATAGCCACACCAAGCCTCACACAGGTCCGCCCTTGGATGTGATATGCAACATTTATATTATATATCCACTTGAATGATTACACATCAACAAATTTTATGTCTCGTCAAGACAATCAGTTTGAGTTAACAGAAAATGAAAACATGATGTTGTAGACCGGGAGAGAGGAGCTATTTCTTTGGTCTGGACGACCCGTGGTTTTTTACTCTCACATCGAGGGTTTTCCACATTAAAATTCCGGTGTCTTTATTTTGCTTTATTGTTTGCCATATTATTTGTTGTTGATCCTCAAGGTTCTTATAAGTTTGGGGAATTTTATTTCTGCTGCCTATTGCTCGTTATAATTATTGCTTGTGTTAATTCCCCATCAGAGTGGTATGAGAGGATACATCGAAATACGTTTGGTGGTTTATGTGACCGTCTCTTCTCTTTATAATAAATTCTCTGACAGGATTATCTTTCTTGGAGTTGATACATGTTGTTTGTATATATTTCATCAACAAATTAAGGTTGTATTGTGTAGGTTAACAATGCTGGGATTGGCGGAATTGAAATTAAAGACAGTGAATTATACAGTCAAGTACTCATTACAAACGGGGTTAGTATATATCAACACATGTTACAAATCTAGTTAATTTTAGATGCAGAGAAAGAGTGAAACTTAATACAACCCTACATTGATTGATACTTCTATAATGGTCGGTATTGCGCGCATTGTTCTTAAATTGCAGGCACTATCTGACGAGGAATTGGAAAGGACGATGACACATACATATGAGTTAGCTAAAGAATGCATACAAATAAATTATTATGGTGCTAAAACAACATTTGAATACCTTCTTCCCCTTCTCCAATTATCTGATTCACCAAGAGTTGTCAATGTTTCATCAGCATTGGGAAAGATAGAGGTAACATAATTCTTACATCAATGAACTCTTAATAATTGAATAAACTTGCAATTATATGTTATTTACTCTATGATTTTACCAAATCTCCTTTGCATGATATTGATTATTGATGTCATTAAATCAGTGTGTATCAAATGAATGGGCTAAAGGAGTCTTCAGTGATGTCGATAACCTTACAGAAGAGAGAATAGATGAAGTTATAAAGGAGTTTATCAAAGATTATGAAGAAGGGTCTTTAGAAAGAAAAGGTTGGCCTAGGTTTTTGGCTGCCTATACTGTTGCTAAAGCTTCGATGAATGCGTATACAAGAATTATTGCGAAGAAATATCCTACTTTCCGCATCAATTGTGTTTGTCCCGGTTATGTCATAACTGACATAACTGCTAATACTGGTTTCTTCACGGTAGAAGAAGGTGCTTCTCATCCGGTTAGATTAGCACTACTTCCTAATGATGGTCCATCTGGTGTTTACTATATCCGAAATGAAGTCGCATCATTTTGATTGATATTATATATGTTGTTCAATTTTATGGATTATGAATAAACTGCAAATAAAAGCCCTTAATGTAACTTTATATTTATCATTTCATGGTAGTTTTTAATTGATAGAAATGAAATTATATTACAAGTTGAGGATATGAGATACTTTGAATGAAAGGAAACAACGAGAAAATGAAAAGTATTGGAGACTACGTTGTGTTTGATGACAAATTTAACTTTGTCAAAATGATAGAGAATGAATGCTTGAAACATGGCGAAACCTTAAAAAGGATGAAAGCTGTAGAGTCAAGAGGTGAAGGTTTCGACGAAAGAAGTCATTCAACAGACATGTCGGATGTATTGTCAAAGACAAGTGTTCGAGTTTTCTAGTTGTTTTCAACTTATTGAAGACATAACCATTATCATTGAAATTTGTCTGTCATAAGTATGTAGTAGTATTAGTAGACATGCAGGCCAGCAATTATTTTCTTTGTTTGTTCAAGATGATTAAAAGTTAAATTCTTCATTTTCAAAGACTCCTTTTCATCTTTCGAGTTGTTTTTTTGGCGTTCTTTTGCTGACTTCAGTGCCCTTAAAATATTTGACAGTATCAAATTGATCTACCATAGATCAGACAGGAACACAGTACTAAGTAAGCATAATTCTTCTTCATCTGAACAAAATTCATCAATAACAAAAGCACTTGAAAGAGCTGTTAGGACCTAATACAACTGTGATGTCTCCTTGAACCAACCATTTTTGTCCCATAGACAATTCTAGATCGAAGACTACGGCCAAGAATTCTGCTTCGTTCAAGTCTCTCACTCCATATGAAACTACAAATTTAGCCAACATATGACCGTTCTCGCGTCTAAGTATCCCTCCTATACCAGCATCTCCTGATTTACACCCTTGTGAACCTATCAACATTTTATTTCGCAAATTTTTGTGGTGGAGGACACAAAGAAAAGTTTCTTCCTTTCTTTTTCTTGTCCTTGCAATTTCTCACAGATTCAATGTTATTTGTCAATTGTCACATTAACATATTTATAAGGACACTTAATGTTCGAGCTCGGCATCCAAAAGCGTAGTCTCATTTTGATCAAGAAAAACATTTGATCCCAAATTGTTTGCTTTTGTTCAAGTATTATTCTACTTTGTTGGTTCCATACTTCCACCAGGTTTTCTTGGGATTTCCTCTTTTATCTCTAACGTAAGATCTTCCAAATGCTTTAACTCCAATTGGAAAAGGAACCTCCTCCAAATTAAGTTCCACAACCAAACTACTGTGAAGAAATTCATATATTGGTTGCGTTACTTACTTGACAAGTAATCCACATGTTAGATAGATGATGTTGAGATTAATTGCTTAGTTAGTTGTTGAGTAACTTGTGTAACAAGTAATGAGTTTATCAATTTGTTGAATTACTTGCTATATAAGTAATCACTCTGGGTCGGTGAGAATAGTACAAGACAGAACAACACAAGATAAAGTTAAAGGTGTTGAACAAATTTTGTCTTTGTATGGTGTTTGGTGGACAAAAGGTTTATTTTGATATTTTAAACAACTTGTGCAGAGAACAAAAAGTTATTCCGTAGTTCAGTCGGGGACAAAAATTTAGGTTTTTGTCTAGTCCATTGGCCTCCAGTTTGTCGAGTCATAGAAACAGTTTTAAAATCAAACACAGTACAACTGAAGTTGGAGGTCCAGGGCTCGAGTCCTGGCATGGAGAATATTAACATAATATTGTAACACTAACAATTAACATTGCTTATAAGACAAAAAAGTATAACTGAAGTTGTCATATTCGGTCCCTTATATGTGTTCATATTTCATTCTTCTTCCATCCTAATACCTTGATCCCTCTGGATTCCAATTAATCAAGTAAGAATCAACCAATTGTTTTCATCACAAACTTTTTTTTTTTTTGAAATTAAGTATAATTAGTACAACACCACATTTTTCAATAAAGTACAACCGGTACTAGACCCAACCATCAAATAGAAAAGGAGTGTGAATTACTCAAAGATTGGGTTAATCTAACAAAATGCCCAGGATCTAAGTTCTATACATTGAACAAAAACATTTCCCTCCCAGAGAGGATTTCTTTATTAGAGAATCTCCGCACCACCATTTAAACAAGAGAGCTGCATCTTTTATTACTAGGTCCCCACCCCCTAATGGACCTTGATAAATATAACAAATCTTTGAAATTTCAATTGATATCAATTTGAGTAGATTATTCTTACTAGCAAACTATGGGAAAAGTTATTATGCATAAGCCTTTTTTATGCACGGTGCATAAATACCTTAGATTGTTTAGTGCACCTCCCTAGATGTCTAACGCGTCTCTCAGATTGTTTAGTGCACCCCCAAATTTCTCGTGCACCCCCATATTGTTGAGCGCACCCCCCAGTTTTTTTCTCCCTCTCCCCAGATTTCTAGCCAAAACCATTTTGCTGTTGGAATGGTTTCAGAGAGTTGTACTCCAAAACCATTAGGTACATCTAATGGCAAAAATTTCTAGCCACTAGACTACATGACAAAAAAAATTGTTTATGTTTTTTTTTTTTTTGGTAGACGAAATGACAAAGTCATTGGAAACTCACACACACAAAGTAGAGTGACCAGGGATCGAACCCCGGTCATGGCATCCGATACTAACAATTTCAGTATTTCTACCATTTGAACTATGATTTGTGGACAAATTGTTTGTGTTTCTATTGTTCCTATTCTTATACGTATTCATAGTATTATTCTTTCATATTTTTTATTGAATAAACTTTCTATAATCATTTCCTCTTCGTTGTCCCTTCGTAGGACATGTTCACCCCGAGAGCGTCACCGACCATTTCTTGCATATATCGTTGACATTAATTCAAATGAGTTAGTTTCTATTTTTTATTTGTCACCGTGTAAAAATAAATTTTTTATTAACTAATTTTTTTTTATCAAAAACTATATATAATATAATAACATTTATTTTAGAGTATTGCTATTTAGTAAGAAATATTTACATAAGAAAGAGAAGAATCCACAAATTTAGGAAATTTGACCAATAAAAAATTTGCTAACCATACATGAAAGAGAAAATTTGACCAATTAAAAATTGTCACATAAAAATCTTCTATTTCTTGCATCAAAAAATTCTTACTAAATAACATTTGCCTTTATTTTATGATAGTGTTCGCTGCAATTGTAGGAAATGTTTCTAGAAATTTGTGTCATGATGCAAGACGCAGACATATATATTTTTTATTTTAAAATAAAACATTTCCTACGAAAATGCTTGTAGGAACCGTTCCTTGGACCCACATGCCAAAATTCAACGGTCAAAATATAATTCCTACGAAGCTGCTCGTAGGAAACGTACATTGAAAGTTGCACCACGCAGGAAATGCTCAGAAATGAGGCTGGCCCACCACAAAACTAGTTTTGGTAGGAAATGTTGGTAGGAAATGCAAGGAATTCTTGTAGTGGTTGTGCTAAGTGTGGTGGATAACGTAGGACAAGTTTGAATTTGCGTGTGTGTATTTTTTCTGAGAGTCACATCTTCATTATCTGAACAAACTAAGTAGTAGTAACACAAACGGAACTTAAGTGGAAGGAAGAATTTACGTGTGGTTGACTATTAATTCCCAAGAGAAGAAAATATATCTCTTGTTTAATAGTACCACCTTAAAATTATTGCTAAAATTTTAATATTTCCAAGTTAAACATTGTTGCTAAGTTCAAACTAAAAATCATGGGAGAACCTACACAAAGGTAGTAACAAATTAACCTTCTTTAATATAAACATATCCAACGATGCATGTTTTTTAATCTAGCTTATAGATTTTCGTAATCGTTATGTCGATTTTCCTCAGGTATGCAGTAGTGACTGGAGCAAACAAAGGAATTGGATTAGAGATAGTAAGGCAGTTAGCTTCAACTGGGATCAAAGTGGTGCTTACTGCAAGAGATGAGAAAAGAGGTCTTCAAGCATTAGAAACATTTAAAGCCTCTCCTCTATCTGATTTTGTTGTCTTTCATCAAGTAGATGTGGCTGATGCTTCAAGTGTAGCTACTCTTGCAGATTTTGTCAAATCACAATTTGGCAAACTTGATATTCTGGTAATCTTCAAATTAATGAAGTGCGATTGAATTGTTATATCATTATATAAGTTTGTCAATATATTAAAGTAGAAAATTTATTTAGGATAAAATATTTAAAAATTTGTTTTATAATATTAACATTGCTAACCATAGCAAAAAAAAAAAAATTGCTAAAATATAAGTGAAACTATTGTGTTATTTCTTCTTTTTGTCTTAGGTGAAGTGGTAATCCACTGAAATTAAACTCACATATAATCGTGTGATCCCTGGTCATGACGTCTAGCCTAACAATTTCGGCATTTTTGCCAGTTGAACTAGAACTTATGAGACATTGTGTTATTTCTTCTAAAACTTATTAAATGAATAAATTTTATTATTATTATTATTATTGATAGTTAGTAGTAGTAAACTTGGTGGTAAATATTGTTTATGTTTTTTTTTATGAAAAATATATTTATGTTTCTATTTCTTTATTCCAATTTTGATGCAAATTCATCTTATTTTTTCTATACTTTTTCTATAATTTTTCTAAAGTTTGTTTTTTGTAAAATTACAATAAAGGATACAAAACTTGAAATATTATCGACAATGATAAAGACAAATTAGTAAATTTGATAGTAATTAATTTTATTATATCAGATTAGATAGAAGTAAACTATTAAATTAAAATTAAAAAGACTTTTATGAAGAGTTATCTATAAATTAAATTGTCTAAAATTAGTTGCCAAAATATCTTTTCTAGCTCTCTCTCTCCTCTAAAACCTTACAAGTTCTCTTTCCCATATTTTAGATAAATTTCTTAGAGTTTTTTTTTTTTTTATAAGCAAAATTTCTTAGATCGTTGATAGATGGTGTTTGTTTATATAATAATTATTTCATCAACAAATTAAGGTTGTATTTTACTGTACTATGTAGGTTAACAATGCTGGGATTAACGGAGTTGAAATTAAAGACAGTGATTTACTCAGCCAAGTACTCATTACGAACGGGGTTAGTATATATCAACACATATAATATACTCCCTCCGGTCTCATATATAAGAAACAAAAAAAAATTTTACAAAGTCTTAAATATAAGAAAAAGTTACTACAATCATTACATTTATTTTAAATATTCCAATTTTACCCTTTGTTTTACTTTTCCCCATAATAAATAATAATTTAATTTAAACAAAAAGTAAGGGTAAAAGTGGAAATGAGATGTTTTTCCTAATCATTTACTCTACTTTCTTAAAGGGTGTGCCTTTTTTTTTTGTTTCTTATATATGAGACCGGAGGGAGTATAAATATAGTGAAGTCAATATATGCATACAACGTTAGAATCCTTTTTATTTACTCTCTTGTTTTTTCTCTTCTTGGTCAATTCAAGGAACAAAATTTCGGGTTCTAAAAATCAAATTTGTTATTGAAGGGCAAAATAGGAAATTCAATGAGTATAAAAGAAACATGAAGTCGGTTGAAAAATTAGGTGTACATAATTTGGGTCAACCCACTTATGAGAAATTTTTTGGCACCTCCTGAATTTTTGCATCCTACAAAAATATCTTTGTCTGCTACATTTTCCATCACAGAGAACCTCCTAAGAAATTTTGAGTTTTTTTTTCATTCTTTACTTAAAAAGCAAACAGATATGTTACAGACAAACAACGAAAAAAACAGATTGCATTGCAATTTTAAATTTCAATAAGTTTAGCTACGAAGTAAGTAAAATCTGTCAAAAAATTGTTTCAAAAAAAAATCGAACTTGGGTTCTCTCAATGATTCATCCTAGAAGAGTTCAGAAATTTTCTTTTTAGGCCCCCCCTATGTTGCTCTAAAGCCCATATTCAGTTTCGGAACTTACGTTCCGAAATGACTTTTTTTTTTCAAAAAAAATTATAATTTCGGAATGTAGGTGCCGAAATGTCTTTTTTTTTCTTCAACTTTTTATATATTTCGCACGTAAAATCCGAAATTAGTTCATTTTGGCACGTAGGTGCCAAAACTAACTAATTTCGGATTTTAAGTTCCGAAATGGTTTTTTATTTTCAATTTTTTTATATTTCGGCAATTACAATCCGAAATTAACTAATTTCGTCACGTGGGTGCCAAAATTAAGCGTTTTCGGATTGTAACTGCCAAACCATCCAAAATCCAAAAAATTAGGGGTATTTTCAGATTTTTGGGAGGCTTAAGAGTACTATAGGGGGCCTAAAGAGCAAAAATCGAGAGTTCATTAGCAACTTGAGCCCAATGACTTAGTTATTAGCTATTTTATTTTTGTGGATGAATTATGTTGGATTAATCAATAGAGATGAATTTTTTTTAACAGCAAATATATTATTAATTAATAATCATGCCTCTCTACAAGACGAACAATGACTGAATAGAGATGAATTGAACTAATGGTGAACTCAGAAACTCCATTTATTCAACTTTAAGATAAAATTGCTAGCACAAGACAACTTGACAAAAAATGGAACTCTTAACCTAAAGAATGAGTTTAATTCTTCATGCAAACAACTTTAGATTAGACTTTCCTTATTTCATGGTCGAACTTTAAATTACAAACACATTTTTTCCATGAGGATTAATAAAAAAAACTTCTAGAAGTATTTTGACTTTTAAACATTGAGGTGTTGTTACTTTTTGTAGGCAGTATCTGATGATGAGTTGAGAAGGGCAACAACAGAAACGTATGAGTTAGCTAAAGAATGCATACAAATAAATTACTATGGTGCTAAAACAACATTTGAATACCTTCTTCCCCTCCTCCAATTATCTGATTCACCAAGAGTAGTCAATGTTTCATCAACATTGAGCAAGGTAAGTTATTAATGGTTTATTTTAGCAAGGGAACTAAAACCATCATCAAGTAATAATATTTATATGATAAATTTGTCTTGAATTTCAATAAAACAACTAAAATTAACTTATGATATTAAAGCAATCAAACTAGAGGTTTTCAGTTTGTTTGCATGAAGAAAATAATAAAGCGAAAATAGCAATAGCAGCAGCAGCAATAATAATAATAATAATAAAAAATTAAGAAATTGTGTGAATTCTCTTTTTGTCCTTATCTGGTACTGTAGATTCTAGACCTCAACAATAAAACGTTAATAGTTACAACAATGAGAAATGATATTTGTACATCTACTTTTGAACAACATTTGAGACAACATTCTCTCTCATACTCTCATAGTATTTTTACTCTCTCTCCTCTTCTCTTTCTTTATTATTTTTCTCCCAAAAGATAAAAGTAAAAAAAGTTGTCCTAAATGTTGTCCTAAAATTTGTTGTACAAATAACACTCTCTCTACAACAATTTAACAAAGTAGACGAGTCCAATTAATCATAGGCAAAATTGATATTATCAAAAGTATGAATGGATGTTAAAATATAAATTATACCAATTAATATTATATTCTTATATTATAGCAATTAATCTATATTCTTATAGCAATTACAAAATTGATATTGTCTAATTTCACATGTATGGGCTTTAAATGTAACTTCAAGATCATTGTCACATAATGCACATTTTCAATCTTTGCATAATCAATCTTACCAATGCCACTTTTACTTTTGAAGTTAGCTTTTTCATTATTTCTAAAGGTAATTAATCCTTCTTTCTTCTTCTTAAATGAGAGAAAGTTAGTTATATTATTTTCTAATTCTGAAACGTTTTGTTTTAATAAAACAATATTCTCTTCATAAATTTTAGAACATTCTTTGAGATTTTGGTTTTCCTTTAAGTCCTTCAAATTGCTTAAATAAATCGGTATGAACAATTTACTTTCCTTTGATAATTTCTTTAAACTTACCATTCTCAGGTTGAAGTAGTGTGTAAATTAAATTTTCATTCATTTGATAACTTTCCACAATGGAAAGATACAACAAATAGAACATGTCATCTAGTGTCAATATTATCTACCCAACCGAACAAATGGAGGTTGTTGAAATTTTTGTGCCACATCTCTGAAAAGACAACCGGGATCACAAATGACATATCATATGGTGGCTAGTTTTACCATTCTGTTGTGAATTCGGTTAAATCATACCAACAACCTTAGTGTGTGGAGCAATCCGATTAAAGCAATCAAAATAAGTGAGAATAAGTAATATCAATAATCAACAATAAAACCGCGATAAAAGTAAAGAACACAATCACAATTGTTTACCCAGTTCGGTGTTAATGAACCTACTCTGGGGGAGAGGGCAGCTCTCCGTTCCACTATCAAACTTGTTCTTCTTGATTACAATAAGATTCTCACAAAGGTTACAAGAATTAGAAACCCTAAATCTACCCTTGTCCCAAATCTCTTCCCGTGACCAAGAGATTTCAATGATATGTGTTTACAAGATGAAAGAGATGATTACCAACCCTAAGAAATATTCCTAGCCTTTTGTTGTTTGAGAAAACCCTCAAAAACCTCTTTTTCCTGTGACGGCATAGGCAGAAAACGCAACATGTATAAATAGGATCGCGCTCCCGCGCCCTGCACCAGGTAGCTGCGCCGCGCGCCAACTACCAGAGCCAAACCCAGAAAACTGAAGGCAGTGGCGCCAGGCGCCATGCTTTCTGATTCTTCAAGTTCAAGGTAATTCCCAACAAATCACCACCTTGCCTTTAACTTGATGGTGATGTCAACTTCCCACTAACCACCATGCTGCCCTCTCCGATCTCCGTCTACTCTTCGAAATTGATTAAGTTCAAGCAATGCTTGAACTTAACCCTTGGTAGTGATTTGGTGAACATATCCACCGGATTCTCCTCCGATGCCACTTTCTCCACTATGATTTCCTTGGTCTCAATCATATCTCTAACAAAGTGCAACCGGATGTCAGTGTGTTTTGTCCTTTCGTGATACACTTGATGATTCGCCAAATGAATGGCACTCTGACTGTCACAATGTATATTCATACACCCTTGACCGATCCCCATTTCTCCAATCATACCCTTCAGCCATATAGCTTCCTTGACTCCTTCAACAAGAGCTATATATTCCGCTTGAGTTGTTGACAAGGCCACAACTGACTGTTGATTAGCCTTCCACGTTACTGTTGTACCAAATAGAGTGAATACAAAACCAGATAAAGACTTTCTAGTATCCACATTGCCCGCATAATCCCATCCACATAACCCTCCAAAGCATCTCTTCCTGGATCAGTTCTTTTATATTTCATACCTCCCTTCAAGGAACCATTCAAATACCTCAGAACCCACTTCAAAGCTTGCCAATGAAATTGGCCCGGATTTGCCATAAACCGACTTACCACACTTATTGCATAGGATAAATCAGGTTTACTACAAATCATGTCATACATGATGCTTCCAACTCCACTTGCGTAAGGGGTAGTTTCCATCTTCTTCCTTTCATCCTCGGATTGAGGACACTGTTTTATTAACAACTTTGAATGGTGACCAAGTGGTGTATTCACTACCTTAGAATCTGTCATTCTAAACCACTCCACCACTTTCTTTAAGTAACCGTGCTGAGATAAGAACAATTCACCTTTACTCCGGTCTCTCATGATATCCATGCCAAGTATCTTCTTTGCATTACCAAGATCCTTCATCTCAAATTCGCCATTTAGTTTCTCCTTGAGCTTTAGAATCTCCTGCTTTTCAGAACCTGCAATAAGAATATCATCTACATAAAGAAGAAGGTAGAGAATGATTTTCTCATTCCTCTTCATCATGTACACGCAACTGTCATAGTTGCTTCTCACGAATCCAGCCTTTAATAAGAAATCATCAAACCGACGATACCACTGTCTTGGACTTTGCTTCAACCCATACAAAGATTTCCTCAACAGACATACTTTAGAACTGTCTTCCACAAAACCTTCAGGTTGTTGCATGTAGATGGTTTCTTCTAACTCTCCATGTAAGAATGCGGTCTTCACATCCATTTGTTCCAACTCAAGATCATACTGGTTCACAATAGCCATAAGTACCCTTATAGAACAATGCTTCACCACCGGTGAGAAGATTTCGTTGTAATCAATCCCCTCCACCTGAGTGAAACCCTTTGCTACAAGCCTCGCCTTATACCTTGGTGCTTCAACTCCAGCAATGCCTTCCTTTTTCTTGAACACCCACTTGCTACCCACTACCCTTTTATTTTTAGGTAATGACACAAGCTTCCAAGTCTGGTTCTTCTCCAATGATAGCATTTCCTCATTCATTGCCTTCAACCAGTCCTTGCCCTCTATGCTTTATGATGCTTCCCTGAAGTTCTTTGGTTCCGAGTCTTGCACCTCTTCAGTTGCATTCAAAGCATAACAAATAAGGTCAGCATAGCCGTATCTATTTGGTGGACGAATATCTCTTCTTTCTCTATCTCTAGCGAGCTGATAGCCAGAAGTAGATGTTTCATCACTTTCACTCTCTTCAGGGACTAGAGTTTGCTCCTCTGTTCCCTCCTTATCAGTGAAAGGCTCCACCTCAAACTGGAAATTCTCCACCCCCGTTTCCGGACTTGCATTCAGGTCTTTGCACTTTATCCCCATCCGGGTCTCATCAAAAGTGACATCCCTGCTTATTATAAACTTTGATCCTCCCGGTCCCATCTTCCACAGCTTGTAACCTTTCACACCATCTGGATAACTAATGAACACACACTTCACAGTTGTAGCATCAGGCTTATCTTGCTTAACATGAGCAAATGCTAGAGCTCCTAAGATTTTCAAGTTGGAGTAGTCTGCCGGCTTGCCACTCCAAACCTCCATAGGTGTCTTTAGATCAATTCCTGTTGATGGACATCTGTTGATCAAATAGGCAGCAGTGTTAACTGCCTCTCCCCAGAAACTCTTGGGTAATCCAGCTCCCAACAGTATACATCTCACCCGCTCCAACAAGGTCCTGTTCATTCTTTCAGCAAGACCATTCTGATGCGGTGTGTATGTTACGGTTCTATGCCTTTTTATACCTTTCTTCTTGTAAAACTCATTAAATTTCTCTGAAACAAACTCCAGGCCATTGTCAGTTCTTTAAACTTTCAGTTTAGTTCCAATTTGATTTTCTATCAAGGTATGCCATTCTTTAAACTTTTCAAAAGCATCACTTTTATTTTTAATGATGTGCACCCATACCCTCCTAGAATAATCATCAATAATGCTAAGAAAATAAGAACCTCCACCATGAGTACGAACCGACGCTGGACCCCAAAGGTCCGAGTTAACATACTCAAAAGGTCTGCTAGACTTATGAACTCCCACCCCAAACTTCACCTTGTGTTGTTTGCCTAGTGTACAGTTATCACAAAAATCTAGCTTGTTCAATTTTTCTTGTCCTAGCAAACATTGTTTTGCTAGCTCAACTAAACCTCTCTCACTGACAGTCCCTAACCTCAAATGCCATAGTTTAGTTATGTCTGCATTTTCAACACTAGTTACTAATGCATTAGAAATAACGGTGGAACCTTCTAAAATGTAAAGACCATTCATTTTAGACCATTTAGCTATTACTAATGCACCATGAGAAATTCTCATCACACCACGTTCAATTCTAGTGCAATATCTTAGATTATCAAACATGCTTATCGAAATTAAATTTCTCTTAAGTTCAGGAATATACCTCACATTTTTCAAAAGAAAGTCGCGGTCATCGTACATTTTGAGACGAATAGAACCTGTACCTTGAACCTTGCACGCCTTATTGTTACCAAGACGCACAACTCCACCTTCTTTCAATTCCAAGGTTTCAAAGTACTCCTTTCTTGGACTAATGTGATAAGAGCATCCGGAGTCCATGACTCAGCTCTTCTCCGGTTCCCAACTGGTAACTGTCAGTGCACCTGCACTCTCATAACCTTCCTCTTCACTAACAGCAATCTGAGCCGACGATCTATCACTGCCCCTTCTCTGAGGACAGTCCTTCTTGAAGTGACCCGGTTCATGACAGTGATAGCATTTGAACTTGCTACCACCATCACCCTTTGCCCTAGACTTAAACCTGTGCTTCTTCCCTTTCCCTTTACCTCTGTTCTCACTTCTGCCCCTTGAGATATTCAAGCCTTCTCCACTATCATCAATCTTCAATTCATTTAGCTTTGTAAGCTTCTTGGTTCTCAAAGCCGCTTGGACTTCATCCAAGGTGATAGTGCCTTATTTGCCATATAGCAATGCATCCTTGAGATGCTCAAGAGACTTAGGTAAAGCACAGAACAAGTGAAAAGCTTGGTCCTCATCTTCTATCTTCACATCAATGTTCGCCAAATCATCGATAATCTTATTAAACTCTGATAGTTACTCCGATACCGATTTATTCTCCACCATACGGAAGAAGTAGAGTTGTTGCTTCAGACACTGCTTATGTGCCAAGGACTTAGTCATATATAACTTGTCAAGTTTGGTCCACATAGCCGCTACACTTTTCTCCTTGGCCACTTCTCTCAGCACCTTATCAGCAAGACACAAGATGATAGCACTTAGTGCTTTGCCATCCATCTCGGCCTTCTCCGTGTCTGAGAGAGTAGCCGGCATGGCTGCCACTCCCTTCAACGCCTCATCGCACTTTTGTTGAGTAAGTATTGCCCTAACCTTCACCTTCCAAAGATTGAAGTCGTTACTCCCATTGAACTTTTCAATGTCCCACTTAGAACCCATGATACTTTAATCGTTTGATCTTTGCCCCACGGTGGGCGCCAATTGTTGTGAATTCGGTTAAATCACACCAATAACCTTAGTGTGTGGAGCAATCCGATTAAAGCAATCAAAATAAGTGAGAATAAGCAATATCAATAATCAACAATAAAACCGCGATAAACGTAAAGAACACAATCACAATTGTTTACCCAGTTCGGTGTTAATGAACCTACTCTGGGGGAGAGGGCAGCTCTCCGTTCCACTATCAAACTTGTTCTTCTTGATTACAATAATATTCTCACAAAGGTTACAAGAATTAGAAACCCTACATCTACCCTTGTCTCAAATCTCTTCCCGTGACCAAGAGATTTCAATGATATGTGTTTAAAAGATGAAAGAGATGATTACCAACCCTAAGAAATATTCCTAGCCTTTTGTTGTTTGAGAAAACCCTCAAAAACCTCTTTTTCCTGTGACGGCATAGGCAGAAAACGCAACCTGTATAAATAGGATCGCGCTCCCGCGCCCCGCGCCAGGTAGCTGCGTCGCGCGCCAACTACCAGAGCCAAACCCAGAAAACTTAAGGCAGTGGCGTCAGGCGCCATGCTTGCTGCGCGCCGCGCCAATTGACAGACCAGCCCCAATTTTCTGATTCTTCAAGTTCAAGGTAATTCCCAACAAATCATTTGCACTTAATAACACTGTCTAACCATTATTTTCGTCGGGATTATTCAATTTTATTATTTTCTTTCCGTTACTAACACAATTCTTCATCGGGATTATATGTGCCTCATGGGTCTTGAAACGAGAGAGAATATAAATAAAATTAGAATTAAATAATAAATTTAATTGTAAAAAATGTTTATTGGACATCCGTATCGTAACCCCCCCTCGGAGATACGTCACACAATTTGATCCGCGTATATATAGTGAAAATACACACTTATGGTACGGAGCTATAAATGTTTCTATAAGGGAGGGCCATTTTTTTTTTGGGTTTCAATGAAATTGGCATAAAGTTTTCACCGCTTTTAACGATGACTAATTTCCGCCGGAGAACCATGAATCGAACCCCGAACCACATGCTTAAGAGGACAAGACTCTTACCACACTTGAACCAATTCATTATTGGTGGTTGGGACATATTTTTACTACACATGTATGTATCTTTCCACCATAATGTAAAATGTATGATTGATGAATTAGTAATTTGTTCATTTTAATTTTCCTTACAAAATCAGGGTTTGAATCTGTTCATTTTTTATTAAAAAGGGATGGGATGTAGTAGTATTATTTTTTAAGTTTTCATGAATCTAATTTGTAACAATTTAAACTCTTATTACATGTATATATCTTTTGTTATTTAGTTAATTTACCCGATCTACTTTTTAACTAAAAATGCATTATCATCACACCTATTATTAATGTCAAATCAGAATATATCAAATGAATGGGCCAAAAGAGTCTTCAATGATGTTGATAACCTTACAGAAGAGAGAATAGATGAAGTATTGAAAGACTTTATTAAAGATTTTGAAGAAGGGTCAATACAAAAAAAAGGTTGGACTAGGTTTTTTGCTGCCTATACTGTTGCTAAAGCTTCTATGAATGCCTATACTAGACTTATTGCAAAGAAATATCCTACCTTCTGCATCAATTGTGTTTGTCCTGGTTATGTGAAGACAGATATAGTTGCTAATACTGGTTTCTACACAACAGAAGAAGGTGCTGCTCATCTTGTTAGATTAGCACTACTTCCCAATGATAGTCCATCTGGCCTCTTCTATATCAGAAATGAACTCTCTTCATTTTGATTGATATGATATTATAAATATTTTGTAATTTAATGGATTATGGATATGATTTTATTCAACTACATTGTGGTGTAAACTTTTGTTACACATTCGATAAATTATAATCACAAAATGTTTTAAAAGGTTCGACAAATTTCAGTTTTAATCTACACTGAACCCAATTGGGTTGGTCTGATGGTATCAGCTTGAGTCCTTCTTAAGGTCTCGAGTACGATTCTCTCTATTGCCTATTTGGATGGACTAATTTAGTTTCTTCAAAAAAAAGTTTTAATCTACCATGTCCTCCAATTTGGCCAATCTCGAGTCTCGACCCAAGAATATTTTGAACATCAAACACAACACAACTCGAGTTGTTATATTCAATCTTTTATTCTTTTAATAGATGAAACTATTCGGAGTACTTAAAATTAAAAGCACATGAAGAGAGTTCATCCCAAAAGACTAGTCTAATAGGTGGAACAACTTCATGGCTCAAGTACCACATTGAATACATTGATTACTCGATGTGAGACTCCTAACATTGCCACAGTATTCGGTGGAACACCTTAATTCAGTCTATAGATAGCCCTTTCGTGACACAACTCTCAATGAAAACAACAATTTTAGGACTTAAGCATATGAGAAGAGTCAAATCTCAAAAAAATTATTTAATAAGTGAGAGAGCCTCATAACTTAAATACTATATTGGGGATGTTGATATACTCAATATATGACTCCTAATAGAAACACACCAAAAATATTATAAATCACGTTTGATTGACACTTCAAGATCATGATCTGTCTAGAGTGTTTTTTTGTCAAAAAAAAGTAGATATTTCACTCATTTTTTTATTTTTTTAAAGAAAATGTTAAACAATGTCCTTGGGGCACTAGTTACGCTTATTAAGCTTAAATGCAATTTTGGTTCATCTATTTTTAATTTTTTTAAGTTTTGATTCCCCTATTTTAAAATTCAACTTTTTGGTCTCCCTATTTAAATTTTTGTTTTTACTTTTGATCCCCCACTTTAATTTGGAGTCAATTTGATGATATGGTCAAATCAATTGTGTGACAAATGACATGTTGATAAATCAAAGTACACCTGTTATAATTATTATTTAATTTACTTTTTTTAAAAAAATATTACAAAATATTTACATTCATTAAAATGTTACCTCAATAAACTATTATATAATACATTAAATATTTTGTAATATACTTCCTCCGTCCCAAAATAAGTGACCTATACAATAAACTTCAATTTTTCTATGACTTGGTGTATATGGCGGTACCGAAACAATGTTATATTTCGAGATGAAACAATTAATTTAAGTCTATTAATGGCCTGCAACTTGACTTTTTTAGTTATATAGGTTTATAAAAAAGTCTTGATCTACTCGATCAATTTGAAGAAATAGGTTGATCTGAACCTATGTAGACTAGACCGTAGGCTTCTGTAAACCGTCTTAGTCTATTCCCTACCCACTATCAAAGGTAAAATTTGATTTATTTGTCATGATTTTGATTACCTTTGAACTTTCAACGTTTAAAAAGTTCATATTTAATTCATCTCATATAAAAAAATTTAAATTTTAGTAAGTTAAATTAAATTTATCAAGGGATGGTATAGAAAAAACCTTATACTCAGGGACGGAGCCAGTAAGAGGACCAACAGAGGCCACGGTCCCCCCAAGTTTTTGAAATTTTTTTTATACTAGTATGCTACTATATATTTTTTGTGTCTATATTTTATTATTGATATTGTATATTTGGACTTAAACACAATTTTTTTACTCGACATATATATTGGGCTCTAAACACAATTTGGACTTAAGTTTATACTATTAAAAAGCCTTTAAAGTATATTACCAAAAAGAAAAGAGCCTTGGGAAATGAAATACAAAACAAATATGATGATTAATTTATTGAAAACCTAATTTCTCTTTTCTTCACTATTTTGCCTATTCCATCGAGTTCTTCACTTTCCCTCTAGTTCACCGACAATCAAGTCATATAATGCTGACGACATTTACAATCTTGTTGAGAAATTTTATCCTACAGATTTTTCTACTCAAGAAAAGACTTAATTGGAATATGAGTTGCAACACTATGAGTTTGATGTGCTTAAAGATGTCAATTTTCAGATGTTGTCCACTGTTGGTGAATTATGTCAAAAATTAGTTAAGATTATTTGTTTTTAGCGTTAAATATGTTTTTAGTCCCTATAGTTTTGTAGAATTTCGTTTTTAGTCCCTGAAATTTTTTTTCACACTTTTTAGTCCCTGAAGTTTCTTCCGTCAGTGTTTTTAGTCCCTACATTTCATTCAAAATTTTAAAAAAAAATTTGCGGTCATGTTTAGTACATTATATGAATATCTCTTACAAAAATTTAAATTTTTTTAACAAGTGATGAATTAAATATGAATTTTTTAGTTTTTTGCACATAAAAATTCATAAATAATTCATCTTATGTTAAAAAATTCTAAATTTTTATCGGAGATATACTTATAATATTATACACATGAATACAAAAAAACCATTCAAAAATGTGAAAGTATACCAGAGTTTGATTAAAAGTAGGGACTAAAAGCACTGACAGGAGAAACTTCAGGGACTAAAAAGTGTGAAAAAAATCTTCAGGGACTCAAAACGAAATTCTGAAAAACTATAGGGACCAAAAACATATTTAACCCTTGTTTTTATATTTGTTTGACGATATTAATTATCGACATATTTTATAATTTCTTGCGTATGTTATGCAGTTTAAATTTTAATTTTTTTATTTATTAAATTATGCTATTAATCTTGCCCCCAAGTCAAATTCCTGGCTCCGTCCCTGCTTATACTATTTTAGATTTAGTAGAAACTACAACTATATAAAGACTAAACTTAGAAGATTCCTATTTTATAGGACAAACAACATATTTAACCCAAAAATCTACGAAAAATACTATTAAAGTGATAAAAATATTTTTCTAAATAAAAAATAATTATTTTATTTTAGAAAAAGACCTCAAGTCAAACAAACGCACCCATAATGATTAATGTGAACAAAGGAAAATAACAAGTTGTGTTGTACGTGTTTGAGGATAACAGATCTTAAAATGTGTGGTGTGTATTTTTTTTTTAATACAACCACCTCCAAATTTTCCCAGATGCAACATTGTGTCTAAGTTAAGTTCCAAGATCATGGTAGAACCAACACAAAGGTAGTAACAAATTAACCTTCTTTAACATAACATTTCCAACCATGCATGTTTTTGAATCTTTGTAGATTTTCCTAATCCTTGTACACTGTGTCTCTCTTCCTCAGGTATGCAGTGGTGACTGGATCAAACAAAGGAATTGGGTTTGAGATTGTAAGACAATTAGCTTCAGCTGGAATCAAAGTGGTGCTTACAGCAAGAGATGAGAAAAGAGGTCTTCAAGCATTGGAAACACTCAAATACTTTGGTTTATCTGATTTTGTTGTCTTTCATCAACTTGATGTGGCTGATGCTGCAAGTGTAGCATCTCTTGCAGATTTTGTCAAATCCCAATTTGGCAAACTTGATATTCTAGTAAGTAATTACATGCAAATATTGATTCTGTTTTGCATCAGTTTGTTCAAGATCAGACTAATCATATTTCAACTGAAATAATGTAGTTGAAATATGAGTTGTCTGATCTTAATCGATCTGCAATTTGGGACCACGAAAAATGTAGAAAACTATGAAATAGGATTCGTCTCATCGTGAGATAATAATAATATAATTTAATGTAATTATAAGTGTTGGTATCGAATATACTAACGCATATAGCTGACGCGTGTCTAACACTGGGGCACATGCCTAATACGAGGAGTGTATGTGCTAGAAAACCTTGACCACATATAATTGTTGGGAAAAACCGGCATAGACAAAATAAAAGAAAGCAATCACCACACAAGAATATAACGTGGAAACTCCAAATACGGAGAAAAAACCACGGTCGTTGTCTAAACCGACAACTAGAGAATAAGCACTATGTGAAAATTGTTACAAAGACTTCACTCTCAACCACCCCATGGCCCCAGTACACTCACACTCTCCAAAGTAAATATTTGAACTACATCTCAAATACTCTAAAACAAAAGCATAAGAGAAAAAGAAACAAACACAAATATAAACTTAAATTGTTTACAAGTGTTACTGCTTGGTTTGTTGAAACAAAGAATTTGATGTTTCTATATATAACATTGAGTTGAGCTCCTCCACCTTTCACTTCTCTAAGCGATGTGGGACTTCCTCAATATAATTTTTTTTGACCTTCTTTTCCTTCATTAGCAATGTGGGACTTACATTGCAATCAATTCCGACAATAATTGCAGTGGTACCTTGTTAGTTTTGTTGTTCTACATGCATACCTGATTGGTACTTGTGCAGTGGTACCTTGTTGGTTATCATCAAATTAAGGTTGTACTGTACTGTGTAGGTTAACAATGCTGGGATTAGCGGACTTGAAATTAAAGACAATGACTTATTCAGCCAAGCAATTGTTACGGAAGGGGTTAGTATATATCAACATATGTTATGTTATATATGAATCAAATATATTCTTATATGTTATTGGTTTTCGTTTTCTTTTGCTTTCTGGGTGGAATTTTGTTGATGATGTTAGTGTGTTGTTATTATTGGTTTGGGTGGAGCATTCATTAAAAAAAAACACTATTTTTGTTTTTGATTTTTTTTTCTTTTATTAAATGTGATTTATATGAAAAAGAAAACTATTAAATTAATCACAAATTAATTAAAAGACACCTAGACAACATTAATCTATGTGTCACCATTTGAATTATTCAAAAATGGATTAAAAGCCACCTAAGTCTGCCACGTCAAGGGAGTAAAATGAGAAAATCTTGACATTGCAAGGATGAATTTGAATAAAAAAAATATGCAAGAGGGTAAATCAAATCTTGATTTTGCAGGGGGGTAAATACCCAATTAAATTTGGTCACACACTCAAAACACAACAAATAATATTATTATTTAAAAAATATATTATTTTATTATTACTTTTTCTATATTCACTTTTTTTATGTGACCAAGGAAGAGCAAGGTCCAAATTTTCGGGTCCATATTAGAATATCTCTATGAATCTATTCGATAGATGCATAAAAAAATTAAAAAATAATTATAAATTCACTTATATTTGATGTAAATATGCTTAAAGAGACAATAAAGATAAGGTATGATAGCTGGTAATGACAAAATTGATTTAAAAAATAAATTAAATATAGGTTAATGTAGGATTTTTTTTTTTTTGGCATTAGCCCTCTGGTTCTCAAGGAAATGAGACCCCGGTAATTCAGAGTTCGACCGCGAGGTTAGAAAAGTCTAGCCAAAATGTGTTCCCACCATGAATCGAACCCGGGTTCCCTCTTGAGCAATATCACATTATTGTATTCATATTTTCAAAATGTATCAAGATCAAATGACAATAAGGTGTCAAACTTTTTATATGACACCTCCGATAATTCTTTTATCAGATAATCATATTACAAAATTGACCGTTGTATTGAAAAATACTATAACATAGATCATATACATATAAAATATAACATTAATCAGAAATCATTTGATATGTCAATGAGATATATCAAAATTAACATCTTACGAACATTCAAAAAATGAGTTAATTTTGATATATCACACTGACATATCAAATGATTTCCGATTAATATCATATTTTATAGACGTGATCTATGTTATAATATAGTTCAATCCAACGTTCAATTTTGTAAAATAATTTTCCGGTAAAAAAATTATCGGATGTGTCATATTTTTAAGTTTGACACATTGGTGTCATTTGATCTATATATATATATATATATATATTCCCTCCGTCCCGAAATATAAGAAAAAAAATAATTCCACGCTTATTAAGAAACTCTAAGTTTTGTCAAAATAAACAATTGAGTTTCCTAAATTACCCTTGTCATAATGAAAAGCAAAATAAACTACCTAATGATGGAAGCTAAAAAGCCATAATGAAAAGAAGCTATTTGGAACCCCAAAAGTTTATTGGGGAACTAAATAGTAGGGAATTAAGTTTAAAAAAAATTAGTAGTAAATTATGACTAAGGGTAATTTTGTAACTATAGGATTAAAAAGGTTGTCTTTTGCTTATATTTTGGGACATCAAAAAGAGATTTTTTTGCTTATATTATGGGACGGAGGGAGTGTATATATATATATATATATATATATATATAGAGAGAGAGAGAGAGAGAGAGAGAGAGAGAGAGAGAGAGATTAGGATTGGTTGTTGTAGCCATTCCACACATTTTTACGTAGTAATTGATATCGATCGTTGATTTATGATTCAATGGTTTAGATTTACTCATACAGTAGATTTGATAGTTTAGTTTATATTATCGACTAGATTTATTATTTTTTCAATGAATCTAGAAAGTCAAATTTTGCTTATCTATAGAACCAGAGGGAGTACTTTAATCAATCTCGATTCTTGCTTTTTCATGAAACGGTTAGAGTCCACATAGTAATTGCCAAGATAAAGAGGATTCTTTTATTTTGGTTATTGTACCTGACAAAATATCAGGATACCATTCGCCTAAGCCCAACACGCTCAATTGGGCCACTCGTCCAAGTCAAAGGTGACCCAAAAAGACTATGTCATAGAACTAGCCCACTACTCCTTATGTTTACTCCACCATCACCCCACTACTTCAGATAATCTCTCAACTCTCTATTATCTCATATGACACTCCTATAAATAAAGCACCACAAGCATCAAGAGGGGACACATTCATTCTTTCACAAAACACATAGAATACACAATATCAGTGCCTAGCACCCTGCTAGCCTGAGACTGAATATATACCCCCTAATTTCCATGAAGGAACAGTTACCATGATATTGGTACGAAGTTTCCACCACCATTAGCGATGACTAATCTCAGTCGGAGAACCTGTTGGGTACATAAAGTGGGTTCTCCCCTCCCAACCATTTTTTTTCATACGCATGAGCCCGTAATCAAACCCCTTACCACATGCTTAAGGGGACCAAGACCCTTACCATTTGAACCAATTCATTGTTGGTAAAATAAAGAGGATTCTAACCCCTTCAACTTGCTACTTTTCTTGATCAATTTGAACATCCTTAACCCATTTGGGTTGGTCTTGTGGTATTGGCTTGAGACCTGAGAGTGTGCTCCTCCTTAAGGTCTCATGTTCGATCATCTCTGGTGCCAATTTAGATAATTTATCTTCTTCAGAAAACAAATTGAACATCCATATAGGTAGAGCTGTCAAAACGGGCGGCCCAGCAAAATTCGGGCCGGCCTGGTCGGGCTTCGGGCGGGCTAAAAAAGCCCGGATAAAAAACGGGCCCTGAAAAGTATGGCCCGAACCCGACGCTATTCGGGCTCCGGGCTTTCGGGCTAGCCCGCATTTTTATTTTATTTTTCAATAAAAAATTAAAAATGGCAAAAAAAAGTTTAAAAAAAACATACATATACGTAGAGCATCAATAATTTTTTCACAAATTGAATTAAATTTATATTGCATTTTCTAAACAACAAATAGGGACCATTTGTTTTGACAAATTAGATTCAAGTATTCAAACCTATATTGCATTTCTAGCACACTAAATCACAACATATCTAATTATCAATCATCCAAAATAACACAAATTAAATTAGGCATCACATATCAAGCAGCAACGACAAAAAAAAAGAAGCCAAAGGCCCTTGACTTATAATACAAGAGAATTTCTTTTGTCGCCCTACGAGTTTCTCGCGCGCCTTATTTTTACTCATCCGCTACCTACAAGTTTCTCGCGCGCCCTATTGTTAGTCATCCACTACCTACGAGTTTCTCACGCGCCCTATTTTACTCATCCTCTACCTACGAGTTTCTCGCGCGCCATATTTTTACTCATCTGCTACTTACGAGTTTCTCGCGCACCCTATTTTTACTCATCCGCTACCTACGAGTTTCTCGCACGCCCTATTTTTACTCATCCGCTACTTAAGTAGTAAAAATGATAAATTTGAGGAAAAAATACCGCACACTACATAAGTAGTGGATAATGTTTGAGAAACTCATAGTGCGGTAAAAGAAACTCACAAAATAAATTACTTATATTTATTTTTTATTTAAAATTATTCGGGCTTGCGGGCGGCCTGCAGCCCATTCTGACTAACCCATATTTTAAACGGGCTTTATCGGGCGCGGGTTAAAAAGCCCAGAAACAATTCGGGCTAAGATTTTTAAGGCCCGAGTCCGGAAAAATTTCGGGCCATTCGAGCCACCCATCCGGACTAGCCCATTTTGACAGCTCTACATATATGAAATGTAATAAGAATTTTTACCAACCAAAACACCATGTTTAATATTTGCCATCAAACAATTATTATCCAAACAAATTACTGCTACGACTACAATTATAAACAAAACTTAATTGAATAATAGATTAAATACACCAGATGTTCATTAAATTTGAAAAGTGAAATATTATTTTTTTGACAAAAAAAATATATTTAAGTAAATAAATATAGTACTATATCGAATATACTTGTAATAACAAATATCCTATAGAAAATAGAAATCTAAGTAGTATCAGTAGTAATATCAGGGTTATATGGACTCGAATCGTAGACCTTTTTTTTTATAATAGAAGCTTAGAATAAAGGGATAGTGTCTCAGTCCAAGGTAGAGAAGACCTTAAGACTCAAAAGAGAATTTACAAAGGTAATGATTTTTACCTTCCTCCAAAGACATCAGGACTCAAATCTGAGACCTCCCAAATTCAAAACCTGTCCTTTTACACTAAATAGAGCCTTTGAAGTTTACTCGAACAATAAACCTTCACGGTAAAACAAATCAAAAATCGATAATGATAATAAATTACATTCAAATTACTCAAATTGAGCAAGCAATTGACGACTACATATTGTGCAAACAAGTGACGATTACATATATTAAGTTAAACAAGTACTACCCAAAAATATCATAACTAGTACTATAAAAAAACATCATAAGTATAATCATCCCCTAATTGATTTAAGAGGAAACATAGATTATATCAGCATGATGTCATTCAATTCTATCATCATAGAACATTAGTTGTCTGATACTTCTCTGATACGTGTATCGGAGAAGTATCCGACACATATCCGTAATTTTTTCTTTAAAAAAATAATATTAATTGTCTGACACTCTCCGATACGAGTATCGGAGAGTATCAGACGAGTATCGGTATCGGACACATATCAAACACAATACTTTGCCATTTTTAAAGTATTGGGATTTCATATAGTATGAAATTGATAAAGATAACAACAAAAACAGAACTCAACTCGAAAATGAACTTAAAATATTCATACTATGAACATAGGAGAATTACCAAAATAATTAAATCAAGAAACACAGGAGAAAATAATAAAAAGTGCCGAATAAAAATTACAAATTTTTTATCCCCGTGAGCTTAGCTCAGTTGATAGGGATATCGCACAATATGTTTCCATCGCTGCCTTGGCTTTTTTTTTTCTTTTTCTTTTTATCTTTTTTTCAAGTCTCTTGATCATGCCTTCGTGGAGAGATATCTCAGACTTGGTCTCCGAGTGCCTTTATGATTTCAGTATTGTGCGTAGAGATTTTGGTAAAGAAATCAACGACGCCGCCGACGCTAGCCATTCTTTTCCGTGGAGGTTAGTAGGGTTTGAGATTGCAATCAAGAGCGGCTACTGCTAGGTTAAGGTTTGAGAGACAAGTTATTTATTTCTTTTGTATTGGGTTATTTCATTAACCAATAGAAACTAGAACTTCGACCCGTGCTGTGCACGGGTCTAATTAGCCGTAATATAAAAAAATAAGATATAAAATTTTTAACACTAAAACGTATATAAAAAAAGTCGAGTACCATTAAATATTAGTTCGACAATAAATTTGAATAAATGTTCATACAACATAAATTATAGTATATTACGAAATATTTCTTTATATACTACATTGGAGGTTTTATTCGTATTTTCACCGTCTTCGTCGATAATCAATATTTTTAATCATTCTCTTTAAATAACTCTTGAAGTTGCAACATACAACTGAACATGTAAAAATACTGTCGACAAAAGATATACTCCAACATGTTTAAGAGATTGTCTCTAACTGTTATTAATATAGTCATCGCAAAGGAAAAAAATTAAAGGGATGCGAGTTTGATTCTCATGCTAGACAAATTTGTATTTTTTTTAATATAATGGACCAGGTGAAAAAGAGAGGAAAAAAATAGGTTTAGGGTTAGCATTTCAGAGCAAGCTAAGAATATAAGAGATATAATAAAAATAATAATAATAACAACAACAATAATAGTAGTAGAAAGTTAATGATAATAAATATTTAACATGGTGAGTTAAATGTTGTGGGTTCGATTCTTGGTGAGGTATTTTTTAACATTTTATTTGAATTAATAATAATAATAATAATAATAATAATAATAGGAAGCTAATAATAATAAATATTTAACATTGTGAGTTAAAGGTTGTGGGTTCGACTCTTGGTGATGTATTTTTTAACATTTTATTTAAATTAATGTGTAAGGGTAAAATGAGTGGGAAAATAAGCGGGAAAAAAAGTAGGGTTAAGGATAGCAAAACGGAACAAGCTTATAATATAAGAGATATCAAGTAGAAGTAGTAATTGACCAAAAAAAAAAAAGAAATATCAAGTAGTCTTTGTACCAAAAAAATAAAAAGAAATATCAAAAGTAGTCTACCATCTTTTATTTTACACAAAGCCAAAGAAAAGGACTACTTATGCACTAGTTTCTTACTTAGATTCAGATATATTATTTATTCAATAATTTTTTTTAAAAAAACTTTATTTATAATTGTGGTTGTGGAAGTAATTATTTTGAATCACAATCACAAAAAAGTCAAGTGTACATAATTTCGGTCAACCCACTTAACCCGCTCAACCCAACTAATTCAAGCCACAAACACCGGTTTGGGTAATGGGGTAAGCATGACTTTCATTTTGAAAGCTACTTTTCCAGTTTCTCATGTCTAAAAATCTCAAAAAATTCCATTTGGCCCTTGAAAACAGGATGTAAAGACCGAAATTTTTCTAGTTCAAATTTAGGAAAATTTCGGTAAACATAACTCAATTATTTTTCAAAGCAAAAAATTTCGATTTTTAAAAATCAATATTTCTAACGAAGGACAAAATAAGAAATTCATGATTTTTTGGATATAAAAGAAACATCGAAGGCTGGAAAAGTAGTTTTCCTTCATTTTTATCAATACACATCTCGCTAGAGTTGGATTCTAGTTTTAATAATTTGAAATCCACTCAACCCTACCTAAGACAAAAAATATCTAATAATTTGTATTAATATTTTAGTTTTTAGGAAAAGGGAATTATGATAATATAGAGTTCAACCGCGAGATAAATAAAGTCTGTTCAAAAGTTATTAAGGATCGGTGATTTTTTTCTTTCTATTAAGAACTTCTATAAATGTTTTGACTTTTGAATATTGAGTTAATGTTACTTTGTAGGCATTATCTGATGATGACTTGAGAAGGGCAGCGACAGAAACATACGAGTTAGCTAAAGAATGCATACAAATAAATTATTATGGTGCTAAAACAACATTTGAATACCTTCTTCCCCTTCTCCAATTATCTGATTCACCAAGAGTTGTCAATGTTTCATCAGCATTGGGAAAGATAGAGGTATGCGAATTTTTTCATCATTATTAAATTCAATTCTTAAGAATGAAAAAGATTATAATTGTAAATATTATAGCGTTTAAGAACCGTCACAAAAACTTTGTCAAAATTTTCTTTTTTAAAAAATAAATGGCTTAGCAATAAAAACTGAAGATGACAAATAAAAATTTTCAATTTCTAAGATTCGAGTCGTTAGTACATTTAAATAGATAAATTTCTTTTTTTGTAAGTACTATCTTCTCCCTCTGAATTTTTATTATATATGGAGTGAAAATTAAATGAAACTGTCTCTAATTTTTAGTTAATAACATCAGTAACAAAATAATAGATAAATTTTATACTTTTTTTTTTTTCACTGCAAAAAAATTTTCTTGTAAAAAGCACACCTTCAATTTCTAATTTTAACATCTACCAAATGATATCTTCCACTAGACATGACTTTTAACACCTACCATATTCTATCTCTTGTGCATGAACTTTTGCACGAATAAGACATATCTTGTTCGAGATAATTTGATTTACTAGGTTCGTTGTGAAGTAGCAAAGATAGAATGTTTGATAGTGATAGTAAACTCTGATAGAAGAAAATAATTTTTTGGGGGGTGTTGAAAGGAGTGGTGTCTACAAAGGAACTAAAAAAAGTTGAAACGAGAAGATACAAGATCCTGAAATCGCGGATGTCCGTTTATGTTGCAAGGTTATTTTTTGACAAGTAAAAAATGGAAACTTACTGTTATGTGTTAAAAACATAATCACCATATAAAGCTTAAGTTAGAAAGTCATGTTATGTTGGTCGTTTGAATCAAAATGAGTAGAATCTTGTTGGTAAAATGACAAGGAATTTGATATTATTAACCTACTAGGTTTTATCTCCCCATAGGTACTTTTAAGGGCATTTTTGGAATTTGGGGGCTTTTTGCAATGAAGAGGGGGCGAAGAACAATTATCATTAGCTGAGCAGTTCCCCAACAGGCCAACACATTATGTCAGGAAGCATGTTATGTAAATATAGGAAATGAAAGGGAGGGATATGTGATGTGGCTGAAGTTAGATCAAAGTTAATTAGGGTATCTACTCTATTTGCGTTCTATATACAAGAGAGATAAACATAAATAATAGATTAGTTATGTTTCACTTGTGTCTATTTTCACCTATGAAGCACAAACACTCCTCAGATTAGACGTGTCCGTGTCGGACACGTGTCGACACCGACACCGACACTTATGATTACACTAAATTATGTTATATTTTTTCAAACTATTATCGGTGTCAACGTGTCGGTGTCCATGTCGTGTCCGGTGTAGTGTCAGTGTTCATGCTTCATAGATTTTCACAAATGAACACTAAATAGAGATATATAGATAAATTGAGCAAATCCAGACTTCGAACAAATTGATAACACATTATTGTAAGCGGATGTGAAAAGAGAAAAGGCGGGGATAAATATTATTGAGATTCTTTTCAATTGGGTCTGAAGAGGTTTTTTTAGTTTTAACCATCATATATTATCCGGTCCACTAGACTGTCTAATCTGATTCGAGGCCAATTCTGAAATCAAGTGGTTTCAGCCCTCTTTGATTGCAGTTGCGGAGATCGAACAGTAGTCCTCCCTACTAAATCCAGCCCTAATCACTACTATACCAACTAACAATCGGTGGGTCCAAAGAGTTTTGGATAGAGAGTGAATTATCTCTTCTCATATTTTGATTAGAGTTAATATTATGAATAATTATAAAATAGAAATTTGACGAACTAATTTTTTTCACGGCTTAATTAAATGTACTATCTATTACGAAAATAAAGAAAATTTGTAGTAGTTTCAAATTAAGTTAAAATTGATAAAAAAAAAATTATTTCATAAATTGATAGTACTATTTTATACTCTCTAGCAAAACGAATTAGTTTATATTTTCATCATAGTATACTATTTATTATGTATTTATTAATATGTTGGTAAATATTTTGATATTCAGTTAATGTTGTTACCCATGGGCCAATCTGCTTTAACTAAATTTGCATTATGGTTATTGATGTAAAATCAGAAACTATCAAATGAATGGGCCAAAGGGGTCTTCAATGATCTTGATAACCTTACAGAAGAGAGAATAGATGAAGTATTGAAAGAGTTTATTAAAGATTTTGAGGAAGGTTCCTTAAGAAAAAAAGGTTGGCCTAGGTATTTTGTTGCCTATCATGTTGCTAAAGCTTCCATGAATGCATATACAAGAATTCTTGCAAAGAAATATCCTACCTTCTGTATTAATTGTGTTTGTCCTGGTTATATAAAGACGGATATAGTTGCCAATACTGGTTTCTACACAACAGAAGAAGGTGCTGCTCATCCTGTTAGATTAGCACTACTTCCCAATGGTAGTCCATCTGGCCTTTTCTATATCCGAAATGAAGTCTCTTCATTTTGATTGATATTTATATTCTAAATATTATAAAATTTGAGTTCAATGGAGATGGACTAACTAACCGTGTAAAATATAGTTTTATACGATTATTTAATAAAAAACAATTAATTTGTTATGTCATATTAAGAAAGTAAAGTGTCGTGGCAGAAAACATGGTTGATATTGATTGATAGAGTAAAATTATTTTACACCGTCCTTTTTCTCATAATTTTATGGATATGATTGATTCATCTACTTGTTAGTGTAAAATTCTTCTACACATTCAATAAATTGTAATCACCAGATGATTAAAAACGTTTAAGTTTGATCATAATTAATTATTTATTAACTTTTTTTATAATAAAAATTTAGGGTGAAAGGATGATGCTTCAGTCCAAGACAGAATTAATTTATCTTTCATCCTCTATCCATCACAATTGTTCACTACATGAACTTTATTTTTATTTTTATCAAACTACATGAATGTTTTATCTTGTCACTAATTTAAAAATAAAAACAGATTTTAAAAATGAAGACGGCAAATATATTTAGAGAGTAAACGAACATAAATAATATATTTGATTTGTAAGAGATAAGTATCAGACATAATAAGAGATGATAAACTTTCAAAATATGGAACAAATTTGTTTTTTCCTCTTATAGGATGATTGGTGGAGAAATTGTTGTTTTGATATTTTAATAGACAATTTGTATTTAAGAAAAAAAAGTTGTTCTATGATTTAGTGTTAGTTTATTCAATCTCAAAAATAATTTTAAAATTAAACATAATACAACTAAAATTATTCTATTCAATCACTTACTTTTTAACATATCAAATACACCCAAAATATTATAGGATAGACACTTCATGGTGAGTCTAGAGTTTCTTTTTTTTTTTAATTAGTCAACAAAAACAACAACTTATTATTCAATTCATTCATATAGCTAAAAAGATAGTCATTATACCAAGCATAAGAAAACTGCCATGAGCTTGATTCAATTGGTTGGACACTGTATTATATATGTAGGGGACTGGGGTTCGAACTCGGGTCATCCCACTTATCCACTTTAAGGGTGGAATTTCAAGCCGCTAGGCTACTTGACAAAAAAAAAAAAAAACTACTTACTATCATAGTAGTTAATCCCGGATCGCGGAGCGGCCAGCCCCAAAACTGGAATAGCGGGATGGCCTGGATGCCGCTGTTTCATTTTTTTTATTTTAATTACATAAATAATATTATAAACATATAATTAATGTAAAATTAAACAAACATCTCAAAATCCATAAAACATTCATAAATAAAAAATTCAAAACACAACTCTCAAGTCTTCAACACGATGAGACGAAGCTTTGGATCGATGAGAAAAGAGGTAGAGTACGATAATACGATGATAAATGGTGAGAATCAAGTTGCGGCTAGGGTTAAGTGGGTTAGTAACAATTTTAAAGGTAAAAAACCAATTTTACCCTTACTAGAATGAGTCAGATTTTAAAAATACTCTTTAAAACCCATGAATATAAAATCCCAGTCCTGACCCGGGATGGGCAGCCGCGACCCGCTCCACTCCGGTCCACCGGGATCCCACCGAGAACCTTACCTGCGCCGCTCCAACCCTACCCATCCCAGCAGGGTTCCGCTCCGCGCCGCTCCACTGGGATTGCCCGGGATCGAAAACCATGCTTACTATCAAAATAAATACCAATAATAAATTGGTCCAAGTGGTTAGGGTGTTGGTCCTCTTAAGTATGTGATCAGGGATTCGATTCCTAACTTATAGATATGAAAAAAATTCAGTTGGTATGAGAAAATTCATTTTATGTACCCCACAAATTCTCCGACGAAGATTAGTTAAAACTTCTTTAAGTAACAAAAAAAAATCAAAATAATTGACAAAATTACTGCAGAACGAAAGAAATACAACATTATGGTGTGTCTAGAGTTGGTATCGCTATGAAGGACACCCACTAATTTTCAACTACCAAAATTATTAGTCCTGTGTTATGTCATAAAAAAATCCTACTCAACATCAACAATTTAACATGTCAGTAAAAAATTCAACTTGAGGATCTTTTTAAAAGTTTTGAGATTTTGCAGGGACTAAAATCAAACTCTTTACTTCACAGGACTAAAATCAAAACAAGATATAATTGCAGGGACCGTTTTCATATTTAAGCCTATATTTTAATATACGACTGCTATAACTATATAGTTTGCTAGTAAGAATAATCTACTCAAATTGATATCAAGTTGAAATTTCAAAGATTTGTTATATTTATCAAGGTCGATTAGGGGTAGGAACCTAGTAATAAAAAATGCAGCTCTCTTGTTTAAATGGTGGTGTGGAGATTCTCTAATAAAGGAATCCTCTCTGGGAGGGAAATGTTTTGTTCAATGTAGAACTTAGATCCTAATATTTAGATAGGGCATTTTGTTAGATTAACCCAATCTTTGGGTAATTCGCACTCCTTTTCTATTTGATGGTTGGGTCTAGCTAGTATCCATTGTACTTTATTGCAAAATGTGGTGTTGTACTATTTATACTTATTTTCAAAAAAAAAAAAAAAGAAGTTTGTGATGAAACAATTGGTTGATTCTTACTTGATTAATTGGAATCTAGAGGGATCAAGGTATTAGATGGAAGAAGAATGAAATATGAACATATATAAGGCATTGAATATGACAACTTCAGTTGTATTGTGTTTGATTTTAAAATTGTTTCTATGACTGGACAAACTGGAGGCCAATGGACTAGATAAAAACCTAAATTTTTGTCCCCGACTGAACTACAGGACAACTTTTTGTCCTCTGCATAAGTTGTCTAAAATACCAACATAAACCTTTTGTCCACCAAACATCATACAAAAATAAAATTTGTTCAATACCTTTAATTTTGTCTTGTGTTGTTATGTCTTGTACTGTTCTCACTGATCCAAAGTGATAAGAGTAAAAATAATTATTCACTTAATTGATTACAATTTATATTGAGTGATTACTTACTTATATAGCAAGTAATTCATCAAATTGATAAACTCATTACTTGTTACACAAGTTACTCAACAATTAACTAACCAACTAATCTCAACATCATCTATCTAACATGTGGATTACTTGTCAAGTAAGTAACGCAACCAATAAGGATTTCTTCACAGTAGTTTGGTTGTGGAACTTAACTTGGAGGAGGTTCCTTTTCCAATGGGAGTTGAAGCATTTGGAAGATCTTACGTTAGTGTAAGAGGAAATCCCAAGAAAACCTGGTGGAAGTATGGAACCAACAGATCATGTTGCTAAAGCTTCCATGAATGCATATACAAGAATTCTTGCAAAGAAATATCCTACCTTCTACATCAATTGTGTTTGTCCTCGTTATATAAAGACAGATATAGTTGCTAATACTGGTTTCTACACAACAGAAGAAGGTGTTGCTCATCTTATTAGATTATAGCACTACTTCCCAATGGTAGTCCATCTGGCCTTTTCTATATCCGGAATGAAGTCTTGATTGATATTTATATTCTAAATATTATAAAATTTGAGTTCAATGGAGATGAAACAAAATAGTTTTTTCCTCTTATACGATGATTGGTGGAGAAATTGTTATTTTGATATTTTAATAGATAATTTGTATTTAAGAAAAAAAGTTGTTCTATGATTTAGTGTTAGTTTATTCAATCTCAAAAATAATTTTAAAATTAAACACAATACAACTAAAATTATTCTATTCAATCACTTACTTTTTAACATATCAAATACACCCAAAGTATTATAGGATAGGTTTAATAGGATAGACATTTCAGGGTGAGTCTAGAGTTTTTTTTTTTTTTTTAATTAGTCAACAAAAACAACAACTTATTATTCAATTCATTCATATAGCTAAAAAGATAGTCATTATACCAAGCATAATAAAACTACTTACTATCAAAATAAATACCAATAATGAATTGGTCCAAATGGTAAGGGTGTTGGTCCCCTTAAGTATGTGGTTAGAGGTTCGATTTCTGACTCATACATATGAAAAAAAATTCAGTTGGTATAAAAAAATTCACTTTATGCATGTATCTCACAGATTTCCCGACGAAGATTAGTTAGAACTTCGTAAGTAACTAAAAATATCAAAATAAATGACAAAATTACTGCAGAATGAAAGAAATACAACATTAAGAGTTGGTATCGCTATGAAGGACACCCACTAATTTTCAGCTACCAAAATTATTGTATTTATGAAAACAGATAGAAAGAATCATCACTCACATGGCCTTAAAATTAAAGTTCATTGTCGATTCAACGTTACTTTCGGTGGGAGGTGGCCTTAAACATGGTCATAGCAGCAGTAATAATAAATCGAAAATATAGGTATATATAGATATCCTTAGAGCTGTCAAAATGGGCCGGGCTGATGGCCAGACCATTAGCCCACGGTTTTGGATGGGCCGGCCTAAAAAACGTAGCCCAAAATGTCATTGGGTTTTTTCGGGCCTAGCCCATATGGAAATTGGATTGGGCTGGGCTAGCCCATCGGCCTTTGGGGTGGACCATTATCCCATCATTTAATTGATAAAAACACATTTATGTCATTTTTGTAAAAATATTATCAATAACAAATTATCATTTAATTGATAAATTATTATAAAAAATATATTTAAATGTGTCAGCTTAATTAAAACGGTATATTTATCTAAAACTAGAGTTTAATTGATATTTAGTGTTGATGTAAAAATTATTTACACTTGCATCAAATAATATCTCTATAAAATTGATAATTATAAAGAACTAATACATCAAAATGATATAAAAAATATTAAATAAAATAGAAAAATATAAAATAAAATGGGCCGGGCTGGCCCATTAGCCCACAAGATCACGAGGGCCGGGCCTGGGCTTGATAAATGCCAGCCCAATTATAACCGGGCTAGGCTAAACTAGCCCATTTCTTACTTTTCCTCTCACAAAGAGGTAGTTTTTTTATTAAAAAAATAATTTTCTTTTATTTTTACAAAATGAAAAAACACAAATAACTACCTCTTTGTGAGTGGAAAAGTAAGAAATGCATGTATGGAAATACATGTAAGTTTTGTCCTTTTGTTTTTCTTTCGGGCCAATTCTTTGGTGAAACAGTTGTCAAGTGGTGCACGGTGCACATGTTATAAATAACACTATAGTAAATGCGATTTTTACAAAATCTATCGTTGGATTGAAAGTTTATATCGTATGGATTATTCATGTCAAATTTTATAGAAATTGAAAATCATTTGATATATTATTGTGACTCATCAATAATATAGGACACCTGCACTGCTACATATTTATAAAAATCTAATTAAATTGAGAATTAAATTATATACACGTGCATCTAAATTGAGCAAAGTTATTTTATAAAAAAAAAGTTTTCAAACAAGTTACAATTGTATTTGATCTTTATTTATCTAACTAATATCGAAGAAAGCTAAAAATGTTGCAATTAAGATGTAATGTTTTTATTCCATCAGGGATCAACATTGTTGTTTCGACACTTCCTTAACACTCGTAGATATATATATGATATGTGTTTAAGGAGATTGGAAACATACAAAAATTAAAAAAAAATTGTGACATTTGGCTGACACGTGTTTTATAAGTGTCGGACACTATTCCAAAGATTGTCGATGTAAAGGAAAAAATGATTTTTTTGGACATCTATTTAAATTTTCTAACACATGTCGTACAAGTATCATACAAATGTCAAACACCATTACACGTGTCGGACACCGTGATTCCGTGTAGAGGAAAAAAAAAAGTGACTTTTTTATTTAACAAGAAAATTACTCAAATTAATAGTGATACAAACGGGTAAGGAGTTAGGAGGCAATTAATGATAACTAGTAAATGTTGAACAATACAATGTGTGTGTAGTACACCATATCAAAAAAGAAGATAACACCTCTTGTTAAATACCAGCTGATTCAAATCAACATGCACATCACAGAACCACAAAGCTAGCTGAACTAAAGCCTTATTCTCGCATTTTCATTTCCAACTACAGATGGGATCAGAAGTTGCAGCAGAAAGGTACGTATTAACAAATTTTCTTTGCTAAATTTTTATATTGCAGTAATGATGTTGAAGTGTCAATGTCTATATACTATATTACCTAGTTGGTTCAGTGTTAATTGTCGCTGAACTTAGTAGGATGAACCACGGTTCGATCCCGTATAACTGCGTTCGGAGGGGGTTGAAACCACTTGATACTAGAACTGACCTCGAATCAGATTAAACTGGTAGTGAAAGCAAAAAAATTTCTATATTATTAGTATATTCGGTTTTTTACTGTGAATGTAGACAGTAAAAATATATTATGCATTATAGTGGCAAATTGTTTCGGTACACCAAAATATCTCACATTGCTTGAGAGTCGAGGTTAAGGGTAGTTTATGTACAATACCCAGACTTCTCAATCCAACAAAGTGCCTTTTATAAAAGACAAACCGTGAAGGACTTAGACTCAAAGCTGACAATACTTCGGAAGGTGATGTGACAGATTTGAGGTTGTAACACAAATCATTTTTAAAAACCTTATTTGATTTGATTTTCAGGATTGCAGTGGTGACAGGGGCAAACAAAGGAATTGGATTTGAGATAGTTAAGCAGTTAGCTTCAGCTGGAATCAAAGTGGTGCTTACTGCAAGAGATGAAAAGAGAGGTCTTCAAGCATTGGAAACACTCCAAGCCTCTGGTTTATCTGACTTTGTTGTTTTTCATCAAGTAGATGTGGCTAATGCTGCAAGTGTTGTTACTCTTGCTGAGTTTGTCAAATCCCAATTTGGCAAACTTGATATTCTGGTAACTTTGAAAGTTTATTCAGTGTTAAATACTTCATTTTTAGTATGCTTAGTTTGGTAACATAAAAAAATTGCCCCCCTTTTCTTTGGTTTTTTCTTAGGTTGTCACCTTTCAATTATATGAAATTCTTGAAGGATTTAATAGAATTAGCGGTGTGATTGAGACACATGCATCTCGGTCTGATCAAAATTGGATGGTCCAAATTTTAAAACAGATTTTGATATTTTTTTTAATCTAAGATAGTGAACTTGAATTCTAGACCACACAATTTTGATCAGACGGCAGATATGCCTATGATTGAGTGCAGTCACATGGCTGTGATTGCACACATTCTAGATCTTATAAGAAATTGTGTACTTGAGATATGATTGACTGAGTATGAGAAAAAACTGCCTTATTCTTTGTATAGATTTTCAGTCATATAGGTTAACAGTCTAACGAAACAACGATTAAACTAAGGGAATGAACCTTTCAATGGACATATAATGTCCCTCTATCACGGTCCGTTCGAAATCAAAGTCCAATACATATTTATCAAATTACTAGTGGTTAATTATATATTTGATTTACAAGTTTGTGTGCTCATCCTGCAACTTTCGTTTAATGCAGGTTAACAATGCAGGGATTAGTGGAACTGTAATCAATGACAAAGATTTAGCTACTTTGCTTATCGCTAACCCTGGAGTAAGTATCTATGTGTTTTCACCTTTAATTCATCGAAACTCATTGCTTATAATGTTGTAAGTGTTTTATATTTTGGGTTTGAGTATTTGATTCGTCGTTGCAGGCATTAACAGAAGAGGAAAAGAACAAGGCAGTAACTCAAACATTTGAGTTAGCTGAAGAATGCTTGCAAATAAATTATTACGGCACTAAAGTAACTACCGAATCACTTCTGCCACTCCTAAAATTATCCGATTCGCCGAGAATTGTGAATGTATCGTCTAGTTTGGGGAAGCTAGAGGTAAGAGGTTTTACTCCTTTTGCGCCTACTTTTTAACACTCGTAGAAATGAGAAATCTATTTCTAAAATGACGAGACCTACATGAATTTCCCATATATTCTTAAATTTTGGTTTTAATTTGAACGAAGTATTATTGCTTATTCATGTCAAATCCAGAGCATACTAAATGAAGGAGCTAAAACCGTCTTGAGTGATGCTGATAACCTAACTGAAGAGAAAGTCGATGAAGTATTGAAGATGTTTCTCGAAGATTTCAAAGAAGGTTCATTGGAAAGCAAAGGCTGGCCTAAAACTGGTGGTGCTTATGTCTGTTCTAAAGCTGCTATTAATGCTTATACAAGAATTGTTGCGAAGAGTTTCCCAACTATATGCGTCAATAGTATTTGCCCTGGTTACGTCATCACAGATATAACTGGCAATACTGGTTTGTTAACTGCTGAAGAAGGTGCTGCTAGTGTTGTGAAGCTAGCGCTACTTCCCAATGGGAGTCCATCGGGCCAATTCTATAACCGTACTGAAGTTGCTTCCTTCTAATAAGTACAAGAATTATGTGATTTAAGAACAAAGTGTGTTGCTTTGCTTTTTATCACTGTTATTATTGTTGTTGTTTTTGTTGCATCAAGTTTATAGATGATATAATAACAAGACTTCTTATCTAATGAATAACATGTGATACATTGCTAGCTAATTCTGTGTATTCATCTTGTACTATAAATTAAGCAGATAGTACTAAGTTTTATGTCAGATTAAGAGAAGTGCTTATCTGCAAAAGTAAAATTGTATTTATTGTCCGGTAACAACATTGTGGAATGAAACTTCAAATTTAGAGTATGTAGAAAGCTGATATATTGTTGGATGGAGAAAATACAGGAGAAACTATTGGGAGGAAGGGAACATGATAATTTGGAAGAAGTCTACACTTTATTATTATTGAAATGTTTTCCTCTTTGGCTTGGTTTATAAATGAGAACCTCACCTTTTTTTAGGCCTCAATGGAGAGTTTTGAACACATATAAGTGGTTAATGAACTTTTAAATTAAGGACAGATTGTTTGGGAGGAGCTTAAATCTTAGTTGAAACAATAATTGATTAGACTTTAACCGGAAACGTTCCGGATTACTAGGGTCCCGCTCTCTCACCAAGCTAAACCACGGCTCTGATACCACTTGTTGGGGAGTCCAGGGGAGCTCGGGAGAAACATCGGGTCAAATGCTCCAGGATCATAAGAGAGAGACGCCACATCACCACCCAAAATGTCAAGGCATTAAGTTAATGGGTCATCTCTCTCTTATAAATCCAACATTCTTCTCATTCATAGTCATTGGGCAGGGTCCACTGTGAAGGCAAATTACAGTCTTCTTGATTATTTTGATAGTGATTGGGCAGGTTGTGTTGATGATATATATTTGAAGCACCTTAAGTTATTGCTCCATGTTGTGAATTAGGTTAAATCACACCAATAACCTTAGTGTGTGGAGCAATTCGATTAAAGCAATCGAAATAAGTGAGAATAAGCAATATCAATAATCAACAATTAAACCGCGAAAACGTAAAGAACACAATCACAATTGTTTACCCAGTTCGGTGTTAATGAACCTACTCTGGAGGAGAGGGAAGCTCTCCGTTCCACTATCAAACTTTGTTCTTCTTGATTACAATAAGATTCTCACAAAGGTTACAAGAATTAGAAACCCTAAATCTACCCTTGTCCCAAATCTCTTCCCGTGACCAAGAGATTTCAATGATACGTGTTTACAAGATGAAAGAGATGATTACCAACCATAAGAAATATTCATAGCCTTTTGTTGTTTGAGAAAACCCTCAAAAAACCTCTTTTTCCTGTGACGGCACAAGCAGAAATCGCACCTGTATATATAGGGTTCGCGCGCCTGCGCGCCGCGCCAATGAGGCTGCGCGGCGCACCACTTACCAGAACCTCAACCCTGATTCTTCAGATGTCTGCGCGGCGCGCCAGCTCCAGAACCTACACATTCAGTTTTTCTGCTTCATCCAATTTCAAGGTAATTCTCCACACTCCACCGTTGGTTCTGCTGTTGATTGAGCTATAACTGTTACAATTACAATATCTGAGTCTCCTATGTTTTAGGCATCTATTATGCTTTTTAATAACATATTTTATGTGTCTTGTCTCCTGATTGCTCTTTAAATATTGTACTTTCCACATCTCAAAATATTCTTGTTCCATCCTTGTACATTTCTTTTAATAACCAACAACTTCATTATTGGATTTTCTCTATTGGTCTCTCTTGTTGTAGCATTGTGACCATAGCAACGACAATTAAAACAATGCAACTTGGCTTATAAAATGTTCAATTTTGTTTTCATGCACAAAATAGTTTTAAATATGACCTAGTCAAATTCAACAAGATCCTCAATAACTTTAATGGAATGTTGATCAGCACAATGGAATGTTGATCAGCACATACTTTATTTACCTAAAAGATAATATACATAATTTGAACCTGACCATAGAGACCAACGGCAAAGACCGAATCACAAATTGCATAGTGACAAATATAACAAGCTGGCAGGAAAATAACCTTAAAGGGCATAGTAATTTAGTATATTATGTTTGGAGCTGCATTGTTTTTGGTTTCATTGTTATAATAGGGATCCATTCAAATTCCAAACATTAAAGTTGAAACTTAAGATGGGAAAAGCTGCAAAAAGGTAGCACTAGAATCATGTTGTAAATTGTTCTTAAGCGGTCACGGTTGCAGTTACACTGTGAACCTTGATATTGCAGAAAAATATGGCCGATGCGGCTGCAATTGCAGTTGTAGACGACAATTTAGACCTATGATTAGAATCAGATATTTTAATTCACGCCGTTAAATTATTGTTATATATTCCTCATCCCTTTAAACTTACATGTTTTGATCCTTTTAGTTTTGGGATGAATTTGTCAGGTATGCAGTGGTGACCGGATCAAACAAAGGAATTGGATTCGAGATAGTAAGGCAGTTAGCTTCAGCTGGAATCAATGTGGTGCTTACAGCAAGAGACGAGAAAAGGGGTCTTCAAGCATTAGAAACACTCAAATCCTTTGGTCTATCCGATTTTGTTGTCTTTCATCAACTTGATATTGCTGATGCTTCAAGTGTAGCCTCTCTTGCAAATTTTGTCAAGTCCGAATTTGGAAAACTTGATATTCTGGTAACATGCAAAAACTGGTTCTCCTTTCCCCCTTTTTTGTAGTGAATATAATTTTTTTTCATGTTGCTGAGCTTAAGGATTTGGATGTACTGCAGTCAAGATTTTTCGCATTTGCAGCAGTTGCAGATTGCAGGCTGTCTGATCAAAGATTGGACGGATCATATTGCAACTAACTATATTAAGTCAAATAACACAGTTGGAATGTGAGGCATCTTATCTTTGATGAGATGATCTGCAAAGCTCAACTACGACAAATTTGAAAAATCTTGACTGCAGGCAATCGCAATCTTGAGCTTTCATACCTTGCAATATTCGTTGTTCTACATGCACGATTGGTACCTTTCCTTGTTACTTATTATGCATATGGCTATGCCACTTATTGTATTCTGTTACATTATGTAGCAAGCAAGCTTAAATTGCCATTTAATCTAGTTATTGGTTATGATAAAATTTCTTGATAGCTTTGAAAGGAATCGCGTGATTTCTCATTTTGATATATGCATATTAAATTAACAAAATTTGTTCAATGCAGGTTAACAATGCAGGGATTATTGGAACTATAATTCATGACAAAGAGTTATTTAATCTAGCTATCATCAACCGTGGGGTAAGTATGCACTGAAAATGGATTATTAACACAGAAGTACTCTCTAAATTTTTATTAATTTTCCAATATTTTGTCCTTTGCAGGCATTATCAGAAGATAATAGAAGAAAGGCAGTGACTCAAACATATGAGTTAGCTGAAGAATGCTTGCAAACAAATTATTATGGAGCTAAAATAACTTCTGAATCACTTCTGCCACTCCTAAAGTTATCTGATTCACCAAGAATTGTGAATGTATCATCAACTTTAGGGCAGTTAGAGGTATACTATTTTATTTCTTGCCTTAATAAATATATCCGCAGATTATTTTGGGAGGGTAAAAAATGATTCTGAACACTTAAAATTAATTTTGGTATGTTTGAGAAATCCTGAATAGAATTGATTTGGCCTCTAGAATTGATTCTAACTCAAAACTATCATTTGGAGTTTTGGCCTCAAAACATGATTTTTACCGTCAAATTTTTTGTTGAATTCACTTTCATGTGAATGCATTAATCTCCTTGCATTCAGCTCACTTTTAGCCACACTCAATTTTCATTACCGCAGAATCAAACACACTAAAAGGAAATCTTGCTCATATTGTTTAGGTATAGAGTCATTTTGCAATCAATGTGTAAGGTAACCTTAAGTATAAAAATAGAAGTAGTGACATTTTCCATCAACCCTCTTTTAGGATCTATATGTATATAGATAAGATAGTATTGTTGCACCAAACGTTTCTAACAAGTTAAACAAGACAAATACTATTTTCAGTATAGAAAAATAAGTTTGGCTGTAAAAATCGGAAACAGACTCGCCGCATCATGCAGTTACTAATTTTGACCGTCGGATCTATATTAATAATGGTCAAGATAATTTAAAACTGATTTAGTGAATATGTAATCTGAGGCGTCACGGTCTCATAATTTTCTCTTTTAATGGCCTTGTTGCTTATTCATGTCAAATCCAGAGTATACCAAATGGATGGCCAAAAAGTTTCTTCAATGATGCTGATAACCTTACAGAAGAGAAAGTCGATAAAGTATTGAAGAAATTTCTAAAAGATTTCAAAGAAGGTTCATTAGATCAAGAAAATGGCTGGCCTAAGACTTTTAGTGCTTATATCATTTCTAAAGCTGCTATGAATGCGTATACAAGAATTGCTGCTAAGAAATTTCCTACTTTATGCATCAATAGTGTTTGTCCAGGTTATGTCGTAACAGATATAACTGCCAATACCGGTATGTTAAGAGTTGAAGAAGGTGCTGCTAGTGTTGTGAGGTTAGCACTACTTCGCAACGGTAGTCCATCTGGCCTATTCTTTTACCGGAGTGGAGTGTCTTCCTTTTGATTAGTACTAATTAAAGATAAATTACTGATTTTGCATATCAATTATGACACTACATTGGTTGTGATTACTAATTAAAAATATTATTATGATTTATGAGCTGTGTATTTTGATATATAATTTGGACATTACCAAAATATCATTGATTATTGTTGTCAAATTCTACGACGTTAACTATATAAATTGTTGTTGATTATTGTTGTCAAAATATCATTTCATTATTAACTATTGTTGTTGTGACATTGCCATATATATTCTTGATTTAGTAACAAGACTATTTAAGAATGACAGCAATTAAAACTGTGCAACTGAGATACTCTCTCCATCCATTTCTATATACCATAATCTAACTATAATTATAAGAAATCTTTTTAAACAAATTTACTCAAATTAATAGTCATAGAAATGGTATAAAGAGGTAGGAGGCAATAGTCAATCACTCAGAAAAGTAGAATTTGTGAGTAGTTTCACCATTTCCCAATACAAGAAAATTTCTCTTGTTATATACTACCGGCACATTCCAGTCAAAATGCATAATATCAGAGAACACAGAACTAGCTGAAGTGAAGCATTATTCCAACTAAAGATGGGAGAAGCTGCAGAGAGGTATAGTAACAAACTTTCTTTGATAAAGTTTTAGAATTCGTTCACGCGGTAATGGTTGTGACTGTGCCATGAACTTTAATATTGCTGACAATTACAGTTAAATCTAGCTGATACAATATCAATTGTGATTGCATTGCGGTCAATGACATGAAATTAGTCTTAGGTATATGAAAATCCATCAATTTAGCCTCTGAGATCTTAATAGTAGGGATCGAATGGATAGATTTTATATAATTACGATGTTGCAACTCAGATCACGGTCACATACCAATTTTTAAAACTTAATTTTATAGATTTTTTTCAAACTATCAAACCATGTCGGTTGTATTTATTTGCAGGATTGCAGTGGTGACTGGATCAAACAAAGGAATTGGGTTCGAGATAGTTAAGCAATTAGCTTCAGCTCGAATCAAAGTAGTGCTTACTGCAAGAGACGAAAAAAGAGGCCTTCGAGCATTGGAAACACTCAAAGCCTTTGGTTTATCTGACTTTGTTGTATTTCATCAACTTGATGTGGCTAATGCTGCAAGTGTAGCCTCTCTTGCAGATTTTGTCAAATTCGAATTTGGCAAACTCGATATTCTGGTAACATGAAAAATTGCATGATAGTGTAAATGAAAGTTTGTCACATTTTGAAGGGAAACTCTTCAATATAAAGTATAAGTATGTTTCATTAAGAAAGAAAATTTGTTCATTGCAGGTTAACAATGCAGGGATTAGTGGAACTGTAATTAATGACAAAGGTTTAGCTACTATGCTTATCTCTAACTATAAAGTAAGTATTTATAGGTGTTTTCACCTTTTAATTAATGGAAACTGATTGCTTATGAAAACAATATTGATAATATTATTTGATTTGTGTCCATGGCAGGCATTATCAGAAGATGAAAAGAAAAAGGCAGTGACTCAAACATATGAGTTAGCTGAAGAATGCTTGCAAATAAATTATTATGGTACTAAAATAACTACTGAATCACTTCTGCCACTCTTAAAATTATCAGATTCACCAAGAATTGTGAATGTATCATCCACTTTGGGGAAGTTAGGGGTAAGCTGTTTTACTCCTTTGTGTTAATGAATTCTTAATATTTTTCATAAAAATTTGTGCCTAGTTTGCCAACAAGTCAAACGTTGTTATGTCGTCAGTTTAAAACTCTCGTTTAAACATTCTTTTATTAGGTGGAGTTCAGGTAGGTCTCGCCACAACCAGACCTACAGGAATTTCATCCAATAAAAGAGGGAGCATTACAAATTGAGTGTTTTTACCATTCCACTAAAAAGTACTCTCTCCGTCTCAAAATACAAGAAAAAATGCGTTAGCAAAAGTTAATGTATCTGGCCTAAATTTTACACCAAATGCATCAACTTTTGGTGACCAGTTTTTGCTTATATTTGGGACAGGGAAGTATATGTTATTTATAGTATAAAAAAATAAGTTTGGTTATAAAAAGTTCATATTCTTGAATGTACCATTGTGTCTTAAAATTTGGCTTTAATTTTGAATGAGGTGTTATTGCTTATTCATGTAAAATCCAGAGCTTAAAAAATGAATGGACTAAAAAAGTCTTTAGTGATGTTAATAACCTAACCGAGGAGAAAGTGGACGAAGTATTGAAGAAGTTTCTAGAAGATTTCAAAGAAGGTTCATTGGAAAGCAAAGACTGGCCTAAAACTGGTGGTGCTTATGTCTTATCTAAAGCTGCTATGAATGCTTATACAAGAATTGTTGCTAAGAATTTTCCGACTTTATGTGTCAATAGTATTTGCCCTGGTTATGTCATTACGGATATAACTGGCAATACTGGTAAATTAACTGCCGAAGAAGGCGCTGCTAGTGTTGTGAAGCTAGCACTACTTCCCAATGGTAGTCCTTCTGGTCAATTCTATATCAGGACTAAGGTGTCTTCCTTCTGATAAGTACTACAATATGTGGTTTAAGGAAATGCATTGTCGATTTTCTTGTTATTGTTGTTATTGTTTGTTATATTTGACGTGGACAGTATTATTGTTATTATTGTTGCATTTGATATCAATAGTATTATTGCTGCTGTTGTTATTTTTTGTTACATCAAGTTTTCTAGATCAAGAAAAGTGTTTATCTGCAAAACTATAATTTCTCTTATTGTGTAATGAAATTTCAAAATATGTTTAAAAGTACTAATAAATTTCAAAACTATCATCCCTTTTTTAGGTCTTAATGGAGAGTTATGCACAAAGACCTTGTACCTAATCTTATTTAATATTAATACTCATTTCAACTAATCATTTAATACTACAACTGCCACTTAATTTCTTCATGGTTGGTCTACGATCGGAGATATGGCTAGATTTGGTGCCACGCTGCGGAATTTATTTGTTCTTCACTAAAGCATGGTGGTGTACGTGCAAAGACACTAATATTCAAGGCAATGAGTGCACAAGGTATATTGAGGATTTTTCAGAATGATTATGCATATCTTTTTTTTATGGTGAAGGGCTCTTCTACATAGGAATGGCGTCTTTTTTTCGGTTGCGCCTCACCCGGCGTGTAATTCGGGCTACCATTCGATGATAATCAAAAGGTCCAGACCACACACACGTTGTTTTCCTCTACTCCGTGACCCCAAGTTTGCTCTGCTGGTCGGTTTCTGGTTTGTTTCATGACTTCATCTTGTTTTCAGTTATTGAAGAAAAACCACATTACTCATGACCTTAACATAGATCCCAATTTTATTAGAACTGAATCTATACTTTTATTCCAAGTGTTGAGGAGCCTGCTTCAAGCAATATAATGTCTTTCTTAGTATCACTACATTTTCTTCTTCGCCTTTACATTGAGGAAGGCAAATTTGACATCGAAATTGGAAATAAATACCTCTGAATAATATATGTCAGGCCTTTGCACAAATCATTTGCTACTAATATTGCTTTATACAAGTGCAGCCTTAAACAACTGAGTACTGCAAAACTGTATGTATGCAGCGTATATGAAATGTTTTCAAACTTCAATTTGGAAAATTAAGGCAGAAATATAATCATTGTGACACTTACAACAGAACTGAGAAAATGAAAAAACAATGGCATCTTATTTCCTAGCTATACATGTTTCACACATTAGCATTATTATAGAAATTTGTAAACTTTGATTGTTGAACTGTGTAATCGTAGTAGCCTGTATAGGAGTTGATCTCTGGCATCACACCGTTCCTATTTGAATGACCATTGCAAATGGAGTAATGTGATGTAACGAAATCAAAACTGTCATCTGGCTAAGACATCAATATGTGCAAGCTGTATCTGATCTTATAAATCTCTACTCTTAAATGTTTCCTTACATTTATTTATATCTTATGATAATTTTATTTTTAAGGTTGGTTTCTCCCTAACTGTCGATCCCTAGTCTTTGATCGATGTCATAAAGATTGTTTTACATTGGTTGTTGACCGCTTAACACAATCCTCTCATTTTATCCAAGTCTAGGAACGGATATGTATAACTTTGCAACAAATCTAGGAAATAAAAGCTTACAATATAAGACGTCGTTGGAGGGATACGATGTCATAAACAACTGAGTACTGTAAAACTGTATGTATGCAGTGTCACAGAAATATTTTCAAACTTCTATTTAGAAAATTTCTATGTAGACAGAGACATAATCATTGTGACACTTACAAAAGAACTGAGAAAATGAAGAAAAAAATCAATGGCATCTTATTTCCTAGCTATACATGTGTCACGCATTAGCATTATTATAGAAATTTGTAAACTCTGATTGTTAAAATTCGTCATCGCAGCCGCTAAAGGAGTTCATCATATGTGGCATCACATCCTACCTACTTGACCTCTTGTCCAAATATACAACAATCACAGTTATATCATCATGATAAGCCGATCTAAATGCATAATAATTGTGAAAGCGTATGTCCGATCCACTAATTTGATTACTCTTAGGCATCTGTGTAAGTTGACTATATCTTCTTCCCCTTCTACTAGCCCCATTCTCTAAAGCAAGTGTGGTAAGTCTTTCTGCGATTCCATCTCGTGGACTGGTGTTAACAACATTAGCAGCATCCTTATTTGACATCAATTTCCAAAATCCACTCGATCCAAATATAATGAATTTATCAGAGTCTCTTAAGATTCTTGAATAAACATGTGGTTGTGATGTTAGCAAAGGTCTTGTAAACGTCCGGGCACTCTTTCCCAACTTGGGATTTCGAATGATCCACTTTCATTGATCTCCTCCTTCAAATATTTATATCCTATACATCTAGTTGTGTCGATTAAACCTTTGTCTGCAATAAGTGCACAGGTACGGAAATTAATATTGTAATCTATATCATAAATATTTGGCTGCAAGCCCTTGAGTGCTACTTGAACATCTCGACGATCAAGATTGTGATCTTTAACTATCTGTTTAACAGCCAATCTTTTAAGTTGACCAATGCCGTTCAGAGAACCGAGTACAGCGCGCGAATCTCCAACGTTGGCGGCATATAACGTCCCTCTCCATATGAAACAAATCAAACAACCTGAACTAACAAAAACATTTCTTCCAGCAGACTCCAAAAAACCTCTCTCCATTTGGTCAACAACTTGCGTCAGAATATTCTCATTCATGTTGTTATTATTCTCCTGAATAAGCCCTGAAATTTATAACCAGATTATTTCCTCATCAAACATCCATGTTAAAACAGTGCTACACTACACATGACAGTATATATCTATACACATTGATTTAGACCAGAAGTACACATGACAATGTAAAAATGATTAGCATTACAAGCACAAGAAAGATTAGTTTTCTTGATTTCTTCAATTCTTGGATATAGAATCACTTAAATCCTTTAAGTTTCAGTTCATGCTTCAATTCCATATCCACACTCAAAGAACACCATTCAAAGAATCAAAGGTAATAAAACAACACACACACACACACAAACACACACATACACATGAATGAAAATGCAAAGGAGAAAGAAACAAAGATTAAAAATGAAAGAAGAATCACAATAAATGAATGAAATGAAGACTCACTCATTAGTTCCCTGAAGATATGATCTCTAAGATAGATGGAAACGGTGTTGCCTTTATGGCCATCATAAATTCCAACAAAGAGTGCATCAATGCCAACATCAACTTGGCACTTATCTTCCATAACCACATTAGCCTGAACCGCAGCCATGGAAAATACGCCAGAGTAATATCTAACCCATAGGAATATCCCGAAGCTCGCTATAGCTTATATTGTTTGTTCTAGCTCTCTAAAGCAGTCATCAAAATCCTTTTCGCGATTCCCTGCAACAAAACAAACCAACCAAGAGCTACAAGCAAAGATAGTAGTAGTAAATAATAATAGGAAAAACAAGTAGCTAAAAAGAACAAGCCATGCATACATCTCGTGGATTGGTGTGAACAATTTCAGCTGCTTGCCAATTTGTCAACAATTTCCAAAGTCCACCAGATCCAAATATAATGAATTTATCATTGTCAACAATTTTAGTTTCATATGTATTCATTGTAGGCTCAAAAAGAAACAATTCATGATGAAGCATCATATTGATTGTAGGCTCTTTTCGATTGTGTGCAGATATGACAGTGTACTCATGGTTGCTGGAGGGAGTGGAATAACTACATTTCTGAGTTTTTGGCAGAAATCGATTCAACTACCAACAAAAATAATTTTCCTTCAAGGATAGAACTTGTGCATGCATGTCATGAAGAGGGCACAAGACATTTGTCTGTTACATTCGATCGCGCATCTGCTAGTCAACCAAACAAGCGAAAAATTTCATTTGAAACTGAAATTGTTTGTAACGCAAGAAACACAACCAGGCATGGGAATTACAGAGCTGTTAAATGAGTTCGTGAAAGTAAAAACCCTGCAATTGGACAGTGTGAGCTCAAATTATTATTATTCAAGGAAGAAAGAATGGGAACCATTGAACTATGAGGCTTGTGTTTCACCATTAACACTCATTTGATAATAATTGGCTTTTTGCTTATTGGCAGCTTCACTAGTTCAACATCCAAACAGCCAATTATTATCAGGTGAAATCATAATGTGAGATACATTTGTAAGGATCACAACTGAGGATGAATTTTCCCTTTCATCATGTTCTTAATCATTTTGAGCATTATAGGGATGAGGAGTGTAACATTATGTTGAATTTCATGTTTTTTCCACATACACCTTAAATTCTCAAGATATATTAACCTTCAACATATGTAAATATAACCCTCTATTTCTTTCTTTCGTCGTGATCAACAAGCCATGACTAGTTATGTGGTTGGAACAGGTCTGAAATCGAGGTACCGTGAGACTATTTGGAAGAGCTAATGAAAATAGGTTATGTTTATAAGTTGTTTTTGGTTTATTTTCATTAGCTCTTTAAGATATATAGCTTATGAAAACATCCTATAACTTAAGAAAACACTGTGTTTTTTGTATCTTTTATTATAAATAACTTATACATAAGCACTTATATAATAATCACTTATACTATCTAAATAGTACTCAAGCCTCATTATGTCCCAATTCTGAATTGGTATGTCTTGTCACCACCATCAACAGAACTTGTCAGAATCTAAGCCATCCTCATCATGTGACAACTGACACGTGCTTCATTATTGGATTTTCTCTTATAAACACTCTGGTAAACATCTTATTTAGATATGTATCGGTATACCATTGAGGTGGATAACTCTGATAGGTTCAAAAATCAATAAACACTATTTGTGAACCTATCGGAATTATCTACCTCATCAATGTAATGATACATATCCAAATAAGATTTGTATCGAAGAATTCACTTTTTCTCTATTGCCTTTTATTGTTGTAGCATTCATGAGAAAGGTAAAGCGAGCGACCATAACAAAAAGTTATCATACTCATGGGTACAAGAGCAATTGGCTTATAAAATGTACAATCTTTTCCTGTAGAAATCATTTCATATATGGTATAGTCAAATATTCAACATTATCTTCTTTAATGTAGTGCTTATCAATTCATACTTTACTTAACTAAAAGACAATTTATATGCTATTCATGACCATAGACTTAAAGGCCAAATGACAAAAATTTGCATAGTGACAAATAACAAGTTGACAGCTATTAAATTACATGCTGTGCTGTGTTGCATAATAATAATCTTTTAGTATATTACTAGTACTACGTGCTGTGTCTGTTACATTTCAATCACATTTCAAACTTCAAAGCTGAAAGTTGAGACTTAGGATGGGAGAAACTGCAAAAAGGTAGCATTACTTACAACATGATTCTAAATTGTGCTTATGGCCACAGTTGCAGTTACACTATGAACTTTTATATTGCGCCAAATAGCGAATAAATTTGGCTGATGCGGTCATGATTGCAGTTGCAATGGTGTTGAAGAAACCTATAAAATCTTTATATGCAACTGTGATTGCAGTTACGACCTCAATTTAGAGTTGCATATGATATCCAATCTTTTTCATAACAAGGATAGGATAATTACACATGAATGAAAGACAAATAGACAATAAGTTGCGTCGCTGACCCTTTTTGATGGCAAAATCAATCCTCTGAAAACCACATTCTAGACCTATGATTAGAATCGTATATTTCAATGCCATAAAATCTTGTTATATTTGTTAGAAGTCCCACATTGGCTAGAGATATGGCAAAGATAGACTTTATAAGTGTAGTGCAAATCTCAACTATTAAGCTTTTTGTGGTTGAGTATATGCCTCTCAAATTCTAATATGGTATTAGAGTCTATCCTAGATCCATTTGTTGTGTGTTATGGAAACCTCCCATATTTGTTAGAAGTCCCACATTAGCTAGAGATATGGCCAAGATAGCCTTTATAAGTGTAGTGCAAACCTCAATTCTTATGCTAGCTTTTGTGGTTGAGTATAAGCTTCTCAAATTCTAATAATATTTTCCTAATCCCATATCCTTTATCACTTTTTGCCCCTTATTTATGGATTGATTCTTCTAGGTATGCAGTGGTGACTGGAGCAAACAAAGGAATTGGGTTTGAGATAGTTAGGCAATTAGCTTCAGCTGGAATCAAAGTAGTGCTTACAGCAAGAGATGAGAAAAGGGGTCTTCAAGCATTGGAAACACTCAAAGCCTTTGGTTTATCTGATTTTGTTGTCTTTCATCAACTTGATGTTGCTGATGCTTCAAGTGTAGCCTCTCTTGCACATTTTGTCAAATCTCAATTTGGCAAACTTGATATTCTGGTAAAATGTAAAAACAGGTTCTCCTTAATTTACCTGTTTTTTTGTAGTGAATAGAAGTTTGTCACATAATTTTTTCTATCTTAGCACCCTGGTTCCCGAGGGAAGTGATTTGATAATCTAGTCATGGATTGTTCCAGCCTAGATATGGACTCTGGTTCTCCTGAATAATTTGTCTAAGTGAAACTCATCAACCATATAAGCACAATCATTTGATATATTTAATAATGAGATTAAAGATTTGACATTTTTCACTGTTGCGGATTGCAGACCTCATGATCAAAGATTGAACAGCTCATTTCAACTGTATATTTTGAGTTAAATAAGGCAGTTGAAATGTGATTTGTCTAATCTTGATTGGAAGATCTACAATCCATGAATACAACAAGTACAAGAAATCAGGACTGCAGTCAATTGTTGCGGTCCTTGAGCTTTCATTGCAAAATTTATTATTCCTTGTTAGTTTTGTTGTTTTACATGAATGCTTCGTACTTGTCGCATTTGTATAAAACTTTGTTTCTATTAACACGTTCTTTTCAAAGTTTGATGCAATATTAACTATTGTTTTGTCAATAATTATCCTTAACTACTTCTTGATAGCTTTGAAGGGGATATCATTACTTCTCATTTTGATATTATGCATATTCAATGCAGGTTAACAATGCAGGGATTAGTGGAATTATAATTCATGACTTAAAGTTATTTAATCTTGCTATCATCAACCGTGGGGTAAGTATCGTCGGGTTAGGTATTTGAGAAAAGTCTATGTGTTGTAAAAAATTTACAATGTTATTCTCTGATTGTCATTAGACAACGGTTTGCATTGTTAATGGCCAAGTATATCATTTTTTCAAAAAAAAAAAAAACTATAATGGATTTGAGTATTCATGAGTTATCCTTTGCAGGCATTATCTGAAGATGATAGGAGAAAGGCAGTGACTCAAACATATGAGTTAGCTAAAGAATGTTTGCAAACAAATTATTATGGAGCTAAAATAACTTCTGAATCACTTCTTCCCCTGCTTCAGTTATCTGATTCACCAAGAATTGTGAATGTCTCATCCTCTTTGGGGCAGTTAGAGGTACACTATTTTACACCTTGCCTTAATAAGTCCAATCATAGTGGAAGACTATTACTTACAGTGTCATCTTTAGCCCGACTTTGATACCATTAGAAAGTTATTTCTGATATATTTCAAAGTCGTAATTAGAATACAAGGAAAATTCTAATCCTGGACATGGTCATGGTCCACATGATAAAAAAAATCAAAATATCAATGATAATAGATGTCCTCTCTTATATATAGAGGTTAATAGTTTTCATAATTTGTATAATTGAAAAAATGACTTAATTGATACCAGTTTGATTAAAACAACGAGAAACAAATATGCAACTAGTATTGAACCATCAATTAGGTCATTGTTTAAGCCATAAAAAATATTTGGGTCATGAGATTATATTTCTTTGGAGTATCATCGACAATTATTAGAATTTATGGTAATTTTTAACATTGATCTACGGTAGAGCACCTATTCAGGTGGTCCATGTTAGTACTTGCCAAGAATACATATACTAATTGGTTTAAATAGACTATTCTAAACCTATTGAACCTAATGAAATTGATTATAAGAATTGATCTCCATCACTAGCTTTATCATTGTCTCATAATTTTCCCTTTTAATATACATAAAATCTTATTGCTTATTCATGTCAAATCCAGAGTATACCAAATGGATGGCTAAAAAACTTCTTCAGTGATGCTGATAACCTAACAGAAGAGAAAGTGGATGAAGTATTGAAGAAATTTCTGAAAAATTTCAAAGAAGGTTCATTAGATCAAGACAATAGTTGGCCTAAGACTTTTAGTGCTTATATCATTTCTAAAGCTGCTATGAATGCATATACAAGAATTCTTGCCAAGAATTTTCCCACTTTATGTATCAACAGTATTTGTCCTGGCTACGTCGTAACTGATATAACTGCCAATACCGGTTTATTTACAGTTGAAGAAGGTGCTGCTAGTGTTGCGAGGCTAGCACTACTTCCTAATGATTGTCCATCTGGCGTCTTCTTTTTCCGGAACGAAGTGTCTTCCTTTTGATTAGTACTAACATTTTATTGATTAAGTGTTGCTTTTTCTTGTCAATTATGACTCTATATATGTTGTCAACACTAAGTTTCCATTTAGTTGAACTACAAATTTCCCACGTTTACTCAAAATCATTATAGAAGTTTGGTTTTGTAGCTTCTCTGAAATAATGGGAGAAGCATAACTGAATGTGAGTTTGGAGCCTTTGACACAATCAAATAGATGCTAGCCAATATGTGTCATAGTGATGTTCTACTCCAACAAAAGCGTGCAAGCCAAGACTGAAAAACTTAGAACACTTATCTTGTGTGATGAATTGGTTCCGGTAGTTCCAATCTCGAAACGTATATATGCATGCATGATGGTATCACAGTGAGATTGACATTTGAGTCATGTATTGTCTGCTGTCATCTGGCGGTGTGCTCTGACTGCATTTTTCAGCAAATGTTCCATGGGCTAGCATCTAAAGAATAGCGCGAATCCGAGTCCAATCTTGCCGATGTCAAACTTGATCAAACAAAGGATGAACATTAGTAGAATATCTATCATTTTTACTAAAAAATTTATAGGCTGAGTTAATACTAAAATTTTCATCCACTCCCTCATGTATCCAAAATTAAAGTTTTTGAAGGGCAGAATTTTCGTCGTTGGACAAAATGTGTTTTCTCATTGTTAGACGTCCGTGGTGTGACTTTTGCACTTACCGCTGCCGAACCCAATGAAGATGAAGCTGATCCCAAACTGGTCGAGCAATGGAAGCATGCCAATAAGGTTGGTCGTTACACAATTCTCGTACTTTATCTAATGATCTTTTCGATGTCTATTGTTCGTACAAGGTTGCGAAAGAAATTTGGGATAACATGAACAACAAATACACTATTGAGGATGCTACCAAACAAAAGTTTGTTGTTAGAAACTATCTTCGATGGCAAATGACGGAGGACAAGGAAATCAAGGTACAAATCAACGAGTATCACAAACTCCTTGAAGATTGAAGGCGGAGAAAACCAACCTGCCAAACGAGTTTGTTGTTGGCGCTTTAGTGGAAAAATTACCAGGCTCTTGGAATGATTACAAGCAGCTTAAATATAAGTATAGACAGATGTTGCTTGCTGATCTCATCAAACAGGTGATCATTGAAGACACCAACGAAAAGGAATGTGATGCTGCACGAGCAAAGGACTTTGGAGTCACGGAAAAATTTAATCCAAAATAGTACTCACAAACAGAAGAGGTATGAAAAGCATAACTAATTTGAAACACTAAGAGCAAAGAGTCTCTGATCACAGTACCCCTTCCCAACAAATACATCATTCTTATCCACTTTAACCCCTACTTTTTATTCAACAGTGCTATTGAAATCAAATTGGTCCTAATAGTTTGCGCATGTAGCACAACATTTAAAGTCAATGTCTTCCCAAAAGTGAGTTTCATAATTACTTTGTCTTTGCAATTAACTGCAGCAATTCTAGAATCACTGAGATAGGCTTGATCTTTATCATCCCTAACAGAAATGTACGAGGTAAAGGCAGCTCTATTTGCACAAATGTGTCTTGTAACCCATGAGTCTACCACCCATTTTTTCACATTACTAACAAGATTCACTTCAAATATCATTGTAGCAATAATACCATCATCATCATCTTTCCTTTCTTCTCCTTTAGTCAAATTTTCGTTTGGCTTAGGAGGCATGTTATTCTGTTTTCGACATCTGCAGTGATACGCCTTATGACCTGGTTTTCCACACACATTACAACAACCTTTGTTTGCTTTAAAGTATACATGATCAATTCTTATACCTCTTCTATTTGCGAGCATTATTTTGGATTAAATTTTCCCGTGGCTCCAAAGTCCTTGCTCGTGCAGCATCACATTCCTTTCTGTTAGGGATGATGAAGATCAAGTCTATCTCGGTGACTCTAGAATTGCTGCAGTTAACGACAAAGACAAAGTAATTATGAAACTCACTTCCGGGAAGACATTGGCTTTAAATGTTGTGCTACATGTGTAAACTATCTGGACCAATTTGATTTCGGATGCCCCGTTGAATAATATAGGGGTTAAAGTGTCATTCAAATCTGATAAGATAATAATGATAAAGAATGATGTATTTGTTGGGAAGACATACTGTGATCAGGACTTTTTGTTTTTGGTGTTTTTGGATTAAATTAAATTTGCCCGTGACTCTAAGAATAACTGCTGCTTGTAAACGGTGGCTCTGATTTTTCTAGGTTAAATATTAGTGGGGTAAGCTTAGCGCTTTCATGGCGGCAAGAGTGCAAGACTGCTATTTTTACCAATTGTTTTGGGTCCCACACTCAAAATACATAGTGCATTACATTGTAAATAAAACAGTGCCACGCATGCTTTTGGGAGCAATTCGGGAAATGAATTTCGGTAGATATAGCAGCACTCTTAAGGAAATAAATTATAAAGTAAATAACTTTTGTAATATTCAAAATATCCAACAAAAACCGATTTGGATCCTCGGAAGCCTTATTTTCTGTGTAATGCCTGCTGCAAATATGACAACTCTTGGATTAATCCAATGGCCGTGATATAAGATTAAAAAACTGAGAGCGCGGAGGAGCAGGAGGTTGTACCGAACTCAAGGAAAGCGGTTGAGCAAGTTGGGGTTAGCAAGGAGCAGGAATCTAGAGTTTTTATACGCAGTTTCAACTCTAGGACGGAATAGAATCATTGACGCTGGGTTATAAATGGGGAGGCTGTTCCCGTGGTGCAGAATAGAATCATTGATGCTGGGTTTAAAGATCTAGTTCTCATCCCGATGGGGGCTGATAAGGTTTTTGTCCGAAGCTCGATAGGAGAAGACGCAATGTCTATTGTCAACAGTGCAAAGGAAGTTTTTAAACTCCTGTTTTCAAACTGGACGCGCTGGGATAAGAAGGCGCTAACCTACACTAGAGGTGCGTGGGTCCGTCTATATGGTATCCCTCTGCATGCCTGGAACGTGGATTTTTTCAGGTTATGTATTATGGATTGTGGAAGCTTCTTACGTGTGGATAGTTGCTCCGCTGATAAGGACCGCCTTGATTTTGCTCGAGTCTTGATCGCTACGCCTGATTTAGATATTGTCAACAGAGTCGAGAATGTGCAGGTGGATGGAACCCTGGTTGAGGTCAAGATAGTAGAGGAGTAGGGGTACGCTTTAGGAGAGGACACTTGCTTATTTGAGGAAGAAAGTGACATAGAGGCGTCTCAATCTGACATTGAAGCGGGACACGACGATCCGAAAGTTAGACGTAATGTAGATATGTTGTTTGATGATATGGTAGATAGGTTGGAGAAAGAGCAATGCTCAGCAAACCTGACTCATGAGGAAAGACAGGAAGGGGAGACCGAGCTAAAGGCCTACATTTCATGCCCAGTCGTGACTCCTGATGCGCTTTCAACCTCTTTGAGCGCGGAATCTAGTAGGGGTGATCAAATTTTGGAGTTTGGCGAATCGCATGAGCAGGAAGGAGCCAAAGAGAGAATTACTACCGAAAAACCAATTGTTGAGTCTGTGCGAGCTACTGGTGCCGGGAGGTCAGAGGGGTTGGTCCAGAACCAGCCCCGCAGTAAACGTACAAAGTCGTGTCCACCGGGAGCAAAACGTTCGGTTTGCTCGGAACCGTGGAGTGTTGAGTGGTTGCACGACCGTAATCAAGGTGATGCTGGAGGGATTTGGATCCTTTCCAATTTTTTCTCTCCAATTCCCTCTACAATTTTTTTTATGTGTCTTTCTCTCTCATCATTAATTGTTTATTTTTTATTATTAATTTCTCTCTCTTTACATGAGAGAGAAAGACACATAACAAAAATTGGAGAGGGAATTGGAGAGAAAAAATTGGAGAGGATCCAAATCCGATGCTGGAGTGATCTTCTCAGCTAAAAAGAGACCTAAGAAGGGAGAACACCAAGGAAAATGACATCAGAGGGCGGAGAATCCAGATCCCAAGAGGAGGAAAGCAGGAGGACCACTTCGACATTCACTTTTTAATCTCAAAAAAGTAGCTAGGCTACCAAGTGAAGATCGTAGCGAGGTACTTAAAGTCTTGTCTAAAACTGTGCGCCGACGCAAAGGTGGGAAAGGGTTGGATCAGTCGGGTGTTGTGAGTATTCAGGCATCTTCTGAAGAATCCTTGACATCTGCTTCTGTCAATAATGATTGGAAGAATTGGGTGGTTATGCAGGGTAATGATCAGGTAGCAGAAGACGATGTACGAGTCATAGGGAAAAGCATTGGTCTTGAGTTTAAAGGAGCTTCTGAGAATAGGTTAAGTGTATTGTTTCGGGGGGGAAAGAGTAAGCAAGAGTGTTCAGGACATGGGCAGGGCGGGGTCCGTAAGGAGAAGGGGTGCTAGATCCGTTTTTTCCTTGTGCAGAGTGGGAGGGGGTTAGTGTGTGTCATGAAGATTATTTCCTGGAATATTAGAGTTTTGGGTGGGGTAGAGAAGCGAAAGGAAGTTCGCAAGTTGGTGGAGGATCAGAACCCTCTCTTAGTGTGTCTTCAGGAAACTAAATTACAATTATGAGAGGATTCTATCTGTTCAACTTTATGGGGTAATTCTGATTACGCGTTTTCTTACCGTCCTTCGGTAGGGGCGTCGGGGGGTCTGCTAACTATTTGGAATTCTGTAGAAGTGGAGGTGTGGTCAACTGAGAGTCGTAGTCATGTCCTTTGGTGTCATGGGCGTTTTATTAAGACTGGAAAAGCAAGATTTGTGGGATTCGCTTTCAGCGCGGTTTCAAACGTTAGAGGGGAGGAGGGTGTGTTTGTGTGGAGATTTCAACGCTGTCAGAAGTGTAGATGAACGACGCTCTCATAGGAGTGGACATCGTTTTTTGGATCATATCCCTTTTAATCGGTTCATTGAAGACAATACCCTGATTGACCTCCCGTTGAGCAGGCGTAAGTTCACTTGGTATAAAGGGGATGACCTCTCTATGAGTCGTCTTGATAGGTTCCTGTTGTCTGAGGAGTGGTGCTTGGCTTGGCCCAACTGCACGCAGGTAGCCAAGATGAGGGGCTTATCTGATCACTGCCCCCTAGTCCTTTCAGCTAATGAGGAAGATTGGGGACCTCGTCCCTCGAGAATGCTTAAATGTTGGAAAGATATTCCTGGCTATAATCGTTTTGTAAAAGATAATTGGAATTCCCTCCAGATAGAGGGATGGGGAGGTTATGTACTGAAAGAAAAACTTAAGATGATCAAGTTGGCTCTTAAGGATTGGCATAAGACTCACACCGAGAACTTGCCCAGCAGAATTAAGTCTCTAAAGGGTCGGCTCTCGACCCTTGATCAAAAGGGGGAAGAGGAGAATCTGTCTGAAGCAGAGTTAGTTGAGTTGCATGGGGTTACGTCTGATATTTACTCTCTTTCCCGGTTACATGCTAGCATTAGTTGGCAACAGTCTCGGTCGTTGTGGCTCAAGGAAGGGGACGCAAATACTAAATATTTTCACTCTGTTCTAGCTAGTCGCCGGCGGGGGAATGCTATTTCTTCCATCCAGGTGGACGGTGTTATCTTGGAGGGAGTGAACCCTATTCGTCAGGCTGTTGTCTCTCATTTTGAATCTCACTTTAAGGCCAGTAATGTAGAGAGACCCGGGGTTGACAACCTTGCTTTCAAAAGGTTGAATCAATCTGAGCAAGTTAGTCTGACCATGCCTTTCACAGTTATAAAAGTCCTGGACCGGACGGGATTAACTTTGGTTTCATAAAGAATTTTTGGAACGAGCTCCAGAGAGACGTCATGCGCTTTATTTCTGCGTTTCGCCGGAATGGAAAATTGACCAAAGGTCTCAACTCCACATTCATTGCTTTGATTCCTAAAATTGATAGCCCTCAACGGCTTAACGACTTTCAGCCTATATTGCTGGTGGAGTGTCTGTATAAAATCTTGGCGAAAGTCTTGGCTAATAGGTTGCGCTTAGTTATAGGTAGTGTTATCTCTGAATCTCAGACTGCGTTTGTTAAAGAGAGGCAGATCCTTGATGGTATTCTCATTGCAAACGAGGTGGTGGATGAGGCACGTGAGTCCAAGAAGGAGTTGATGCTATTTAAGGTTGATTTTGAGAAGGCTTACAATTCGGTAGATTGGGGCTACTTAGATGACGTTATGGGGAGAATGTCCTTCCCATCTTTGTGGAGGAAATGGATTAAAGAATGTATTTGCACAACTTCAGCGTCGGTTCTAGTTAATGGCAGCCCAACAGAGGAGTTCCCTCTAGAAAAGGGATTAAGACAAGGGGATCCTCTATCGCCTTTTCTTTTTTTGTTAGCTGCCGAGGGTCTGCATGTTCTAATGGAGGCTATGGTAGATCGGAACTTGTTTACCGGTTATAAAGTTGGTGAGGTTGATCAGGTTTCAATTTCGCATCTCCAGTTTGCTGACGATACGCTTTTGTTAGGGGTTAAATCTTGGGCTAATGTTCGTGCTCTGCGGGTTGTTCTTGTGTTGTTTGAGGCTATGTCGGGTCTGAGGGTAAATATCAACAAAAGTATGTTAGTCGGGGTTAATATCGCTGAGTCTTGGTTGTGTGAGGCGGCATCTTCTCTGTGTTGTAGAGTGGGAAAAATTCCTTTCCTTTATTTAGGCCTTCCTATTGGGGGTGATCCGCGGCGTCTGGGTTTTTGGGAACCAGTATTGACTCGTTTAAAGAATAGATTATCTGGGTGGAAAGTCGATTCCTTTCTTTTGGTGGTCGTCTAACTCTGCTCAAGTCTGTCTTGACATCTCTGCTTGTCTACGCTCTTTCCTTCTTCAAAGCTCCCTCAGGTACTATTTCCGCTATTGAATCTATTTTAGTTAAAAAAAAAAAATTGGGGAGGGGAAGTGAGGACACTAGGAAAATTTCTTCGAGTGTTGGCAGCTCGCTACGGGGTGGAGAGAGGGAGAATGAGAGAGGGAGGGCGGAGAGGGTCATCATGGTGGAGGGAGATAGTGCGTATTAAGGACACTGGAGGAGGGTTATGGAGAGGGTGGTTCGGGGAGAACATTTCGAAAAAGGTAGGGAACGGGTCACATACTTTCTTCTGGACCGATCCATGGGTGGCTGAGATTCCTTTGTGTGAGAAGTTTGGGCCTTTATTTGACTTGGCCGAGGCCAAATCGGCTACGGTGGCTGAGATGTTCGCTTTAGGGTGGGGGGCTGGTGGTGAGGCGTGGGTGTGGCGGCGACAGTTGAGGGGGTGGGAGGAGGAGGAGTTGAGGGAGTGTCATAGTTTACTTTCTACCTTATCCTTGCAGGTTCATTCTTCAAATAGTTGGCAGTGGCAGCCTGACCCTGCTACAGGTTATTCTGTTCGAGGAGCATATCACTTACTTACGTCACAGGATTCTGTCACCTTAGATGATGCAGCAGGTCTCATTTGGCACCCTCAGGTTCCCTTTAAGGTTTCCATATTTGCGTGGCGTTTATTACAAGACAGGTTACCCTCAAAGACAAACCTGGTCTCTCGCGGCATTTTATCATTGGAGGCTCATCACTGTGTATTTGGCTCTCCGTTAGAGGACTCTCAGGCATTATCAGATCATTTTCAACAGTTTACTTCCTTGGCAGATGCTTCTAGAGCACATCGCTCCTTTATGCAGCTCATCTGGTTAGCCTGTGTGTGGGTTATGTGGCACGAAAGAAATCAAAGACTGTTCAGAGGCTCATCAAACTCCTTACTTCAGATGTTGGACAAGATTAAGTTACTCACTTATAGGTGGTTGAAGGCGACGAGCAGTACTCTAGCTTTTGTTGGAGTTTGCCTTGAAAATTGAATTGAAGGAAAACTTGGAAAAACTGGTTTTGGTCTGTCTTAGGCGCCCAGGGCGCCCAAGCCTGGAAAACTGGAGCCTCTGCCAGCTGCGTGCCGCGCAGCTTTCCTGGCGCATCGCGCGCCCGCTCGAAGCTGGCGTGCTGGTGGATTCTGCTTGGCGCGTCGCGCGCCCACGCGTATATAAGTGGGTGTTTTGCGTTTTTTATGTGGACAGGGTGTGTTTTAGGGTTTCTAAGGCCAACAAAAGACTAGGGTTAATAGAGTAACATCTTGGGAAGACTCTAGGGTTGGAGAAACATTCTATCACCTTGGGAAACACTTCTTGATTGAATTTCTTGGTCACGGGAAGAAATTCGGGACTTGGGTAGAATTAGGGAATTGTCTAATTCTTGTAACCCAATTGGGATTTCATTGTAATCAAGAAACTTCATTGATAGTGGAACGGAGAGGGCTGCCCTCCCCCCAGAGTAGATTCATTAACACCGAACAGGGTAAACAATATCTCGTGTCCTTTACGTTTTCGCGGTTTTACTTTGTTGATTATTATTATTGTCATTCACAATTATTTGATTACTTTAATCGTATTGCTCCACACATCAAAGGCATTGGTGTGAGTTAATCGAATTCACAACAATTGGCGCCCACCGTGGGGCAAGGATCAAACGATTAAGGTATCATGGGTTCTAAGTGAGAGATTGAGAAGTTCACTGGGAGTAAAGACTTTGGGTTGTGGAAGGTGAAGGTTAGGGCAATTCTAACTCAACAAAAGTGCGATGAGGCGTTGAAAGGAGTGGCGGGTATGCCAGCTAATCTCTCAGACGCGGAGAAGGCCGAGATGGATGGCAAAGCAATGAGTGTCATTACCTTGTGTCATGCGGACAAGGTGCTGAGGGAAGTGGCCAAAAAGAAAAGTGCGGCTAGTATGTGGGTCAAACTTGACAAGTTATACATGACTAAGTCCCTGGCACAGAAACAGTTATTGAAGCAACAGCTGTACTTCTTTCGTATGGTTTAGAACAAGTCTGTGGTGGAACAACTTACGGAGTTTAACAAGGTAATTGATGATCTGGCGAATATTGATGTGAAGATAGAAGATGAGGACCAAGCTTTTCATTTGTTGTGTGCTTTACCCAAATCCCTTGAAAACCTTAAGGATGCATTGCTCTATGGCAAGGAAGGCACCATCAATCTGGATGAAGTTCAATCGGCTTTGAGAACTAAGGAGTTGACAAAGTTGAGAGACTTGAGAGTTGATGATAGTGGAGAAGGTTTGAGTGTGGCGAGGGGTGGAAGCGAGAACGACGGAAGATGGAAGGGGAAGAAGAACTAGTCCAAGTCTAGGGCAACAGGTGAGGGTGGTGGCAAGTTCAAATGTCATTATTGTCAAGAACCCGGTCACTTCAAGAGAGACTGTCCTCGGAGAGGGGGCGGTGGTAATTCGTCTGCTCAGATTGCCGTGAGTGATGAAGCTTATGAGGAAGGCTATGAGAGTGCGGGAGCACTCATAGTCACAAGCTGGGAACCATAAATGACTGTTCGGCCTGGAGAGGCGGTGGAATAATACTCAACATCAGCCTGGAGAGGCGGTGATAAGAATACTCAGGCTCGGTCTGGAGAGACTGTGGAATAATACCCAGGTTACTACTGGAACAACAACGGTATTATGAGGTGTGAAGATGCTAGTGGAAGTTGGGAATCGGTGGAGCTTTGAGTCGTGGACTTTGGATGCTCCTGTCACATATGTTTGAAGAATGATATTTTGAAGCCCTAGAACTAGTTGAAGGTGGAGTCATTCATCTTGAAGACGGGAAAGCTTGTAAGGTTCAAGGTATGATGTTCTTTTACATGATGTGAGGTATAATCCTAACCTTAATGTGGTCATGCATTTTGTTACTAGTGGAAATTCTCATGATATGGAAAAGTTGTGGAACTTCGGGTGAAACTTGTGGGTGACATGAGTTGAAGTGTGTTTCAAAGTAGTGGAAAAATCTTGCATTACAAGGTGAGAGTCATAGTGGAAATACAGATTTGAATCTTTGGTGGAGGAATCTCAGTTTGAGGTGGAGTTTGTTACTAGTGAGACTAGAGGAAGACAAACAATCAACAATAGCTCTTGGCTATCTAGGAGATAGGGAGGAGAGTGATATTGTTGGACCAAAGAAGTGTATAGCAATGGAGACCTTGTGGTTGGCTTGTGGAACTTACCTAAAATTCCAAGGTTAAGTTGAGAGGCAAGCAATTTCTTCAGGAGTATGGACATGAACAATCCAGGGGCTGAAGAGTGTATGGTGGAGCTTGTGGAGTTGTCCTAAAATTCCAAGGACAATTGGAGGCAAGCATTTCTTCGAGAGTACGGAGCGGTTCACTTCGGGGGTCGAAGATGTGGTGATAAATCATGTGGAGCAACATGGTGGTTGGTGGGAAGTTGACACCAACATCAATTTTATGGCAAGGTGGAGATTGTTGGAGTTTTCCTTGAAAATTGAATTGAAGGAAAACTTGGAAAAACTGGTTTTGGTCTGTCTTAGGCGCCGAGGGCGCCCAAGCCTGGAAAACTGGAGCCTCTGCCAGCTGCGCGCCGTGCAGCTTTCCTGGCGCGTCGCGCGCCCGCCCGAAGCTGGCGTGCTGGTGGATTCTGCTTGGCGCGTCGCGCGCCCACGCGTATATAAGTGGGTTTTTGCGTTTTTTTATGTGGACAGGGTGTGTTTTAGGGTTTCTAAGGCCAACAAAAGACTAGGTTTAATAGAGTAACATTTTGGGAAGACTCTAGGGTTGGAGAAACATTCTATCACCTTGGGAAACACTTCTTGATTGAATTTCTTGGTCACGGGAAGAAATTCGGGACTTGGGTAGAATTAGGGAATTGTCTAATTCTCGTAACCCAATTGGGATTTCATTGTAATCAAGAAACTTCATTGATAGTGGAACGGAGAGGGCTGCCCTCCCCCCAGAGTAGGTTCATTAACACCGAACAGGGTAAACAATATCTCGTGTCCTTTACGTTTTCGCGGTTTTACTTTGTTGATTATTATTATTGTCATTCTCAATTATTTGATTACTTTAATCGTATTGCTCCACACATCAAAGACATTGGTGTGAGTTAATCGAATTCACAACAATTGGCGCCCACCGTGGGGCAAGGATCAAACGATTAAGGTATCATGGGTTCTAAGTGAGAGATTGAGAAGTTCACTGGGAGTAAAGACTTTGGGTTGTGGAAGGTGAAGGTTAGGGCAATTCTAACTCAACAAAAGTGCGATGAGGCGTTGAAAGGAGTGGCGGGTATGCCAGCTAATCTCTCAGACGCGGAGAAGGCCGAGATGGATGGCAAAGCAATGAGTGTCATTACCTTGTGTCTTGCGGACAAGGTGCTGAGGGAAGTGGCCAAAGAGAAAAGTGCGGCTAGTATGTGGGTCAAACTTGACAAGTTATACATGACTAAGTCCCTGGCACAGAAATAGTTATTGAAGCAACAGCTGTACTTCTTTCGTATGGTTGAGAACAAGTCTGTGGTGGAACAACTTACGGAGTTTAACAAGATAATTGATGATCTGGCGAATATTGATGTGAAGATAGAAGATGAGGACCAAGCTTTTCATTTGTTGTGTGCTTTACCCAAATCCCTTGAAAACCTTAAGGATGCATTGCTCTATGGCAAGGAAGGCACCATCACTCTGGATGAAGTTTAATCGGCTTTGAGAACTAAGGAGTTGACAAAGTTGAGAGACTTGAGAGTTGATGATAGTGGAGAAGGTTTGAGTGTGGCGAGGGGTGGAAGCGAGAACGACGAAAGATGGAAGGGGAAGAAGAACTAGTCCAAGTCTAGGGCAACAGGTGAGGGTGGTGACAAGTTCAAATGTCATTATTGTCAAGAACCCGGTCACTTCAAGAGAGACTGTCCTCGGAGAGGGGGCGGTGGTAATTCGTCTGCTCAGATTGCCGTGAGTGATGAAGCTTATGAGGAAGGCTATGAGAGTGCGGGAGCAGTCATAGTCACAAGCTGGAACCATAAATGACTGTTCGGCCTGGAGAGGCGGTGGAATAATACTCAACATCAGCCTGGAGAGGCGGTGATAAGAATACTCAGGCTCGGTCTGAAGAGGCGGTGGAATAATACTCAGGTTACTACTGGAACAACAACGGTATTATGAGGTGTGAAGATGCTAGTGGAAGTTGGGAATCGGTGGAGCTTTGAGTCGTGGACTTTGGATGCTCCTGTCACATGTGTTTGAAGAATGATATTTTGAAGCCCTAGAACTAGTTGAAGGTGGAGTCATTCATCTTGAAGACGGGAAAGCTTGTAAGGTTCAAGGTATGAGGTTCTTTTACATGATGTGAGGTATATTCCTAACCTTAATGTGGTCATGCATTTTGTTACTAGTGGAAATTCTCATGATATGGAAAAGTTGTGGAACTTCGGGTGAAACTTGTGGGTGACATGAGTTGAAGTATGTTTCAAAGTAGTGGAAAAATCTTGCGTTACAAGGTGAGAGTCATAGTGGAAATACAGGTTTGAATCTTTGGTGGAGGAATCTCAGTTTGAGGTGGAGTTTGTTACTAGTGAGACTAGAGGAAGACAAACAATCAACAATAGCTCTTGGCTATCTAGGAGATAGGGAGGAGAGTGATATTGTTGGACCAAAGAAGTGTATAGCTATGGAGACCTTGTGGTTGGCTTGTGGAACTTACCTAAAATTCCAAGGTTAAGTTGAGAGGCAAGCAGTTTCTTCAGGAGTATGGACATGAACAATCCAGGGGCTGAAGAGTGTATGGTGGAGCTTGTGGAGTTGTCCTAAAATTCCAAGGACAATTGGAGGCAAGCATTTCTTCGAGAGTACGGAGCGGTTCACATCGGGGGTCGAAGATGTGGTGATAAATCATGTGGAGCAGCATGGTGGTTGGTGCGAAGTTGACACCAACATCAATTTTAAGGCAAGGTGGAGATTGTTGGAGTTTGCCTTGAAAATTGAATTGAAGGAAAACTTGGAAAAACTGGTTTTGGTCTGTCTTAGGCGCCCAGGGCACCCAAGCCTGGAAAACTGGAGCCTCTGCCAGCTGCACGCCGCGCAGCTTTCCTGGCGCGTCGCGCGCCCGCCCGAAGCTGGCATGCTGGTGGATTCTGCTTCGCGCGTCGCGCGCCCACGCGTATATAAGTGGGTGTTTTGCGTTTTTTTATGTGGACAGGGTGTGTTTTAGGGTTTCTAAGGCCAACAAAAGACTAGGGTTAATAGAGTAACATCTTGGGAAGACTCTAGGGTTGGAGAAACATTCTATCACCTTGGGAAACACTTCTTGATTGAATTTCTTGGTCACGGGAAGAAATTTGGGACTTGGGTAGAATTAGGGAATTATCTAATTCTTGTAACCCAATTGGGATTTCATTGTAATCAAGAAACTTCATTGATAGTGGAACGGAGAGGGCTGCCCTCCCCCAAGAGTAGGTTCATTAACACCGAACTGGGTAAACAATATCTCGTGTCCTTTACGTTTTCGCGATTTTACTTTGTTGATTATTATTATTGTCATTCTCAATTATTTGATTACTTTAATCGTATTGCTCCACACATCAAAGGTATTGGTGTGAGTTAATCGAATTCACAACAGCTTTAAACTACCATAGTTGGTGGTCTAGTCCTTTGGTTTGTTTGGGTCTTGTATGATTGACTGTTTTATTGAAATTATGTCTTTGACTCTTTTATAATCTTCCATAATCTCTTTCGGCACGCCTTGTGCTGAGGGGATTCCCTGGACTTATTATTATATATATACGTCTCATTTTAGCTTGTTATTGCTTGATAGAAAAATTCTTTAAATGAGTTCTATTAAACTTCTTGCAAGGTTTTACACGATAAGAAAATTTAGAGAAAATAGGTAGAGATAGTAAGGTTTGTATAGTTCATACGGCTAGAAAGATCTAGAAATTGTGCTTAAAATTGGGATTGGATACAACAAAACTACTCCGCAGTAATGAATTTGAACCGTTTAATTATAAATAAACAGTCACAAGATCTAATATTGTATGAAATTATCAAAATTTGAATTGTGTAATAAGAACCGTAGAATAGCATATGGACGGCTGAGATTAACTATTGCGACAAACTCTGTGAATTTGCAACAGTCGTGAATTAATCCATATCCCTTAAGATTTTATTTAGTGTTGTATCTCGAAAGTTCCATAATATTCTTCATTTTTTATTAGGTTATAATTATAATTTTCAATCCTTTAATAAACACGCTTAATATTTTATTTACCGCGTTAGCGTAAAATTTAATATTTTTCAGGATTCAATTAAATTATAACATTTTATCATTACAAAATTTATTTATTTCATGTTTTACACTATATATATATATATATAACGTGAAATCTTTGACCTAACATCTTATAAACATTTGTTAAGGCGCCGCCTCCCAAAGAGTACATCTATCTATCCGCCCCTCTCTATTTTCCTATATATCTATCTATGATTGATTCGTATGTAAGATATGTTAATACATATCTACTTCTATGATTGATCGATGATGTTAATATGTAGAAGAGAGGTACGTCAATTTTGCAACTTGATTTTACTCAAATTATGTTATGTATTTTATCTGAAATTGATTGCATCTATATTTTGTTGATGTCGTTTTGCCTTTTTAATCTTCATTTGTTTTGTCTTAACCAGATCCACGAGCAAGCCAGCGAATCTCAATTCATGGACAACCAATTCAATCTTGATCTAATAAATATCATCGTAGTTGTTTTATGTTTCTACATCTGTTGGGTTATGCTTTTCGCTATTGTTTATTTTCGTAATATTGGGGATATATATATCCATCAACTGTGATTTCTTTGATTAGGTTGAAACAAAGTAGTGCCTACATCTCAAAACATTGCTTGATGTTGTGAATTCGGTTAGAATCACACCAATAACCTTAGTGTGTGGAGCAATCCGATAAAGCAATCAAATAAGTGAGAATAAGCAATATCAATACTAAACAAATAAACCGCGAAAACGTAAAGAACACAATCACAATTGTTTACCCAGTTCGGTGTTAATGAACCTACTCTGGGGGAGAGGGCAGCTCTCCGTTCCACTATCAAACTTTGTTTCTTGATTACAAAAGATTCTCACAAAGGTTACAAGAATTAGAAACCCTAAATCTACCCTTGTCCCAAATCTCTTCCCGTGACCAAGAGATTTCAATGATATGTGTTTACAAGATGAAAGAGATTATTCCCAACCCTAAGAAATATTCCTAGCCTTTTGTTGTTTGAGAAAACCCTCAAAAACCTCTTTTTCCTGTGACGGCATATGCAGAAAACGCAACCTTTATAAATAGGATCGCGCTCCCGCGCCCCGCGCCAAATTCCTGCGCCGCGCGCCAACTGCCAGAACTGAACCCAGAAAATTTGTGGCATTGGCGCCGGGCGCCAAGCTTGCTGCGCGCCGCGCCAAATGACAGAGACACACCCAATTTTCCGTTTCTTCAAGTTCAAGGTAATTCCCAAAAAATCTCCACCTTGCCTTTAACTTGATGGTGATGCCAACTTCCCATCAACCACCATGCTGCCCTCTCCAATCTTTGTCTACTCTTCAAAGTTGATCAAGTCCAAGCAATGCTTGAACTTGACTCTTGGTAATGATTTGGTGAACATGTCTGCTGGATTTTCCTCCGATGCTACTTTCTCCACTATGATTTCCTTTGTCTCAATCATATCTCTAACAAAGTGCAACCGGATGTCAATGTGTTTTGTCCTTTCATGATACACTTGATGATTCGCCAAATGAATGGCACTCTGACTATCACAGTGTATCTTCACACACCCTTGACTGATCCCCATTTCTCCAATCATACCCTTCAGCCATATAGCTTCCTTGACTCCTTCAACAAGAGCTATATATTCCGCTTGAGTTGTCGACAAGGCCACAACTGACTGTTGATTAGCCTTCCACGTTACCGCTGTACCAAATAGAGTGAATACAAAGCCAGATAAGGACTTTCTAGTATCCACATTACCCGCATAATCCGCATCCACATAACCCTCCAAAGCATCCCTTCCTGGATCAGTTCTTCTATACTTCAGACCTCCCTTCAAGGACCCATTCAAATACCTCAGAACCCACTTCAAAGCTTGCCAATGAACTTGGCCCGGATTTGCCATAAACCGACTTACCACACTTATTGCATAGGATAAGTCCGGTCTACTACAAACCATGCCATACATGATGCTTCCAACTCCACTTGCATAAGGGGTAGTTTCCATCTTCTTCCTTTCATCCTCGGATTGAGGACACTGTTTTATTGACAATTTTGAATGGTGACCAAGTGGTGTATTCACTACCTTAGAATCTGTTATTCTAAACCGGTCCACCACTTTCTTCAAATAACCATACTGAGATAAGAACAATTCACCTTTACTCCGGTCTCTCGTGATATCCATGCCAAGTATCCTCTTTGCATTACCAAGATCCTTCATCTCAAATTCACCATTTAGTTTCTCCTTGAGCTTTAGAATCTCCTGCTTTTCAGAACCTGCAATAAGAATATCATCTACATAAAGAAGAAGGTAGAGAATGATTTTCTCATTCCTCTTCATCATGTACACGCAACTGTCATAGTTGCTTCTCACGAATCCAGCCTTTAATAAGAAATCATCAAACCGACGATAACACTGCCTTGGACTTTGCTTCAACCCATACAAAGATTTCTTCAACAGACATACTTTAGAACTGTCTTCCACAAAACCTTCAGGTTGTTGCATGTAGATGGTTTCTTCTAACTCTCCATGTAAGAATGCGGTCTTCACATCCATTTGTTCCAACTCAAGATCATACTGATTCACAATAGCCATAAGTACCCTTATAGAACAATGCTTCACCACCGGTGAGAAGATTTCGTTGTAATCAATCCCCTCCACCTGAGTGAAACCCTTTGCTACAAGTCTCGCCTTATACCTTGGTGCTTCAACTCCAGGAATGCCTTCCTTTTTCTTGAACACCCACTTGCTACCCACTACCCTTTTATTCTTAGGTAATGGCACAAGTTCCCAAGTCTGGTTCTTCTCCAATGATAGCATTTCCTCATTCATTGCCTTCAACCAGTCCTTGCCTTCTATGCTTTCTGATGCTTCCCTGAAGTTCTTTGGTTCCGAGTCTTGCACCTCTTCAGCTGCATTCAAAGCATAACAAATAAGGTCAGCATAACCGTATCTATTAGGTGGACGGATATCTCTTCTTCTCTCCCTATCTCTAGCTAGTTGATAGTCAGAAGTAGCCGTATCATCACTTCCACTTTCTTCAGGGACTAGAGTCTGCTCCTCTGTTTCCCTCCTATCAGTGAAAAGCTCCACCTCAAACTGGAAATTCTCCACCCCCGTTTCTGGACTCTCATTCAGGTCTTTGCACTTCATCCCCATCCGGGTCTCATCGAAAGTGACATCCCTGCTTATTATGAACTTTGATCCTCCCGATCCCATCTTCCACAGCTTGTAACCTTTCACACCATCTGGATAACCAATGAACACACACTTCACAGCTCTAGCATCAAGCTTATCTTGCTTAACATGAGCAAATGCTAGAGCCCCAAAGATTTTCAACTTGGAGTAGTCTGCCGGCTTGCCACTCCAAACCTCCATAGGTGTCTTTAGATCAATCCCTGTTGATGGACATCTGTTGATCAAATAGGCAGCAGTGTTAACTGCCTCTCCCCAGAAACTCTTGGGTAATCCAGCTCCCAACAGCATACACCTCACCCGCTCCAACAAGGTCCTGTTCATTCTTTCAGCAAGACCATTCTGCTGCGGTGTGTATGCAACGGTTCTATGCCTCTTTATACCTTTCTTCCTGCAAAACTCATTAAATTGCTCTGAAACAAACTCCAGGCCATTGTCAGTTCTTAAAACTTTCAGTTTAGTTCCAATTTGATTTTCTATCAAGGTATGCCATTCTTTAAATTTTTCAAAAGCATCGCTTTTATTTTTAATGATGTGCACCCATACCCTCCTAGAGTAATCATCAATAATGCTAAGAAAATAAGAACCTCCACCATGAGTAGGAACCGACGCTGGACCCCAAAGGTCCGAGTGAACATACTCAAACGGTCTACTAGACTTATGAACTCCCACCCCAAACTTCACCTTGTGTTGTTTGCCTAGTGTACAGTTATCACAGAAATCTAGTTTGTTCAATTTTTCTTGTCCTAGCAAACCTTGTTTTGCTAGCTCAACTAAACCTCTCTCACTGACATGCCCTAACCTCAAATGCCATAGTTTAGTTATGTCTGCATTTTCAACACTAGTTACTAATGCATTAGAAATAACGGTGGAACCTTCTAAAATGTAAAGACCATTCATTTTAGACCCTTTAGCTATTACTAATGCACCATGAGAAGTTCTCATCACACCACGTTCAATTCTAGTACAATACCCTAGATTATCAAACATGCTTATCGAAATTAAATTTCTCTTAAGTTCAGGGATATACCTCACATTTTTCAAAAGAAAGTCGCGGTCATCATACATTTTAAGACGAATAGAACCAGTACCTTGAACCTTGCACGCCTTATTGTTACCAAGACGCACAACTCCACCTTCTTTCAATTCCAAGGTTTCAAAGTACTCCTTTCTTGGACAAATGTGATAAGAGCATCCAGAGTCCATGACCCAGCTCTTCTCCGGTTCCCAACTAGTAACTGTCAGTGCACCTGCACTCTCATAACCTTCCTCTTCACTAACAGCAATCTGAGCCGACGAACTATCACTGCCCCTTCTCTGAGGACAGTCCTTCTTGAAGTGACCCGGTTCATGACAGTGATAGCATTTGAACTTGCTACCACCATCACCCTTTGCCCTAGACTTAGACCTGTGTTTCTTCCCTTTCCCTTTACCTCTGTTATCACTTCTGCCCCTTGTGACATTCAAGCCTTCTCCACTATCATCAATCTTTAATTCATTGAGCTTTGTCAGCTCCTTGGTTCTCAAAGCCGCTTGGACTTCATCCAAGGTGATAGTGCCTTCTTTGCCATATATCAATGCATCCTTGAGATGCTCAAGAGACTTAGGTAAAGCACACAACAAGTGAAACGCCTGGTCCTCATCTTCTATTTTCACATCAATGTTCGCCAAATCATCGATAATCTTATTGAACTCTGATAGTTGCTCCGACACCGATTTATTCTCCACCATACGGAAGAAATAGAGTTGTTGCTTCAGACACTGCTTATGTGCCAGGGACTTAGTCATATATAACTTGTCAAGTTTGGCCCACATAGCAGCTGCACTTTTCTCCTTTGCCACCTCCCTCAACACCTTGTCTGCAAGACACAAGATGATAGCACTTAATGCTTTGCCATCCATCTCGGCCTTCTCCGTGTCTGAGAGATTCGTTGGCATGGCTGCCACTCCCTTCAACGCCTCATCGCACTTTTGTTGAGTAAGTATTGCCCTAACCTTCACCTTCCAAAGGTTGTAGTCGTTACTCCCATTGAACTTTTCAATGTCCCACTTAGAACCCATGATACTTTAATCGTTTTGATCCTTGCCCCACGGTGGGCGCCAATTGTTGTGAATTCGGTTAGAATCACACCAATAACCTTAGTGTGTGGAACAATCCGATAAAGCAATCAAATAAGTGAGAATAAGCAATATCAATACTAAACAAATAAACCGCGAAAACGTAAAGAACACAATCACAATTGTTTACCCAGTTCGGTGTTAATGAACCTACTCTGGGGGAGAGGGCAGCTCTCCGTTCCACTATCAAACTTTGTTTCTTGATTACAAAAGATTCTCACAAAGGTTACAAGAATTAGAAACCCTAAATCTACCCTTGTCCCAAATCTCTTCCCGTGACCAAGAGATTTCAATGATATGTGTTTACAAGATGAAAGAGATTATTCCCAACCCTAAGAAATATTCCTAGCCTTTTGTTGTTTGAGAAAACCCTCAAAAACCTCTTTTTCCTGTGACGGCATATGCAGAAAACGCAACCTTTATAAATAGGATCGCGCTCCCGCGCCCCGCGCCAAATTCCTGCGCCGCGCGCCAACTGCCAGAACTGAACCCAGAAAATTTGTGGCATTGGCGCCGGGCGCCAAGCTTGCTGCGCGCCGCGCCAAATGACAGAGACACACCCAATTTTCCGTTTCTTCAAGTTCAAGGTAATTCCCAACACTTGACATGTGATGTTAAGTTAGTACCTGTTCGAGAATGCATAAGAAATAGTAAAGAGCTATATTGCAAGAATTTGAAAGAGATCATATCTTCGGATTCACATGCTCGACGTTGGACAAATTACTTTGTTCTTGTTGGTGAATCTTCATTTGCCACTATATTATCAAGATGATGATCATAATCAAATTGCTCAATTTGCAATGTTTATTTGTTCAGGTAATAATACTATTAATACATACGTCGTTTTTTTTTAGTGCTCGATCAGTCTATAGGCTGACCAAATAAGTTGTTCCCTATAATTTTTGTGTTTAATTTCATGTTTTATCAATCTTGTTTGGGTACTTTTGTTCTCAATTTTTGTTCTAATAGAGTTCTCTCATTAAATTCGTATATATGTATAAGTATAATTCACCTCACAAGTGATCTAATTGAATTGATCGTATCTTATCTGGACATAAATGAATAAATATTTTGGATTGGTTTATACTTAATTGTCCATGAAATCAAGTTTTCACTAATATATATATATATATATATAGTACAACAACCAAATAGAAATGTATGAACAACCTTCAACCTTAATTAGGATTACGACCAGCTTGATAATTTTCAATATAGTAATTATTAGGTGAGACTTAAAACAAATTTTAATATATGTCGCCATTTTTGTTTGCATGAGGCCTTCCTACTCATAAAATCTAATAAGAAAAATAACATTTTATTGGTAGACTATATAAACCTAAGGTTAGGAATTTAGTAGTCTTACTTTTGGCTCAGGCTAGTTTGTCGTAATCAAATTACTAATTTTTTTCTCTTCTTTGAATCGCAGGGACGGGATTTTCATGAACCTTAATAGCAAAGAGTTTGGAGTACAACAAGGGAATTGGCAATCTATTTTCATGGTGGCGTGTTGGCACATTTGGACTTGGAGAAACAAGATCTATTTTTTAAGAGGGCTTTCAGCGCCCAAATGATCCGTCCCAAGTGATTCTTAAAATGGTTACAAAGATTGATCGTTATGGGCACACTCTTCCAAATGAAAGGTATAGACAACTTGAGACCATCTACATCGAATGTAAGCATACCTCAAAGGGAATGGATAAAACTCAACTGTGATGGAGAATACAAGGAATCAATGGGTTTGGCTGGATGTGGGGGTCTTTTTCGGGACTCGAATAGTCAATGGTTGAAAGGATATGCTCAAAAGATTGGAGCTTGTGATGCACTACATACATGCAAAAATGTGGGGAATATACACTGGAATGCAAATGGCTAGAAGACAAGGTTTTACGCATATTATATTAGAGAGTGATTCTAAACTTCTGATTGATATGGTAATAGGGAGTTGTAAGCTGAATGGAAACACTCATATTTTGATCGGCGTATCCGTGATTTGACTAACCTACAATGGCACAATACTTTTAAGCACACTTGACGCGAGGGGAACAGATGCGCGGATTGGTTGGCTAATTTCAGCCTTAGCCAAAGTTCGTTCGATGTAAGAAATCTGGAAACTACTCCTAGAGAACTCCAGAGCCTCCTTTTTTATGATGTATTTGGGGCTTGCATGCCTAAGAATGTTAATGTAATCTCGTAAATTCCAGGATATTAACTCAAGGATATTAACACATGCTCGTAAATTCCATTTGCTATTGTTTGCAAAGAGAATCATGAGTATGCTACCATCAACAAACGACTTCATTCTTCTTGTGGAAACTAATCTCTCGCTCCTTTACCCTCTAGCTAGGCAAACAAAGATAGTTTCTATTTGAATGTGCGATTTCACTCGTTGAGTCTATGCATTTATACACACAATAGATAAAAATTACACCTTTTGATATTTGTAATAAGAAAGAAATCACTTTTCATATTCATTAAGAAATGATGTATTTGGTTTATACTTTTTATATGCAGGGCCTGCCCAAGGGTAAAGCGGCTCAAGCCCTAGCTTTAGACCCCCAACAAATTTTTTTTTGTAGAGAATTTAGGCCCCAAAAATATGTTATCGTTATAATTTATATATATATTGATGCCTCAATTATAAAACACAAGAGGCCCTTTAGTTCGGTTGGTTGCGGGTATAGGTTGTTAGTGGGAGGAAATAGGTTAGTAGGAGGCCCTTTATTATAATGTTCTATAGACAAATCTTCTTAAGTTTTAACTTATATAACCAATACATTTTAAAATAATATAAAAATATGGAAATAAAACAAATAAATTAAATTAAAATAAATATAATGCAATAAAAATCACATTTTCGTGTTAGGCCTCATATTAATTTTTCGTTTTAGGTCCTACATTGTGTTGGACCGGCCCTGTTTATATGGGTCATATGTCCTAACATATATTGATAAAGTGAAGTATTTTGGTACATTTTTTAAGGGTTAAATATGTTTTTAGTCACTACATGCATTTTGTGAAATTGTTAATAATGATCCCTACATTTTAAAAATGGTAAAAAAAATCCTATAAAATTTTCCGCTATTAAGATTAGTCCCTGCATTTGTCCTTTAGGGACCATTCTTGACAATTTCGCAAAATGTAGGGACTAAAAACATTAAAAGGTAGGGACTATTCTTGACAATTTTCCAAAATGTAGAGACTAAAAATATTAAAAGGTATGGATTATTCTTGACAATTTTGCAAAACGTATGGACTATTCTCTACGGATTGGACTAATCTTGATAGTGCAAAATTTTATAGGTTTTTTTTTACCATTTTTAAAATGTAGGGACTAAAAACATATTTAACCTTTTTTTAAATCAATAAATTAACAAGCATTTTTACAAACCAAAGTACTATTTTTTGCCAACGAATATCTTGTTTCCCTAACACTTTTGATGAATACTACGTAATTATTATAATTTTTTAGACAATAGGAATTAGGAAATAGTTAATAAATTGTCAAAATAGTTTAGTGGCTAGAAATTTCACTCTTAAATTGGTGGATAAATAGGATCCCGAAGTTCGAACCTCAGCCTCATGCATATAAAAGAAACACTCATTTATCTATCCATTTAAAGAGAAAATGTTCGGAAGAAATTCTCATGAATGAATATTTAGTATAAAAAAATACTCTCAATGTTAATAAATTGTGAAATAAAAACAAATTTTCCTACCAAAATGGATTGGCCCAAGTGATATAAAATAGATGTCTTAAACAATTAATGGTCAAGAGTTCGATATCTGGTTAATACCTATTCGTAACTAAAACATCGTAACAAAAACAATTTCTAACACAAGAAATATAAGATCAAGTTTAAAAAGCAAAAATTATTCACATGTATATATAAAACATGTACCATATAGATAGAGATGTCAATTTGCATTTCTCCACAGAGTTTCCATTGGGGATTATCTATTCAAAGCTTTGAAGTTGGGGATTTTTTCCCTAGTGAGAATAGAGATGGAGGGAAAAATTCCCCAAAGATATTTCGGGACCTGCATCCGGAAAGTAGAAGTTGGGGATTTTATCAAAATTGCTAGTGTCTGATGTCATGACCGGAATTCGAACTCCGGTCACTTCACTTCATGTGTGTGAGTTTTCAATGACTTTATTATTTCATATATCAAACAAAAAAAAATAAGCAACATACATGAAAGAGTGAACAATTTTATTCATATTTAATCTTGAAAAGATAAATATCCATTATGCAATCTTTATGCAAGAAACTCATAAACTAAAAACGAATGCTTCATTGATGTTTGATGAGGTTGTTAAGGGCGCCACACAATTTCTTGATCACTAAAGTTGATAAGATTGACATCAATAAGAGCACCATAATGATTCGACGCAACTTCCTCATAAGTGAGATCAGAAAATTGATTAAGGCCTTGAGTGTAACTGGAATTTTTCAATTGGTTGTGTTAAGTGATTCTAGCATAACTTTTCTAAAACACTTTGAACCTGTATTTTTTTTCATCTTCTGAAGAGTATGTCTTGTTGAATTTCTTGCACCACTTTTCAAATATTTCATTCATGTCCCAAGTAGGGTCCTTATATTCAAAATTAAATATAAATTAACATACATAATACATACACCTTTTTCTCTAATTTCTAAAAATACCATCCAAAGTGATGGTGATAAAATATGGTGGTGTTGGGGGACTTAACTTAAAATTGGATTACATATGTCAATATGGGCCTCAAGGAGAATTACGTCCACCGGGTAGAATATTTCTTTTCACACCCTCAATAATACTTACACGGCCAGCAAAATTTTCGAATACCTTATTGGCTACTTAATCTGTGAATTAATTTCGCAATTTAAGTAGCGAGTATTGTAACCCCCACCACCCCCCAACTATAACAATAATCTATTAAATTTATGAAGAAAAAAAATGAATTTCTAGTCCGTACTTAGCATGAATATCCATACTATATTATTAAAAATATACAATACTCCTTCGGAAAAAAAAAATCCTTATTGTTGCTATTATTAAACATATGTAAAATGACTTTATTTATTTTTTTCTCAACTAGTTTAGTGGCTAGAAACTTCACTTTAAAGGTTAATAATTAGAGTGTCCAGGATTCGAACCCCAACTTCTGCATGTAAATTGTGATGTCCCTACTTAGGGGGTGTTTGTTTCAAGTTTAAAAATAATATTCCTTGGAATATATGGGTTGGAATATATATACCCATGTTTGCTACAAGGTTGACATAAAATTATTCCTGGGTATGAAAGTTCCTTGGAATAAAATAACTTCCAATAACTTCTCTTATTCCCATGATATTATTCCCATGAAAATGGGTGGGAAAGAAAAGTTCCCATGAAAATGAGAATACATTTTCAATAACTTCTTATAACTTCTATTTTACCAATCTCTATTAATAATTCCAAAGAATCTAGTAAATATTAACCAAACACAATTTTTTAAAAATATCTTGGAATAAAATTCCAACTATAATTTCCTGGGAATGTTATTCTAGAATTGTGGATTCAGATCTCTTTTAACTTACTAAGAATTGTGGATTCAGATCTAGCCTGGAACAAGTTATTTTTTATGTACGTATTTGAAGGATCACTATCTACGGTACCCACAAATGATAAGATATAGGTATATAATGTTATTTTAAATTGGCGTAAAAATAATTATCATCTATGTACAATTATAGAAACTAATACCTCGAATCTTGTGGGATTCAAGTGGGAGCAAACTCTCCTTAAAAAATTTAACATTTTTGTCTATTTAAGTCAAAATTCAAACTCGAAATTTTAGTTAAGTTAAAAAAAGACATGTGTTATCTTATTTAAATGTTGTTGTGAGTGGTGTATAATTTTTTTTATACAAATAGAAGTTTGAGATCTATGGTCATAATTAAATATGATAAAGGTGTATTTTTATGGACCATGCATATAAAAATCAGAAAATTTGAACGACGAAAAACCGCGTCTCACAACAAGGCCATTCTCCCCAAAAGTGGAACTTTATATTTATCGGAGAAATTGATGTCAAATCTTGACATCCAAGAAATATTAATCATTGTTTTTCTTTCTAGAATTTGTTTGAGAAACCTCCTCCCTTCTAGAAAAGATGTTATTTAGAATATTTTTATAGACTTTTTTTGTATAACTGAATATTTTTATAGATTTAAAATAAGCAAAATGTTTTTTTCCCTAAAAAATAAACAAAATTTTAAAAGCATATACTAAGAACATTTGTTAATTAAATATTATTTTAATATTTTTATAGATTAAATATTGTTTCGTAATAATCTTGATTTCCTTATGGATGCGGTTAAAGGTTCGATTCCTAACTCGTACGTATGGAGAAAATTTGATTGGAAGGTAAGAACACACTTCATGTGTCCCACAGGTTCCCCACAGAAATTAGTTATCGCTAACCCGATGGAAACGTTGTATCAATATCATGGTAATCCGAAAGATAATATTGTTTCATAAATTCGAATTGACTAACTCTAAGAGTTTAGACTGATCTTGAATCTGGATGGTCTAGAAGAGCTTTAAAGATTTCTCTATGATCTAAGATACCATCACCTCACCATGAATTTTTTATCATGAAAAAAATTTCGAATTAACTGACGCATAGTCCATATTTTCTGTTGCAAAAATTATCGTTATTTTGTTTGAATTTATCAAATATGACAAATATAAGTCATAATAGGATGAATGAGTATGCATTAAGCAAAATGACATTTTCAGAAAGATTCTCGAAGAACCAAAATTTCTAGATTAAATATTTGAATATTTTAAGGCATACTCAAATAATTTGTTTAGAACAAAAATGAAACATATGGACCTTTTTTAGATTTTGATCACGAATGAAAAATGAAAATATTCTGGAAGATTGGACAAAAACGGCAGAGACTTGGTTTAAGGGTTCATATTTAGGGTATCAACCGGCCAATCTTAGTCAACTACAAACTGGCCCATGCACTTCACAACCACAATATGTCTTGACTTTTTCAAGGGACAAGAAATTTTACACTTCTAGATAGAACTCACAACAACTCAATCATAATCATAGATAGGCTAATAATAATTCAATCAAGCTTATAGATTTTATTAATATTATTCCCTCCGGTCACTATTATAAGCAAAAAATTACTTTTTAGATTCATATGTATTTAGTCTATATTATTGATCAAATACATTACTTTTTCAATGAATTTAAAAAGTGATTTTTTGCTTATAATAGTGACCGAAAGGAGTACGATTTAGTATATCTCATCTTATACTTTTAATTTACTTAGAACTAAAATAATCTAACAAAGTCTATTCAAAAAAACAAAAAATTTGACAAGTGGCTTAAGTGCATTTTCAAGAGAGTTGTTAAATTGTTATTAAGAGAAATTATAATTATTGCTCATATTTTATTTATCTTTTAACCAAATTTTAAATTATCATAAATTTATTTTTATTTACAACTGAAAATTAACATAAAAAAGTTTAACTTATAAGATTGACCTGTTTAGCTCGCATTTTTGGCCGACTAAATCTAGAATTTAATTTTAAACCCACTACTACAAGTTGGTCTATTCTCCTAACCAAATAAAATAAATAGGACAGAGAGATTTGGAGGGGACGATAAATCAATTTTTCTTTAGAGCAACTTTACCACTCTTCAACTAGTTCATGAATTTTGTATAGTGGACAGCAACTATAAGAAACCTGCAATGTAGAGAACATGACCTGACAAGTGGATGCACAAAAAGTAGTTCACGTGAACTGTATAGCCAGCGGCAACTACAAATTCTCGAAGATAAAAAATTATTATTTTATCAATTAAATGCTTTATAATTGGGTGCAAAAAATAGTCTAGTCCCAACGGTAACTATAGCCAAAAATTACTATTTTATTCAATCAAATTGAAAAGACAAATTTTCAACGGTAATAAAAAAAATTCAAACTCGTACTTTAATATTTTATTACTATTTTACCTTCTTATAAATATTATAGCAGTAACTTATATTTTTTCTACACACACTTTGTAGAAAAAGAAGAATGGTGATAGATCGAAGTCGTGAAGAAGGGCATAATCGATTGTTCAATGACTACTTCTCAGAAAATCCTGTATACACAGAAGCTCAGTTCAGACGAAGGTTCCATATGCGAAGACATGTGTTCCTTCGCATTGTTGAAGCTCTTGGAAATCATGACGAGTACTTTCAAAGAAGCATTGATGCAGTGGGTAAAATGGGACTTTCACCATTGCAGAAGTGCACCGCTACTCTTCGTAGTTTAGCATATGGATCACCAGCTGACATTGTGGATGACTACGTTCACATTGGTGAAAGCACGACATTGGAGTGCTTAGATAGGTTTGTAATGGGTGTGTGCACAATATTTGGTGCTCAATACTTGAGAAGGCCAAATAATGAAGATGTTGCACATCTACTACAAATTAATGCGGCACGCGGATTTCCAGGTAGGTTGGGTTCAATAGATTATATGCACTGGGAATGGAAAAATTGTCCTGTCGCATGGAAAGGTCAATTTTCTAGAGGTGATCATGGTAAACCCACAATCATGCTTGAAGCTGTGGCAAAGCAAGACTTGTGGATTTGGCATGCATATTTTGGCACCGCGGGTTCTAACAACGACATTAATGTGTTAAACACGTCTTATGTGTTTAACGATGTTTTGAATGGAAAAGCTCTTGCTGTGCAATACACGGTGAATCGGACCACATATCATATGGGGTACTACCTAGCAGATGACATTTATCCTGAGTGGGCAACATTTGTCAAAACCATCCCTATGGCGCAAGGAGAAAAGAGAAAGCTATTTGCCCAACGACAAGAATCGGCACGGAAGGACGTTGAACGGGCATTTGGAGTGCTCCAAGCCCGATTCGCTATTTTACGTGGTCCGGCACGTGCTTGGCATATGAATACAATGAAACACATAATGTTAGCGTGTATCATATTGCATAACATGATTGTCGAAGATGAGCGAGACACATATAATGATAATTTTGATTACGACCACATTGATAATAATTTCTCCACAACTGAAGTATCTGCTGGTCCTGATCCCAATTTGACAACATTGTTTGAAAGGATGGCACATGTTCATCAAAGGCAAAACCATCGTCAACTACAAGCACACTTGGTGGAGCATATTTGGGAGAAATTTGGTCATGAGAATAACGAAAGTTAATTTGTCTCTTATTTTGTATTTCAATTAAAATGTAATTGTTGCTTATTGTATTTTGTATCATTTTAAATTTAATATTATATATTTATTATCATTTATAATTTCTTTAGGTAAAATTTATTAAAAACCTTTTTTTTTTCCATTTTAATATTTTTTATTTGTCAAAAAATAATAATATTTTTACGCGTTTTGTCAAAAATAATTAAATTAACGTTAGCTTTAAATCAAAACTAATTATAATTACAAATAAAAAATATAAACATGTGGGGTCAAATTTTGGTTCTTTATAAACAACTACCATTAAAGTAAAAACCACTAAAATTAACTATGAATTTCTTAAATCCTACAAATCAATTTGGGCCCACAAAAAATAACTTAGTTTACCCACTTTATTTACTCTCATTAAAGTTGCTCTTAATGTAAGTCCCAGTGGAGGAGACAAAAATATGGTTTTAAAATAGGGTTAAATATGTACTTGCATTCTATAAAATTATTAAATATTGTTTGAAGCCTTATAAAAAGAGTTGTATGATTTAATACTTACAAAATTATTATATGCACGCAGTTTTAAGTTCGTATTATTAAATTAATGCGTGTTTTTAATGATTATTTTGTAGACATGTTTATAACACTATAAAAAGGATCTAAAAAAATTCAAAATTTGGTTAATAGGTCGAGATTTTCATCACTTTTATCTCTATCTTTTAAAATTTAGAAAGTTTATAATTAATTTTTATCATTTTTAAAAATTCTAATGTTTTGAAAAAATCTTTTTATAGTATTCTAAACATCGGTGAAAAAAAAATTATTCATAAATTAAAAGTTGAAGGATAATTAAACAGTGTTTAAAATTTTCAAAATTAATAGGGACTAAAACTGAATACCTAAAAATTTTATAGAGACTAAATCATGTCACTTATTTTATAAGGACCAAAACAAAAATTTAATAATTTCATAGAGACTTAAATCAAATTCGTGTGGGCACGGGGCTTGTGGATGATAGATGCTTGGAGGAAAACATTGTCAAGAAGATAGGGGATGGTAGGAATACTCTATTTTGGACAGATTGTTGGCTGGAGGACGGTCCGTTGGAGAGGGTGTATAGTCGGCTGTATGATTTAGCTGACAATAAAAATGCTACGATTTTCGATATGTGGGAGGCAGGGTGGGGGGTCGATGGTGAAGCTTGGAAGCGGAGAAGGAGTTTGAGAGCTTGGGAGGAGGAGTTGGCGAGGGAGTGTATCATGCGTCTATCTAACGTTGTTTTGCAGGATAATGAACACGACAGGTGGGTGTGGAAGTTACACTCATCCCATGTGTATTCGGTACAATCAGCTTATGATTACATTACGGCGACTGATGAAAATCTGAATGCCGGATTCGACAAATTTCTTTGGTTGAAATCGGTTCCTCTGAAGGTTAACCTATTTGTGTGGAGGTTATTTCTTAACAGGTTACCCACCAAGGATAATCTTCACCGACGTGGTGTTTTAGGTGCTACTCAGATAACATGCGTGTCTTCATGTGGTAGTGTGGAAACAGCAGACCATCTTTTCTTTCTGTGTGATTTCTATGGGCAACTATGGCATCTTTTATCAAACTGGTTAGGCACTCAAGTGGCTTTATCAGGTAGTGCTCTTCATCATTCTGCCCAATTTTGCGGGTTGGGTGGTGGTTCCAGACGCTCTACAGTTCTCTTGCTCATAATTTGGGTGGCAGCTATCTATGTGATTTGGAATGATCGTAATAAGCGCATCTTCAAAGATGGTAACGATTCACTTGCGACATTACTAGAGAGGATCAAGCTATACTCTTTCTGGTGGCTCAAGTCAAGCTATGTTTTATTTGACTTTGATTACTCTTTCTGGCGTCAAAATCCTTTACTTTGTTGTCAGGCAATTGTGTAACATTTCTTTTTTCGCCTTTGCACCGTGGTGTCTGGTCATTGTAATTATACTCTTTTCAGTTCGGTTTTTGGCACACCTAGTGCCTCCCGGACTATCCCTATTTTATTAGTAATTCTCTAGTTTATTCAAAAAAAAAAAATAATTTCATAGAGACTAAAAAATATTTAACCAAAGACTCATTTTGATCTCTTATCATTTTTTACGTCCAATTAGTTTTTCAAAAAAATAAAATTTATGTTAATCTTTGATATTTTTATACTAGGGATCACAAGTCAATCCTTGATTCATTAGAATAGCTGACTAATTTGTCTTCATTTTTAAAATGTCAAAGAATTTGTGTTTTATTTTTGTTAAGAGCCGATTTGAGCCGCTAGAAAATTGTGAGTCACTAAAATAAGTCTTCACTCCAATATGTATTTATTTGAGGTTAAATATATTTTTTATCCTTAAATTTACTAAATTTCAATTTATTTTTTGACAGGTCCAACTTTTATTTTTAATCCCTTCAAAATGTTTTCTTCAAATTTTGGTCCTTTATATGTTTTTTTAACCAATTATATTCTCTTCTTAATGTAAAATATAAAATTAGTTTACATTTGACTTGATGACCTCAAAAAGTATTTTTACTAAAGTGATACATCTTAATGTTAGTCCTTAGACTACAAAATACGTTTCACATATATTCGTAAATTTGACATATTGAATTTTTATGCCAATTCTCTACGTAAGTAATCTGAGAGATCTTATTATGTATTTAAGGTTAGTCTTTAGACTACAAACTACGTTTCACATGGTAATCTAAGAGATCTTTCAGAAGGAGAATCCTCTTTATTCTTAATCTTAAGGGAATCTTATATTATACTTGTTTATTCTAGAAGTCATATTTTATACCAATTCATATGCCAGTTTTCTTTTTTAAAAATAAAATTGGAAATGCAGAAGTAATAGAATGATTTGATGGCATTTCAACTAAGTTGGTGCTCCATCAAACCAACAACCAACAATATAGCACCTCAAAGATGATATGAAAAACTCACGTGCTTTTCTTCTTTACAACTAAGACAATGACCCAATTGATGTATGTTCATTCCGAATTACATATTTATTTTGTTAAAAGATCATCCATAACACAAACTCTATTTTCCTCATATTATTTTCCACTATTCAAAGGTTTATAGCAAAATTATTCTCATTATAGAAGCACGTAAAGTATTCATATTATTGAAGAAATTTTTTCATCATTCAAAATCCAATGGTCAAGTATACATTTATATTATTATTTGATCTAATATAATTTAAACGTAAAATAGATTCAATTTTATTCCACTGTATGTGTTACAATTGTTTTTACAAATATGCCGATTTTGCCAATAAGAGTAGGGATGACAGGAAAATCCAACCCAGAAGATCCACCCGAACCCAAATCCAAGTCAACGGGTGAAACCCGAGTTGACTGGGTTTGGGTGTGGGTGACACCCGAAACTATGGCCGTGGGTTTGGGATCACTCAAACCCACACCCGAAACTCATACACCCACCCGAATATATGTGAAATTATCTAATTAATCCTAAGTATATATATTATGTTGAACTTTGATATTATTGTATTGTATTTTGTCATTTGCAAATTATGTTAAACTATGTTATTTTGTCATTTGCTTGTTTTTGTACTTTATCATTTTATCAAAAAGAATTCGGGCTGAGTTTTGGTAGATAATTAATTAATTATGCGTGTTAGCTATGAGTTTTGGGTTTGGATGAAAAAACCCGAACCCAATGGGCGTGGGCGTGGGTTTTGATTTGTCACCCAAACAACCTTTGGGTTTGGGTGTTTGTTTTGGGCGTGGGTTTGAGTATTGCAAAACCCTCACTCATGGGCACCCATTGTCATCCCTGAATAAGAGAAAAGGAACCTATTGGGTGCCCCACTAGAGAGAAAGAAAAGAATATGAAAAATGTTAACTAGTGACTCCGGGACACTCTTTAAGCCCTTAAATATTAAGTTTTTTTATAGAATTTTTATGAAAATGTATAAAGTCAACACATTGAAAATTGTGCTGTTTAATTTTTTAAATAATTTTTTTTAAATGGAATGTTTAAATAGTGTTCCGAGAGCATTCGTTAGGAAGACCGAAAGAATATTTATGCGCTAAATGAAATGCTACATTGTCAATTTCTTTTTTTTTGTTTTTTTGAACCAATCTACGTTGTCATTTTCGTGTGACACTCAATAACGTATTGTCAAAAAAAAAAATGTGATACTATTTTTGGATCTAAAAACTGTTGAATTATTTTATAAAATTTAAAAATGAAATTTGAAATATATACAAGTACCAAAAATTTATTTAGCTCTTTTTTTTAACTCTCCAATTTTTACAGGAATGAAATTTGATTATATGAAATTTGGTATTTGACAAAAGATAAATTTAATTAAGAATTGTTTTATCAAAATATTCAATAATAAATTTATTCAAAAAAAAAATTCAATAATAAACAATTTTTTTGTTTTGTCCTGTGAATTTAGTTCATATGGCAAACACATTGTGTTTTATATACAGAGGATCGGAGTTCGAACTACAGTCATCCTACTTATCCACGTGAAATTTCTAGCCACTAAATAACTTAAAAAGTAATTTTATGTTTTAGGAGGATAAAAATCAAATAAGAACATTTTATAAGAGCCACACTATAATTAGAAAGTTGTGGAGAACAAAGATTTTAATTAAGTATTCTACTCCAACTTTTATCCAACAACGAAAGTATTCTCATTCGATTAATTCATCATATTTTTGTCAAAAAAATAAATAAATTAAAATACATGATGAATTAATTGAAGGATAATACTTTTCTATATTAGGTTCGGGAGTCAATTCAAAAACCATTGATTGTTGAAGAAGATACCAGTTTGATACTTAATTAGTTCGAATGTGAGAGTTGATGCTAAGGGTGTTACTGTAACTACTGGATGCCATAACCACACCCTATGTGTCGAAACAACCAAAGAAGAAAGATAAACGCTTAGCAAAAAGTGCTAGCCAAGTGTATATCACACCCGCTCTAAGGGTTCGCTTCTTCATATGGCATTATGAATTTCCTTTCTTATTTATCTTTTCTTTCTCCACTTGTGTATGTTTTTCTATTCTGTTAATATATTTATGAGATATGGAGTACGTTGGAAATGAATACATGTTCCAACATAGTTAGAATGTATAATTTATTCCCTCGTGTCTAGATATTGTTTGCTTAGTTGTGTGTGTCGATACAGTGGCGGAGCCAGGAATAATATTAAGTCTGGGCACAATTTTAACCGCAAATATACAAATGTTTATTAGTTTAAGGTTTTTCGGATCAGTGTTTAACCGGATCAGACCATTTTTAACTAATATATATACTGAAATTATAATAAAGTAATTTATTTTGAGTATTTTATCTAAATATTTGATTCGTAATAACTACATAAGTAGAGGTCATAAACTCCCACAATCCTACATATGAAAGAAAGTAGAATTACAACATAGAAAATAAAGTTGATATTTTTAGTATTTTTGATAAAGAAAACAAATATATATATATATATATATATATATATATATATATATAAACAAATAAAAGAAAATGAAGTAAAAAACAAAATGGTAAGTAAAAAAAATAAAGGGTAAGTAAAAATACAAAAGGATAAAAAATAAAGTGAAAGGGTAAGTAAAAAAGGCTTAAAATATAAGTTGGGGTGGCTAAGAGCCTAAGACTTGAACCCAATTAGTTCTCTCCATTATTAACAACAAGCCAAACCACTACACCACCATGCACCTATAGTCATTTTTATAGCTTAAATAATATATGTATTAAAATACACGTTTGTTACACTGTTCATGTAAGATTCCTAAAAAATAGTTATAATTGGCTGAGCCTGAACACGTGCCCAAACATGCTGGACCTTGGATCCGCCCTGTGTCCATATATATACATATATATCATTTAACTATTTTAAAAAATACACATTATTTAAAAAATTTCTTTTTGTAAACCAACATTAATTAAACATAAAAGAGAGGACCAAAATACAAAGTGGGGTGACAGCAACCAAAACCCACTAAAAAAGTTAACAAAAACTAAAATAGGGAAGACCATTTTTATTTCAATATAAAAGTCAGCTTTGAGTTTATTAGGAATACAAGACCACTAAATAAAGGAATTTAGGAGTAGTCTTAGATTTACAAGTTTATCCGCACAATGATTTTTCTCTCTAAAAAAAATATGAGTGATATGATCATAAAGTTCATTCTATTAATCTTTTAGAGGCAACTCTCCCATATACTTCTGATATGCCAAGGAACAATACACTTTCTATGTTTTATCAAATATGTGTGAGTGGCCAAATAAGTAATCAAATATTAGTGAGATACAAGTATTTTTTTTTTGTCTAATAATTTAGTGACCATAAAAGTATTCTTATCTAATGTACCAAAATATAAGTCAAATATCATCCAAATTGTAATAATTTATTGTTTTTTTATAACTTACCTCCTAAAATTAAATTAGTTGATCATTCTTAATTTTTTTTTTTTGACGTTAATTGATCACTCTTAAATTTATTATTTTTTATCGGATGTTAGGTAAATTATATAGCCATAATTCTTTAAAGGCAACTTAGGCCTTTGTCTAATTCACTTGTTTTTTTTTTAGAAAAACACAAAAAATAGTTAGAGAGAATATAAAAGAATGACAACTGTACAAACTCTGACATAAGTATTTTTGTGCATATGTATCATTTCACAAAAAAGTCGTATAAGGTGTGCTAGTAAAAGTAAAATTAAATTATGAAATTTGTTAATGATTAGGTTAGCTAATAATCCTCAATCTCAAGCCAATTTGTTTGATTGTTGTTCTCGTGCGTGCGATTGTCTCTACTCTATCTTTTTATTTTGGTTTGATAGCTAAGTTATCTAGAAGATAGAATTTTTCTAAAAAAAATAAACAATAAATCAACACAATTACGATAAAATTTGTATCTTTTATATAAGTGATTTAAACTGATTATCAAGTCAGATTAGACCGTTCAGTAGACCGGATATCGGTGACAAAAAACTAATCACAAAATTAATCTCTAAATTTTGTGTATGAATTAGGGATACTAATAGATTTCCGTGGGGCGGATAGTATAATATTTGTGTCTGCTACGTTGGATAAATACGATATCTATGTCCGCTCTATATCCGTGCGAGTATCTGTCAAGCAGGTAATCCATGGATTTTGAAGTATCCGCGGATAATCACAGATATCCATGGATAATAATTTTCTTAAAAAATTTTGTGATTCTTGTAAAAAAAAAAAATATTTTAATTACTTGAAATTTGTTTATCTTCTTTTTAAAGAAACAAGAAAAATATTATTATCACATAATAACATTCATACATTTCACTTTGAATTTAACAACAAAAGTCAACACATTCATTTTTCTTCTTTTCACCAAAATATAATAATATTCATACATTTCTCTTGAGAAAAAACTTCCTAAAATTTCATTTCTAATCAAAACAAAGTTCATCACAAAATTCTAAAGAATTAAAAGGCTCTTATATATTTGATAACTAAGAATATTTATATAATTTTCTTATTTACTAACGGGTACGGATATCCGCAGATACGGATACTATTAAATCCGCATCCGTATCCATTAATTATCGGGTAGTTAAAATGTTCATTTATCTTACCTATGTATATCCATCTCCGTGTCCATGACGGATTTTATCCGCGGATATCCACGGGTATGAATAATTTTGTCATCCCTAGTATGAATAAAATTTAGATGAGAAAAATTTATTTGCCTAAAATTTGTCAAGAAAATTTAACCACACTAAATAGATGTGTAAACTTCATACCATTAACATGTTAATAAAAAAGAAGAAATACCAACAATGAACTATTTCACTTATAAAAAAAGAAAAAAACTATTAATCGGTTCAAATGATAAGAATCTTACTATAATACTATTAAATATGTGATCAAGGTTTGATTTCTAGTTGAAAATAATTTGGTTGAGAAGAAAGAATCCACTTTGTGTGTTTTACAAGTTTTCCAATGAAGATTCATTATTGGTAACTATAATAAAAATTTCATATCAATAGTTTTTTGTTAAGTGGCCTGATAATTATAATTTCATCTTTTTAAAATAATTAAATGAAGTATCTTAAATTCAAATTTTGCCTATTCTTATCCCTTCATTCCCTCTTTTGGCGGCAGATGAGTGACTTTATGAAAAAATAAGAGCTGGCAGAGTCACGAGAAACTCTTGTATACTTTCACATTTTTTAACGGTTCTTTGTATTCATGTTTATAATATTATAAGAATATCTTCGATAAAAATCTAGAATTTTTTAACATAAGATGAATTATTTATAAATTTTTATGTGAAAAAAACTAAAAAATTCAAATTTAATTCATCTCTTATTAAAAAAATTTAAAATTTCGAATGATATGCACGACTTTATTGAAAAATACGGACTAAAAACACTGATTGACAAAATTTCAGGAACTAAAACGTATAAAAAAAATCTTCAAAAATTAAAAACGAAATTCTGCAAAACTATAGAGACTAAAAACATATTTAACCCCAATCAATATTATTGTACCTAAAAAAGAAGAAGAAGAATCGTTCTCAAAAGAAGAATCAAATCATGTGATAAAATGAGATAAAATAAACCATATAACAAAAAGGACAACATCACATGATTAAAAAATTGTCAAACTAAATACAACACATAGTACTCGAACTTGTCCTAACTCCTTTGACTAATTAATATAATAATAAATTAATAACAACTCATTTTATCATCTTTATAATAAAAGTGAACCATACCTTTCAAACAAAAAACCAAAAAAATAAAAGTGTGAACTATATAAATTAATTATTATGTCCCTAGTTTGTGCACATCCATTCACTTAGATTCAATTCAATTATTCATTCATTCACCACTATGGAAAATGCAAAAGAAAGGTACTAATAAATGTTAAAAGAAGCTTTTAATTACTTTTTTTTCAAAGTGATTAAATTTGTTTATGTTTTTTTTTTGTTTCTTTTTTTAGATATGCTGTTGTTACAGGATCAAATAAAGGGATAGGATTGGAAACTGTTAAAAGATTAGCTTCAAATGGAATTAAAGTTGTTCTTACATCTAGGAATCAAAAAAGAGGGATTCAAGCTTTTGAGAAATTGAAGAAAGAATTTAGTTTTTGTAATTTTGTTGTTTTTCATCAACTTGATGTTACTGATCCTTTTAGTATTTCATCATTGGTTGAATTTGTTAAGACTCAGTTTGGAAGACTTGATATCTTGGTGAGAATCATTTTCACTTTTTGTGTTATTTTCTTCTTAATTTTCTGTTATTTCTGTCACATACATTCTTAATCACTTATTGATAAACCTATTTGAATTGACTTATTTGAATTTATCTACCGGCATAAGTACTTGTGAGATTGTCAGAGAGAGTTTATGGATAAAACTTATGACATGTCTGCTAGCTGTTTTCAGCTTATTTTCATAAGATCTTCATAATAGTTTATGAAAACAGCTTATTGCTTGTATGAGATTTTTTGACTTAATTCTATCTTTTGTAATTGAAATAACTGATACATAAGCACTTATGTGATAAGTGCTTATGCTACAAGGCCTTAATTAAGGTATAATACTTTTGTAGACCAGATATAAGTATTTTGAACTTTTCAACTATTGATTGGCAATTTGGCATGTAGCACTAACACTTCAGATTGAAGTTGTGTCTGGTGTCTGACACGTGTCAGTGTCAAACACCAACACGACACCGACACATGTGGTTAGATTCAATTACTACTACCACAGATTATAGTATATTTGAAGATCAAAATTTTGTCTATTAACATCAAATTAAGCTTCTTTGTTTTCTATGTTTCTTACTCTGATTTTGCTGACCATAATAACAATCTGGACTTTTTCTTAACACGAATCACTCGTTTTAACAACTTGGACTTTTCTATCTGCAGGTGAATAATGCAGGAATCAATGGTTTCAACACAGATGAGATTGTAAGTGTTCTTGTTTTCTTTACACTTTCATTGGTATGATAATATTGGTTTTCTTAGTATATAGTCTCTTATATAAGCCTTTGATGTTCAGGTAGAACCAATTATTAATTGGAGGGAATTAAGTCAAACTTATGAGATGGCTGAAAAATGCATAATAACAAATTACTATGGTGCTAAAGAAACTACTGAGGCTTTCCTTCCTCTTCTTCAATTATCTGATTCACCTGTCATTGTTAATGTTTCTTCTGCAGCAGGACTATTAAAGGTAAAAGAATAACAGAATTGTTTATAGTTTTTTGGAAATTTTTTTAGTCCGTGATAACAAATTCACATATCTAAAGCCTGTTTGGATTGACTTATTTGACCTTATATGCTGACATAAACACTTTGAGACTGTTTGAGAGACCATCCGAAAACAACTTTTGATGCCTCTATAAGTTGTTTTCATCTTATTTTCATAAGTCCTTCAAAATTGCTTATAAAAACAGCTTAGATGGAAACCCCTAGAAGTTTTTTTATCTATTTAGTCCCTAAGAAATGAAAAGTTTTGATTTAGTCCTTAAAAGTCTCAATTATCGGTCAAATTAATCCCTGATAGTGACTAAAATGTCTCTAAAAATTATCAAAAAAAGGATTAATTTGACCGTTATTCGAGACTTCTGATGACCAAATTTCTTGTTTTTTTTGCTCCAGTAGCCTAATGGCTAGAAATTCTACCCTTGAGGTGAATAAGTGGGTGTTTGGGATTCGAACCCCGATCCCTGCATATATACTTTTGATGAGCAAATTTCTACTTTAATATTTGTGGACCAAATGGACCTCCATATTTTTTCTCAAGTACGAATTCGAGAATTTACTCTTGGAATCTAATTTTTGTTATGTTATGTTTTCAGTACATATCAAATGAATGGGCACATAATGTATTAGATGATACAGAAAACCTAACAGAAGATCTAATAGATGAAGTACTAAAAGAGTTTCTAAAAGACTTCAAACAAGATTCACTTGAAAACAAGGGTTGGCCAACATATCTAAGTTCTTATACACTCTCAAAAGCAGCAGTGAATTCCTACACAAGACTTTTAGCTTATAGACATCCAAATATGTGTATTAATTGTGTATGTCCTGGTTTTGTTAAAACAGATATGACTAAAAACACAGGTGATTTATCTGTTGAAAATGGTGCTGCTAGTGTTGTAAGATTAGCATTACTTCCTAGTGGTTCTTCTACTTCTGGTCATTTCTTTGCTCGTCATGATTTGTCTAGCTTTTGAATTATTAATGGAGGTTGAAATCATAGGATATGTGTCTTTTTTGATGCATTTTTTTTTCACCCATTTGTTCATTGTTTTATATTAATGAATTGAAAATGTGGGGAATATTTGTATTTTCTTTTTTTTCTTCACAACATTGTTGGTTTTCAAATGGTTATTTACATATTGAAAAAAGAATTACAAAAAGACTAATATGATACGATAAAATAACTTAAAGAAATGCAAAATCAGTAATCTCATCGATCATATTACTCGTCACTTCATTCGGAAGAGTTCAACTATCATTATCAATTTTACATTTCCTTCGGAAAAATAATACTTTCTAGTAAGTTTGTTTCTTTTTTACAATCATCCGTAAGTTACTTATAAAATTAAGAGTTCGTTTGTTAAATTTTCTTTTTTTGAGTAATAAAATATTTTTAGTAGTATTGTGTCATTAAATTTTTTTAGATATATAAAAAATTTAATAAACCAATATAAATAATTAGAGGTCCCTAAATGGTTGAGGCCCTACACGGTGACTCACCTTGCACACCCACAGGGCCGGTCCTGAGACTCTAGAAAATTGCTTTTCTGACCCCCCCCCCCCCCCCCCCCCCCCATTTCTTCTTTACCCTCCAAACTGACGTTTTTGCCCATGGTGCTTCAAAAAAATTTGCCAGAAATTCTCGGTTCGTAAAAACCGAGACCCCCCTTTGAATTAGTTCGGTTAATATTAACCGAGACACCCCCTAGAGTGACTTCGGTTAATATTAACCGAGACCCCCCTATGATTTCCTCGGTTAATATTAACCGAGCTATCCTTTTATACAAACAGAAGCTGCAGCTTCTGTTTTCATTTACGAAATTTTTTAAAAAAAACCCTAAGTTCCTCTCTTCTTCTCCAAAACGCCACTTTCAACCCTACATCAACATCCAACTTCAAATCATACTTAATCAAGTAAGTTTCATTCATCTTTGATAATTCTATATGTTCTTCCTCATTATTATCAATCATATACATTTTTTGTTCATCTCTCCATAAATTTCAAATTATGAGTTTGTGTTTCAAATGTGATTATGGTGTTTGATTTGTTGCTTATTGGTTAATTGTTAGTTTGATTAGATATTAGAATGAATGCATGTTGAATATAAAGTTAAATGTGAGTATGATGTTGAGTTTACTATATTGTACTCCAAGTGCTTGACAAAATGTCTGAGTGAAATGAATTACTTTTTTCCATATTAATTATGTTTCCATTTGTTTATGGATAAAATGTTTGGTTGAATTATAAGTTTGAATTTGTCATTGTTAAAAGTTTGTATTGATTTTGAATTTTTTTTCTATGTTTAGATATGGAAGACAATGTTGGCCGAACTAGACAAGGAAGGGCGAGCAGAACACATTCGTCTGCTCGTAAAGAGCTTGCTGCAAATGTTCCTCCACCGAAATGAGGGCGTCGCGGTAAGCAAGGACCGCCGGTGCGAGGAACACACGATGCCGAAGCAGGTGGTTCAGGTGGTTCTCGTTCACGCGCACGTCGACCGGTGCGTGATGATGAGGACTTTGATGCCGGTCAATATTTAAATGAATCGGTTGATTATCAAGAGGATGAGCAACCAACTGTTGAAGAACCACAACCACAACCACAACCTAATAATGAGGATGAGGAACCAAATGTACAAGAAGGGTCTTATCCAGGAGGACCGAGTGATTTGTCGTTGCTAAAGAATTACCATAAGCATCGGGCAAATCCAATTTGGGATGCACAACATAACGACCCGGTAAAAATCTAAGAAATATGTCGATTATTTTATGAATGATTTAACTTTGTTCAATATTGTAATTTCGTTAAGGTGCATATTTTAATAATGTATTGCGTTGTTGGAATTTGCAGATTTTACACAAGTCATTACGTTGCATTGCCAGTGCCAATAAGGTTATAAAAATCCAGAAACCTACACAAGATTGGTTTTGGGAATATATTATAGCATCGGGGTTGGAGCCGCTGGTAAGGACCAATTTTAACGTACTTGACTATGGGCTTCTATGGGCTTTTGCTGAGCGATGGCATCCGGAAACAAGTACATTCCACCTTCCAATAGGTGAGATGGGCATCACATTGGACGATGTCCAATGTTTGTTGCATATTTCTATCCAGGGGAAATTTCTTAACCATGTGAAGATTTCAAGACCAGACGGAGCTCAAATGCTTAGCTCATATCTTGGAATTGACGAAGGCGATGCCCTTGATATGTTCGTCACCTTAAAAGGGCCATATTTGACGCATTCCTACGTTCAGGGCCTTTTTATGGATTATTTAGATGCTGCTGAAACTGCTTTCGCGAATAATGTGCCGATGCACGAGGTTAGGATGTATAGGGAGAGATGCGTACGGGCTTTTTTGCTATTTGTTGTTGGTTGTACCATATTCAGCAACAAAACTTTGTACTACCTTGACGTTGTTTATATACAGTACTTTGCGGACTTGTCAAGTGTCCATGAATGGAATTGGGGTTCTGCTACCCTTGTTCATTTACAAAATTATTTGGACTTCACATCTCAAGCAGGATCGTCCCAGTTGGCTGGCTACATGTCATTATTCGAGGTAAAAATATACGATCCTTCAATTATATATTATGTTATATGTGTAGAACTTATTTTTTACATGGATATATTTTACATAAGTATGTTTGCATATAATGAAGCTTGTATATGAATCTTTCAGGGGTGGATAATTACACACTTTCCGACACTTAGCATGTGGCAGTTAGAGACCAATTTTACTGAAAATATGCCACTAAATGCGAAGTTTGCTCCTGGACAAGGACATAAGGATTCACGTGGCTATAGGAAGAGTATCGATAATATTCAAGTGTCGGACGTTGTGTTCAGTCCTTAAGATAACCGCCGACATGTCCGCCCTTTGATTGATGTATGTTGGTTTTCTGAATGGTTAAGGTGTGGCAATTTGAAAGCTAAGCATTTGCCTGAACGTGTGCTGAGACAATTTAAGTACGTTCAGGGCATTCCAAGAGACCCCGATATAAGTACGCCAAACATGAATATATTTGAGATTGATCGTGTGTGGGCTGAAGAGATGCATATGCGGTTGATTGATGAAAACATGAGGGGTCAACCTGTGGTTAATGCATGAGACTGCGAACCTGGATATATTTTGTGGTTTTACAAAGTGTCGCATCCCAAAATGCGTCCATTAGAAGCTCCAGAGGATCAACCAAGACCACCTGAGTTAGAGGTGTTGCTCGAGGAGTCTCAACAAAGACATGACCCTAATCCATTGGGTATATGCCGAAGGTTTCACATGCTCCCACTCCATGTTTTGAGAGCTGCACCACTACTCTCTCAAAGATAGTAGCTACTATATGTCCCATATCCGGGAATGTGAACCATTTATCTTGTGGTGCAACTGTCTTCCTAAGAGAGGTTCTTTGTCTCGGAGCTCGAAATAGTGCCTCATAAATATATTTCCAACGGTCCTCACCATCAAACATGCTAACATACATACTCTTATGCAAAGTCATCTCCCTTTGCATGCTAAGCCGTACCAACTCAAAATCCGCTTCATTGTTTTTTGTAGCCAATGCAATCGCGCGGAATCCACAATAACCGTCACCTTCCACATCAACTATATCTTCAATAAAAGGATGCATACACTTCGGCATGTGGTCAAGCTCAACAATTTGAGATAGAGTCGGAGTGAAGTTACCAATTACCGGAGCTTTGGACATAGTAGATGATGAAGCTTGTGATAATGACGCATTCGAGTCAGATGACTTTGACGGATTAGATTGAGATGATTGTGTCTCCGCAAAGTATGCATTAACATGCTCCCACCGGGACTTATCTCTAGTTGTGGTATTTTTTTTGCCACGAACCGCCGCCTTTTTCTTTTTAGCCCCTTTTGATTTGGCATCTTGAACCGGAGGCTTGAGAGAGGTAGATTCAGGATATGCAATTAGACGGAGTTGATTTCGGATTTCATTTTTCATACCTTCATCCGATGTTTTCAACCTTTCCTACAAATATTCATATAAATATGTCATTAAGCAAACAAATAATTATATCGTTACGCAAACAAATATGTACAATTATGATATGCGAACCTTAATTGCTTCCCACTCTGCCGTGCATGAATAATCTTCCTGGACGTCTCCACCGCCTTCTTCAACATTGAAACACATCCTCTTCCAGTGAATGTATACTTCATCGAGTCTAATAGGTTGGTTGTGCCTTAACTTCTTAGCAATCAAACATGCACATGGCAACCCATAATTAACTCTCATCAAACATCCACACTTTTTGCCTCTTGGTAGATATAATCCAATGCCGCTCTAGAGACTTTGAAAGGTAACAAAGAGTACAGTCTAACATCTCGGTATCTGTGTTCCTCTACAGACATACTCTGACCAAATTGAGTTTGAACTTCAGTGAATCGAAGTCCCAACATGTGATGTATCGCTTCTCATCCCTTCACCAAATCACCAGAACTGTCCTCCAAGGATTTTTTCAAGACACCATGGGCACTTTCAACTCTATTTGTGGAATAGTTGCCCATGTGCATATGCTTGTCTACCCAAGCACATACAACCTTCTCTTTGTCCGTGTCCAAAACGGTTTCTTCAATATAGCGCAACAATCTTGGCCACTTCTTACATAGCTCCCTAAACTCCATTAAGCGATCACCATACACGTCGACTGTATCCGAGTATAACAAATGCATGAAGGCTTTTTCCAAATTCGCCCACACAATTTCCTTCTCGACCTCTTCTCCTTCTCTTACTTTCAGTAGCTCCTTTATCTTGGACCCCACATTTTTCTGAACATGAACCCGACAAACCATGGCAGCCGATGTAGGAAATACTTGACCAACAGCATTCATCAATGCGGTATCTCTGTCGGTCAAAATCACCTTAGGCAAACTACCTTCATTCCTTACAAGTGACCACAATTCTTGTAGAGCCCAAATGAAATTATCTTCTTTCTCGTTTGTAAGCCAAGCAAAACCAACATTATACGTCCTCTCGGTTGAAGTGAACCCGACTATCTCAAATAAAGGCATGTTTTACTTGTTGGTTTTGTACGTCGAGTCCATCACCAATACAGTGGGAAAAGAGTTGAACAAGCTCAAGGATCTTGGATGTGCAAAGAAAATATCTTGAAGATATTCACCTCCTTCATCAATATGCGACCGATACTTGATTAATTATTTGTTGTCGCTCAGATGTTTGAACATGTGTTGCATTTCACTCATGGACGCCCTCATTTTAGCTTTATATACCTATACCGGGCGTTGTAACATTGCTTTGATGAAATCGTGTTCTCGGGATCTCTTTCTTTCAATGTCGAGAGGATATTTCTTGGTTGAACCAAATTCTTGGTCATTTCATTCACCAATAGCGTCTCTTCCGGCTTCAACCGACCCGCCACAAGATGCCCCTCAAGCTCCGTGTCCAACTCGTGGTTGTGTATGCCATTCACCACTGTCATATGCCATAACTTTGCTTCTTTTGCATAATAACCACGAAGTCGGAATGGACATCCGCACTTCCTAGTTCCCGTAGAATCGGCTTTCAACTTCTTTTTAGGTGGCACGTACTTGCTGCTTCGTTCGCACTCCAACACAAAAAAAGGCTTCCTACTCTTATCCCCGCCGTTGTCCGATCTCCTAACTATAATGGTAAACTTCAATTTTTGTGCAACCTTTTTAGCCCATTTGATCAAATCATCTTTGGAACCCTCTTTAGCCGCAGTCGCAAAATGATGTCCGGTGTCAATTGATATTGGTGGCGGTTGAACTGGAACCGGAACAATGTCAAGTGGTTGTGGCGGTTGATCTTCCATGACTACAAACCAAGCAAATGCAAATAATTTAATTAGCAACATTTAATTGTTATAATCCTAATAGAATACTAAGTACACACCTACAATACTAATAAACAATTTGTACTACAATTTATAAGTCATTAGTAACCAATTATATAACCAGCTTTGTCCAAAAACGCAACCTAGCTCGGTTCGTAGAAACCGAACCATGTTTCGGTTAATAGAAACCGAGCGATTTCCTGTCAGATACCCTACGAAACTAGACCTATGACAGCCACATTTAAACAAAATTTAAATCGGTGATTACCTTAATTTCACGCTTTAATGAGTGTTGGATGTTGTAGAGCAACCTTTGAAGTTGAATCCAAGCCTTGAATGAGCACCAATTAGGATTTGATTTGGGGAGGGGAATTTTAAAAGTTTTGCAGAAAATAAGAAGTGACGGCTGGTTGTTCTATATATAGGAGTAGCTCGGTTTTTAAAAACCGAGAGTGCAGTTCGGTTTCTACGAACTGAGAGATCCTGGCAAAAATTTTGGTACCCCCCAAGGGCAAAAACGTCAGTTTGTGGGGTATAGAAGAAATGGGGGGGTCAGAAAAGCAATTTTTGAGACTCTATTATATGGTCTGTTAAAATGTCCCTCAAAATTATCATAGAAAGGATTAAATTATCTATTTGGTTAAGTGATATGGCGTTTGGAACTCTAAATCAAGTGGTTATGAGTTCGATCTCAAGTTCTTATGCACGGAGAAAATTCAATTGAGAGACGACTCAGATGAGGATCCACCTTGTGTGTCCATAAATTTTTCGACAAAATTAATCATTACTAAATGGCGGTGAAAATTGTGTACCTATAAAATGTTAACCCAACAAAAATCATGTGAAAAATTATTGTAGACTAATAAATTTAAATTATTGAAAAAATTAACAAATTTATAGTTTAATCAAAAGTATAATTTTTTTTTTGTCTAGTAACCTAGTTGCTAGAAAATCCACCTTAAAAGTGAATAAATGAAGTGTCCAGGTTCGAACCCCGGCTTCTGCATGATATATGTGATATCCCTACCAACTGAACTAAGCTCACGGGGACCAAAAGTATAAAATTTAATTTAATATAATAGTATTTTTTTTTACAATATAATATAATAGTAATATTGTTCATTTTAATTAAGTATAACTAAAACGTTCTTTAATGACCGGCACTTAGGGGTGTGCAAAAAATATGTGATCCTTAACTAAATCATATCCAATTTTATTATTTCAAATCATTTGAAAAAAAAACCACACCAATTCAAATAAAAAAAATCAGTTGTAAACTAGAACCATATTTTTCTAATTGGTTTGAAATTGGTTTTGAATCACACAATTATGTTTCTAATCTTCAAATTAATTGTGTAAAAAAAACTCTTCAAATTGAAAATCATATAATAAAAATTGAAGGAAAAAACTGGAAATTTAAAATAAAATTAAAAAAAACTGGAATTTTTTAAAATTTTTTTTTTTCAAAACTAAGTTATTAATCTTCAAATTAATTGTTTCAAAAAAATCTTCAAATTAGTGACCATATAATAAACATTGGAACTTAAAATAAATTTAAAAATAAAAACTGGAATTTTTTATTAAAAAAATGAGGAAAAAGAAATCATTTAAAAAACTAATTTTCAAATAATTATAATTTAATATTTTAATAAAAACATTAAATTTAAATAAAATATATTAAAATAATAAGGGGTGGTCAACGCCGGATCTCCGCCGCCGACCGCCGTGGGTCGCCGGAAATTTCCATGTTCCGGCGGGTTGCCGTCGTGCCGGCGCCGGAACTCCGCCGTGTACCACCCCACTGTCGCCGGTCAACCACCACGGATGCCGGTCAACCCTATCAATATTTTTTTATTATTAAATATTTTTAATAAAAGGATGTTCAAAAAAATGTTGGGCTTAGTCAAAAACATCATTTTTTTTATTGTTTATAAACCAAAGCATTCATTCATTCATTAAATTAAATTTGTTTTCAAAATAATTAATAAAATAAATCTGTTTTAAAATAATTAATAAAATAAATCTGTTTTTCATAATTAATTAATAAAAAAATTAAAATTGGTTTGACTATTGTCATTATTGTCAAGAGAAAAAAAAGTTTGAGTGAAAAATCAATTTAAATTTGGTTTAAATGAGTAACTCAATTTTTCTTACAAACCGGTTATAAATTGGTTCTGAACCGAATATGAACCATACCCAAATTAGTTTTTAAAAATAATCGATTTTTGATTTAAATGGTTTTGGATTTAAACCAAACCATAAATTAAATTAGGTTTGGTGTGGTGTGGTTTTTAAACCATGCACACCCCTCCCGGCACAAATGAGATTGTAGCTAAATAAGTTTCTAAAAATGTCTTAGCTTTCTCTATTTAAAACATTTGGTCCAGAGTAAAATGTCAAATACCTCTTTGAAATTTCAAAATTCGTCAAATACCCCCTGAAATTGGAAAATAGGGTTGTTTCACATTTCCACCTATTTGTTCGTTTACCAGGTTCGGCACGAAATCATAAATACCCCCCTGAAATTGGAAAAATTCAATCAAATTGCCCCTTGCTTCGTTTACCTCGTCTATTTTGCGCCTTCAAAAGCGCATTGTTTGAGTCTTCAACCTCCTTTCAACCAAGTGAACAACAAGGAACCAAAACAACAAAATTATCATCTCCAAAATCATCTTCATCATCATTATCATTGCTTTCAAAATCATAACCAAGAGGTTCTAACCACCCAATAGACCAATCTGAGTCAGCAGATTCAAAATCAAACAAGAAACAATCATCAACAGCATCACACTCTTTATCAATTCTTGTCTCATCCATCTTTTTCTCTCTTTTCCTCATTAAAATAGACGGAGTAAACGAAGCAGGGGGCAATTTGATTGACATTTTACAATTTTAGGGGGGGTATTTGCCTATTTTCAAATTTCAGGGGGGTATTTGACGAATTTTGAAATTTCAGGAGGGTATTTGGCATTTCACTCTTTGGTCCAACATAGACCTACATAGACCTGACATAAGCTAGATTATACACTTCTATAGATCAATCTGATCTATTTAGACCTCTATTTGCAATATAATTTAAATTGATTTTGAGTAAAAAATGCATCTAATTAAGATAAAATTATACAAGATTCAACTTTAGATGACAAATTTAAAAAACCGTAAGTTTTTGGTCCAATTTGGGCCTGTTGTTTCAGCTTTAAAAAAATGGATTTTTTCTTTGTATTTTTTAAAATAGATTTTGTAAAACCGTTTTTCAAAATATTACAAGTCAATAATAAGTCAATAAGACGGTCGTCAAAATAAAAATGTCATGAATTCAAAAATTGAAAAACTATGAAGACCAATCCTATTAAGATAAAAATGCTACCAGCTGTTTTCATAAGCTATATTGGATGTTAGAAATAATATAAAACCATTGATGTAGCTCTATCCTAACAACTTAACCTTTTGGGATAATCGGTTATTTAACATGGTATAAGAGCATCTATGACTTAGTGGTCTAGAGTTTCATCCCCGCTCCCCTCACTTTCTAATTAAAAAGTGGAATTTAAGCATATGGTAGGTGGGTCTATGCATTATCCACGTTTCAAGCCCAAGTTGGCTCTTGCGTGAGGGGGTGTGTTAGAAATAATTTAAAACCATTGATGTAGCTCTATCCTAACAGCTTAAGCTTTTTGGATAATTGGTTATTTGACATTGGAGAATTTGTGAAAAATAAGCTGAAAGAAACTTATGAAAATTGTCATAAGTTGTTTAAGTTCTCCAAAATAGTCTCACAAAACTTATACCGGTAGATAAACTTGAATAAGTCAATCCAAACAGAGCCTTAGTTTAAATTTAGTTATGTTTGTTTTTGTTTTGACAAAAACTTTAGAGTTAGTTAGTTAGGTAACTTACGTTAGTTATAATTGTTAGTTGTTGTTATGTTCTTTATTTTCATATGGATTTATATGCATAAATAGGATCCCTTGTATTCATTGTTATTCAATTGATCAAATCATCTATAATATTTGTTTATTAGTTCTATCAAGAATCGAAATGTAGCTGGTCTTTGAAATTTGAACTAATTTAGGGGGGTGTATTGGATTAGAATTTGGAAAGACTATTTTGGCAAAAATAATTCTGAAGATTTTAAGGAGGGTGTATTCAATTGATATTTCGTGGAATTTTAAAAGACTTTTTAAAAATAAAAAAGTCTGGTGGTATTCAATTAAGATTGTTATGAAATATAAATAAGTCATGTGATATTTAATTAAGACAATCAAGATTTTTTTTAAGGCAATAAAATCAATTGGTATTCGATTGACATTTCTTGTCATTTATAAAATGTCTATTGGTATTCAAAAGTATACCGATTTTAACGAATTCTTTTATGGAATGGATTTTGCAAGACTTTTTAGTTGAAAATATAAATACTAGACTCTTTCAACAATCCCACTCAAAATCGTGAGATTGTTCATCCACTCCTCAACACTTTTTTTCCCTGCCGTCACGCTGAAATGCACAGCCATGTTCTTCTCTACAACTTACTACCAATAACAAGTTAACAGAAAACATACCTGCTGCTACTATTCAACTTTTCAATCAATTTTTTTTCCTCTTGAATTGCAATCGACACATGCCAATTTGAAATCGTTGGTCCTAAATACATGCCAAGGCAAACAAACAAACAAACTATATCTGCTTTGTTATACTGTATAAATATATGCCAAGGCAAACAAAACAAACAAATCATTCATCATTGTTATTTTTCTCTTCAACTTGTTTTTTTTTTAAAACGTTTATTTTGTTTTTTTCTCATAAGTTTTTTTTGTTATTGTTTCATTAATTTTATTTGCAATTTTATTTGCTTATATCGATTAATTAATTGATTTTTTGTTTGTTTGAATGATTTATTGATTATTGAGTCTTTTTTTTCTCTTTTTCTTAATCATTTAAAAATCCATAAAGTCCTTCGAAATCACAAAAGTCTGTTATAAATCCATCAAAATCGTGTGTTAAGAATCCTGATTGTAAAACAAAAATCTTTTAAAATCCCACAAAATCAATATAGTATCACAAAATCTTTTAAAATCTTCAAGATTTTTTTTGCCAAAATTGTCTTGCAAAATCCTAATCCAATACTTTTGTGATACTATATTGATTTTGTGGGATTTTAAAAGATTTTTGTTTTACAATCAGGATTCTTAACACATGATTTTGATGGTTTGAGTGAGATTGTTGGATGATTTGAGTATTTATATTTTCTACTAAAAAGTCTCACAAAATCCACTCAATAAAATAATCCATCAAAATCTATATATTTTGAATACCAAAAGAGTTTTTAAAAATCATGAGAAATCTCAATTGAATACTAAGAGATTTTGTTGCATTGAAAAAAAAAATCTCATTTGTCTTAATTGAATACCACAAGATTTTTCAATCATAAAAAAATCTTTTAAAATCCTTTGAAATCTGGATTCAATACACCCCTAAATAAACTTATTTCCAAGAGGAGAAATAAACCATCGCTACTGGGCCCATAAGCAGTCCTTAAAAATATGATCTATAGTTTCCAGTTTTAGATTCTTGTTCAAAAAAAAGTTTCCAGTTTTAGGTTAGGGAGTCTCTTATTGAAAACTTTCTTGAGAGCATATGGCGTTTTACATGAAATTATATGTTCGATTTTGTTCATGGCAAGGGTAGGTAGCTCAACTGGTTTGAGCTAAGGGCTAAAAGATACTTGTATATGATAAAGGATATGCAAATAAGAAAGTAGTCTAATAAATTATAAGAATATATTATGAAATTATTTCAAATCATTCTGCCTAAATCGAAAGGGAAAAATGGTGATAAGTGATGGAATGAAATGGAATAGATACCACTAGGTTCCGTTCCATACCATCCATTTTTAATTTATCCAAACAAACAATGGAGTCGTATTCCATTCCTTCCCATACAACTTCATTTCATCAATCCAAACAAAGCCTAAGTTACCATGTAAAAACTCAGGAAAATATCGAACCAGAAAGGCATGTGTATATTTTGTGTATTTTTCAAGAACGAGTAGGTCCTATAGATTGGAGACAAATTGTTGAATTTGAGGTATTTAGGTCAAGGAAGGAAGAAAATAATAAGGAATAAGAATAATATTGACAATGACCTAAAATAACGTGTTTACATTATTTACAAGAATAAGAGGAAACAATAAGAAAAAATATTCGAAAATTTAAATAAAGAAATTAGTTACACTCATTTCAAAAAGTATTCGAAAATTTAAAATTAATCCCAAAATAATTACAGTATCACTTGCAATATTTTTTTGTAGTAGAATATCAATCACAATAATTGTATAATCATAATATGTCATAAAATCTTCTAAAGTTTAAAATTTTCTCTACATTTAAACACTCTTCACATCCTTAATTTCAAATGAAAAAACAAACCTCTTCCACTCAAGTTCAAGATGTTAAGAAAAGCCTTTCAATTTCAATCCTTGTTTCTGCTTATTTTACATTTAGCATCACAACATTCAAATGCTTATCCTTTATCAACACAATCAAGATGGATCATAGATGATTCAACAAATCAACGTGTGAAACTTGTTTGTGGAAATTGGGCTGGTCACCTTGAACCAATGATCCCTGAAGGTCTTGATAGACTACCTTTAAATGAAATTGTCGGTGAGCTTGTGAAAAACAATTTCAATTGTGTTAGATTAACCTATGCAATTTACATGTGGACAAGAAATGGAAATCACATTGTGAATGATACTTTAAGTGGTTTGGATGCACCTGTTGAGGTTATAGCTGGTATTGCTAAGAACAATCCTTCAATTTTGAGAATGACTCACATTGAGGCTTTTCATGCTGTTGTGAAGGAACTTGGTAATCAGAAAGTTAAAGTGTTGCTTGATAATCATGTTAGTGAACCTAAGTGGTGTTGTAATAATGATGATGATAATGGATTCTTTAATGATAGACATTTTGATACTCAAGAATGGATTCAAGGACTTACTTTGGCAGCCCAACACTTTAATGGACGTCCTTCTGTATGTATCGTATTACTATTACTATCTTTCTATTTCATATTTTTTATTCCTATCTCGACCAGTTTTAGAATTCAAAGATTATCATATTATTACTTTCACTTGACTAATTAATAAAATAAAAATTGTTGAGAGTCACAATACCTATCAATAGGAAATTGCCAAGAGGCTTCGATATGTGATACCCCGACAGACGTGCCATCAACCTAATGGCATCAGGCGCAACTTGCGTTCAAAGACTTGTGATGTTTAGTTCTAAGATAATTTGATTAAATTGAGAGCCCTTTCTAATTAGTGTGGTATGTAGTACTGACACTTCATGTTTGAAGGGATGTCTGGTGTGGTATCTGACACGGAGACATGTAGTTTTTTTTTTTTAAATTATTCTATTTTTTTCAAATATGCTTCATACTTTATTATTAGAAGCCCTTTTTTGTTTTTGTTTTCTTATCGATATAATGCTAAATTTAATGTAACATAAGTTCATAACATAACTTTGATTGGTATTTATTGAATAACAGATTGTGGCAATGAGTTTGAGGAATGAATTACGTGGTCCACGCCAAAATTTAAATGATTGGTACAATTACATGAGCCAAGGTGCACTAGCAATCCATAAAGTAAATCCAAATGTTCTTGTGCTTATCTCAGGTTTAAACTATGACACTGAGTTACAGTTTTTAAGGAACAAACCAATGAACATAGACTTAGGTAAGAAAATGGTGTACGAGACACATTTATACTCATGGTCTGTCGGATTGAAAGACGTTTGGACTAAGCAACCATTGAATAGAGTTTGTGCCAATAGCATTAGCGCGTTAGACGAAAGAGCTGGATTTCTTACTACTGGGGAGAATGCAGTTCCTTTGATCATGACTGAGTTTGGATTTGACCAAACAGGCTCTTCAGAGGTAGATAATAGGTTCTTGACATGTCTTCAAACATACCTTGTTGGAAGAGATTTGGATTGGGGTTTGTGGGCTTTTCAGGGTGGCTATTATGTTAATGTAGATAAAGTTCCAGTTGACGAGCCTTTTGGTGTTGTCGATGATACTTGGCTCAAGCTTAGATACCCTAATTTCACCAACAAGTTTCAACTTTTGCAAAGGAAGAATCAAGGTGAGCATTCTTACTATTAAATATTAATAATAAAACATAGTTCAATTATCCACATTGTGTACGTCGCAACGTTTCTATCTATCTTTTATATAGGAAAAGAAACCCCTCAGAGTTTTAAATAGAAGTCTTGGTAACGGTTGCATTTGGCCCGCAACCCTTGATATTGTGGAGAATCGTAGTCAAATGCAGCCAATGCGCTTTTAATTTCAGTTGCGTTGCATTTTCCGAAAAATATCAAAACAATTATGTCGGGTACTAGGTCGCAGCTGTAGATCTCTAATTTATAGTTTGAATCTTTTTTAAAAAAAAAATGAAGAAGTTAAGTTACATTAATGACCATTTTACCGCTGTTCCGAGATTCAAACTTTGTCCTTTAATGTGACAAAACCAAACTCTTACATACAATTAAGCTTAAAACAAATGAATATTAATTTTCCAAGGCAAATATAGATATTTATTTATATGCTATGCTAATAACATTATCCATTTGAATTTCTCTTATGTTTCTTAATGCAGATCCTACATCCAAACTCTCCAATGCTTATATCTTGTACCACCCTCTTTCTGGTAACTGTGTACAAGTAAATGATAACAATGAACTTGAAATTGGAAGCTGTGCGAATCAAAAGATATGGACTTATGATGGTTCTAAAATCCTTTTCAATAACACTAATAAGTGCTTAACTGCTGCCGGTGAAGGGCTTCCAGTTTCAATTTCTGGTAATTGCCAAAGCAAGAACAGTTCATGGGAAACTGTATCACTTTCTAAACTTCATTTGGCTACTGTTGATCAAGATGGCAAACAACTTTGCTTACAAGATCCTAATTCATCTAATTCATCCGTTGTTGTGACTTCAAAATGTATATGCATCAATGATGATTCTCTTTGTCTTGATGATCCTCAAAGCCAGTGGTTTCAACTTGTTGCTACCAATGTGTAGAAAATTTATATTTTCAGTTCTTTCTTATTGAATTGCCTATCTGTTGGAGTCGCAGCGGAATTTTGGCTTCTAATAACGATATGAAATATCACCCTCACTAGAGTTGAACACAAAATAATGTAGCTATAACAATAAACTTGAAGAAATGAAAATGTCTAAGAAGAAAGATGAACTTCTTATTATGTTGATGATGTTATTACACTGTATTGTTTCTATATGTTGATGATATATGTTATTACAAACATGCTTCATTTTATAGCAATCCATATACTATAAAATGAGTGAATTACATTACAGACAAGTATAAGCCGTTGCCTAGCTATTATTACTCCCTATGTTCACTAGAGTATATTGCATTGCATTCACCACACATGCAATCTTTCCATATTTAGCTTTGCTAAATATTCCCTTATTCTCACCTATGTGCTTTTCCATACACACAATGAGACCACCTCCCATTCCTCGTACATTTTGTTTGATCTTTACTTCCACTGATTCCAACTACCAAATCACCTGTGACAGTTTCCCCAATAAGAGGATAAAGATTCTTGCGACGAACCCCCTTCATCACAACCAACGAACCACGAACAACCTTTAAGACTCCATTTTCCAAGATTATTTTGCAATCATTTTCCTCTAATACACCAAGAGAAATTAGATTTTTCCGCAAATTAGGGACATGTCTCACGTTCCTCAAAGTCCTTACCGCTCCATCATGCATCTTGATTCGTACTGTACCATACCCCATAATTTTACAAGCATGGTTATTCCCCATTAAAACGGTACCACCATCTGTGCTTTCGTAGGTAGTAAACCACTTCCTATTTGGGCACATATGGTGTGAAGCTCCTGAATCAAGCATCCATATCCCAGAGATATCATGGTCTTGCTCTGAAACCGAGAAGCAATCATTCTCGCCATTTGAGACATAACTCGCCTCCTGCAAATCTTCTTGTTTACCTCTGGAGTTGTTTTCGTTGTTGGTATACCTCTTAAATAATACCCTCTTATTTGGACAATTTGCTTTAAAGTGCCCAAGCTCACCACATTTAAAGCATGTTCTTTCCGCAGGAGCTCTAGATTTTGATCTAAACTTACCGCCCCTGCCCTTTCCTCTTTCATTGTTCCTCCCCCTACTAGCAAACAACCCTTGTGCCTGTTCGTTACCTTCTCCACCATTACCTGACATCCCGCTAGTAGTAATCTTTCGAAGATCATCCGCTAATAACGATGTTCTAGTCTCATCCATGGTTAGAGTATCACCCACAAGCATCAATGTTTGAACTAGATTTTCATACTTCTTGGTCAATGAAAGAAGCAACATAAGTGCTTGGTCTTCATCATCAATCTTCACTCCTATATCCTTCAAGTCTGATATAATCCTATCAAACTTGTTGACATAATCCCGGATTGGGGTGCCTTCCTCCATCTTGCATGTATACAATTTGGATTTCAAGTAGATCCGATTTGTTAGAGTTTTCGTCATGAAATTTTTCTCTAACTTTGACCACACGCCAGCAGCCGTTGCTTCTTCATTCACCAAGAATGCAACATCCCTCTCAAGGCATAAGATTATGGCTGCCCGTGCTTCAAGACCTAACTCTTCCCAATCCTCATCCTTCATACTCTCAAGTTTCTGCTCTGCTAACGCCTTGTGCAACTTTTGTGAAATAAACAGATTTTTCATCTGCATCCTCCAATAGGAAAAATCATTTTTCCCATTGAACTTCTCAATTTCATATTTACCAACCTTGACGGTTCCACTAGTAGAAGCAATTATCTTCGATAACAAAAATAATAAAGTTTTACCACTCTACTATTTTACAATTGGCTCTGATACCAATTGTTGGAGTCGCAGCGGAATTTTGGCTTCTAATAACAATATGAAATATCACCCTCACTAAAGTTGAACACAAAATAATGTAGCTATAACAATAAACTTGAAGAAATGAAAATGTCTAAGAAGAAAGATGAACTTCTTATTATGTTGATGATGTTATTACACTGTATTGTTTCTATATGTTGATGATATATGTTATTACAAACATGCTTCATTTTATAGCAATCCATATACTATAAAATGAGTGAATTACATTACAGACAAGTATAAGCCGTTGCCTAGCTATTATTACTCCCTATGTTCACTGGAGTATATTGCATTGCATTCACCACACATGCAATCTTTCCATATTTAGCTTTGCTAAATATTCCCTTATTCTCACACTATCACTGTAGTGCTTTTAATGTTATTCTTTACGTGGAAAAGTGGTAAACAACCGCTAGTTTGAGTATTTTAAACTCGCGAGACCAACTAGAAATCTCAGAACAATTTTGTGTTTAGTTGTTTTAGAAAAGTTTTGGTTTTAATCAAGAAATGATGAACACTCTTGAGTTTTTTAAACTTGTGAAAAAGATGGAGTAAACTAACTGTTTGAATCGCCTCAGACAATCAAGTTTTGGTAAATGGCAAATACAATAAAGGTGGTTTACAATACATACATCGTTCTCTTGAATTCCGTTCGTTCTAAATGCGAGTACTTGGAATTTTTGAGAAGCAGTTGGTATGAAAATATTGCGACCCTTGTTTTTTCAACGGAAAAGCTATATATACTCCTAGACTAAGGTAACTGCTTCTGATGATCTGAACGACTCAGAATGCTCCTTCGTTGCCCACGATCTCCGCTTCTTTCGCGCGCTACCTTCGAATTGGAATTTTGGGCTTGTGTGTTGGGCCAAACCGCAAAAGCCCAATTACGCAGCTCCCTTCGCTTCGATGCTTTTCGAACTCGAACTCCAGAGTCTTTTCCTTCGATGGAACCCTTCGAAGCTGCAAATAACGCTTAACTATGCATCATTTCGATGCACTCGAATGTCAGCATTAGTGACATTTTAATTAAACAATTGTTATTTTTAAATATTTTGGTATATATATATATATATGTTTTAATTGGACTACCAATTATAATAAAATAAACATACACCAAATTTATGCCTAACAAATTTCCCCCCAAAAATGTCATTTCGATGGAGCCTTTCGAACTGAGAAGCTGGCGTTTTTGAAAAGACAACTTACACGTGTCAGTTACACGTTTTTCAATTACGGCGCTGATGTCATGATGTGATTATGACTTCTCTCAACAGTCACCTCTTTTCCCGCAACGATCATAACCTATTTTTTAGCGGGATAGACATTTGAGTATTCAAATAATAATAAACAAATGAATGCCATGTTAATTTGATTTATTTAAATCAAACAATCTGAACCTATAAATAGCATCCATATGCTCCGATTTCACATTTTTACATCTGTGATTATGACTTCTCTCAACAGTCACCTCTTTTCCCGCAACGATCATAACCTATTTTTTAGCGGGATAGACATTTGAGTATTCAAATAATAATAAACAAATGAATGCCATTTTAATTTGATTTATTTAAATTAAAATCCCTCTTCCACAAACTCCAAAATCACTCCATTTCTGAAGCCCTTTCTTTCCAAGTCACCCAAGTTGAAAATTTCCTGGATCAATATGCTAGAAGTCTCCAACAGTTCAACAGGATTTCCAATGACTTGAATCACTACTACAATTTTGGCTTACAATAGCACTAATTTAATAACACTTTTACAGAAGTGCTATTAAAGATCCCACTCAAATGCATATAATAGCGCTTTACTATCAAAAGTGCTATTGTAAACAGCAAAATAAATTTTATCAGGAGCCTTTAATAGCACTTTTAGTGCAAGTGCTATAATAAATATACACTAGATAGCACTTCCGGAAAGCGCTATTATATTTAGATAGCACTTCCTAGTGTAGAAAAAAACGCTAAAAATTTTGAGTCAAAATAAATACATTCTCCCCAGCCCTAAACATGAATTTTCTTCTCTCAAATGTTGTGACCACCACCACCACTCGCCGGAGCTGTGCCTGCGACCACCACCACTAGCTAACTTGTCTCCTCTGTTCGTCTCTTTGCGCGTTCTTCTCTCTTGGTCGTGTCTCTCTCACTCTGAATCTCTCGCGAGTCTGCGACCACTCTCCTCCTTCTCCTTCCATATAATGACCGAGTTGCATACATTTTGGGGATCTAAGGTACTGATTTTTCGTTTTAGGGTTTTGGAGAATTTTGATTTGGGAAATTTTTAAATTCCCAATTCTGGATTTTTGTTGAATGTTATTGTTTTTTGTTTGCAATTCTATTTCTTTATTTGAATTGTTTCTCTTAGATTGATATTGGTTTGTTTGAATTCTATTTCGAAAGGACTTGGGAAATTTTGAATGGTCCTTCCCAATTTGGGGACCATTTCCCTAAGACCCTATCTCTTCGATCCATAAGCATAATTACTTTCCAAACCAAATCTCCTAAGTTAAAGGTTTTGGACTTTACCTTTTTATTATAAGTTTTAGCCACCCTTTCTTTTTGTCTGATTAATACGTCTAAAGCTTGTATTCTTTCCTCATCTAAATCCACCAATTCATCCAACATTAAATTTCAATATTGGTCAGTGGGCAATTCCATTTGCCTTTGAATCCTTACTGACTGCAACATGACTTCGACTCGCAATACAGCATCATGGCCATAAGTTAATCGAAATGGAGTGGAATTAGTTGATTCCTTAGGTGAATTTCTACAAGCCCATAACACTTGGTTTAGAGTTTTGTGCCAATTTCTTGGCTTTTGGGAAATATGTCTCTTAATTAACCCAATAATGGTTTTGTTAGCTGCTTCGACTTGACCATTTGCTTGGGCGTAATATGGTGTAGAAGTGAGTAACTTAAAATCTGCCTGTTCAGCAAAATCCTACATCTTTCGCCCAACAAACACTGTGCCTTGGTCAGTAGTAATGGTTTCAGGGAGACCAAATCTATAAATTATATGATCTTGAATAAAATTTATTACAGTTTCCCGATCCACGTTTGGCAAAGCAATTGCTTCGATCCATTTTGTGAAATAATCAATACCAACCAAAATGTATCGTTGATTCTTAGAAGATGCGGACTTTATTTCGCCAATCAGGTCTAAAGCCCATCCTCGAAAAGGCCAGGGTTTAACAATCGAATGCAATTCACTAGCAGGAACATGTTGAATGCCTGCATATTTTTGGCACTCTTGACAACCTTTAGCATAGTCTATGCAATCTTTCAGCATTGAAGGCCAATACAAGCCTTGTCGAAATAGTAACCATTTCATTTTATGGCCAACTTGATGAGCACCACAAGAACCACTATGTACATTGGAAATAGCCAAATATGCCTCACTTTCATTAAGACACTTCAACAACACTCCTTCAGCAGTTTTCTTAAATAATTCATTTCCAATGATGGTATAACTCAAAGCCCTATACTTGACTTTTCTATTAGTGACTCCTGTTAGGTCTCTCAAATAATCCACTATTGGTTTTCTCCAATCACTATCAACTAAATTGTCAATGGCAAAAATTTCAGCTTCAAAACTATCCAATTGTTCAAAAGTTTCACCATTTTCCTTGTCTCTAATGTCATCTGCCCCCAAATGTTTTGGCGTTGACAATTCATTAGAGGTTGGCTCATTCGAAACCAATTTATTTTTAATTTCTATTAACTCTGTGAAGGTTTCTCTTGGGATTTTATACCCAGAAGCAATTTGAGCCAAATCGTTTGCTTCTTGATTTTTAATTCGAGGTATATGCTAAATATCATAAGAAACGAATTGTTTCAGCAAAGAAAATGCAATAACAAAATATTTCAATAGATGTTCTTGAATGCATTTATATTCTTTTGTCAATTGTTTAATTACTAACTCAGAATCACCTCTAGTTTTAATATGGATTGCCCCCAAGTCTAGAAGAATTTCTAAACCTGTAATTAAAGCTTCATATTCCGCTTCGTTATTAGAGCAAGGTCCATTTATCCTGTATCTAAACTTAGTTGGAATTTGAACTGGAGATACTATCAAAATTCCAATTCCTGTACCATTCTTATGTCTGTCTGGACCCATCGAAATATAAAGTCCAAGTTTCCAATCCAACATAATTCACTGGAACTTCCATAACTGAATGATCAGCAAGGAAATCAGCCACTATTTGGCCTTTAACAGCTCTCAAAGGCTTATAAGTCAATGAATATTCTGTTAAAGCCAAAGCCCATTTTCCAATTCGACTATGTAAAATTGGTTTTAACAACATATGCTTAATAATATCGAAATGAGAAAACACATAAACATCAACTGGTTTTATATAATGCTTAATTTTGGTACAAGAAAAATATAAACAAAGACAAAGCTTTTCAATTACACTGTATCTAGTTTCAGCATCATTTAAAACTCTACTTAAATAATAAATAGTTTTTTCTACACCATTTTCATCCTCTTGAGCAAGCATGCTTTCAATGGTGAATTCAGACGCTGAGATATACAGTTTCATTTCTTTATTTCGAACTGGAGGCATCAGAGTAGGAGGGTTGGACAAATATGTCTTGATCTCATCGAATACCTTCTGTTGTTCTAATCCCCAAGTGAACACATCATCCTTTTTGAGTTTTAATAGTGGAGAAAAAGGTTGAGACTTTCCACTTAGATTCGAGATGAATCTCCTCAAAAAATTGATCTTTCCCAACAAGGATTGTAATTGCTTCTTTGTTGCTGGAGACTTGGTCTCCATGATAGCATTTGTCTTATTTTGATTGATTTCTATGCCCTTTTTATGCACAACGAAGCCAAGAAAATCTCCTGCACGTACACAAAGAGCACATTTTAGTGGATTGATTTTTAATCCACATTTCCTCATTCTTTGGAATGACTTCTTAAGGTGACCTAAATGGTCATCCTCAGATGCAGACTTAACTACAATGTCATCAATATAAACCTGCATAAATATTTTAATGAAATCATGGAAGATCGAATTCATTGCTCTTTGGTAAGTTGCCCCAGCATTTTTTAGACCAAAATACATTACTACCCATTCATAAGTGCCTAAAGCACCAGGACAACAAAAAGCAGTTTTTGCTATGTCATCTTCAGCAATGAAAATTTGATTATAACCAGAATACCCATCTAACATACTTAAATATTCATGTCCTGCTGCTGAATCAACTAACAATTCCGCCACAGGCATTGAATATTCATCTTTTGGTGTAACATTATTTAAATCCCTAAAGTCTATACAAACTCTAAGAGACCCATTTTTCTTAATAACAGGAACAATGTTAGCTAACCATTTTACATACCTGGCTGTTCGAATGAATTTGCACTTGAGAAACCTTTCGACTTCTGCTTTGATCTTCGTCATGATTTCTGGAGCAAACCTCCTTGGAAGCTGCTTCACAGGTTTTTTATTTGGTCGAAGAGGCAATCTATGCTAAACCAAATCCTTGCTTAATCCTGGCATTTCATCATAATCCCAAGCGAAGCAATCTTTGTACTCTTTTAATAGCTCGACCATTTTTTCCTTCAGTCCTGGATCAATATTGGTGCTTATGTAGGTTGACCTTTTGATAGAGCCATTTCCAATATCAATCTCTTGCAATGGGTCTTGAGCTTGCATCCTTTGATTCGAAATGATTGGGTCTTTCTCGAAACCCAAAGGTTCATCATCATAAATGCAATCCAACCTTTGCATATTTCCAGTACCTGAATCTTTCGTTGTCTCAACTGTATTAGTTTGTGAAGAATTATTGGCCTCAACGGCCATATTTTCATGTAACTCTATGGCTTGCAAAGCCATTTTTATTCTATTCTCGGCTGCATAAGCTGTTATCCTTCTCCATTCTGGTGACTCAATCATCATAACCATTTAAGTCTCCCCAGCCATAGGGTTGTGGAAAGTCATCCTCATTCAAAGGGTTCTCAATGTGTTCTCTCTCCCAGCAGAACCCATGAGTAGGATGCAATCTCACCTAGTGGTACACACTATCAGGATCCACTTGTTCATGATCGAAGGCCGCATCTTGCTCACCACATGGAGCAATCGAAGCCAAGTGTTTGTCAAAACTCTTAAGTGTTACAGTATTGGTATCAATCATGTAAGCACTTTGATCAGCTTCAACATATTCTACCAAACCATCCTCCCTCCAAACAATCAGTTTTTGGTGCATGGTTGAAGGTACAGCCCCAACTCCATGTATCTATTCTCTGCCTAATAACATGTTGTAGTTAGGTCTTGCAGCAATCACCATGAAAAGTGTTTTTCGAACTGTGCTACCCACACAGACTTCCAATTGGATGGCCCCTAAAGAATGGCCAGTTTTGCCTTCATAATTTGCCAAAACAACATTATGAGTATGAAGGTCAGTCTCATATAATCCCAACCTTTTCAGCATGAAATGGGGCATGATATTGACTACAGCCCATCCATCAACCAAAATCCTGTTCACCCCAAAGTCATTCACCTTGGCTCGAATAAACAGAGTTTTCAAATGGTTCTTCATACTCAAATCTAGTTTCTCGAAGATAGCATTTTCATCTTCGACGCAACCATTTTCCATGACATAGTAACAAACAGGCTTATGAATAGCCATTTCTTCAGCAGAAGCATCCTCCTCCACCTCATTTACCTCAGTATTCATGTCATACTCTACTGGCGAAATGGAGATGACATTGACCAACACTTCAAAGTCTGGCCCTTCATCCAATAAGCCATCATCATCCATGAGATCTTCTTCATTTTCAAGATCCTTCAACTCACCAGTTTTGACATTTTCAGGTATGGGAGAAAGTCTTTCCTTTGCTGGCCTTCTGGCCACTTCGACCTTATCTGCAATGGTTACATTGCCCCCAGCCTCAGCTTTCTTGGCCTCAAGTTTCTTTTTCCTCTGAAACCTGCGCCATTCAGTTCGAGTCATGGGATTCTTACCTTTGTAATTATTTTTGTACCCATATTTGTTGACACAACTTTTAGCTCTTGAGGCACAACAATGGTGTTTGAGTCCCTATTCCCGGCAACAATCTTCACATTCACATTGCTCGAACTGTCTTTCTCCATCAATTGCTTGTGAACAGCTACATACTGTCCACTCACCCATTGATTCACCGAATGTTGGACACCGAATACACCTTTCATCAAAACAATAGAGTACTAATTTACCTTGTATGTTTTTGTGCAGATCCTAAATCCAAACTCTCCATTAATGCATATATCTTGTACCACCCTCTTACTGGTAAATGTGCACAAGTGAATAAAAACAATCAACTTGAACTTGGAAGCTGTGAGAATCAAACGAGATGGACATATGATGATTCTCAAATCCTTTTGAGTGACAGTAAGAAGTGCTTAACTGCTTCCGGCGAAGGGCATCCAGTTTCCGTTACCGATGCTTGCCATAGCAAGAACAGTTCATGGGAAACTGCATCAATTTCTAGACTTCATTTGGCTAGTATTGATCAAGATGGCAAACAACTTTGCTTGCATAAGGATTCAAATTCATCTGTTGTTGTCACTTCAAAATGTATCTGCATACATGATAATTCTCTTTGTCTTGATGATCCTCAAAGTCAATGGTTTCAACTTGTTGCTACCAATGTATAGTTTAGATTTATTAGTTAATTAGGTTGGTCATCAAGGAATTTAGTTTTTTCTAATTGATTTGCTCTATTTATAGTGTTAGTAATGTTATGTTTAGGTTTCAAGAAATGCAATCACATAGTAAATTAATTGATGATGATATTAGAATTCTTGAATTTTTTGGGTTATGTCTAATTTTGCATTTTGAATTGGGATTCATATTTTGAATTTTAATCTTGTATTGGAGATCTCACCTGCTTATATATTAGGCTTGGATTGGAACCATGATCGATGATCCAAAAAAATTTAAGATTTGTTTTCTTTCTTATGAGCTAATAAGCTATAAGCTTCAATTTAAAAAAATGCTATAAACTTAAAAGTCATTTTATGAAAACCTGATTAACCTTTTAAAAAAATGAGTTTGATAATGATAATGATGTTTTACAATAGTTATATAAAGCCACGAAAGAAGGAAAATGAAAACCACATTGCTGCTGAGGTAACGTTTCATAAGTATATATTAATATTTCGTTAACATTCATCAACAAAGCACCAGTGGTCTAGTGGTAGAATAGTACCCTGCCACGGTACAGACCCGGGTTCGATTCCCGGCTGGTGCAATTTGAGAGAGCGATGATGAAAATGTTTGTGGTGTTTGGGTAACATCACTTAATCTGAACCATTGGATGAAAAATACAAAACTGAGCTCTCTTTTTGTCTTTTGCAAATTGATAATGTTGTGTTTGGATCTAGACACCAAGGCCCATGCCATATAAAAGAACTTTTGGCCCACATGTTGCATCATTTCAAGAGTTATATTTTTATTTAATTAAGTACGGAAAATATTTCATATTATATAATTACATCCACTTTTACACTTGGTGACTTCTCAATTCTAATCATTTTTATTTTTGTATAATATGACTGCCCACTTAACAAATTGCAAAATTGATTTTGTTAATTCAAAAGCTAGAAATCTTATAGATTGTAGAATTATTGTTGGGGGTTAAAACCAATGTTCAAGTTGGAAGCCAAACATTATAAAATTATGGTTAAATAACATTTGAGTAAACAAAATATAATTGGATCGTGTTGTTTCAAAAAACAAAAGTGCATATTGTGTTTGATATTTTTAGTATATTGGGTAAACTAACATAGTAATGTCTTTTGTAAAAAAAAAAATAGTTATGTCTTATTAACCATTTGAATATAATTTTTATACAATATCATTTTCTTTTTTTGGTCAACATTTTTTCATACACATTCTAATTGAGTTAAAGTAAGTTGTCTACCTTGTGATATATTAGTTCGCAAAATTTTAATATTTTAACTTGTCTTCTTAATTTTCACAAAAAAAAATATTATTCTTCTTCTCATTCATTCACTTGTCTTCTTCTTTCCAATCATCTTCTTCATCGCATTCACATAGAGTTCACTTTCCAAATTAGGTTACCCAACGGCAAGCGCCGACGATAACTCATCACCATGTATTGTTGTGCACCTTCAACAAAAGTGGCATCATTTATATTGGGGGTTTTACTCTTCCTTTTATCAATCTCTTATTCTGCCTCTTTCTCATATCCCTTTAGCAATGGGCCTTTTCTAATTCACACCCCCTAGACCCAACAATATTTACTCCCTCTATAGGTCCATTTTCATTTACTCCCTTAGTAGGTCCATGTTTCTTTACTCTATCTGTAGCCCATTTTCAATCACTTCAATTATTTCAGGGTCTGTCATTGGATGCATAAGATATATATATGGACTCTTCCATCCATTCGTGCTATGTTTCTCATTCTATTTGCACCCATATCATCCTCCAACAAAACTAACCCATTTAAATTTTGTGGGTCATAAAACCACATAGTGTCTATATATACATGTATTTCAACTCCACCTTAATCTCTCCAACAAATTCAAGTAGGAAAAATAATCTTCATCAACAAGTCAACATACCTTCGCACCAACATACCCATTATGATCAAATTCTTCAAACCCACCACCATGATGTACCACAACCTCCAATTTATAACCCAAACAAACTAAAACCACAAACAGAGGGACCACAAACATCGAAAATGCAATATTCTGCAAGTCACTAAAACCACAAACAAACTAGCAACAACAAGAAGAAAATAAAACATAACTGTTCTGGACTGGGCCAAAGGGCTGGCCCAAATCCACTCCTGCTCGGAAGACAGGGCAAGCCCAATAAGGACTTGCCCCTGCCCGACAGTCAAGCACGCGGCTCATCCTGCGTGCTGCTCGACATTCATCCATAGAGCTTATCCACTTCTCCTAGGATCGTGGAACCACTCCACCAAGATAACAGCTGGCAACAACTTCTCCTCTTATTCAGGAGTTATCTTAGCAGTCCACCTTATTGGGCTGCTCAACACAGCCCACTAAGGGGACCTTTGGCTCAGCGCTGGGGGCAACTATATAAGCTCTCCTTGACGGGAGAGCAAGGTACACAATTCTCATTCTCTACTCTCACTCTCTCTCTATTCTCTGTGCTTGCTCACTCTCTGACTTAGGCATCGGAGCACCTGCAGGTACAACCCCCCCCTCCGGTGGACGTTTGCTGCCTGACGCTACAGTACGACGGACTTCTGGCCATCACCTACTTCTGATCAACAGGTTAAATCAGTGGCGCCGTCTGTGGGGATCTGAAGTTTTCCCCATCTTCTCTTCTTCCTGCAAGAACGAAAGATCAAAACCAACTTTACCAACCACAATCATCATGGCCAGTGCTTCAAACACCAACAACGACGATGTCAACAACAACAACGTCGACATTGCTGCTCCGTTCACCTTGAACGCCGGCGGTCCTATCCTCATGCCGGTCGACGGCAACGATCAGCCCATTCCTGAAACTGATCACAGAGACGGACGAGAAACCTCCCCCGAATCCTCGGAGGAAGATGCGGTGCAGTTCCTCTCAGAGCGAAAAAAGGGGAAGCAATCGCAAATCGCGCCGGGAAAATCGGCAAAAAATCCTCAACCGAACTCCCCGCGAGTTACGGAAAACGCTGCTCTGCTCGACGCCTTGCGCGAGACTATCCGGACTGTGAACGAGCAGAACAACCGTATCCGGGCGCTGGAAGACGGCCAGCGACAAATTCTGGGATATATCAAACCCCCTTCTCCCCCGCGGAGAGCTGAACGCTCGGAATCTCCACCTGCTCGTCGAGCAGGGACGAGCCAAAGAAGACCTGTCCTCGAGCGCATCCAGCCACAGGTCCAGAAGAGAAATCGAACTCCTCCCCGCGAGGACAATGTTGCCCGAACAAACAAAAGGGGCAAAGCGGCTGCTCTCTTCGAGCAGAGACCCAGATCTCCTCCTCGGAGGAAAGAGCTCCTGCTCGAAGGCATGGCTCAAGGTAGTCGGGGAGACGACTATCAAAACCGACAAGAGAACTCTCCTCGTCGAGAAGAGACTCCAACCCACTCACCGGGCTGGAGTGATGACGAAGTTTACAAGGGTCCACTGTCCAGGCAGATCATGGACCTGGAACTTCCTCGCGCGCTGCAGAAGCCACCCCAACTGGGGAAGTATGACGGGCTTACTGACCCCGACATACACATACAGAATATTGATGCCATCCTTAATTACCAAGCAGTAAAAGGAGGCATCAAGTGCAGGATTTTTCCGACCACACTGGTCGAAGGTGCCATGGCGTGGTACAGAAGCTTGCCCCAGGGATCCATTACGTCCTGGAAAGACCTGTGCAAGCAATTCACTAGTCACTTCACTGCTTCCCGGAAACATCCGAAGACGGAAGCAAATTTGGAGGCTGTCCGCCAGGGACCCAACGAAACTCTCAGATCATACATTGAGAGGTTCAACAAAGAAGCTGTGCAGGTTGATGTCACCGATGACATGAAAAAATACCTGATGAGGAAAAACCTCCGCGATGGAACCAAGTTCAAGGAGATGGTTGCCATCGAGAAACCTGCTACCTGGGACGAGATCCTGCACAAGGCCCAGACCTACATGCAGTTCGAGGAGGAAACCATGGCCGACGCCATGAGACACCCCAAGGCAGAGGACGATCGCCCTCCCGCGAGCAGGGCAATAAAAATGGGGACAGGCACAACGGGGACAGGCGCGGGCGTGACAAGTCACGGGAACCTCGAGGACCTCCCAGCCAGTTCACCAACTACACTTCCCTGCTCGTACCACGAGAAATCGTCCTCACCGAGTGCGCCGCCTCGGATTTTAAGAACGCTGGGATCAGATTCCCAAAATCTACCCCTTTCAAACCCGGGCAGGATAGGAGCAGATACTGCGCCTATCACAAAAGCTACGAGCACCTGACTGAAGACTGCATCCAGCTGAAGGATGCTATCGAAATTCTGATCCGTAATGGCAAGTTGAAAGACTATGTCAAGCAGAAGGAGAACCCTCGCCAGGAGAAGAAGCGCGAGGACACCCCCGAGGATGAGCCCAGAGCTTCCGGGGAGAAGAACGTCGCTTTGGCTGTCTGGCGACCAGAGGACTTTTACGTCCCCAAACACCTCAACGACACCTACGAGCATCCTATCCTCAACGAATGGGAAAATTTTCCGGAGACCATGGTCATATCCGGTGGTGTCTTCGACAAACACACCGTAGGCTCCGTAAAGAGAAAATTCGAGGAGCTCATCACTGCCTCCTCGGGCATGGCTGTCACCCTCGGTAAACCGAGGACATCATCACAACCTCTCTCCTTCTATCTCGAGGAGCTTCCCGGAGGATCTGCCAACTCGCAGATTCCTCTCCTCGTCAGAGCCGATATGGCAAATTTCGATGTTCGACGCATCCTGGTCGACTCTGGCAGCTCATGCGACATCATGTACGCACATTTATTTAGGACGCTGCAGCTGGACGAGTCCCATCTCACACCATATTTGGGCTCGGATCTCCAAGGATTCAACGGGGCAACTACAAAGCCCTGGGGTTACGTCGACCTGATCGTCACCTTCGGCCACAATGAGACGGCCAAGTCGATCAAAGTCAAGTTCCTGGTGGTAGATTGTCCATCTCTCTACCAGTGCATCATCGGCAGAACTGCAATCGCAGACCTGCCCGCCGTAGCCTCCACTGCTCATTTGAAGATGAAGTATTACACTGACAAAGGGCAGGTAGCTACTCTCCATGGAGACATTGAGGCTGCGAGGAGGTGCTTCAACGCAGCTTATAAAGGGCAGAGCTATGTTGGCCCTGTCCCTGAAGCGAAGAAGAGTAAGACTTCTTCCGAGCAGCCAGAGACGAGCACAAAGCCTCCTCCTCCACAACCTCCCCAGAATGTGAGCTTGGTGGATCTTGACAGCCGTCATTCCAAGAAGGAACATAAAGAGGAGAAAAAGCTACGCAAGGATAACAAAGAGGCCGACGCGGCGAGCAGGGAGAATCTGCGTCCCATCCCCGACGGAGATTTCGAGCTGATTCCCCTTGTAGAGGATCCGAGCAGGAATTTGAAGATTGGGAAGGACGTCCCCGACTTGGCAAGGAAGCAGCTAGTGGCCTGCCTGAAAGACAATGCAGACCTGTTCGCCTGGAGTGCCTCCGAGATGCCAGGCTTGGACCCCAACATTGCTTGTCACCAGTTAACTGTCGACGAAGCTGCTAGTGCTGTAGTGCAGCGTAGGCGTAGGCAGTCTCCTGAAAAAATGGAGGCTGCAGAAAAAGCTGTAAAAGACCTCTTAGAGGCAAATTTTATTTCTGAAGCCAAGTATACAACTTGGTTGTCAAACGTTGTACTCGTGAAAAAATCTAATGGAAAATGGAGGATTTGTGTTGACTATACCGATCTCAATAGGGCATGCCCGAAAGATGCTTACCCTTTACCTTGCATTGATAGATTAGTTGATAATTCTCCTGGCTTTAAATTATTGTCTTTTTTAGATGCATATTCAGGGTACAATCAAATCCCAATAGTTGTGGCCGACAGGACAAAAACGGCCTTCATGACCGAGTCGGGCAACTATTACTACAACGTAATGCCCTTCGGCTTAAAAAACGCCGGCGCTACTTATCAGCGGATGATGAACAAAGTTTTCCGAGGAGAGATCGGGGACATGCTCGAAGTGTACATAGACGACATGATCGTCAAATCCCACGAGGAGGTGGATCACACCATCCACCTTCAAAAGGTCTTCGAGCAGGCCAGGAAGGTCAATATGAAGTTCAACCCTGAAAAATGCACATTCGGCATTCGAGCAGGAAAGTTCCTCGGTTTCTACCTTACCGAGCGCGGACTCGAGGCTAACCCTGACAAATGTCGAGCATTCACCGAGTTCCCAACTCCCAACAACAAAAAGTCCATACAAACACTGAATGGAATGCTAACCGCATTATCCCGCTTCGTAGCAAAATCAGCTCAACACGCATTTCCCCTTTTCAAATTACTTAGAAAAGAATCTGCCTTCGAGTGGACTGAGGAGTGCGAGCAGGCCCTTCAGCACTTGAAGAAGGCACTGTCCGAGCCCCCAGTTCTGTCACGCCCTGACGTCGGGGAGGTGCTGTACCTCTACCTCGCCGTCGCCTCCGAGGCCGTCAGTGCGACTCTTATACGAGAAACACTAGAAGGACAGAAACGAGTATATTTCACGAGCAAAGCCTTGCAAGGCCCCGAGCTCAGATACCAGCGAATCGAAAAAGTCGCCCTGGCCCTCGTCACTGCGGTGAGGAGACTGCGATACTACTTCCTCGTGCACACGGTGGTCGTCCGAACAGACCAACCCATCAAGTCACTTCTTGTCCGACCAGACATGGCGGGCAGGATGCTGAAGTGGTCGTTGGAGCTCTCCGAATTAGACATCCGCTACGAAAGCAGGAAAGCACTCAAAGCTCAAGTATTGGCCGACTTCGTGGCCGAAATGACTTGCTCTCCTTCCTCGACGGACGGGGCGAACAAGTGGACCATTTTCGTCGACGGAGCTTCCAACGCAACCGGGGAGGGCGCAGGGATCATCCTCGAAAACGAGGAGGGCATCCTGATCGAAGTTTCGCTAGCACTGTCCTTTCCGACCTCAAACAACCGGGCAGAATACGAGGCCTTCCTCGCAGGATTGCGCCTCGCCGAAGACGTGGGCGCGAAGGAAATAAAAATATATACCGATTCACAGCTCGTCGCATCACAGGTCCTAGGGGAATACCAAGCCAAAAACGACAACTTATCTGAGTACTTGGCCTTAGTGAAGGAAAGAATCATAAAGTTTGACTCCGCCGAAATACAGCATGTTCCCCGCGAGCACAACAAACGGGCAGACATCCTGTCCAAATTGGCGAGCACCAAACGAAAGAACGGAAACAAATCCGTAATCCAGGAAATCCTCTCCCATCCGAGCATACAAAAACCAACGAGGGTTCTCGACATAAACGCCATCGGGGACGCCAACTGTTGGATGACCCCAGTATACAACTATCTCGCGCACGGAGCACTACCTAACGACGAGAAAGAGGCAGCAACGGTCAAACGAAGAGCATGCTCATATACCCTCCTCGACGATAAACTTTACAGAAGGGGCTTCTCCATTCCCCTCCTGAAGTGCGCTGACGAGGCTACTGCCGACTACATCCTCCGCGAGATACACGAGGGAATTAATTCACAGCACCTCGAGGGTCGCTCTCTGGCCAGAAAAGCATTGCGAGCGGGTTATTACTGGCCAACTATGCAACAAGACGCTAAAGAGCACGTAAAAAAGTGCGACAAATGCCAACGGCACGGGGACATGCACCTTGCTCCCCCTCACGATGGGGCATGGACATCCTTGGTCCCTTCACCAGAGGAAACCTCCAATGTAAATACCTCATCGTTGGAGTAAACTACTTCACCAAATGGGTAGAGGCAGAACCACTCCCCGAAATAACTTCATTTAGGATCCTACGTTTCTTCAAAAGAGATATCCTATGTCGTTTTGGGATACCCCAAGTTGTGGTCACAGACAACGGCACACAGTTCACCGACAAGACATTTAGGGGATTCCTTGCCAAAATTAACACAAAACATCACTTCACATCCGTCGAGCACCCACAAACCAACGGGCAAGCAGAAGCCGCGAACAGAGTCATCCTGCGCGGATTGCGACGACGGTTGGGCGACGCAAAGAAGCAATGGGTCGAGGAGCTGTCCCACGTATTATGGGCATACCGAACCACTCCTCACTCCACTACCGGGGAGACGCCTTTTCGTTTGACATACGGGACCGAAGCAGTCATCCCCGTGGAAATTGGAGAACCATCTCGTCGCACCAAAGCCCCCCTCGACGAAGAGATGAACTTCGAGGCGATGAGAGAGGAGCTGGATCTCGTCGAAGAGATCCGGACAGCAGCTTCCCTCAAAGAAGCCTCACTAAAACAATTAGTGGCTGCCCGACATGACACCAAAGTCATAAAGAAAGACTTCGAAGTCGGCAGCCTCGTCTTAAGACGAAACGCAAAGGACTCCCACGAGGGCAAGCTCGCAGCCAACTGGGAGGGACCATATCGTGTCCGCGGCAAAACGGACAACGGCGCATACCACCTCGAAACCCTCCAGGGGAAGGAAATCCCTCGAACGTGGAATGCCCAAAAGTTAAAACAATATTATAGATAAGTTATTTGCCAACCATGCACCTACGCAAAGGCAGCATCTGCCCTTAAAACAACGAGCAGAGCTCCTCGACAACGGATGTCGCGCAGGCACCCGCGCTCATCTCAAAATTTCTATGGTAAACTCTGAGCTCAGAACACGAGCAGAGCCTCTGCCCGACGAGGACAACTCTGGAAACGAGCTCCATCGTCGTCGTGCCATAACCTAACACCCAGCTCGCGATGGGAGGTTCAGGTCGTGGACCGAGCACACCAACGTGCTCGGATCTGCGTTAGTCTAGAAAAACAACTCTATGCGCTTAGTTAGTTCCCTAAACTATCTAAGTTATTTTCGGGGACAGACGTCCTCGACAGAACGTGCCCGACAACAATTAGCGAATCACAAGTTTTAAGGATTTTTCTCAAGTTAAACTCCGAGCACAAATTCGTATAATTAAACGAGTACAAAAATAAACATCCACACAAACAAGGAAAACTTAGCAAACACGAGCATAATTGATAAAAGACCACCGAGGTCGACATTGTCATAAAAATAAAGGGACAAAGCCCTGTTGTTCAAATATTACAAAAATATGGCACGCATGCCCCAAGACACGAGTTCAACAAAAACTGAAACTAAAACAAGTAAATGGCGCGCAGGCCCAAACAATCCGAGGACAGCTAATGATCGCTTTCACCATGACCTTCCTCCTCGTTAGCTATAGGCTCGGCATCATTCCCCTCCTCGGCATCCTCTTCCTCCTCCTCGTCATCCTTCTCCATCTGTCGGTACTTCTCGGGGATGATTATTTGCCCGTTTTCCACCTTCCTCAGCAACCCAGTCCCTTCGGTAATCAATCCGGGGTTGACAATCTTCAGCTGAGCAAGGGCGTTGTTAAAACTGTAGGTGGCACTTTCAAAAACCTTCCCCATTTGTGCTCGGATTTCGCCAACCAGCTCTGCTCGAGTAGCCAAATCTCGAACATGCTCGGGCTTATCCTCGGAAGGAGCCATCATCTGTTGGAGGGATTGCAACTCGTCCTCGACCTTCTCTTTCCCCTTCCTCTCCGTCGCACAGGTAATCTTCAACTCGGCTACCTCCTTTTCGGACTGGCGCAAATCAGCAGCCAGGTTGGCATAATTTTCTTGTTTGCCCTTCAAGTCCGTCACCGTGTTCCCCAGCTGCAGCACCTCGGCTTCAAGCTTAACGTTCCTCTTCGACAGCCTCTCGACGTCCTTGCTCGGTCCCCTCTCATTTAAAACCATCGCCGTCTCCGCCAGCCGAAGAGTGGCTGCGAAATCTTTGGCGAGCCGAGCCCCCAGCTGCTCGGAGCTGAATTTCATGATGGCCTCTTTCTCCGACCGAAGGATCGTCGCCGGATGCTGAGCAAGGTATCCGGGCATTCCGAAGAGAGGGGGGAACATGAACCCCTTCGCCTCCTCGATAGCATCCAGGTCGACCACGAAGTCCTCCCTTTGCCTCTTAGCAGCAGAGGGCTTCACCACGGAGGGACTCCCTTTGGCCCCGACTGGCGATGAGGAGCTGGCCGGAGTTGTCGAGCGGGACAATAAGACGTTGGAAATGGAGGAGCGGGCAGGTTTCTTCTTCGTCAACCTCTTCTTATCAACGGCGATCTTGACAAGCTCGTCAGCGAAATCAGCCATATTATCTGCGAGGAGAAACAAACGAGCAGAGTCAATAACGGAGGAAATCAAACAAACATACACAATAAAACAAGTCAAAAACCGAGCAGGAATGGCACGACGAATACCTAACAAATTTTTCCTAGCGTCCCTGCTCGTACATTCGAGCAGCGACTTTGTATATACAAACCGGGGCTCTACCCTCGGGTTCCCAAACTCGTCCTTCGCGGGGACCGGCCTTTGTCATGAATCTCGCAGGCTTAAAACCAGCGACGTAATTCCTAATCGTCTCAAACCCTGCACGATCTGCCGGGGAGAGGGCTTCGTCCCTAATCAAGTAAGCGTCGGTTGGCAACGCGAAGTGTTTGTCCGACCAGCTCAGGGGAAACCGAGGAACTTCCCGAGGAACCGGTACTCCCTGCTCGCCCAACACAGCGACAGTCTTATAAATTGATCGTCGAGCTGCCGGGGACACAGGCCTCACGACGTAATACTTCTCCTTGAAACCCCGGACAGAATCCACGAACATCCGAAAAATCTTGCCCTGTTGGTGCTTCAATGATACCCAGTCTTGCCTTCCCCTCGACGTCTGCCTCTGGATCTTGAAAATCCTGAAGAACAGAGGCACAGTAGGCTCGACGGCGAGATACTCGCACAGAAGCTCGAAGGCCCTAATAAAGGCCAGCGAGTTCGGATGTAGTTGCGAGGGAGCCAAGTGCAGCCGATCAAAAATGCCCACCGCGAAGTCGCTAAACGGCAGTCTGAACTTCAAATCTTTGAAGGCGAATTCGTACATAGCGAACCCGCCCTCGGAGAACTCCGAGCATATCCTCTTCCCTTCCTCGGGCACATGAGCCTCCCAGTTTTCTGGAGCACCTTCCACAAGGTCCTCGACGATTGTATATGCGCTCGAGTCCCCCTCGAATATCGACGAGACCATTCCCCGTGGCTCGGGCGCGACCCAAGACAACGCCGGATCTATTATTGTGTCGACCAGCCGGTTCTCCTCGATCGGCTCCTCGATGTCAGCCATGACGTACCTGAAAAGCAGCGAAAGAAAGTGAATTCGACAATTCAATCAAATCCACCCTTCCACCGCAATTCAAGTGAAAGGGCGTTAAACATGGCGAGGACGTTGTCCCCGACCAATGCCCTCATCAAATGGCAAGACAAAACTAACCTAACTTAAGTTAAATAACGGGGAGCCACGGGATTTCGAGGACAACAAACGTGGAGAAGCTCCCCGACATTTTCTTTATCAAGTACAACTTCGTAAAGTTTACAAAGGGGAGAAGGTCCCCAACATAAGTTCCCAGCGAATACAAACGGGGAGAAGCTCCCCGACAAACAATCGCGATAAATGCAAATCCCATGCTCGTAAGCCAGGGAAGAATCACGGTTGATTAAGACGTTACGCCGTCTTCTCCCCGACGCGGACGAGGAAGAGCCACGAAGCTCTCCCCGACACAAACGCAAAATTTCCCAGAAACCGTACTGTTCATCTTCTTCAATGATTGATGAATGTTCATCAACACTCATCAACATTTTTCCAGAAATACCCACCTTAATGCAAAAATTCCTAGTAAATACTCAAAAGGGTGTTTGGCAGTGGCAAAACCACCACCAAACACCAAAACGCATAAAAAGGTAAGGGCTTTTGACAAACAAAACCACCAACACAGTGTGGGTTTTTCAAACCAAAACCCATTTGTCAAAACCCAAAGAAAAATACAAACTTTAAACATCAAAACTCCACAAACAACGCAAAACAAAACAAAAGGTTCAACAGTATGCAGTTACAATACCTTTAGACGAAAAAAGTTGGGAGCTTTGAGTTGAATGAAGCTTGAACAGTGATGAAAAATGGAAGAACTTGAACTTCCTTTGTAGAGGCAACAACAGTAGCAGCGTATAGAGCAAATGGCGAAAAGGGGAAAATGAAAAACTTCTCTCCTTCTCCTATTTATAGCATCAAACGCAGGCGATCCTGTGTGGAGCTAAGAAACGCGCTTATGCCATCACAACCGTTGATTGAATCTAACAGTCAAGATCAAAATTCATCCAACGTCTTAGATTGAATCTCCCCGAAAAACGAAAAGACGCGCTAATCCAACGGTCCAGAATCCTCCTCGTAGAACGAGGCAATAATGACCCCTATTCAAAAGTCATTATGACGTCTCTTCATAGCTACGACAGGTGGCACGAGCAGATGAAATGGATGTCTCTTCAAGTCTCATCAAACAGACCACGTGTCACGAGCACAAGGCCTCCTTGAATTTTTCTGCTCGACAGGCGGGCAGAAAAATTATTCCTCAAATGAATCAAAGTCTCCTCGACATAAGGAGGAAACGCCTCCTCGCAAATCGTCCTCGACACCAGCTTTCCTGCAAGCAAAACCAGCGAGGATCGCGAGCACAAGTTTAAAACAACGTCTCCTCGTAATCACTATGTCTTAAAGCTCCCCGCGAGCGTCTCCTCGTAAAAAGGGGAGAACAACAAAAATACTTTGTCCTCGACATACGAGCTTGAACTTAAAGCCACTACTCTTATGACTAAGAGCAATGGCTTGGGGGGCTCCTGTTCTGGACTGGGCCAAAGGGCTGGCCCAAATCCACTCCTGCTCGGAAGACAGGGCAAGCCCAATAAGGACTTGCCCCTGCCCGACAGTCAAGCACGCGGCTCATCCTGCGTGCTGCTCGACATTCATCCATAGAGCTTATCCACTCCTCCTAGGATCGTGGAACCACTCCACCAAGATAACAGCTGGCAACAGCTTCTCCTCTTATTCAGGAGTTATCTTAGCAGTCCACCTTATTGGGCTGCTCAACACAGCCCACTAAGGGGACCTTTGGCCCAGCGCTGGGGGCAACTATATAAGCTCTCCTTGACGGGAGAGCAAGGTACACAATTCTCATTCTCTACTCTCACTCTCTCTCTATTCTATGTGATTGCTCACTCTCTGACTTAGGCATCAGAGCACCTGCAGGTACAACCTCCCCCTCCGGTGGACGTTTGTTGCCTGACGCTACAGTACGACGGACTTCTGGCCATCACCTACTTCTGATCAACAGGTTAGATCAATAACAAAGTTCCATGGAGAATCTAAAACAACACATCGAAATCCAAAACATATTAAACACACCCTAAATCATTTTACTACAACAAAAACACAAAATGCAGAAAAAGATCAATTTTAAACTTAGTTGTGCAGCATCTCCTTCGATTCAGCTTCGATTCGCCTTATATTATCTTCGATTCACAATTTTTCTTTGCATTCACTGTTTTTCTCTTTGGCTTATGGGTTTTTCACTTTCTTTTTTCGTAACAATGGAATCCTAAACACCCATTTTTGTTTCTTTGTTTTGATGTTAATATTTCTTTTTAATTAAATTATATTCCACTTAATGGTCACATAAATTGTCACGTAACAACCTATTTTGCCACTAGTACATACCCTAGGTAACGTTTTCTGAAGAAAAAAAAATTGGACGGAAATAACTATTGTGACTAACGGTCATATAAATAAGGGATCAAAATGGATTTTTTTTAAGGGACTATTATGAAACTTAAAATATCTTTAAGAGGCCAATAAACTAATTAAGCATAGAAAAATATACAAAGTAACTAGTTTATCTTCCATTTTAATGATGCATTTAAAATTTATATATTATTGATTAAAGAATGATTGCTTAGAATTTAAAAAATTTCAAATAAGTAATCCAGCGTGTACTGACAAACTTAGGTTTTTTTTTTTGACAAACTTACGTGTTAGGGGTTTTTATATGGTTGTTATCTTAATTGTGTATTTTAAATTAAGATCACCATGTCTTGTGAGCTTAACTCAGTTGGTAGGATATTGCATTATATGTGTAGGGTTCGGAATTCGAACCCCGGTCATCCCACTTATTCATCTTATGTGTGAAATTTCTAGCCACTAAGATAAAAAAAAATCAAAGATCATTACAAAGACAACAAGAACATATGACCCAATTGGTAGATTAATTCATCGAAATCCATAGAAAAGTGAATTTTTCGGTAAACATCTTATTTTGATATGCGCTGGTACATGTACATCTGATGAGATGAGATCGACAACTCTGATAGGTTTATAAATAGTACGTATATATTAATTTTTCTATATTAATAAACACTATTCGTGGACATATTAAATATTTGTGGTGCAATTTCGAGAGAGCAATGATGATAATATTTGTGGTGTTGGGTAAGATCACTTAATCTGAACCATTGGATGATAAATATTAAACTGAGTTCTCTCTTTTTAATTTTTTTAATTAAAAATTTCGTTTGTGGTTTGGATCTAGGCAATATAGGTACCAAGGCCCACAGAGTAGAGGACTTTTTGGGCCCATTTACATTATTATTATTTAATTTTTTTGACAAGGTTACTACTTCCTCCGGTCTAATGTATAAAGAACAATTTGGAAAAAAAAATTGGTCCTTTATACAAGAAACAACTTATAAATTTATGCTTTATTAATTAAATATTTTCATTTCTACCCAAAAAAAAAAAGAAATGATACATTTGTACCCAAAAAAAAAAAAGATACATTTTTACACTCGTTGACTTCACAGTTAATGTACAGCTAAAAAGGTATTTTAATAACTTTTATTTGGATATATGACTGTCTCTTAAGAAATTTTTCACAATTGATTTTGTTAACTCAAAAGTAGAAATCGTATAACTTTTATGTAGAATTGATGCTGGTCTGGTGTTGAAATTCAGTATAATTGCAGTTTGATTGGGATAAGTTTTGAGACAAAATTTACTGGATTTAAAGATAAAATTATTTGTGATTCGGTTCGATTTTAAATGAATAATTTTAAAAAGTCGATTCGGTTTAATTTAGAGTGACTTAATTTGGATCAATTTTTGTTATCTAAATTACAAATTGTAATTCTTTTACTTAAATATTAATTTTTGAACAAGAAAATAAACTAAGCTCGTGGACGAGCGACACACACAACATCACTATCAACACGAGACTGAGTTGAGGAGGACAACTATTCCAAAAAATTTAGAGTATCGTTGGAGAAAGCTCCAGTATTCGCTAGCCAATCGACACATTTATTACACTCTTTACGAGTATGCTGTACATTTCAATCTCCCTGGTGGATATGACCACTACAAGAAAACAAAGGATTATTGATAGCCATAAGCCTCCAAGAATGTCCAAAATTCGCCACAAATGCAAGCATTATTGAGGGCCCTAGACCCTCATAAAAATGCTCGCCAGTAAGCGTTATTGGCGGCCCAATTGACCCTCAATAATCCATGACAGTCTGGCAGCCTACAAACTTCAAAAACGGAATTCGAGGACGAATTCTTGAGGGCTTGAGGCCGCCAATAACCCTTCTGTAATTAAAAAAAAATTAATAATTTAATTATTTAAAAATCAGAATAATTCTGATTTTTAAATAATTAAATTATTAATAATTTTTTAAAAAAATACTGCATATTTATGGTGCCTAAGGATGAAGTTGAGAAGTTTCATGAAAAACAAAATTAACTGCTAGAGTGAAATCTGATTCAATGATAATATTTCTGAAACCTTCAATTTGAGCAATCTTGATACCATTTAAATTGCATGGAGTTCAGCACACATGGAAGCAGAGATTCCAATAAAACTAGAGAACTCAAGTAACCAATTGCCATTAGTGTCCTGCAAGATACCTTCGAAGTTCGATCTTTCAAAATTATTGAAACAACTGTCATCCACATTAATTTTATGGTGCCTTCAAGATGGAGATCCAAGTGACTGCACACATCAGTTTCTCTGGATGATAGAAGTACCTAGGACCTATAAAAAAGAGCTATATAAGAATGAATTTTATTAATGCATTGCCAAATAGTCCACTTACCATCGTTGAAAACAATGTCATTTTGAACCTGTCAGATAATCCAAAAAGTGACAATTAACATAATCCCATTAGAAGATGTACTATGGTCGACGAACCAATCAATAAATTGTGTTATGGACATAAAATTGCTTGTGGGGAATGGAACAACATCCAGATTGCCTCAAAGAAAGGACAATCTCTAAAAAATGAATCAAACTATCCACAGGTGCATGACACCTTTTACAAGTGGAGTCGAAAATCAAATGAAATATGAGACAAAAGGCATTAGTGAGAAGACTCTCATGCATTAAAAGGAAGCATAAAAGCTTAATATGCTCTAATATCAATCTCTGAAAAGACTCTCATGCATTAAAAGATTACTTCTTGTTTGATATATATAATTTGTCTTAATTTTGACAATTATGATATTTTAAGCAATTACAAAGATAGCTTTGTTAGGGATGAAAGGATATCTACAATAATAAGGGTAATTGGTTGTTTAACTATAACTATATAAATCCCCAACAATCTCAAGTTGCATATTTATAGCATCTTTATCGACAATGACTCACCAAACATTCTTATTTGGGGTTATTCAAATTCTCGAGTTTTAGAATATAGTCTTTTATTTGCAATACAAGTTTCAATATATTGAGATCAAATTACAATTATACATAGAGTATTTTTTTAAATGTATTTTTTAGATAATCAATTTTATGCTTATTAGAACTTAAATTTTTTATATGGAATATAATTTTATATTAAATTATATATTGTAGTACTTTTTAATGGTCCACTCAAATTTATTTGTTTTCTTGTTCTGAAACTGGTAATTTGTCCATTGTTATTCTTTTAATATAGGTAAAAAGTACATGCTTATATATACAAAGTTTAGGAAGGAGATATTAAGATTCCCATGAATCTCTTGCTGCTAATGGAGGGAACATGCCATGTTTTATATGTATTCTTCTATTTATAAAGTCAAACCTTCATTTGTGATCTGAATATATATACTAATTACGTACCATTGAAAAAAGTGTACTAAGAAAAATCTCCAAGTATACTAAAAATGTGCTGATTGTTCATAATCTCGAAGTTCAAAGATTAGGAATAAAGCACTAAGAAATATCAATCGTTGATTTAAAATCGAACGATTTAGATTGCATATAATAAAATTAAGTAAAAACGATAATACTATATATGAATTAGTATATTATATTTTACATACTTATACAATGTGTATAAAAATAAGCTAGCTAGTAAGAAAACAGATCAAAACAATCTTGTACCATTCATTTCACAACTGATAAAAAAGTAAGAAGAGCTTTAAAACATACATCTTCAACATGGGAGAAGAAGCAAAATTGTACAGGTAAATGATATTCTCACAAAAGTTGTAATTTTTTTAAGGCATTATATGTTATTTATCCATTATTGTTGAAGTAGTATAATTGTTTGATTTTGAACCTAAAAAATCCATATATTGAAAGCTAGAAATTAATAATGATATCTATTTAAGAGGTTGTTCTCTCAATAATGTAATGAGCTACCATTTAGGTGTTCATTAGTGGAGGAGATAATATTCTAAAAAAGACTAAAAACTACAATACGGTACTAAAATTAACTTCTTGATTAATTTCTTTATGATCATTAAATTCAATAAATATTTTCATCAATAACATTAACATCTTAATAAACTAATCATGATCAAATTGGATCTATCTAAAGTCACTAGGTTTAGTGGTGACGGGTTTAAGTAGTATGCATGAGGTCCTGGGATTAAAATTCTGCTCCGTTGTAAACAAAAAAAAAATAAAAATGAATCTATTTATCAATCTAGATCCTTCTAAAAAACATGACTCGTCATGGTCTTTAAGCTACTTGAGCCTATTCGATTCTTTTGGGTCTATATTGACCATTACATATATATATAAGTTTAATTTTAATCTCAGACTAAACATTTGTACAAGAATAAAAAACTAAATTCTTCAGCCATTAGATTTGTATATAAACGATAAATCTATGCAAATAAAGCAAAAAACTTACTCTATACATAAACTGAAATTTAATTTGTTTTAAAATGTTACTCTCTTCAATTCAATCTTTTTATAAAAGATATATATTTACTTTTCTATATTAGTTGAATAATTGTTTCTTAACAATTTTACTTGCTTAGGTATGCACTAGTAACAGGAGCTAACAAAGGAATTGGTTATGGAATATGTAAGAAATTAGCTTCAAGTGGTGTTATGGTGGTGCTTACAGCCAGAAATGAGAAAAGAGGTTTGGAAGCTGTAGAAAAATTGAAAGACTTAGGTCTCTCTGATTTTGTGGTTTTTCATCAACTTGATGTTACTGACCCTACAAGTGTTACTTCTTTAGCTGAATTCATGAAAACCCAATTTGGAAAACTTGATATCTTGGTGGGTATATGTGATTATTTCCAATTTATTTCTTTTAAATATTTAGTAAAAAGAGTTTATTTTCACATTTGGGATGATTGGTGTAGGTGAATAATGCTGGTGTTGCCGGAGGAATACTAAATAGAGAGAATCTTCTTAGAAGAGTAAGATTTCTTTCCATTGGATTCGTTATGGCTTGAAGTGGAGGCCGTTTTTACTTTATAAGTCAGTTTTATAGGATTGAATTCGGTAACAGTACAAGTTAGAGTATATTGAGGAGATTAACTGAACTGAACCTCTTGAACTTAATAAAAATGCACACATGCTTTTATATATTTTGTATTTTAAACGGCGTGAATTTTGTTTCTATTTTGCACCACTAGTCCTATAGATATCTAAACCAAAATCACTTTACCTATTTTTTAAATTGCCTGGACAATTTTTTTAGCTACGCCATTTATTGAGTTAAACCCAACTCAAATTCTAATATTTCTTTATCAATAGTATAGAATTAACACATACATGAAATGAAAGCACATAAGTTTTAAGTAATTGTTAGATTTATAAAATCTTAGTGTAGTGTTTTTTTTTTGTCAAATTAAAAAACAAATTTTTTTTTTTAAATGGTGTTGATTTGTTTTGTAGAAAAGGGGTGAAATATCTGATTGGAACATAATAGTGGTTCAAAATTATGAATTAGCCAAAGAATGTGTTGAAACAAACTTCATTGGTGCAAAAAGAGTAACTGAAGCTCTACTTCCCCTGCTTCAACTATCTACTTCTCCAAGGATTGTCAATGTCTCCTCTAGATGTGGACAATTGAAGGTAAAACTATTTCTAAAAATTTAAACAAGTATACAATTTAATGATTTTCTTCATTTTTTTTCCTTGCAAATGAATAAAGTGATGTTTTATAAAACGGACGGTTCAACCGATTGAACCGAACATTATAAGAAATTTGAAATTTTGCGACACACAAATGCAATGTGTCTACCTATGCATTTTTGTGGCAGCGTATATGAAAGTTCGAACAATCTCTCAATCTTTTCCTTTTTAAAACTGGGAATAGCTTTCACGTTAGTGCAAATTGATTTGTTTTTTAATAATAAACTTGAATTGCAATTTGGGTGAACACAAAATCGAAAACCGATCAATTTGTTGATTAGTTTGATCCTGGTAACATTATAGGCTGACTAAACTAGGATTAAATCACGTCGAACTAATTAAATCGTGGTTGGTTTAACCGATTTTCATTTTCTTTTACTATTTCTTTTTCTTACTTAATATTTTTACATTTTTAAAACATTGAAATATAGATTTATATATTTTCCACGAGAGATATTAACCTAAGGTTTTATTATTTTTCTTCTTTTGTCCTTTTAAGTATATGCCAAATGACAAGGCAAGAGAAGTGTTTGAAGACATCAAAAGCCTAACAAATCAAAAACTTGATGAAGTGCTTAGAGAATTTCTAAAAGATTACAAAGAAGAAGCATTGGAAACTAAAAATTGGCCAACTTTTCTTTCTGGTTACACAATGGCAAAAACAGCTTTGAATTCTTACACAAGATTACTAGCTATGAAGTTGCCTCACTTTCGCATAAATTGTATATGCCCTGACTTTGTTAAGACTGATATTAACGCGAATACCGGCATTTTAAGCGTCGATGAAGGTGCTGAATCTCCTGTAAAGCTAGCATTGTTGCCAGATGATGGTCCATCTGGTCTCTTTTTCTTAAGGGATGAAGTGATTTCCTTTTAATCCATATGACTGCATGTGCTTTTTGCTTATTGTTTATGTTGTTTTTGGTACTAGCAAAGTTTCTGAATGTGGTTGCATAATATAATATAATTTGTACTAGTAAATTTTGGATAAAGATATGAGTGGAAATTTTTTTTTTTTGTTAAAACCAAACCATCAAAGAAGGCGATTCCAATTAAGTTGGCAACTTGCTTAAAAAAAATAAAACTAATAAAAAATTTGTCACTATTAATTTAATTGTATGAATATCATTATTCCAAGTGTAATTTATTTTGGTACATAAGTTATTAAATTTTTGTTTTTTTTTACGTAATATATTAAATTCATTGGAAAAAAAAATATGTGTAGAAAAAAAAAGATTATTGGTGGATTAAGATGATGGCATATAATAAAAAGATAAGGTGCAAAAATACACTTCCTTAATTTGGTGTTACTATTCTAAGAAGATTCGTAAAAAAACGGAGGGAGTAATAAATATTTTATTTTTACTAAATCAATTTTATCTTGATTTATTGCATATATGTTATCTTTTGAATTATTTCATAAGATTAGTTAGTTTGTTACTATTATTTATTTATTTATTTTGACAAAAGTTTGTTATCTTTTTTTTTTTGTTGACATGAGACAAAAGTTTGTTATCACTTATTATCTTATGATGATTCGTTTTCCTATAAATAGTTGTTACTGCTTCACTTTTTAAATCATCATAGTCGCTCAATCAGTAATATCTCTAAATTCCTTCCTTCTCCATTGTCACTTCTTATACCATATTCACTAACACCTCACAAAAAATGTCTTACGCATACATCTTCAAATACATAATAATTGGCGACACCGGAGTCGGAAAATCATGTCTCTTACTTCAATTCACAGACAACCGATTTCAACCTGTCCACGACGTAACAATAGGTGTCGAATATGGTATCAGAACAATCACTATTGATAATACACCGATCAAGTTACGAATATGGGACACCGCGGGTCAAGAATTATTCAGATCAATAACAAGATCATATTATAGAGGAGCAGCATGTGCATTGCTAGTTTATGATATAACAAAGAGAGAAACATTTAATCACTTGGCAACTTGGTTAGAAGATGCGAGACAACATGCAAATTCAAATATGATCATTATGTTAATCGGAAACAAGTCCGATCTTGCTAAGAAACGTGCTGTAAGTACCGAAGAAGGTGAGAGGTTCGCAAAGGAGAATGGTTTGATCTTTATGGAGGTTTCGGCGAAAAGTGGTGAGAAGGTTAAAGAGGCATTTGAAAAAAGTGCTGCAAGTATATATAAAAAGATTGAAGATGGAGATTTTAATGTCTTGGATGAGACTCGTCATGGAATACAAATTGGATATGGTCGAGGTCAAAATCATAAACTCCCAACTTCTGCTTTGGGTGGAAGAAGCTGCTGCTTGAAGTGATCATCAACATATTGCAACAACCTATGTTTTTCAATAGTTCTTTTCACAATTTTAAATTTTTTATCACTATTAATAATTCCTCATCATCGGTCACTATTTTTAGTTTTCTAATTGAGATTTTAATCTATTTTTAGTTTTTGATTTATTGAATCAATCAAGCGTATATTATTATTATTATTATTATTATTACCACCGGAAGAAAAATAAATCGCACGTGGCCTTGAAACTATTCTGGCCTGAAAGGCAACAACTAGGTTTGGCTTGGCAAAACAATTGGATAGCCCTAAGTTTTTTCTTTTATATATATGCAAGACAAGATAAGATAAGTTAAGATGCATAACATCAGAACAGGAAGAAAAGAAAGAAGGTTTAGGCTACGGTGCTACATATACAACGTTAAAAAGAGTAAAGAAACATCTTGAGGAGAAGGTAGCTCATGAGCAGTGTCGGGGTAGGGGTATAAGCGGATCAGAAAAATTCAATTGAACCGACGATCCAAATCAAAAAAATTGATTCTTATGGTTCGGATGAAAAATCGAACCAAACCAATTGAAAACCGATGTGGTTTGGTTCGATTCTCGGATCAAATTTTAAAAACTAGGATAGCCAAAGCATTCATATTCTATGCTTAAGTAAAGTCCTCACTGCCACGTCATTCACTTCTTTCTACGCTAAAAGATCACGATGAACCAACCGAACCAAACCAATATATATATTTTTAAGTTTTTTTACAAAATATATATTATTATTAAGCAGTGTTTTAAAAACCGGACCGGTCATCGAACCGGTGAGGGTACTGGGTCACTGGTTCATTGGTCGAACCACCGGGTCACTGGTTGAACCGCATGCATAAACCGGATCAAACCGGAGGAATGAACCGGTCTCTTTAATTAAATTATATAGCTATTAAACCAGTCGAACATGATGACTCGATCTCTTAAAAAGTTAATGACAACTAAAAAAAATATTTTTTTGACAAAATGACAACTAAAAGTTTAAAAAATTTAAAATGTCATAATGTCGCAATAAACAAGTTCTTAAATTCAAATCTTAAATATTGTCACCACGCACTATAAAATTGTACAAATTACAAAACCAAATAGATTTTAAACAAAGTCTAGTTGCAACATAATCTAATCGCAACATAAACGAAATAACAAAGTCTAATAATAAATTTAATTCCAAGGAGACATATTTGATTCGGACACTATTTGTTTTAGTTTAGTTTTTTCTATTTACTTTTTTTTAAAAAATAATTATGTAAAACAAACAACGTCATTTTGATTTGAAAAAAAAAAAATAGCAAACGCAATCGAACCGGCGGTTCTGGAAAACCGCCGGTTCACCGATTTTTCCGGTTTTTAGTGGTTCGCTTCGGTCTAACTACATGTCCGGTCCAATATTTAAACCAGACCGGCTACCCCTCCGATTCACGGTTCAACCGGTCCGACCGGCCGGTTCGGTCCGGTTTTTAAAACACTGTTATTAAGTTAATTTTGTTTTAAGTAGCCCACATTTATTAAAAAAACAAAGGGAAAGAGTTATGCTAGCGTCACTCATTTAGACACACGTTTTTTATCACACGCACTACTATGGTGCCACGTTACCCATCTTTAACATTGACCAACCTGTTAACCGGCTCTAAGTTAAACCTTTTTTTATTTATTTATTTTAAGTTATGCACTACTTTAATTAAAGAAAACCTATCAAGCTCCGATACTCTAAAAATGGTAAAGTATTGTGTTCGATACGTGTCCGATACCGTATTCGTCCGATACGTGTTCGATACCGATATTCGTCCGATACGTGTCCGATACCGATACTCGTATCGGAGAGTATCGGACAATTAATATTATTTTTTTAAAGAAAAAATTACCGATACGTGTCAGATACTTCTCTGATACGCGTATCAGAGAAGTATCGGATAACTAATGTTCTATGATGATAGAATTAGAGGACATCATACTGATACAATCTGTGTTTCCTCTTAAATAGTGAATGTTAGGGAATGATGTTCTTTGTGTGATACTTATGATGTTTTTTTTTATAGTATTAATTATGTTATTTTTGGGTAGTACTTACTTAACTATATGTAATCGTCACTTGTTTGCTCAGTATGTAATCGTCAATTGTTTGCTCAGTTTGAGTAATTTGAATGTTAATTTATTATCGTTATCAATTTTTGTTATGTTTATATATTGTGCATTTATATATTTAATTTTTAATTTAATTTTTAAATAACGTATCGCAGCAGTATCGTATCGGGGATTTTGAAAATTTTTCCGTATCACCGTATCGGTGCCGTATCATATCCGTATTGTGTCACGTATCCGAACTTCATAGAAGAAAACAAAAGCTCTGCAGTTTGTACTAGTACCCCATAACAGCAAACGCTCCACCATTATCATTCGTCTCTTCAACACCACACTCAAACATAACCTTCTTCCAACAGCTATTAGCTACAGCTAGCCTAGTTTCTTTTCATTTAATTGACATTTTTGGAGCTGGGATAATTTGTTGGGGAGGACCATGTTTGATAATAAAAAAAAATTATTTTAAAAAAAATGTTGAAAACAAAGTTGATTATAAAAAAAACTGAATTTTTTGTTAAAAAATTTATAATTGTTGGACAGATGAATCAAACTAGCACCCCCTATGTTAGTGGATACGCTCCACAACCAATGCAACATATCATATTGTTGTTACAAAAATGCAACTAGTAATATATATAATATATGTTTAAACTAAAAATGTGTATATATACCTATAAAAAAAGTAAAAAAATGGAAATTTGGGGCGGGCCATGGCCCTGTCCAGCCCTCAAGTGGCTCCGCCCCTGACTCTAACCTTCCGACGCCACAAGCCACAACAAGCACCAGTCTAACAATAAGAGACCAGATCTGATTCCTCCTCCGTGAACTTTTGGTCCGATGATAAAGTCCATACCTTCATCGCCATCTTTTGCAAGTTGTTTTGTGACCGCCGTCTCTGTCTAATTATTTACCAATTGTGAAAATTAGATTTCAAAAGTAAGTAAGGGTTATGGATGACGGTTGAGGATATGGTGATTTACCGGTACGAAAGGACGACTAGCGTGGCAGCGGTGGTGTCTGGGAGTTTGAGAGAGATGTGGGCGATTCAATGTTTGCACAAAAAAAAATGTTTGAACAAGCCTTTCCGGTTACCGGTTAACATGTTTAATGAAAAGAGTGACGTGGCATACTATTATAACGTGTGTTTGAACGCGAGTGATAGAACGAGTGACAATAGCATTGCTCCAAAGGGAAAATACATTAATCTCCCCTGAGCTTTGTGCATATGTCACTAACACCCCCTCTATTTTATGACTTGACAGAGACATCTCCTGCCGTCAATAATTGTTAAGTCTCCGTACGTTAATGGCAAATTGTTAGTTGTTAGTATATTACATTACATGTTAGTTTTTCTCGTTGCCAAGACTTGAGCCTTGGACCTCCAACTCCTTTAACCCTTAACTCAACTAGTTCAACCAGTTGTGTTACCCCTCCCACCCCCACTAAAAAAAACATGGCATATCTTTCATTCTCATATTTGTTGTTCTATGTGATAGTGTTTCTTTTGTCTCTTCAAAGCGCATTCCCAAAAATAAAACAGGAACAACTACTTATAAAAAAAATCTTGCGCATACTCACATCACAATACAAATCTTAACTTAGTCACTCTCAGTCTCCTCACAGTCATAACTGCAAAAAACCTCACGTTGCTTTCAGTTCTCATCTCTCAATATTGCGCAAACAACACAACACTCTCACGTTGTTCTACTATCATATATTTTATCTCAAACTCTCAAAACAGTAACCTCTCATGTCAAGCGTTGCCGGAATACGTCTTACTAGTTGTGAAGTTAACTTAAAGTTTTATTTTTGTTGTATTTGAAAAACTTATTAACTTAATTGCAATATGATTGTACTATGTATTTGATGAATTTATGAGAAAAGAATTGTATTTTGTATATGAAGAAATTATTTAATGAATTATATATTGTATTTTATGAACTTATTTGATGAACTTATAGGAAAAAAAATTTATCGGAAAAAAAATAATAGCATGAAATACATCGAAAAAAATGCACTATAAAACCGATTAAGTATCCGAACCAAACCGATGAGTTTGGTTCGGATTCATTTTTGAAAAACACTAAAAACTGAACCAAACCGAACCAATTGAGAGTTCATTGGTTCGGACATCGGATTCACTCTAAACCGATCCAAACCGGTCCAATTACACCCCTAGTCGCCGGTGATTGGTGTTGGATTTGATAGATAGGAGGCTGAAACCACTTGATCCTAGAACTGACCCCCGAACCAAATTAGTCGGTCTAGTGGGCCGAATACAAGTGGTGAAAATTAAAATAAGATAAATACAATATAAAGATTATATATGAATTTATGCATAAAAAGAGGAATAAAATAAAAACAATAAAAATATTTTAGAAAGTCTAGTCAATAAATTTATTTATAGCAAGAATATAAAAAAATAAAATGAATATGTATAAAAATAGGAACAAAACATATGATTACACACATAAAATAAAGAAATTATAGAAGAAAAAAAAAAGCAATAAACATATTATTAAAAATTTAGTCGATAAAAATAAGCATATATATATATATATATATGCTTATTTAATAAAGGGAAGGCATCCATTTGGTGTAGCCTTTTTTTAAAAATCCTAAAATACCCTTCACACTCTTAACTCCCAAATATAAACTACTTTCTTCTAACTTCCAAAACCAACTACCCTTTTTTTGTTTGCACATCTTCTCTATATTTCTTCTTCAACAAAATTCATATAAAATTCCTATTTTCTTTCCTGAATTTTTTTTAACTTAAATATTTGTCAATCATTTCATATCACTTAGTATAATACAAATCATAAATTTACTCAAAGTATTGCTTCTTATTGCTTCTTAACCATTATAATGATTTCAACCTGTGTTTTGCATTCGGTTAACTTTACATAGTCAAAACTACAATTTCATTTACCAAACTTAAAGGAACAGAGCACAATTCAAATGGTATATCAGGTGTGCCACTTATATTAATTTATAACTATGTTCTTTTGATTGTATGTACATATTTCATTGTTACTCCTTTTTTCATTGGGTTTTTTAAATTTTGTTTTTAATTGGCATAGTTTCATCAACATCAAAATGGAAGCATAGTTTACCGACAAAAAAGACGACTCAAATAACCAGGTATTTATTCTAAATTGCTATATTTTAGATGTTACTTAGTTGTTATTTATATGTTCCCTTTGTTCAAGAATTATTTGACACATGGTGGGGTGTTGTTATTATATGTGAGTTTAACCTGTTTATATTTGTGATTTAATTTAGACTATATGTAGGTGTCAAGCTAAGTGATTAAATTAAGTCACGCATAGAGTTTATGTAATCACACATATAGTCTAAATTGACCTACAATACTATACATTTGTAAATGATATCTTTTTAAATAGTTCCCATGAACTTAGTTAAATTGGTAGAAAGACTCTATTTGACACAAAAGAATTATATAAATTAAGGTCGCAAAAAAATTAAAGACAAAAAACCGCTACCCGGTCCGTCATGTATCCGAGACAACCAAAACCTATCTTGCTTATTTTGTGTTTGGATTGATATGGTTACTCATTAGAAGATCTTTATTGTTATTACTTCTTTTTGGGTGGCTTCATTATGTTCCTAGATTTCTTTGAATGGTACTGCTAACTTCTAAACTTAATAGAACAGTTGTATCTTTGCTGAAACTGCATGTGTTTGATGATATACATGCTTGCTAGACATGTAAGTGGTTTTTTCAAAATGATAAACAATGCATATACAAAGCTAGAGAAATATAAGTATATGCATGCTCAGAGTCATTGCCATGATAGAACATATTAAAAGCAACCCATGAAGAATTGTAGGATAAAATTTTTACGTTAAAAACTTTTGGTAAATTTTTTAAGTGGCAAGCATCTACAAATTATTTAATTATCGAATAACTAAACTTTATCTTATTCTTTTTTTCTTATACAGTCAAACTACCCTACACTAAGATATTCCAGTTATGTCAAGAGTTGAAAAGGAAACGCTTCGACATGTACTTTGACACTCAAGTATGATATACTTAAACAATTCATTTATTAGTATAGATAGATATAGATTACATTTATCAATAACATGTTTCAAAAAAATCAGGAGGGAGAATTTGAAAAAAAATGGAACATATGGAAGGATGAGCAATCCATTTCTTCTATCAAACAAATTGACAACAATGTAATTATAAAGTCAAAAATATGAACTTAATATCACAATATTATGATCATCCTTTTCCTACTAATCCATTTTTTTAATATCAGGTTCATCGCCTAAAATTGTACTCTCTTGGATGGGGATCGACAATAATAACAGATAAAACATAGCTATGGAATATCATAAAAAAAGAACTAATAGCTCAAAGGACAAACAAGTATTTATTTCAATCTTTTATATAATGTCATCTACGAATAATATTCGTTATCAATTAATTAAATTCGATATATGCTCATTACTAATTCTCATATGTATGTATTACAGAAATCTGCACTGTCCAATAACAACAGATAGTCGTCATGCTGCTACCACTAGATTAAAACAAGAAATCTCCATTCATCAGGTTTTTTTAAAAAGCTTTTAATATTGTTTTAAGTCACTTCTTCAAAAATTATATTGCTTTTTTCACGCATTCAACATATTTCGTCTGACTACGACATTCTGCAACATATAATGTAGTTTTTCAAAAGTCAAGAAATCATTGATAAAGGGATGTATGAAGAATTGTCAAGAATTTTTATAAGGTATTCAATTATATTTGCCCCAAATGAGCGTGCAAATAATGTGCTAATTATAGTCCATTCTTTTTAAGTTAACTTCGTTTTATTCATGACGACTTATATAAATATATATATATATATATATATATGCAGGGAAATGAAAAACACTCATGGTTCAGATTTCATGTTTGGCCTTCCTGTTAAAAAGCATCGTTGATGGTCTTATTGATTCGTATAGATGTATATATCTCTATTTTTTATAATCTTATTATCATGACTAAAGTGTTCGTAGTTGTGGTATAGAATTTTCACTTTCTTTTCAAGAGTTTTTAATCATTGAAAAAACGTTTGGTGACTAATGTGTGATAATTTGTCATTTTAGGTGTTTCATTTTTTTATTCCAGTGTGTGTAAAATATATTGTATTAATGAAAATTAAAGTACAAAAAAGTTAATTTATATAAAAATGAAATTTAAATTTAGATATTTCTTATGATTTATACACGTTAGCGTCATAGAAAAAACGGATCACACAAACGGGCACGGAACGTGCCCGTTTGGCCACTAGTATATATAATTACATGTAGATAACTACAAATTTAATGTTGAAATTAGGGTGTAATATTAGATAAACGGGATCTTGGGCTAAGAGATTGGTCTCGATCAATTTCGCTAAATTATTGTTAATATAGGAATTCAATTGTCATAGCTAGAACCTATATTACCACGTAGGAATTCATAATCGCCTTTCGTTATTATTAATTTTCGTCCAAAAACAAACTGCAACCCCCTTCCCATTGTTTAATTTTAATTGTCTAGTTAATGAATTAATCTCAATTTCTACTAGACGTCTTATTTAGAGCTGTTAAAACATGACCTGTTTCAGGTCGGCTCAGACAAATTTTAGAATGCATTGGGTCGGACTGAAAAGCCCTGATAAAAAAAGAACTGCAAAAAATATGGGCCGAGCCCAACCCTTTACGAGCTTCGGAGTTTCTTACTTGTCATTGTTATTTACTTGAACGGTTTGATATACATCAAATTATCCATCATCAATCATTTTGGGTTTGGATATGAAAATATACATGTTTGTTGATAAGATCCTTGTGTTGATTAAAATAGAGTATTAATTACAAATAAGAATTTAAGAGGATATAAATGAGTCAATCCTATGACTTATATATTAAGGGTCGTTTGGATAAACAATTTATACGAATAGTTATATATAGTATTAGAACTTTTAATATGAGAACTTATCATAAGCTTTTATGTTTAATAAGCTATTTACATTTGGATATGTTAATTGAAGAATACTTATATAAATTGTTAGTTAAAAAGTACTTATATAAATTGAAGTGTTTGGATGTCTCATCACATAAGCAATTATGAATTTAAGATTGAATTTGTCTAAAAATAAATAAATTTAATATTGACTCGAAAAGATAAATTAAAAAAAAAGTGGGATACTTTTAAAAAGACAAGTCTGAAGAAGAAAAAAAATATTATGAGAAGTGGGATCCTTTTTCATAAGCTTCATGTTAAGTCCAACGATAAGCATATTATGATAGCTTATTAAAATATGACATAAGTACACTATGAAATTGTGATAAACACTTTTTGTTAATTTACCCAAACACTAATATAACGACTTATATTAGTAGATAAACTCACATAAGCTTAAAATAAGTCAATCCAACCAACAATGAATTGGTTCAAGTGGTAAGCATCTTGATCCCCTTAAACATGTGGTCAGTGGTTCGATTCCTGGCTCAAGCGTATGGAGAAAATTTGGCTGGGAGGGGAGACCCACCTTGTGTGCCCCATAAGTTCCCCGAGATTAATCTTTTCTAACGGCGGTGGAAACTTTGTACCAATATCAATGTAAACGTGGTCTAACTAAATTTTGGGCTTAACTCTATATTTCAAAGTTAAAAAATGTTGTATCTAAATATAAAATCCTCTATAAAATTTTGATATGCATTTATTATTTTATTTCCAAATATATCTCTTATTAATACCACTAATTTAAAAACAGTATTTAGTAAACAAAATTATATTAAAATATATCTCCTATTAATACCACTAATTAGCTTTCTCCTTACCAATGTTATGTTAGTATTCAAGTAACATGTATCTTTCGTAAGCTAAAACAAACACGAAGGATACATATTATCTATCAACGAAATCTAAAAGTCCAACAATTCACATTCGCATAAGCATTTATATAGCACATACTTTCCATGAATTAAGAATAACATTAAAACAAGAAAAGTTGCATATACCACGATAACCATTTCAACTAGTTTGCCAAATTCACATTTATATAAGTATATCATGCAAGAAGACAATCAACCTAACATGATCACTAATCATGGTATAACAAAATAACCAAAACATGTGTATCATACATGTATCAACTCTATTCTTAGAAAGACCACATAAGCGTTTCTTATCGAAACACGGTCTAACTAAATTTTGGGCTTAACTCTATATTTTAACTAGGCAAATTCAACTTTAAAAAATGTTGTATCTAAATATAAAATCCTCTATAAAATTTTGATATGCATTTATTATTTTTTTCCATTATATCTCTTATTAATACCACTAATTTAAAAACAGTATTTAGTAAACAAAATTATATTAAAATATAAAAAATCAATGTTAAATACATTTAACATAAAAGGTAATTTAGTAATAGTACACACAAATTTATTACTCGATATACTTTTGAAATGATGTATGCTAGGTAGTTGTTTTTTTTTTTAATGACAAATTGTTAGTTGTTAGTATATTACAATGTTATGTTAGCTTTCTCCTTACCAGAATATGAGTCATGGACCTCCAACTCTTTTACCCTTAGCTCAATTAACTTAACCAATTGAGCTACTCACGCCACCCTATGCTAGCTAGCTAATACTTTGTAGTTATTTTTGTTAAAAAAGAGTTGACCCAATGATTTCCTTATAACACAATCCTTATATTAATCCCTCCTCCAAACCAACAAATTAACCACCTTATGACTCCTCTTATGTTTTATATGTAGAGCATTTGCCTTATGTAAATACTTTGTTTAAATTAAATCAAATAATAATTATTGATTAAAATATTAAAGAAAATGAACATTTTATTTGATTTGGTGGAGTGAATATGTAGGACAGAGTTATGCCAATTACAATTATTTTATTTTATTTGGTGGAGTGAATATGTAGGACAGAATTATGCCAATTACAATTACAAGGCCATATAAAATGTGACAACTTGTTTCGTTTTAAACCAATTACAAATTTTGTCCAACAGCAACAAAACATTAAATAAAAACAAAAGTGTACTATTGCTTTGGCCGGTAACATTGTTGTGGATACATGCATCAAGCTTAAACATCAATTAGTATTTTGATATAAACATAACCATATATTTATTAATTAGCATTTCCCTTTTACAGTATCAAATTATCAATGGCAGAAGCAACTAAAAGGTATAGTGCAATTTTCACTAGCCTTTTTTCCCTTCTAGCTACCTTACATATATATACTCTCTCCGATTTACTATTATAAGAAAAAATTTACTTTTCAGGTCATTGAATAGTAGATGTATTTGGTTAATATTTTTTTTAATATTTATAACAGATGTATTTGGTCTATAATATAAACGAAATACATCTGCTATTCAATGAACCTAAAAAGTGAATTTTTTTCTTATAATTAGGTCTAGAGGGGATATATGCAATTTAACTCACCTTGTTAATGTTGTTTGTAGGTATGCAATTGTTACAGGAGCAAACAAAGGAATAGGATTTGCAGTATGCAAACAATTGGCTTCTAAAGGAATCACTGTTGTGCTTACTGCAAGAGATCAAAACAGAGGTCTTCAAGCTGTTGAGAAATTGAAACAGCTTTCTCTGCCTGGCCTTGTGGTTTTTCATCAACTTGATGTCACAGATCATGCAAGTATAAGATCATTTGTAGATTTTATTCATAACCAATTTGGAAAACTAGATATCTTGGTAAGAAAAGTCAAATTTATCTTGTCTTTTGCACTTAAATTTTTAAAATATACTTGTCATCAAACTTTGTAGAAGTAGATAGAGTACATGGTACATATAGTTTTTCTATTTAAAAGTTAGGGTTAAATTAGTAAATGGTCACTATAGTTTTCAGAATTTCATTTTTAGTTCCTAAAAAAAAACATTTTTGAATGATTTTTTGTATTCATGTTTATAATATTATAAAAATATCTCCAATAAAAATTGAGAACTTTTTAACATATGATGAATTATTTATAAATTTTTATATGCAAAAAACTAAAAAAATTCATATTTAACTCATCTCTTGTTAACAAAATATAAACATTTGCAAAAAAGATTCATATAATGTACTAAACATGACCGCAGAAAAAAATTAAAACTTCAAATGATATATATGCACGAGTTAAATAAAAAGTATGGACTAAAAATCATGACAGAAAATACTTCAAGACCAAAAAATGCAAAAAATTCTTTAGAGATTAAAAACAAAATTCTAAAAAACTATAGGGACCATTTAACGCTTATGGTTTTGTTCGTGGGAGATCATATTTGATGTAGTTCATCTTGAATGAGCACTAATATTTGTAACACACATTGTGTAGGTAAACAATGCTGGAATTCCTGGAGCACATGTGGACGGCAAGGCTATGGCTGGTGCTAACATTGTGGTATGATTTATTTCCCCTTTCCAATAGTTACTAAATTTTGGAACTTGAGGGGTTGGAAACTAGGTCATAGTATGATGCTTGATTATTTTGTCTTGTAATCAGAGATTGTAACTCGGTTTGTATTGGGTTTGAGCGGTTTGGATCTTCAACAGCGGCAACCTTTGTTGTCGTGCCTGCTAAGGCGGGGTTTGAGTATCTCTTATAATCGTCTAAATTTGTCCCTTCTCTCTAAATCTGCAAACAAATTCTTAAATTTTGTGTGAGAGGTAAACTTTGTTTAAAGAATCTTAGAATTTAGATTTAGGTCTAACTCAAATCTGATGTGAGATTTATTAACACCTTCCTCACGCCCAACACAATTAGATTTGCTGCGTGGAAATATAATGGTGGGCGGTCCAATAGATCTTAGAGAGACTATGATACCATCTTAGAATTGAGAGTTTGACTTAACTCAACTCTACAAAATCGGCTTGTAAGGTGCGGTTTGCGTCTATTTCATAAACATGTATTCAGACCATCTCACAACTAATTAATGTGGAACTTCTCAACACACCCCCTCGCGCCCATCGCTATGGGCTTGGGACGCGGATATAAATGGCGTATAACCTTATCAGAAACCTGATAGCAGGTGAATTGTCGAGGAAGCTCTGATACCATCTTAGAATTTAGAGTTGGGTGAAGGTTGCTTCTTACTTATAAACTCTTGTTTACACCAACTCGCATCTGATATGGGACTTCTTCGCAAACAATGACCATTAATTTTGAAGTAATATATATGTTTTTTGAGCCAGGTTCAAAATGATATTATTACCAATTTGATTAGTCAAGGTTTTGGTCGATTTTGTGTTTAGTACTATGAACATTTTTTTTGTTACAGGAAAAAGGTGGCCAAATTGATTGGAGTAAAGTACTAACTGAGACCTATGAACAAGCTGAAGCAGGTATTAAAACAAATTACTATGGAGCCAAGGAATTAACCAAAGCACTTATTCCCCATCTCCAGCTTTCAAACTCACCAAAAATTGTCAATGTCTCTGCTTCCATGGGAAAGTTAGAGGTATGTGGCATTTAATAACCTCTGATATTTTCTTAGGCTGTAAAAAGGAACAAAATTAACCAATTGTTAGTTGGTCCAGTTGTGATTGGACTTGGTGGGGAGTACCACAGTTCGATCTCTGCAACTGCGATAGGATAAGGCTGAAACCATATAATATCATAACTGACCCCCGAACCAGATTAGGCGGTCCAGTGAGCCAAATACTGGTGGTAAAAAAAGAACGAAATTAAAGCAGTATATGTTACTTGACTTTGATCTATTTGTTTGCAGAAAATTCCAAATGCATGTCCTAAGGAAGTATTAAGTGATGTTGAAAATCTTACTGAAGAAAAAATTGATGAAGTTTTGAATCAATTTCTAAAGGATTTTAAAGAGGGTTCACTAGAAAACAAAGGTTGGCCTATTCATTTGTCTGCATACATTATCTCAAAAGTTGGTCTTAATGCCTACACAAGGGTTATGGCTAAAAAGTATCCATCAATATGCATCAATGCTGTTTGTCCTGGTCATGTGAAAACAGATACAAACAATACAGGTTATTTAACACCTGATGAAGGTGCTGAATCAATTGTGAGGTTGGCATTGCTATGTGATGGTAGTCCTTCTGGTCTCTTTTTCATTAGAAATGAAGAGAAACCATTTTGAACAAAGATTATTTGTTGTTAGGAAACAAAATATGATAGATATTTGAAGGAAGGGGAATTATGGACTGAAAACAATTACTTTGTATTTAAACTTTTCTACTTGTATTGCACTAGAAATAATAAAAATCCACTAGAGAAAATTTTCTATTTGTGTTGTATAATGAGGTACTCTCTCTTAAAAGTGCAAGAAATTGAAATGAAGATTTTTTAGTAGAGAAAGACGATTAGGAATTATTTTGAATCCTCTCTTTGTCTCTATCTGGTATTCTAGGTTTTGCCCAACAACAATGAAACACTTATAATTAAGACAATATAACAAAATAAAATATCCACATGACAAGAAAATATATTGAATATATTGAATTTGTAGGTGGTCATGTCACTTGTTGGCACATATCATGTGGAGTTGGAGCACACATAGTACACATACATCACTATGTTTGTAGAAGACGTTTGACAAGTTAAGAAGATCGAAGGACCACAACTGTCACTTATACACTAATTCTAGGTTCAAGTGAGTTGCATAGTTGAACCAATTAAGAGTAGAACTCAACATGATCTTAATGGTCAAGTTGAGCTAGGCATATGCTGAAGGTGGAGCTAATAGTCAAGTTGAGTTAGGCATATGCTGAAGGTAGAGCTGGAGTTGATGGTCAAGTTGGGTTATGGTTATTAAAGGTGGAGCTCATGGTTAAGATGAGCTAGCATGCTGAAGGTGAAACATGTTGAAGGTGTGGAACTCATGCTCAAATATAGTTAGACTTGCTGTAGGTGGAGCTCAAAGTGATCTGATTAGTCAAAGTTTTATAGAGTTCATATGATTTATGGTCATATACCAGTCCACACTCCAATAAACATCAAGCCTATTAAGACTTAGACATTTGTTCTTTATTAAGCCGGCTTATATTAGTCTCTATTTCATCAAGCGTCAAGTCCATTAAAGTGTTAGTACTTCATTTGGTCTGTACCTAATTCACGATTCACCAAGCGTCAAGTCTATTAAAACGTAGACTTTTATTCTTTATCAAGTCGACTCATATCCAATAGTTTTTTTTTTTTTTTATTTCCTAGTGGGTCAAGTAAAAAGAAAAACCACTAATTCAAATCACAGGACAACTACAAGAGCTCTAAAGAGGCTAACTAAAATACAAAAGAGGCAAATTTATACTAATACACCACCTCAAGACTGATATATAAAACAAAATCCACCATCTCAAGCAAATAAAGCCAAAAGGAAAAAAGACATGCTGAGGACATTACAAACTCAAATACTGCAGTCCAAAAAATAGAGGAAAGCAAAACAAGTGCTACATTTCCACATAAGGGACAACACAAACACAACCAACACATTTTGGACAAAACAAATAAATTTCACCACTTGCCATATACAAATGCAGAGCTACCAGACAATTTCTAAGAGAACTTGCAGGAAGGAATAAATTGAGTTTACTACTCCGAATAAATCAAGATTCAAGTAGTTGGCTGCTACCAAAAATAACCCGATAAACCGGTAGAAAAGGACTCTACACATTAATTATAATAACCCCTGTGTAAAAAATAAAAAAAAGGAAAATACCAACCAGGGTTTTAAATTGCCGTTGCGGTCACAGATGTATTTGCAGCTGCGGTAATTGTGATTGCCGTAATTGCAAGCATTGCGTTTGTTGCAGCCTGAAATCATTTTTAAGTTTCACAAACTATATACTAAGCGGCACTATGTTGTGAACATGGTTAAAATAGCAGCATAGGATAGTGAAAAACACACCAAACAAAATAAAAATCCTTTTTTTTTTTATCATTTTAGCAGTGACAATAGAGAGAATGAAACTAAGAGGGATGGATACTCATAAAAAAAAAACTAAGAGTGATAGATAGTAAGGAGACGGAAGTAGAGAACTGGGAAGGAGATGATCCAACTTTGTTTCCTTTTTCAGTTGCATTAATTATTTAATTAATCAATTATGGATTGAGATTAATCAACTACGTACTCCCTCCTCCGGTCCTATATATAGGAAACATCTTACTTTTTAGATTCATTTTAAAATTGATGTATTTAGATCATATTATTGTATAGATATATCAATTCTACATTGAATCTAAAAAGTCAATTTTATATAGGACAAGAGGGATTATTAGTTATAATCAATATAAATTATATTATTGTTAAGCATTAATTATTGATGAATATTGTTTTTGAATTTGATCATTCAGCTAAGACCAACGAGAAGTCTCTGCACTCAACCGTTGATATATTGACAGTATAATTCCAGCAAAACTTCAAAAACAAAAAAACAAACGTAATTGATATATTGACATAAACATAACCACAGCAGCATTTAAATTTATCTCATCTTCCCACACATATTTATTACCAATATTTCTCTCTTACATCAAATTATCGATCAATGGCAGAAGCAACAAAAATGTATAGTAAAATTTTAACTATATATAATGATGAATCATTATTTAAGTATTTAACTTGCTCAATCTTTGTTTCTATGTTTTTTACAGAATTGTTAATGTTGTTTGTAGGTATGCAGTTGTTACAGGAGCAAACAAAGGAATAGGATTTGCAGTCTGCAAACAATTGGCTTCTGAAGGGATCACTGTTGTGCTTACTGCAAGAGATCAAAACAGAGGTCTTGAAGCTGTTCAGAAATTGAAACAACTTTCTCTGCCTGGTCTTGTGGTTTTTCATCAACTTGATGTCACAGATCTTGCTGGTATAAGATCATTTGCAGATTTTATTCAGAATCAATTTGGAAAACTAGATATCTTGGTAGGAAACTTCAAATTTATCTTCGACCTTTTGAGTCTAAATTTGATTTTTAGGCTTGAATTTAGGATCCGTTTGTTTCAGCTTTAAAAAATTAGATTTTTTCTTTGTATTTTTTAAAATAGATTTTGTAAAACAGTATTTCAAATTTTTTTATATTTGTTTTTTTTAAATTGAAACACAATTTTGACATCATATAACATAAATGCACATTATTGAAGTTCAAAACATAGTCAAAATCGCATTTGTACTTCAATTTATTAAACCCCTTTGATTTGAACTTGACTAGATTTCTTTCCATTGATGTTTCCTCTACTCTCACCTCTTCCTCTTGAGGCACACCCAAGTCTTCACATATTGGAGTGATAGTGCATTCCTTTACATAAAGGAGGACATCCTTAAAGTGCTTAAAAGATCTAGGCATCAAACTCAACAAGAATAAAGATATATCCCCATCATCAAGTTTGACATCAATGTTTTACAAATCATCAATGACTGTTGAATTTTGTACTTGTCCCACCATAACTTTTGACTCTACCATCCTAAATGACTAGAGTTGTTGTTTTATAATAACCTATGAGCCAATGATTTGGTTATATAGAATGTTTCTAGTTTGACCGACATCTCCTCTACGGTCTTCTCGCATGCAAATTTCGTCAAAGTCTCATACTGCAAGGCATCTACACATTTTTGTTAAATTAATATTGCTTGCATATATATATCTTAATTTCCACAACCCAAAATTGTTGTCTCTAGAAAATTTCTCAATATCCCATTAGCACCCATGGTGTTCATTTGATAGATTTGTTCTGATTCTCACAGAGGGCACCACTTGATATGAATTCAAACCGCTTGTTGTGAATCCAGCAAGACAAAGTGGAACAAATAACAATGGAAATCAAACTAAACTAAATAGCCCATGCAATAATAAAGTCATCCTAGAACCTAGCTATGCATGTGTGAACTAATTCTACCCAATGAATCCAAAGCACACAGTTAAAAAGAGTAAAGGAACAAACACACCATATTATTTACCAACTTTGACTCAAGTTGATATGCATCTTTACAAAAGATCAGTTACAAGAAATTATCTCAACAGCTCAACAAGTGTGAACCCCAATATTTACCCTTTGCCTCAACCTCAATGGTAATCACTCAAGAAAATTTAGATTCTTCCTACAATGTATTATGTACCAATGGTGTTTCGAATGTGTTTCTTAGTCCTAGAATCTAACCCGAAAAACACTCAACTTGTGTTTTCTAAGAATTCCCTCTTTTTGGTCACACTTTGTTTAGGTAAACAACGCTGGAATTCCTGGTGCACAAATGGACGGTGAGGCTATGGCTGCTGCTAATATTGTGGTATGATTTCTTTCCTTTTTTATATATTTTGAGGCAGTTTTTTTTTAAGTTGTTTGTGAGGTAAGTTTTGCTAAAACATTAACAATTAATATCAAAATAAGTTTTTTGGGCCAGTTCAAAGTATTATTAGTACCAATTTGATTAGTACATGTTTGTATTTGAGGTAGTAGTGTTAGTTTAGAATATAGTTGAATAGTATCGATGATTTTAGTTGACAGTTGAAAGATATCGATGAAGATTATTTCCCTAAGTATGAAGAAAGAGATTGCAACATGAGTCAAATTTATTAAAAATTTGAAGTCATTCTTAAGAAATAAATTTTTCTGGTTTTTGGTTGCAGGAAAATGGTGGGAAGATTGATTGGAGTAAAATACTAACTGAGACCTATGAACAAACTGAAGCAGGTATTAAAACAAATTACTATGGAGCCAAGGAATTAACCAAAGCACTTATTCCCCTTCTCCAACTTTCAACCTCACCAAAAATTGTCAATGTTTCATCATCTAGTGGAAGGTTGGAGGTATGTGACACTTAATAACTTTTGCTACTTTCATAATTTAGTGTCTTTTATCATCTATTTTTCTCTCTACAATAAATAACTAAGGACAATATTAACGTAATGATAATTAATACTGCAATGAACTATTTTTTTTTTTTGTCAAGTAGCCTATTGGCTAGAAATTCCATGACTAAGTTGGAACCCCGCCCGGCCCCCTGCATAGAATGCAATGCCAACTGAGCTAAATTCACGAAACATACTGCAATGAACTTTGAAAACGACAAGTTAATAAAAAAAATTATGCAAATTAATGCAACTAGTAAAAAGGAATAAAGGAAGTATATGTTACAACTCACATTGATATATTTGTTTGCAGAAAATTCCAAATGGATGGCCAAAGGAAGTATTGAGTGATGTTAAAAATCTTACTGAGGAAAAGATTGAAGAAGTTTTGAATCAATTTCTAAAGGATTTTAAAGAGGGTTCACTAGAAAACAAAGGTTGGGCTCTAAATTTGTCTGCATACATTATTTCAAAAATTGCTTTAAATGCCTACACAAGGGTTGTGGCTAAAAAGTATCCATCAATATGCATCAATGCTGTTTGTCCTGGTTATGTGAAAACAGATATAAACTGCAATACAGGTTATTTAACACCTGATGAAGGTGCTGAATCGATTGTGAGGTTGGCATTGTTACCTATTGGTAGTCCTTCTGGTCTCTATTTCATTAGAAACAAAGAGACGGCGTTTTGAAATTTTTCTACTTGTAGTTGCATTTGAGAAAATAAAAGTTCACTTTGGCATACTTAATCAATGGAATCTCTCGTGTTTCATTTATTCTTTTTTCGTAAATAGAGGAAATAATAATTTCTTCAAAATGCTCTTCTCTTTTTGTTACACCGGCTAAACTAGAAAAAACAAAACAAATCCGATCCCTAAGCAAGTGATGCAAAATCACAACCCAATATCGAGTGTAAAACTCTCGAACGCAAGCAATGAAAATAACATAAGCATAACCATAACCTATTGATAATCTTGGAAATAAGACCAATCACACTCTTGGAATCTAAATAGAAACAAATATGATTGTAACATTTGGACTTAGTGAGTAAAAAAATATAAATTGCCATGAGCTACCATCATCGATCACTTCTCCTACTCAAGCCAACAACACCTGCTCTATTAAATACCAAGACAACTCTTCCATCAACGTGAAGAATGGAAAAATTCAAAGCAATTCCTCTTTGGTATATTCTTTTTTTCATTATTCTTATTTCTTTGAATATTGATTGGAATTATTGGAGATGAACTTGTATGAATCAATGGGTTTCACAGGTTAGTTATTGTATTAATACTTGTCGCGGTGATTTTTGGATATCGAATTATTAATTAACTTCGAATCGCAATTTAATATTCCACCACCGATCTTTAATTTATCCGAGGGAAAGGGAAAAAGTTCGAAAAAAACCCTATTTTTTAGAGAACAAGGTTCGGGGGTTAGTTATACGAAGGGAAGGTATTAGCACCCTAAGTATCTATAGTACTCTATAGGAACCTCTTGTTTTTATTCTAACTTTGCGCTTAATTTTATTTGCTTGTAAAAAGGGTATAAGTGGGAAATTAAAGTAGTGATAAAAAAAATGCTTAAAGTGATGAAAAAGAAGAAAAAATGTTTTTGTTGGTTTTATTGATTGGAGAGACAAGTCTCATGCCTACGTACCCGAAGGATCAAACCACCGTAGTTCGGGGTAAAAAGACGAGTAAATTTGTTTGTTTGATTTTAAGGTTTTAAAAATGGTTTTAAAATACCAAAAGCCAAAAATGGCAAAATGTGAGTTTGATTGATGTTAATTTGTGAAGAAAGTCTATATGGTTAAATTGATTGAGATTCGATTATGAAAATAAGACGCGGACACTTGGTTTAAAATCCAAGGTTTGTTGAGAAAATGTTTTGAGTGATAAAAGACACTTGGTTTAAAATCCAAGGTTTTCGCATGATTAAAAATGTATGAATGAGACAAATGTACTTGGTTTAAAATCCAAGTTTTAGGCGAGAAAAAAGGGACACTTGGGTTAAAGTCCAAGGTTTTAGCGATAAAAGGAGCCATTGGTTTAAAGTCCAAGGCACTCGGTTTAAAATCCAAGTTTGAGATAAAAAGAACTCTTGGGTTAAAATCCAAGGTTTTCACGATAAAAGACGCCATTGGTTTAAATTCCAAGGCACTTGGTTTAAAATCCAAGTTCGCGGTAAAAAGACTCTTGGGTTAAAATCCAAGGTTTTAGCGATAAAAGAAGCCATTGGTTTAAAATCCAAGGCACTTGGTTTAAAATCCAAGTTCGCGATAAAAAGAAACGTTTGGTTTAAAGTCCAAAGTTTTGAAAAGTGTATGATGACAAAATATTTTGATGTTTGATGATGTTGAAAAGAGATTGTGTTGATATTTTTTGAAAGAGCTTTTGACCTCATTTTTGAGAATAAAATGACTAATTATTTAAAATGGAATGTTGGGTTAAAATTAAAAGGTAGCGCTAAAAGAATAATAACGCCGCAATAAGCCAATTAAGCGCGAAGACAATCCGTAATGATATTTTGATCAAAACGGTGTCTTTTCCCTCGGAATTAAATTTTCTAACGTTTTGCGGAAAGCGATAAATAAATATGCATGAGATGCAATTTTTCATTTATGAGTACATTGGCCTAATCACACTCTAAAATTTTGCAAGAAAAATAAATATGAAATGATGCAAGAGAGGGGGTATGCTATGCACTTTTATTTAGAATTTACACTTGGCCTATTTACATCCTAAATTCAAGAACAAAAAATAAACGGTAATTAATAAGTGATAGATACTCAATATTGTGATAATAACGATATTATAAAAATAAAGGTAAAAAAATGATAAATAAATGAATATAATGAAATAATATAGTATGCATGGATAAATAACATAAATAAATAAATACGAAACTAAAAGATGAAAACAAGCCTCGACATCATGCTTTACAAGGCTGAAAAAATAGCTAAAATAGCTATGCCAAAAGCACTTATCTCATAAGCTAAAAATAAAATTAATTAACAAAATAAAAACATGAAATAATATTACCAATATCTAAATATCAAATAAATAAATAAGCCTCGACATCATGCTTGATTGGCTAGGATAAAAGCTAACATAGCTTATGCCAAAAGCACTTATCTCATAAGCTAAAAAAATAAAATAAAATAAAAACAGGGGGTGTGAATAGTAAAACGAAATGAAAAAGGGGTGCAGAAAGCAACCCTGAGATTTGGGGCCTGGACTGTGGGGGGAAGGCCCAAAGGATATGTGAGAAAGTTCAGATTTAATCAGGAACGTCTGATTAAATCAAACAGCCACGATTTGATCATAACCAGATGAGATCTGGGACGTCTGATCAAGATCTGAAAGGTTCAAACGCGCTGGTGCACCATAAGGCCATGCACCAGCGCACACAGGATTGGGTCAAGGTATATATACCCCAAACCCTAAAAAATTTGCCATTTTTTCATCTCCTTCTCTCTTACCCGCCGCCCACCTTTCTCTCTTCTCTCTTTCGCCGGCCATACCTATCTTCTTCTCTCTCGCGGCACCGCCGCCGTGTTTCATCTCTTCTTCCTCACAAACTCTCTCTGTTTTTCTCTCTTCATTTTCAAAAATCCATCTCAAATTCTTTGTTCTTATTTCCGTTTGATTTCAAAACAAAACAAATCAAAAACTCTCTCTCAATTTAACTCTGATTTTCTCGATCTAAAACTCGAAAAAAAAGACTTTCAATAACACAGAATCGAGGAAAAAACCTTGGTGATTCTGTTTTTTTTTATCTGATTCTGGGTTCGATCTGATTCTTCTTCTTCTGCGTTTTTGCTGTTTTGATTTCGGTTTGATTTTGAAACGGTTTGAAGTTTCCGATTTGGAAAAAGGGTTTCGTTTTCTGGGTTTGGAAATTTTGTTTCGATTTTCTGTGTTTTGATTTGGCTTTGATTTCAATTCGTTTTTTTTTGTTGAGGATTTGCGATTTGGTTTTGATGAAGGATGGTGATGAAGGTTTGAACGATGATGAATGTTTGTGGAATGTGATGAAATTTGTTTTTGATTTCTGTTTGTTTTTTGTTCTGGATTTGATTTACAAATTGTGGCTTCTGGGTTTTTCTTTGATTTTTCTTGTTCTGGACTTACTGTTTTTTTGGAAGAAGAAGATGAAATTTTCTTCTTCTGCGGCTGATCTGCGATCTTTTTCTTTTGTGTACTGACCTTCTTCTCTGATATATACCCAAGCTAGGGTTTGAAAAAAAATCAAAAGAGGGAACAGGATTCTGAATTGGGACAAACAAGTACATTTTTTGCTTTCTGCAGGAAAGGAAACTCCTTTGCGTGTGAAGAGGAAGAAGGGTTGACTTTGGACAATTTTTTTTATTTTTTAATTAATTTAAAAAAACAGACTAAAGAAAATAAAGAAATAAATAAAAACAAGTAAAATAAATAAAAACTGAATAATATAAAAATAATAAAAGTTAAAAAAAATAATAATAATAATAATATAAATATAAATATAAATAAATAAATGAACACAAAATGAGGTATTTTAAAATACCTCTCTGCCGAAATTTCGTCAGAAACGAACAAAGAAAAAAAACCGTCGTAAAAAGACGCATAAAAAGACGCATAAAAGTGATTGGTCAAAAAATGGGGTATGACAATACTGTTTTGATTAATTTAATTTTCTATTCAGTTAATATCTGTACTTAATGCTTTACGTGCGTTTACAGTGTTCATGTAATGATTTAGATTCATATTGATTAAGAGATTAACTGTATGAACTTAAATTAATTGTTCAACCTTGTAATTGACCTAGAGATAGGGAATTAGAAGTTGTAACTTATGGTTTAACGTTCCATGTTTGTCGATTTTAACTATGTAACTGGTCTAAGAGATTAGGGAATTATAGTTTAAAATAGGGAATTATACATGAGAACGGGTTAAACTGTCATGATAATTGAATTGATCATTCTAAAGGTATTAGACACTAACATCCATAGTAAATACAAGGGATTCGAAGCAAACTCAATCGTTTTTCTTTATTGATTTAATATCAATTTTACTTTCAAAACTATCAAGGAAGATTGTTCTTTTATTTCCCCCTAAGGAAAAGATGTTTTGAATTTCAGCCATCCTTGTAAATGGGTGTTGTTAGTGTTTCGATTCGAATCGTTACAATTCTCACTTTCTACTATCTCTAAATCCTTTATGTCCTATCTTCCTTCCTCATCGTCACTTCCAACCTCAACAAAAAAACTCATTTCAAATACATATTATTGGCGACACTGAATTCGACAAATAAGTATTCGACAAATCATGCCTTCTACTCAATTCACATACAATTGTTTTCAACTCGTTTACGATATAACATGTCGAATTTGGTGTCAGAACAATGACCATTTAAAATAAACCACTCAAGTTATTAATTCGGTGTCAGAACAATGGCTATTTAAAATAAATCACTCAAGTTACAAATAAGGGGCACAGGGGTGTTCGCTATTTGTTGGATCAGTTTTGAGGCAAAAATTTATTCACAGTTTGATTTTTTATGATAAATTTAAAAAAAAAAAAATCAATCTGATCAAATCCAATTTTTTGTGGTTTAATTTGGATCGTTTTTTGGATATCTAAATTACAAATTGTAATTTTTTTATAAATATTATTATTATTATTATTATAAAAATACTATAAACTAATATTTTTTTACTTTTTTGACGAAAAAATAATATGTTTGATGTAAAATATAACATATAGTATATTAAAAATTAATAGTTTGGAATGACAATTATCAATTATATTTAAAACATATCAAATAGTTAAAAAATAAATTAAATTAAACTAATAATTAGCAATAATTTTTTTTTAAATGAATAAATAATAGGTTAATGAAATATATATTTATACGAATTTAAGATGAGCATAAAAAAATTGATTATATATATATATATATTCTGATTTTAATTTTACATTAACAAGTTACTGTTAGTTTGCACAAGTTGTCTTTTATTTTTATTTTTATTTTTACTTTTATATTCAAAAAGATGAGAGAAAGAAAAATATGAGACGACTACAAAAGAATACATGGAGAAAAATAAGAGATATATAATTTCTCTATCAAATATTGGAATCTTACAAAATTTTATGTGATTACTAAAACAAAATCAATTACTTGATATATAATATACATATAGAGGGATTAGAATTTAACATTTCTTACATATATAATTTTATTATTACATGACATGCAAGACTCCAAGAGAGTTATTTAATACAAGAAGAATTAGGAAGAATGAATTATTTTAGAAATATATTGATGGTGTTATATATATAGTTGGTTGGTCGTACTCTTAGTGATTGACATGTATGACTCCAAGAGTTATATTTGATACATGAGAATGAGGAAAAATCAATTATGCATGATTTGTTAATATTCAAAAATTTGATTTTTTTTTAATTTAAACTTCATAATATATCGGTGGTGTTATGCATTTAATTGAGTGATGTTGTTGGTAATTTATATGCACGACTCCAACAGTTATATTTAATATATGAGAATAAAGAAAAATCAATTGCGCCTCACAAATTCCTCGGCATAAATTAGTTACCGCGTATGAAACTTTGTACCCGTAATATAATAACCCAAGATAGAGAGTAATTAATATTGTATTGAAAACAATTATTAATTGGTGAGGTATACTCTTCCCCATGACAATTTAGAGATATTTACCTAATAACCAATGAGAATATGTCACTTAAGTAGATTTGTATGTCGTGCCCACAACAAATTTGTAACAAACTATTAGTACTTCGCATGTATTTGACTTGCTCACATTGATTGTTGAATAAATATCTCCATATTATCAAAGGGTAGTGTAGAAAAATCTTATTAATTTTAATCAAATCAATTTTATAAAATTAGGCATTAGATTTAGAGGGGAAGTATTAAAAATTTGGCTTAATTATAATTTTAGTTCCCTATTTTGGTAAAACTATAATTTCGGTCTCCTATTTGTAGTTGTGCAATTTTGGTCCTCTATTTTAGAAATTTTGATCAAATCCGTGATTATAACCACAAATTTGATGACGTGACAATAAATTAGGCTAACTAACATTAAAATGAAGGCTAATTGTTGAAGATCTTCAAAAATATGGTGTTAAAATAAGTGTTGAGATCAAACATAAAAATTCAAAAAAAAAGATCAATTAATAGAAAATAAGGGGTCGAGAGTAAACAGTGTATTGTCCCGTCATCAAATTGAATAGTCAAAATCATAAACCGATCAAAATTTCTAAAATGGAAGACCATAATTGCGCAATTAAAAATTAGGGAACCAAAATTACGATTTTGACAAAATAGAGGTACATAGTTGTTGGTACTCTTGAAAGAATATTCAAAGACAATTGATATTGACATATACATAAACACAAATTACAAACCCAAATTTGCATGTCATCTTTATCTTTATTTTAGTCCACACATATTTGCTATTATATACTTCTCTACCATATCCATATCAATGGCAGAAGCAACAAAAAGGTATAGTACAATTTTTTTTTTTAATTAGCCAAATCTTTCTTCAACCAAGTAATAAACCACATAATGACTCATTATGTCACCTTGTTAATGTTGTTTGTAGGTATGCAATTGTTACAGGAGCAAACAAAGGAATAGGATTTGCAGTATGCAAACAATTGGCTTCTGAAGGGATCACTGTTGTGCTTACTGCAAGAGATGAAAAGAGAGGTCTTGAAGCTGTTGAGAAATTGAAACAGCTTTCTCTGCCTGGCCTTGTGGTTTTTCATCAACTTGATGTCACAGATCATGCAAGTATAAGATCATTTGTAGATTTTATTCAAAACCAATTTGGAAAACTTGATATCTTGGTAAGATAATTCAAATTTTTCTTGTCGTTTGCATTTTTTTTAGTTTCTAAAATCTGGTCATCAATCTATGTAGAAATAGTTTGAGGATATGTGAATTTTTTATTTGTCTGATCCAAAATCAGGAGTAGAAATCCTCTCCATTTCTTAAAAGAAACGACAAATGCAAGTACTAAAGTTTAAATGTATAAATATTCAAATAATATCAATTATTCTCAAAAGACGTGCATTTATATTGTTGATTTACATTAAAACTATAATAATTGCATTTGTCATTTCTTTGAAGAAATAGAGAGGATTCCAAGTCCGAAATCAGTGGTACAATTTTCAGAGAGCTAAAGAGTTAAAATTTGATTTTTGGTACGTTTGAGCTTCTCTGTTAGCATTGATCGAATTTGCCACTAGAATTGATTCTAACACGAAGTTAGGATTTGTTTGTAGCTTTTATTTTGAAAAATGTGATTTTTACACTAAAAACTAAAAATTATTGTTCGACTCAATTTCACATGAACAATATCAAACATAAATTATAGTTAATTAAACACTAATAATTATTTTACAACTATTTTCGATTTAAGGTTATAAGGTCAAGTTCTTACCCTTAACACTGAGTCACTGACACTCCACTTTAAACTTAAAAATCAATTCAATCAAGTTGGGTTACCAAACAGGCACTAAACTTGATATAAACTATATGGTTCTTGATGTGTGAGATAATTTCTAGTTCATCTTGAATGACTACAAATATGTGAAACTCGAAACTTTGTTTAGGTAAACAATGCTGGAATTTCTGGAGCACAAGTGGACGGTGAGGCTCTGGCTGCTACAGTGGTATGATTTCTTTTTCCCAAAAGCTGAGGCATTTTACTTTAATAAGATTAATTACTTAAGCATGGTCCATTTTGTTCAAATAATTATATAAATTGCACTGATATGGTGACCATATCATGGAAATGATATTATAGTCCTGAGCTTAACTCCTCAAAGCCTAGCTCAACCACGTCACGAATTTCGCTCCTTAAGGCCTAACTCAACTACATCATAGCTCCACCTTCACATGTTCCACTTCCACGTGATCTGCACGGACGAGTGACGTGAACTATGTGTGTTCTACCTCCATGTGATCTGCACGGACAAGTAACATGAATCTCGTGTGCTCTAACTCCACGTGTCCTGTACGGACGAGCTGCTTATGGATCTCAGTGTCCTACTTATTGGGCCTGAATACCTCAACCCAAGAAAAGACCCATTAGGTCAAGAAATGTCGAACTATAAAAAGAGACACTTAAGAGAAAAAAAAAGGGGATTCATTCTAGGTCAAAAATAGTGTATTGTAATAGTCATATTCTTGAGTGCTCTAGAAACCTCAAGGGTAGCTCACCCTTTGTATTAACCTTGTGTTTACATATGTGAACAGAAATGGATACATTTTAATTGAAGTTTTGGTTGATTGTGCTGTGTAGTCCAAGCAAAAATGGCTTTATTTTGAGAGTGATTAGTGGTATTTGAAAAATGAAATTTAGAATAATCATCAGCAAAATCTTAAAAAAGGTCTTAATTGCAATTTGGACTGGGACACGTGGTTTTTTATGTGGGACATCCGTGGGATGGGAGATAAAATCTCGTCCCCATTCCTTAACCTCCTTCGGGGAGACTTTCTCCCTAATCCCCATTCCTGCGGGAAACATTCTTTGCCTTCGGGTCTCCAAACAAGGCAATGCATACAAGAATCTCCATTTACAGATTAAATTAACATCCCTACGCTATCGCTTTCCACCCCCAATCACGCCTCACAACAGCCTCGCTCACTTCGCTCGTTCATCCCTGCCCACTTGACACTGCATATGAGCCATACTCATGCCTTGACATTTGTGTCTTCATTCATAAGAAATAAAGTTTTCATGTTTTTGGTTGCAGGCAAATGGTGGCCAGATTGATTGGAGTAAACTAATCACTCAAAGTTATGAACAAACTGAAGCAGGTATTAAAACAAACTATTATGGAGCCAAGGAATTAACCAAAGCACTTATTCCCCTTCTCCAGCTTTCAACCTCTCCAATAGTTGTCAATGTTTCTTCATCTATGGGAAAGTTGGAGGTATGTAACAATTAATAACTTTTTCTACTTTCTTTGGTAGGTTATTTGGAAACTTAACTAATGAAAAACAAAAAATGATTTGTTCTTTTATACAGACAAATGTTAGTAGTGGCTATGCCTATGTTAGTCTAAAATACCATTTTGTTCACCAAATATCGCATACGACAAAAAATTGTTAAATATCATAAAAGTTTGTTCTTATGTTGTTCTGTTCAGTTCTTACCCTTTAACAGGTCAAACGCACCCTAAGGTTTGAACTTTGAACATTGTTCTTAGAACTTCTGCGTTGTCCCGTAGCTCGCCAACCAAGTCAAGGGTTTGAACTTTGAACTGAGTGATTCATTAATTATTTTTTATAGCAAATGTTAGTTAATTAGTTTTCGTGGTTTGAACTACATACATCCTTCTTAAAACTCCCTTCTTGTCCCTTAGTTCATCATCCAAGCCAAGGGTTTGATCTATCGATGGTTGACACAAATTAAGGTCAGATAGTGGTTATGCTACTTTCTGGAATCTAGGGTCTGATCTTTGGAAATTCTTCTTACAACTCTTTCGTTGTCCTATAGCTTACCAACCCGAGCCATGAGTTTGAACTCTGAACTCTTTAAAACTCATGAATTCGATTTAAAGTATATGCTATCTCTCTTTGATCTATTATAGGCAATGTGAGATGATACTTATCTCCATGCAATTTTGTTTGCAGAAAATTCCAGATGGATGGCAAAAGGAAGTACTAAGTGATGTCGAAAACCTTACAGAGGAGAAAATTGATGAAGTTTTGAATCAATTTCTAAAGGATTTTAAAGAGGGTTCATTAGAAAACAAAGGTTGGCCTATTAGTGAAATGGCTACATACATTATCTCAAAAATTGCTCTAAATGCCTACACAAGGGTTGTGGCTAGAAAGTATCCGTCAATATGCATCAATGCGGTTTGTCCTGGCTTTGTAAAAACCGATATAAACTACAATATAGGTCATCTAACACCCGATGAAGGCGCTGAATCAATCGTGAGGTTGGCATTGTTACCTGATGGTGGTCCTTCTGGTCTCTTTTTCGTTAGAAAAGAAGAGAAACCATTTTGATTAAGGATTATATACGGCGAATCATGGACTGAAAGCAATCACTTTGTATTGAAACTGTTGGAACATATAACACATTTATGTGTGAATTAAAAATAAAATATTGAGTCTCACATCGGGTACTAGAACATATTAGTATGTATTATATACCATTGTGTATTTTGAGAATAAAAATAATAAAAAGTAGATTCTACATATTATTATTAGCACATTCTCTATATTGTGTGAATTCACTTGGGTTACTAAATAATAGGAAGAGTAGTAGAAAAAGTCATAACATGTGTTCCTATTTACACGACCACCTCACCCATTTTATAGGATCATGAGAATGATCTTAAAAGGAAGTTGGTGGAATATGATAGTTAGTGTAGTGATGGCCGTGGCACAACTTACCATCTGGGCAGTTTGGGCAGGTGTTAGTCGCCATCCTTCATGTTGGAAGTTGTTGCTGGTTGTTATTGCTGGGGGACTCGGAATGCTCCTAGAAATATATGATTTCCCTCCGTATGAAGGACTTCTCGATGCACATGCTATTTGGCATGCCATCACTATTCCTTTAACTTACATTTGGTGGAGTTTTATCAGGGATGATGCCATGTTTAGAACAGCTAAATTTCTTAAGAAAGACAAGTAGCTTACATAAGCTGAGCTTATAACAACAACTATGGCATCTGTCTTGTTGGTTTGATCATTCCAACTAGCAATTGGTATTGTCGTTCTCTCTTTTGATCCTTTTAATATATTGGCAAATGATTTATAAATAATCATTATCGTTAATTTAATTGTATGTTATATATACTTGATTTAGTTAGACAAAACTTTTCTCTATTTCAAGTATATATACATACTAGTGGTAAAGTGAAAATCATGTTTTAGTATATTCAGTCCATAGCCACTAATTGGATAATGTTAATTGATATTATGACCACTTGTTATTAATTTTTGATATGGTTTTTTGTGTTTTTGATATTGCGGAATTTGGTGAGATATGTGTTATAGAGAAAACAGAGAAGAAAGTATTTTGTTACATGGAGAAAACTCTCATGTTCTTGTTTTTGTTTTTCTTTCTCATTCTTTATTCATAACTATATGGCTCTATATATAGAGCTACATAAAAACAAATTATATAATTTAAAAACAAACTAATTCTAAAAATTCTAAACAAATCTTAAATATTCTAAAACTGGAATACAAATATTAAATCCTAGTATTATTTTATTTCAAATATAAATCTAAAATATATTTAAGACTAAAATCTTCAAAAAGATATTTAGGCATTATTCTCAACACTCCTCCTTGACTGAATATCTTTTTGTTGTACCCAATCCGAGATTTGTGCTGATTTTTTTTTTCTCTTTTTTTTTTGTGTTTGTTGTCGTTCTTCAATACTCCTCCTTGAGCGGATATCTTTGTGTTATATCCAACCTGAGATTTGAATTGAAAAACTTTTGAACACTCCTCCCCGACTGAATATCTTTGTATTGCATCCAACCAGAGATTCATGTTTTTTTGTTTTTGTTGTTGTTGTCTACATCTTCATATGATACATGAGTATATTTTTCATGTATTGGTTATGAGTTATGGTTTTGTAATACATGTGTATGTCTCCTACTTTTCATGTATTGGTTATGGGTTATGGGGTTATAATACATGTGTAGGTATCATACTTTTCATGTATTGGTTTTGATTTTGATTTTGGTTATGGGTTATTACATGTGCATATTTCATGTAACACATAAAGATGTAGTTATGGTTATGATTTTTGGTTATGGGTTTCTCTTGATTTCTTCTTTTTCTTCGTCTTCATCATCATCTTCTCCTTCATCCATCTTCACAGGTCCTTCTGAACGATGGCGCTCTGATACCACTGATATGGTTTTTTTGTGTTTTTGGTATTGCGGAATTTGGTGGGATATATTTGATGGAGAAAACGGAGAAGAAAGTATATTGTTACATGGAGAAAACTCTCATGTTCTTGTTTTTGTTTTTCTTTCTCATTCTTTATTCATAACTATATGGCTCTATATATAGAGCTACATAAAAACAAATTATATAATTTAAAAACAAACTAATTCTAAAAATTCTAAACAAATCTTAAATATTCTAAAACTGGAATACAAATATTAAATCCTAGTATTATTTTATTTCAAATATAAATCTAAAATATATTTAAGACTAAAATCTTCAAAAAGATATTTAGGCATTATTCTCAACAATTTTTGTATCAAAAATTAAGTGGTTGTTGTTGATTTATTTCAGTAAGTACCATTAGAATACTAATAGTAATATTAGTGTAAATTTACTTTAAGAATGATCAGAGTATCATAGTTCCTTCAATTTAAGAATGGTCATAGTACCATAATCATTTTATTTAAGAATGGTCTTAGTACCATATTTGAATGATCGTAGTTATCATATTAGAATGGACTTAAAACCATAGCGCACTGGTTTTAGTACCATATTTGAGGGTGTAATTCTTGCCCGATATCTACAGTGCAGTATTTATCGGTATCAGTTGAACTGGGCTGTTTTATCCTGGGGACTTCATGGTCGATCGTCTGCCTTGCACAATTTTGGGCAGTGCCGCGAAACGTCTTAAAGAAAGCGACCTAGTACGCGACTCAATCCAGTAATATCTTCGGTAGTTGAAAATTATTTTAGACAATATTTTGACCTCGGAAACAACAATTTTAAGACGTTTTCTTTTCTGCCATGTCTACCGAAGAAATTACTGGCTTAGATTGTGATGCTGCTTAGTAGAACAAACCATTCGGTTTGAAGGATGTTATTTCAAATATTGGCAACAAGATTATGTTTTTATAATAACGAAAAGTTGCTAATGTTTTGAAGAAAGATGTTCCAATTTACTTTAAAAAATTGAACGAGCTAATAAGGATAAAAGGCTAAACAAAATTCCCTCGAATTTTCTGATAAAATGTCTTCATATTGAAGAAGAAACTAGAAAGAAAGATCAGAAAAAGAAGTGCTTGTTGTCTTGAACAACAACACTAGAAAGAAATTCACAGGTCTGAAGCCAACTGAAAAATTATTCAAGAATCAGATACACACTGTGAATTAAAACAGTATATGCGAGCTTGATGGTACATTGACCATAAACAAAAAAATCATGACTTTTATTGATGACTGTTAAAGTTATATTTTCATATATCTTATGAAAAAAAATAAAAGTGAAAAATGATAGTTTTGACATGTATTAAATATTTGGGCTGAAATTGAAAAATAAATCAATAAGAAAGTCAAGTACCATCACAGTTATAGAGGCACACAATATGATTTTCACACATTTAATGAGTTTGAAATTAGTCATGAAACAACTGCACTTGCTATTTTGAAATGAATGGTAAAGTGAAAATAAAGAATAGAACCTTTACCGAGGTAGTTGTTGCAATCATGTTTAATTTTAGCGTTTCATCTCATTAGTGGGGGAATTTTCATTAACTAGTTGTTTTGTGCTAAATAGAGTGCCTAAGAAAAAGAATAAATTTTCTATTCATGAAAGTTTGTAGAAAAGACAATCTAATTTGTCTTCATTTTGAACTTGGAGTATTTTGACGTATGTTCAAATTCTCGACTCCAAGAGAGTTAAACTCACTAGAGCCTATGAATGTGTATTCATTGGATATATAATTAACAAGAAAGCTTATAGGTTATATCCCTAAATGCTAAAATGATCATAGAATATAAAAAAAATTAAAAAAAAGAGAGAGAGAGATTGATTTCTATGAAATTTGAATTTCTCTTTAAATTGAGAAATAGTGGGGGCACTAGTAGAGGCAGTGTATATGATCAAATTCCAATGATCAAAATAATAATGAGAACATCGAAAAAGATGTAACAGAACCTCATTGAGGTAAGAAAGCAAGATTTGCTATAGTATGAACCTGATTACGTGGTTTATACATTAGAAGAGAATCTAATTAGCCTTCAAGAAGCGATGTCTCTCTTGGATGGTAATTTATGGCAAGAGGCCATAAAAGTTGACATAGACACTCTAGAATTTAATTAGACATGATATTTAGTAGACTTGCCTTATGACTGCAATCTGAATGGTTGTAAATAAATTTTTAGAAAGAAAGAAAATATAGATATTTTCAACATTTTTTCTCCAATCACAAGATTAATATCCATAAGGCCAAATGGATGTTAAAACTGCTTTTCTAAATAGTGAACTGGAAGAAATTTTTATGGAACAACCTACAGATTTTGTAACTCGTGGGCAAGAAAATTAATGTCTATAAGTCATATAGTACTTTGTATGGTCATAAATAAGCCATAAGAAATGTCATGAAAAGTTTGACAATTTGATTATATCAAATGAATTAAAAGTGAATGAAAGTGACAAATGTATTTATTATAAACCGGTAAATATCATTTTCATTATCATATGTCTCTATGTAAATGATTTACATGTTTAGAGCAAACATTTATGTTGTGAATGGAGTGAAATCATTGTTTGTGTAACAACTTTGATATGAAAGAGTTCGAAAAGGTAGATGTAATCTTAGGTATTAAGATTACTAATGAGAATTCCTTTAAAATAGTCTCACCATGTTGAGAAGGTTTTAAAGAAATATATTTACTTTGACTGCAAACTTGTTTGCATACCATATGATCCAAGTGTAAAAACTATGGAAGAACACCGATAAAAGTGTAAGACAATCAGAATATGAAAGTACTATTAGCCGTATTCGGTATGTTACTGATTGTACTAGACCCAACATTGCAAATGTTGTGGGATTGTTGTTCATGTTTACCAGTAAACTTGATAATGAGCATTTATATGCTATTGAGAGGTTCATGAGACACCTTAAAAGGACCTTGAATCTCATATTACAATAGCAGATATTTCCTATTGTAATTGAAGGATACAATTATGTAGATTGGAATATATTATCATATGATTCCAAAAATAACTAGTAACTATATATTTAATATAGTAGAGAAACTGTATCTTAGAAATCAAAGAAACAGACCATATTGGCTCAGTCCACTATGTAGTCTGAAATGATAGCATTATTGACTGCTAATAAAGGAGCAAGATGGTTAAAATACTTGCTTTCTAGGATTCCTTTATGGAATAATTTATGCCAGATGTGTTGATCCATTGCGATAGTACCGCGGCTATTGCATAAATTGAGAACCGTTATTATAATGGTAAGAGACTTCAAATTAGAAGTAAGCACAACGTAGTGTGAGAATTACTCTCTAAAGGAGCTGTAAGAATGGGTCATGTACACACTGATGAAAATTTAGCAGATCCTTTGACGAAAGGAATAGCTAAAAAGGAAGTCCATAGTACATCTGTTAAGATGGGACTAATGCCTACTGTGAATTACTTATGATGGTAACCCAACCTAAAAGACTGGAGATCCCAAGAATTAGGTTTCAATGGGTAAACAACAAGTCGTGAGTAATAGGGACATGATCATGCAAGTATAAGAGGCATGAATCCTGAAGCGAAAAGGATGAGGAAATAGAAACTCTTAATGAGATCTATACTCTGTATCAGAGGAGTACCTGCTTCAGGGGTACTTGAGATAGAATCACCTATATGAATGTGGAACTGAGGCCGGTTCCTATGGAGTTTTGGGGCGAACTCCTAGAGCGTTCATGAAACTGGGATACACGTGCAGGGCCATTAAAGCACGGGCTTTTAAGATACACCTTAGGAAAGGTTGTGTGCTGGTTTGAGAAAAATCTGAGATAGAGTTCCAAGACTAAACGTCCCTCTTGCTTAATCAGGCTCTTACTGGCTACGTGAAGGTTCCAAGACATAGCTCACCTTTGCTTATGCACAATCATATATATAGAAGCGTCCTACGCTATTTTGGAATTTTCTTTTAAATTCAAGTGGGGGATTGTTGGAACATAGAACACATTTATGTGTGAATTAAAAATAAAATATTGAGTCCCACATCGGGTACTAGAACATATTAGTATGTATTATATACTATTGTGTATTTTGAGAATAAAAATAATAAAAAGTAGATTCTACATATTATTATTAGCACATTCTCTATATTGTGTGAATTCACTTGGGTTACTAAATAATAGGAAGAGTAGTAGAAAAAGTCATAACATGTGTTCCTATTTACACGACCACCTCACCCATTTTATAGGATCATGAGAATGATCTTAAAAGGAAGTTGGTGGAATATGATAGTTAGTGTAGTGATGGCCGTGGCACAACTTACCATCTGGGCAGTTTGGGCAGGTGTTAGTCGCCATCCTTCATGTTGGAAGTTGTTGCTGGTTGTTATTGCTGGGGGACTCGGAATGCTCCTAGAAATATATGATTTCCCTCCGTATGAAGGACTTCTCGATGCACATGCTATTTGGCATGCCATCACTATTCCTTTAACTTACATTTGGTGGAGTTTTATCAGGGATGATGCCATGTTTAGAACAGCTAAATTTCTTAAGAAAGACAAGTAGCTTACATAAGCTGAGCTTATAACAACAACTATGGCATCTGTCTTGTTGGTTTGATCATTCCAACTAGCAATTGGTATTGTCGTTCTCTCTTTTGATCCTTTTAATATATTGGCAAATGATTTATAAATAATCATTATCGTTAATTTAATTGTATGTTATATATACTTGATTTAGTTAGACAAAACTTTTCTCTATTTCAAGTATATATACATACTAGTGGTAAAGTGAAAATCATGTTTTAGTATATTCAGTCCATAGCCACTAATTGGATAATGTTAATTGATATTATGACCACTTGTTATTAATTTTTGTATCAAAAATTAAGTGGTTGTTGTTGATTTATTTCAGTAAGTACCATTAGAATACTAATAGTAATATTAGTGTTAATTTACTTTAAGAATGATCAGAGTATCATAGTTCCTTCAATTTAAGAATGGTCATACTACCATAATCATTTTATTTAAGAATGGTCTTAGTGTTGGAGTAAGCCCTAAAAGCCAATCTATTTGATAGCATTTGCTTTTGTATTGTGACATGATTTATATATATTAAATATATATAATAAGGCATTTCTTTATTATGTTTGTTTTCCAAAATAATAAAGTCCCTAGAATAGATTGTTCATGTAATGAAACATTAAGTGAGACTTAATCGTGAGATTACATTAACTTAAGAACACTATTCTTAAAGTATCCGTAGTCAAGCTTTAATATGAAATGGGATAACATTAAAGCATAGAGACTATTATGTTGGTAGACTGATGATCACGTCTCACTGATCATAGATAATGAGTTATCAAGTCTTCACATAGATATAAATGTTAAGGGTAACTTTATATCGGATTGACCCACCATGAGAATACTGCAATAGAATGTTATGAAATGTCATAAGTTATTCTCATAGTGATAAAAGGTGCATTCCATCCTTCGACCTGAAACCACTGTGTACCCTAGATGTAGGAGTGTAATACCTTGTTGCCATTCAAACGTTATCTGTAACTGGATAACTATAAAGTTGGTTGATGGGTATCCCACGAATCATGCTGAGGGACATGAGTGACCTAGATGGGATTTGTCCCTCCTACATAATGGGAGATATGTCTATGGGCCCAATATTGAACTAGACAAGGATGACATACTATGCCTTGTGTCAATATAGACATGAGGACAAAAGGGTAATTATGCACAAGATGTTTATCACAGAAAGGTTAGTCAGATCACATGACATTCTTATAACTTGGGTAACAGTGATGTGTTGCTAGATACCGCTCACTGTTTATAATATTAAGATAAATATTATTGCCAACGTTATAAGAACCTACAGGGTCACACACATAAGGACAGTTAAAACGGGAAAAATAAGTAAGACTTATAGCGGGGGTGCAATTAGTGAAAAACGAATATTGGGCTTAAGAAGTCCAAATTCGTGTGAACTGAAGCTCACATAAGAAACTCTATAAATAGAGCCTTATGAAGTTCAGTCTCTCACACTTTTGGAGAAATTCTGAATTTCTCTAAACCCTAATTCGTATTTGGGAAATTCTAAATTTCTCTAAACCCTAATCCGCTCAAGTTCCCTCATTCTTCATCCAAGAACGGCTAGCACCGAAGGTTGAAGGTTCCTGTTCGTGTGGACTAAGTGGAGGCGCTGCAATTGTGGTTCTCGTGATCGATTGAAGGTTCTTGTTCGTGATCATACGGTGTTTCTTGTTCGTGATCGAAAGGCAGTTCGTGTTCGTGATCGTAAGCAGTTTCTGTTCGTGATCGAAAGCTCCTTGTTCGCGAAAGAAAGCATCAGTTCTTCAAGGTAACAATATATTCTTGACCATGATCTTTCACATGGATCCATTGAAGGAAAATAAAATTTTAAAATCCGCTGCGTTTTATCTTTGATAAACAGTTACGTTTTCCTTCAGTGGTATCAGAGCCACTTGTGAAACCATGGATCGGTTTTGATGTTTGTTACCGTTTATTAATATGATATGATTGTGAATCTATATTAATAATAATAAGAACAAGAATTAATAAGATATGATTGATTAATCTTAATTTATATATGTGATATATAATTCTAATACGACGTTGGTATATGTGATATACCGATTATATTGTTCATCAGAATATTTTGTGATTGACGTGAATAATGGGTGATTGTGAGCATGTGCTTCGGAATCCGATACTGGTGAAGCATTCATGAGTCAATCATCTATAATGAACAACAATCTTGAAACGTTTTGATGAATGATTGTTGTATTAGGATTCATAAAAATACAAGTGTTGTATTATTATGGAAACATAATCGGTTAGGGTTTCAAAATTGTGTCAAACGTTGATACAATTAGGGTTTCGTTAATGAACCGTTCATTACGAAACCTTGAATCGGTTTGTTTTGTTTAATCACGTTTCTGTTTAAATTGTTTAAACATTGTTTAAAATCGCTATTCTGTTTAAACATTTTAATCGCGTTTCTGTTTAAAGCAAAGGTTGTTTAAATTGAGATTCTGTTTAATTGTTTAATCGCGTGTCTGTTTAAATTGTTTAAAAATGTTAATGTCTCTGCTTAAATCGTTTAAACATATCAGAAACTGTTTCTGTTTAATTCGTTTATGTTTAAAATGTTTAAACATATTGGAATCAATTAAATAATAAAGGAATTAAAATTGGCTAAACCATGTTTCTGTTTATGGTTATCGATTGGTTTGATGTTTCGGAACCGTTTCTGGTGAAGCATCAACGTATTGATTATCTTAACAAGAGAAACATGTTACTCGATCACATATGCACACAAACCCTATGTGATATTGGTATATATGATATACTGATTTTGATCGTACAATAATTGAGTTGAATGATACTTGTTCATATTTGATAATTGATGTTTGAAACTTCGGAACCGTATCTGGTGAAGCATAAACTTCGGAACCGTATCTGGTGAAGTATAAGCTTTGAAACCGTATCTGGTGAAGTTTAACGAATTCGATTATCGTATTGAACGAAGAATCAGAGCACTTGATTTGGTATGATCATGTTACTGTAAGAGTATTCATAACAATGCAAGTGTTGTGTCATTATGATTAGGGTTTGTAAAACGTATCAAATGTTGATGCAAAATTAGATGGTAATTCAAAGTGATTTTGACAAATATATTTAATTTTGAAATCGTTTCAAAATTTTAGAAATATCTTTTGAAATTGTTTTAAAAGATAATATTACCAATTTTGGAAAAATATTTTATTCAAAAACGTTTTGATTAAATAAATTGCAATATTTGGTAATTGGAGAATTGTCAAAGTTCTACTTTAAAATAATATTATTTATTTTAGCAAATTTTGATTCGAAAGATTTAATTGTGAATTAAAAGGTTTGAATCAAATTTAATTGCTAACTTTGCGTAGTGTGATCAATCGCCGGATTTTAATTTAATTTATTTAATTATGAGACTTTAATTTTAATAATAATGATAAAAGTGTGTTTATTATTATTTTGTTGTGAGTGATTATGGTCTTAGTCTTATAATTCTATTTATTGGGTTTTTGAAATACGGCCTGCGTGTCGTGCCTCTCTCTCAAATTCTATATGTACATTCTCCTCTCATCCACTCCCTCGTATGTAAAACGAGTTTCTCTTATTTGTAATGTAATTAGAATACAAGGAAGTAAGAAGAATCCTGACGCTTGAACAACCCTGGAGGTCTAGCTTGGAGAAGCAATGTCGTTTGTAGGACTAGTTTAGATTCTCTCATTGGCTTGAGAGAATCACAACATTAGGGGCCATAATCATGTCACTTTTATTTTGTTTAATTGTTATGCATACTTGAATGATTGGAGTGCGAATATATATGATATATAAGCCGTGGTGAGGTGAGATCAAACTAATTAAAAATCCTTCAAATAATATATTAAGTTTTATGCTTTCCAAAGAATAGCACCCTTCAAGATCAATATCGATTAATGTAGGTTTTGCCAACCTAAAGTGCATTGTCTATATTGATAAGTTGCGGTGAGATAACCAGTTTATCCGAGGGCTATTCTTTGGGTTAACTTAACTAAATAAATATAATATGATTATATGATATTAGAAGCAAGCGTTGGGTTATTCCATATGATGGATTAAAAATAAAATAAGTGTTATTTACCCAACGGAAAGGATATGAGAGTTGTATGGGATACAATTGGAAAGGAGTTTCCTACCTAAATAAACTAAGTTTTGTGTAATCAGTCCAACGCTGACTTAAAACAAAGTGAAATATGGATCTCATTCTCACTAGAAAATCTTCCAACGGGATTTTCCGAATCATATGCTTGAAGGTCATTTGGTTTGAATAAAATAGTGGGAGCATTTTAATAAAAGTCCGTATTAAAATGATTTAATCATAATACAAAGTTTTACATATCTCTGTAATTAGAATTTTGGAATACAATACAAATTATATTGTCCTTATGAAGGACAAGAATTTCAGAAAAGTGTTTCTGAATTGGTACACAATTGAGAATTATTCTCAAATGCGAGAAAAACTATGAGTTCTTGAACTATACTCTCTAGCAACCTACTATGACTAGATTCGAGAAGGATGTTTATCAAAATCATATGAACAAGTCATAATGGTAAATACTTAGTTAAGGAATATAATAACTATTTTATCGCATCATGTTTGACATGGTTTGATTTAAGATAGTTTAGTTATATGTCGTTGACTCTTTGTTGTAATTTCTCTACTTATAGTTATTCTTCACCCACAACTAGCTCTGCCTTTTAAAAGTAATCATAAAGACATCATATTTGATATGAAGGTAAAGTACCTAGTTTGCCTTTATGATAGTTTGGATTGAAAATTTATCAGATAAATTTTATTCCAAATTGGATGAATGTGGAAGTATCCTAAGGAAACTAAGGGATACTAGTCCTACATCACTCTTCAGGACAAAAGTTGTTTTGTTGCTAGACTGAAGCATTCCTCGAGTGGGAATGTGTCTCTTAAAAGAGTCAGTGGGAGTGATATAGAACTTGAATGATTCAAGTACCACAACATTAATATTTTAAAAGGGAACACAAACTGGTTCCTCAAGGTTGTTGTATGATCAACCGTTTGAGTTGCACATGAGGCTAGACAAGTCTAACATATCTCAAGGTTGGGAAGTATGATTTTATCATGACTTAACAAGGTGATATGGTTTTCATTGAAGATGAATATTTAACTTGTTTAAAAGGTCGTAAATGACCTAAATTCTGAGAAGAGGCTAAATGCCATAGAATCTTATATAGAATCCATGTACACAGACCTTATGTGATAATGGTTATGTCATTAAGATGAGTAAGACTCAGATGATAAAAGTGAGTCTTCTTATAGAAGACTGACATGGATGATATGGAGACTACATTTAAGATGTAATTAATTATTAAAGGTTTCACGCAAAATCAAAATGCAAATTATGATGAAACCATGATCGTAGTCTAGTTACAATTGTTACACTACATGTTCTGGCAGATGGATGACAAAGTTGCATTCCTTAATTGGAATGACCTCATATATATGTGTTAGACATATACATAGGGTTTTCTCAATCCAAAGGATGCTTGAAAGGTATACAAATTGTAGCAATCTAATTTTGATTAGATCAAGTTCTCAGAAGTTGAATTATTTGTTCTTATTTATGAAGTTTTATGAAAACGAATTAATAAAGGAAAAATATAATTCTTGTGCACACAAGGAGGTTAGTGGGAGTAATTATCTTAATCTGGTATCATGTGTGGATGACATATTAATCATCAAAACATTTTCCTCATACATGTAAGACATGATTAAGGAAATATCTCTTGATGAAATACTTAGGCGAGACTTCCTAAAGAGTTAGGAATCATAATCTATAGAGATAGATTGTTGAGGCAACAAATGATTTTATTTGTTCAAAGGACAATGTCACGTCTCATTGGATGAGAAAGAGATACATGAAAAGAATCCACATGCTTTGGCAAATGGATCAGTCATGTATACCATATAATATGTACAACACCAGATACACCATATGCTTATAGCATAGACAGTAAGTACCAAAATTGAATCTAGTGTTTGACACTAATTGACCTTCAAAAATATCCCTAAGTACCTTAAAGGAGCTAAGGACTATCTTTTGAAATAGGTAGGTATGGAAAAAAAAATCATTGTAAATAAGTTATAATGATGTTAGTTTCCAATCCGATACATTGTATTGAAATTCAAATTTATGTCAGATATAAACACTGTAAGCTAATAAGCTTCAGAAAGTGTCTATTTCTATTACAAAGGTCAAGTATTTGATTTGGATCGTTTAGTTCAGGATTGAGCTAAAACTATGTTTCCATCGTTGCAGATTTCATTAATCACATTAGTGATGATAATGATTTAATCTTGCAAACAAAGGAATAGATCTCACCAACGATTCAGATATATATAGACACCTTTCTATTTCGATAGAGATCGAAAGAGTAACTTTGAAAAGATATGTAAGATACCAACATAGGAAATAGTTCCTTATCCACTAATGTAGCATCTTACTAAGAAGTTGCTCGATGCTCATGCTAACCGATAAATGTTAGATGAACATTTGATTGGCTTTAGTGCTAGTGGGAGATTGTTGGAGTAAGCCCTAAAAGCCAATCTATTTGATAGCATTTGCTTTTGTATTGTGACATGATTTATATATATTAAATATATATAATAAGGCATTTCTTTATTATGTTTGTTTTCCAAAATAATAAAGTCCCTAGAATAGATTGTTCATGTAATGAAACATTAAGTGAGACTTAATCGTGAGATTACATTAACTTAAGAACACTATTCTTAAAGTATCCGTAGTCAAGCTTTAATATGAAATGGGATAACATTAAAGCATAGAGACTATTATGTTGGTAGACTGATGATCACGTCTCACTGATCATAGATAATGAGTTATCAAGTCTTCACATAGATATAAATGTTAAGGGTAACTTTATATCGGATTGACCCACCATGAGAATACTGCAATAGAATGTTATGAAATGTCATAAGTTATTCTCATAGTGATAAAAGGTGCATTCCATCCTTCGACCTGAAACCACTGTGTACCCTAGATGTAGGAGTGTAATACCTTGTTGCCATTCAAACGTTATCTGTAACTGGATAACTATAAAGTTGGTTGATGGGTATCCCACGAATCATGCTGAGGGACATGAGTGACCTAGATGGGATTTGTCCCTCCTACATAATGGGAGATATGTCTATGGGCCCAATATTGAACTAGACAAGGATGACATACTATGCCTTGTGTCAATATAGACATGAGGACAAAAGGGTAATTATGCACAAGATGTTTATCACAGAAAGGTTAGTCAGATCACATGACATTCTTATAACTTGGGTAACAGTGATGTGTTGCTAGATACCGCTCACTGTTTATAATATTAAGATAAATATTATTGCCAACGTTATAAGAACCTACAGGGTCACACACATAAGGACAGTTAAAACGGGAAAAATAAGTAAGACTTATAGCGGGGGTGCAATTAGTGAAAAACGAATATTGGGCTTAAGAAGTCCAAATTCGTGTGAACTGAAGCTCACATAAGAAACTCTATAAATAGAGCCTTATGAAGTTCAGTCTCTCACACTTTTGGAGAAATTCTGAATTTCTCTAAACCCTAATTCGTATTTGGGAAATTCTAAATTTCTCTAAACCCTAATCCGCTCAAGTTCCCTCATTCTTCATCCAAGAACGGCTAGCACCGAAGGTTGAAGGTTCCTGTTCGTGTGGACTAAGTGGAGGCGCTGCAATTGTGGTTCTCGTGATCGATTGAAGGTTCTTGTTCGTGATCATACGGTGTTTCTTGTTCGTGATCGAAAGGCAGTTCGTGTTCGTGATCGTAAGCAGTTTCTGTTCGTGATCGAAAGCTCCTTGTTCGCGAAAGAAAGCATCAGTTCTTCAAGGTAACAATATATTCTTGACCATGATCTTTCACATGGATCCATTGAAGGAAAATAAAATTTTAAAATCCGCTGCGTTTTATCTTTGATAAACAGTTACGTTTTCCTTCACTTAGTACCATATTTGAATGATCGTAGTTATCATATTAGAATGGACTTAAAACCATAGCGCACTGGTTTTAGTACCATATTTGAGGGTGTAATTCTTGCCCGATATCTACAGTGCAGTATTTATCGGTATCAGTTGAACTGGGCTGTTTTATCCTGGGGACTTCGTGGTTGATCGTCTGCCTTGCACAATTTTGGGCAGTGCCGCGAAACGTCTTAAAGAAAGCGACCTAGTACGCGACTCAATCCAGTAATATCTTCGGTAGTTGAAAATTATTTTAGACAATATTTTGACCTCGGAAACAACAGAAACATTTCTACTTGTGCGGCGCTTGAGAGAATAAAAAATTTGCTTTGTTGCCAAGGTAGTTAATCACGTTTAAAAATGTGATTAATTTAGTTGAATAGATGATTGTAACAGAATATCACAAGGAAATATAAGTGACGATTGCGATGATGCAATATATAAAACAACATAAACTAAATTAGACAAAATATTACATGAGCAGTGATGTATGCAGGGGAAAAACTTTATTATAAATAACCTGCATAATCTTTCATAATATTTAAATCAATGTAAGATTATTTCATCTTTATTGTTAATTAATAACTTTCATTTTCTGGTCAAAAAGTCCAATCTTTTGGAGAAAGTAACAATGGATCAATGCAATGTTCAATAGCAAGTTATCTATAAAAGCCATAGAGAAAATTCAATCCTTTCATCAAGTCTTAAAATTAAACTTCATATTATCATCTATGTCATTTCTTCACCCTCACCATTAATTAACATCCAATGGCAGAAGCAACAAAGAGGTGATTGTTTTTTCATCTTTCATCATGTGTGCATCGTCGTATCCTGACTACTCCTCTTTAGGGTTGAGCATTTTGAATAATCCAAAATAACCGTCCATAATCAATCCATAACCATTTATTATAACCGGACATTAAAACCAAATATCATAACCGGTTTTATTTTTACAAAACCAGTTATAAAACCGGTTATGTCCATAACCACTTTTATAACCAGTTTTTGCTTTTCAAAACCGGTTTTTGGTTTAATAACTAGTTTTTTTTTAAAATCGGTTTTTATGTAAAAATTCCAGTTTTTAAAAATTCAGTTTTCGATTTCGAAGTTTTTTTAGGACAAAAATTATTCGATCTTTCTTTTGGAAAAATGTTTCCAATCTTTTTTCGGGAAAAAATTTTCGATTTTTTTTTCGGAAAAAAAGTTCCCGATTTTTTCGGGGAAAATGTTTTGATTTCAAATAAAAACACTTTCGAAGTTTTTTCTGCAAAAAAAAGTTTCCGAACTTTTTCCGGAAAAACTTTCGATTTTTCCCGGAGAAAAGTTTCAATTTCAGAAAAAACACTTCCGGAGTTTTTTCCGGAAAATGTTTTCCGATTTTTTCCACAAAAACTTTCGATTTTTTTAGGAAAAAAGTTCCCGATTTTAGATAAAAACACTTTCGGACTTTTTTCTGGAAAAAAAATTTCCGATCTTTTTTCGGAGAAAAGTTCCCGATTTTTTCGGGGGAAAAGTTTCGATTTTAGATAAAAACACTTCCGGAGTTTTTCTGGAATAAAAAAATCCGATCTTTTTTCCGGAAAAACTGTCGATTTTTTTTTCGGAAAAAGTTCCCGATTTCTGATAAAAATACTTCGGGATTTTTTCTGGAAACAAAATGTTTCCGGTCTTTTTCCGGAAAAAGTTTCGATTTTTTTTCCGGAAAAAAGTTCCCGATTTTTTCGTGGAAAAAAGTTTCGATTTTTTTTTCCAGAAAAAAGTTCCCGATTTTTTCGGGGGAAAAAATTTCGATTTTAGATAAAAACAATTCCGGAGTTTTTTTTGGGAAAAAAGTTTCCGATGTATTTTCGGAAAAAAGTTCCGATATTTTATTTGGAAAAAAAATTTCGATTTTTTTTAAAAAAAGTTTCCAATTTTTTCGGGAAAAAAATTGATTTGAATTTGAACTTTAAGGAATTTGGACATAAAATCTGGTTATGGTTATCCATTGATTGGTTATGGATATCCAAATAAAAAATAATGGATTTGGTTATAAAACCAATACATAATTAACCGGTTTTTAAAATTGGATATGGATTTGGTTATGGTTAATCCATGATAACCGGTTAAAATGAGCCACCCTACTCCTCTTTCATTGGCTTCTACTTTTGTTTTACTGGCTTATTTGTACCCAGCTTCATGATTGAACTCCCCTCAGCCCTTTTTTTATTCTCCGCAAGAGTCCGCCTATGTGATTTCCCCTCCAGGGTAGGAAGAGGGATGTTTTTAGTACAGATGTTTTAAGCGAACCACTATATTAAGAGTATTTGATTTAGGATCATCTGATTTGAATTAATCGGCTTGCTTTCTCGGTATCGTGAGTCTAAACTCCTTAAGCCGGCTAACTAATAGATAGAGATATAGCTCAGTAAACACAGGAATAACTATCCCCTTCGGCTTAAACACAGCTGCCTTTTTCTTTTCTTTTTTTAATTATATATTACAAGAAAAGAATGCATGTCCTTTTCAAAATGGCTTTTACCGGAGAAGTGTCGCATGTCTTCTGTGACGAACTAATGCTTGAAAATTGTTTGAAATTCTAAAAGCAATTGATGTCGTTCTCTTTATGTAAAAAGTTCATAGCGTTATTCATTAGCATGTCTGAGATAGTGACTGAACCGCGGTTGATTGATAAAAATACAAGAAAAACGACTATTAGTGCTCTAAACTTAACATATATTACTATTCTTTTACTTTAGTAAAATCAAATTTTGATTATCTCAGTCTTAAAAATGTGGATGATCATAACTTCTACGTAAAGATAGTATGACATTGTCGTCATGGTTTTTGAACATTTTTTGTAAACCATATGCACTTATTCAACATACCCTACATGCAATAAACCACATAATGACTCATAATATCACCTTGTTAATGTTGTTTGTAGGTATGCAGTTGTTACAGGAGCAAACAAAGGAATAGGATTTGCAGTATGCAAACAATTGGCTTCTGAAGGGATCACTGTTGTGCTTACTGCAAGAGATCAAAACAGAGGTCTTGAAGCTGTTCAGAAATTGAAACAACTTTCTCTGCCTGGTCTTGTGGTTTTCCATCAACTTGATGTCACAGATCATGCAAGTATAAGATCATTTGTGGATTTTATTCAGAACCAATTTGGAAAACTAGATATCTTGGTAAGATTGTTCAAATTTTTTGTCTTTTGAATTTTTTTTATTTTTTTATTTTAGGTTTCTAACAAAATCTGGTCATCAATCTTTGTAGAAGTAGTTTGAGGATATGTGAATTTTTTATTTGCTTGATCTAAAATCAATGATCTGCGATCGGGAGGGGCTGGAATCACTTGATGTCAGAACTGACCCTTCAACCAGATTAGACAGTCCAGTGGGTCAGATACTACTGGTGAAAAAAATATCAGTGATACAATTTAGAGAGTAAATTAAATGCATGTTGGATTTCAATTTTGGGAGAGCTAAAGACTTTAAGGGCCCGTTTAGAATAGTTTACTTTTTCTTTTTTTTTTATATTAGAATAGCTTACTTTTAAACTTATGAAAAATAGCTTAATGCAAATAAATAAATTTTTATGTTAATTTATAAATTCCTACTAACGAAAATTGTATTTTTATAAACTATTTTTTTGATAAACTACTTTGAAAAACTTATAATAATACATAAAAACTGATCTATTTGCATAAGTTGTTTTGCATAAGCTAAACGGACTCCAAATTGATTTTTTTGTATATTTGATTGGGATTTGGCTGATATAAAGTGAGCAATAACAAGAGAATCAACGGATGATGTTTCTAAAGCACACATGATTTTTTATGCATATGTACTTAATATAAACTTTTTTTTTATTAAATTAACTTAATATCAACTTTGTTTAGGTAAACAATGCTGGAATTTCTGGAGTACAAGTGGATGATGAGGCTGTGGCTGATGCTAAAACTGCAGTATGATTTCTTTCCCCCAAAAGCAGAGGCAATTTTACTTTAATAAGATTAATTACTTGAGCATGGTTCATTTAGTTCAAAATAATTATATAAATGAATACATTTTAATTGAAGTTTTGGTTGATTGTGTTTGTAGTCCAAGCAAATATGGCTTTATTTTCAGAGTGATTTAGTGGTATTTGAAAAATGAAATTTTGAACAATTATCAAGTGTGATTGCAATTTGGATCGGGACACCGTGAGTTTTGATGTGGGACATCCGCAGGATGGAAGATAAAATCTTGTCCCATTCCGTAACCTTCTTCGGGGGGACTTTCTCCCCATCCCCATTTCCGCGGGGAAACATTCGCTGCCTTCGGATCCTCAAACGAGGCAATCCCCACAAGGATATCCATTTACAAATCAAATTGATATTCCTACTATCGCCCTCCGCCCCCAATCAACCCTCACGACAAACAGTCTCACTCACTTTGCTCGTTCATCCCTGCCCACTTGACACTGCAAATGAGTCATACTCAACACAAACAATAAAAGAAAACTGAAAATTGATTCCCCCTTTTATGACGAAACAGATTGTTAACATGAGTCAAATTTATTACTAATGCATTGACATTTGTGACTTCATTCATAAGAAAGAAAGTTTTCTTGATTTTGGTTGCAGGCAAATGGTGGCCAGTTTGATTGGAGTAAACTAATAACTCAAAGTTATGAACAAACTGAAGCAGGTATTAAAACAAACTATTATGGAGCCAAGGAATTAACCAAAGCACTTATTGCCCTTCTCCAGCTTTCAACCTCCCCAAAAGTTGTCAATGTTTCTTCAGACTTGGGAATGTTGGAGGTATGTAACACTTAATAACTTTTGCTACTTTCTTTGCTAGCTTATTTGGAAACTTAACTAATGAAAAATATCTAAAAATTGATTTGTTCTTTTATATAGACAAATGTTAGTAGTGGTTATGCCTATGTCAGTTTCTAGGATTTGAACTCTGAACATCGTTTTTGAAACTTTCTCGTTGTCTCTTAGTTCACCAACCAAGTCAATGATTTGAACTATGAACTCAATTGTTCATTAATGTTTTTTATATAGAAAAATGTTAATTAATAAATTTGTGGTTATGTTAGTTTATAGAGTCTGAAATCCGAACATCTTAAAACTCATCCGTTGTCCCTTAGCTCACCAACCAAGTCAAGGGTTTGAACTCTAAACTCAATGATTCATTAACTATTTTTATAGACAAACGTTAGTAAATTAGTATTCATAGTTTGAGCTTTATACACGGTTAAGAAGTTCCACATCGGTTGTTAAATGGTCTGAATATGTCTTTATAAAGTAGAAGTAATACTCACCATATAAACTGATTTTGTAGGATTGATTTAGGCCCAATTCTAAGAACATCCTTCTTTAAACTCCTTTTGTTCACCAACCGAGCCAAGGGTTTGAACTCTGAACACTTTAAAACTCATGAATCGGATTTCTACTATATGCTATTTCTCTTCCTTTTTTTTTTTTTTTTGGTTTATATATGCTATTTCTCTTTGATCTATTATAGATAATGTGAGAGAATACTTATTCTCATGCAATTTTGTTTGCAGAAAATTCCAAATGGATGGCCTAAGGAAGTACTAAGTGATGTTGAAAACCTTACAGAGGAGAAAATTGATGAAGTTTTGAATCAATTTCTAAAGGATTTTATAGAGGGTTCCTTAGAAAACAAAGGTTGGCCTATTAGTGAAATGTCTACATACATTATCTCAAAAATCGCTCTAAATGCCTACACAAGGGTTGTGGCTAGAAAGTATCCAAAAGTTTGCATCAATGCGGTTGGTCCTGGCTTTGTGAAAACCGATCTAAACTACAATATAGGTTATCTAACACCTGATGAAGGCGCTGAATCGATCGTGAGGTTGGCATTGTTACCTGATGGTGGTCCTTCTGGTCTCTTTTTCATTAGAAATGAAGAGAAACCATTTTGATCAAGGATTATATACGGCGAATCATGGGCTTATATCAATCACTTTGTATTGAAAAATTTCTACTTGTGCGACGCTTGAGAGAATAAAAAGTTTGCTTTGTTGCATAGCTAGTTAATCACGTTTAAAATCGTAGTTAATTTAGTTGAATAGATGATTGTAATATAATATCAAAATAAAAATATAAGTGATGCTTGCAGTGATGCAAGATCTAAAACAACATAAATTAAATAAAAACAAGATATTACATGAGCAGTGTGAAATAGAAACTAAAAATATAAAAGGAAATAAACTAAGACTTAAATTTACATTAATTTATCTATCTAATTATAAAAATCATATAACACTATTGATAATTTTCGCAAATTTTTCTTTTGGTTTACATCTTTTTTGCAAGAATTTTGTTAACCAAAATAAATATTCAATATCAAATTAAAGTCACTATTTTTTTTTCCATGAAATTGTTCAAAAAATTATGAAAAAACTAGATTATTTGGAATATTAATAATTTTAGTACACCGGATACTTTATTTTTTCGGTTCTTCTATTTTAAAAATTTATTATTACAAGAGAATGATTATTAAAAATTATTAATGTAATAAATAGTGTAGTTTTTTCATAATAAAAATGTTAAATTTTTTATAAAAGAACAAATATTAAAGAATACTAGTATTTTAATATTTGGGCATAATACATTACTTTATATCAAGGTGAAAATAAATAAAAAAATGAAGAAAAAAAAATCAATGGTGTTATAGAATTTTAAAAATTTGATGAGTGAATTAATGTGGATTTAAGTGTTATTTTGTTTCCTTTTTTATATTTTCAGTTTAACTGAAATCTTATACAAATATAAGATAAACATGACGCCAACTCAATCGTGTAATCCGCGTATCTGAATCTTCATGCTTCAAGGGCACGACACATCGAACAACCTGCTTATCTGAAATCCAAATGTGTGTGTGTGTGGGGGGGTGAGACAGTCACTTCGCCTCAGTGGTTCCATTTACCTATAAAGTTAGTAACTAAGAGGAACAAACTAACAGTTGATCGTTTCATACATAGCATCATATTCATTCGTCAATTACATAGCATATAATTATCTGGGTTCATTTTACGTAGACAACCTGAGGTGAGTTAGGCTCAGGAGGTCTACCTAGTCGGTCCAATTCCCTACGACTCCTTGACTCGTCTTGTCATTATGTGGAATTCCCTCTGGAAACCCAACCAGATTATCCAACTCTTATATCAGGTAGTTTCTGGTATCACTAGAATCATAAATTTAACATTTTATTCATACATGTGGTCCAAAGCCCACTTAAACATTTAATACTTAAATATGGTACAAGGCCCATAATCAATTCCATAAGATCAACTGTCTAAGTTCTCTAAGTTTTCTAAACCTCTTGTGAATGATAAACCCTTTAGGTCGCTACTTTATTGGTGCTCGCTAGTCTTTCTAAATTCATTCCTTCTATGTTAATTCGTCGGGAAAACTATTTATATTTCCCTTTCACTTGTATTTATATATTACCCATTAGATATATCTAACGATATATATGGAAAGTTGAGAGATTGATGTAGAGACTTCGGAAGGAGAGGATCCGGATCTAGGCATGGCAACGTGGCGGGGCAGATTTTGCCCTCCTAAACCCAAACTCATAAAGTTCGGGTTTCCCTAAACCCATCCCAATTACATGCGGGGATAAAAAGTATAACCCCAAACCCCTACCCAACGGGGATCGGGTATCCCCAACGGGGTTCAGGTATCCCCGTTACGCTTCTTTCCACATGAATTATGATTGTATTTTAGTATTTTTTTTATTAAAAAAAATGGTTAAAAGTCCAAAAGTATTTTGTTTTAATAATATTTTTTTAAATAAATAAAATAAATAGAGAAAATCATTTGTTTGTTACTCAAATTAAAAATAAAAAATAAACATATATGAATATAATTTAAGAGATTGTTTAAGAGTTTCTAATTTCAAAGAGGAAAAATCTAATTTTAACATAAGCGGGGCGGGTTCAGGTGGGTATCAATATCCCTGTTACCCGCCCCAAACCCATATTTTGAAATCGGGGAAAACTCATACCCAAACCCAGTCGACTTGAATTTTCCCCGTCAAAGCGGGTAGAGTTTTGGCGGGTACCCGCAGGTATGGATTTTATTGCCATGTCTATCCAGATCCCTCTCTCCTAGCTATTTCTTTCCATATGTGTGCATGTCATTTTATTGTTAATTAACAAAAGTGTTAAAATTAGTCGTGATCAAACATACAAATTAAAAAAAAGACCAATTGAAAGAAAATTAGGGCTTGAGAATGTATTGTCACATCATCAAATTGAATGGTCAAAATGATGAATTGATCAAAATTTATGAAATGAGGACCAAAATTGCGCAATAAAAAAATTAAAGAACCAAAAGTTTTTGCGGCTATTCAGACCAACTCCAGTATGAGTTCAATCGGCCGGTCCAGACAATTTTATAATACTATTGATTTACTCTATTCGTCTCAAATATTTGGTTCATTTAAAGTGAAGATAGGTTAAAAAATTATAATATTAATAAGTTAAGCTTTTTTTTGTCAATTAGCATAATGGCTAGAAATTCCACCCTTAAGGTGGATAAGTGGGATATCGGGATTTTAACTTTGGCCTCCTACATATATAATGCATTGTCCCTTCTAACTGAATTAAGCTCACAAGAAAAGTTAACCCATAAAGTGAAAAGTTCATTTAGTTGTTGCTTTTAGTTTTTGTATGAGTAGAAACGGTAAAACACCATTAATTGTATCTTGATATTTTAAAAAACCAAAACTTTGGGACAAAGTAAAGAGTTAAAATGTCCAAAGATTAGGGAAGTGGATGTAGAGCCGACTCACATCCATACAAAGCGTGCGGCGGCATTGAGCCTCAAAATTTTGAAGTCCTAAAATAATAATAGTTATATAATTTTAAGAAAATGCTATTTAGTAAGCATTTTTTTATACAAGAAAGAGAAGAATCTTATACGACAATATTTAACATTTATAATTTATAATTGGTCTCTCTCATATATGGTTGACCAATTTTTGATTGGTCAAATTCTCTAGTTTTGTGGACTATTCTCTTTCTTGTATGAATATTTCCTTTTTTTTGTACATGTATAGATATTTCTTACTAAATAGCAATACTCTATTTTTAATTTAATTTAGTAAAAAAAATACTCTATTTTTAAAATGTTTATAAAATACTTCCTCCGTCCCTAATTATAAGATCATATTTGACAAAAATATACTATTCATTTACCTTGTTTTGACCGTATTTTTTAATAACAAATAAATATAAATATTAACATATAAGATCTTGTTCAATTTGTTTTCATGAGTATTTTCAAAATATGATTTTTTTATAATGTTTACTAAACAATTAAAAATATATCAAAATTGTGCATTAGCGTATGTGCAACGATCAAACATGATTTTATTATTTGGGATCGAGGAGTATTAAATATGTATGAATATATTACTCCATTTGGTCCTTAATGTAAGAGACACTTTATTTTTTATATTCATTGAAAATTTAATATATCTAGTCTATAATATGGACTAAATACATTAGATTCTCCACAAATCTAAAAAATAAAGTGTATCTTGTATTAAGTAAGGACAATGGAGAGTAGTAGTTTTTGGTTCAACTCCCTAGGATATCACGCCGACTCCTAGACATGTGAGTATTTATTGAAATAGAAGAAATTGAGAGTAAAATGAGAAATTGCCAAGGATGGTGTGACCGTCGCCGCCAGTGAAGATGCTTAGAGATTCTTCGTTGCTGTTCATGTAAGCGTTGGTTACCACTCTCCAAATTTGTATTAAAAAAAATTCAGCAATTTCACCGCTACAAAATTTCTGCTATGATATTTTTTTTTGTTTTGGTCGAGAAATTTCTGCTATGATATACCAGCCACCAGACCTAACCATAATCAGTAATCACCATTCAAAGATATGTATTCTAATCATTATCAATTTTGAATTTCATTTCCACTTATATTTTCGTTCTTTTTCTTTCATAGGTAAAATTCATACTAAATTTTTTTTATTATGGATTTAATTATAAGGAACGATTTGAGGAAGCATATATCAAAGCAAGCTAGTGGACTTCAATTTTAACAAAGGTACATTGATTTTGGTTTCAATTTTCTGTTACTTTGATTTTAATGATGCTGAATTGAATATAAGCCTGTAATTTGATTTATTTGTGTGCTAAAATTTGTTTGATCTCATGCATTATTGTATCACGAATTGATCTGATTTGTAGTCAAATATATAATTAGGTTATTACAATAAGGCTTGTTTGTTCTTGTAAGTAGCTGTATTTTCTAGGTTTGTGTTGCACAAATAACGCTGTTGGCTGTTGCTGCATTAATCAAACCATATTGATCTCTTAGTTGCAGCATTCACCTACGGAAATTAGTAATTTTTCTTAGCCAAGTTTTTGGCGCGTTTTTTTAGGCGTTATTGGATACTAAACGTGAACAAAATATAATTCTGGTGCATTAATTTTTTTAAGTAGAAAATAAAAATGCTATTGATAAATAATATAAATAGTTCATAATTAGTAGATTCGGTAAAATAAACACGAGTCTCAAAAAAAGTATAATTTAACAACTTAAGAAGTTTATTTTTGTAACATCAACATAACAAGTAAAACACTTCAAATCTCTACGGAAAGAGAAAATTCCTTCCATCTATTCTAGATGTCTTCCTTGACGCGGCTCCAAATTCAAGTAAGGAAGTATTGGGACTCTATTTGGTGATTCCTAATCAATCTAAATCTCACTTTGAGCACTGCTCCCCTCGCAACATTTTCCTCACCTATTGTTGAGTTTCCACTTGGTATGTTACTTCATCCTGATCCAACATTCAGATTTGTATCAAGACCCACAATTTTTGTGTTCATCTGATCTTTATTAGGTTCCACAATTTCAATCTTCATCATATTTGTATTACGTTCCACCATTTCAGTCTTCATTGCTCTTCGATCTACTGACGTTGGGTTTTAAGCAGTCGTCATTGCTTTTAGAGCTAATACAACAATTTTGTTGCCAACAGTTGAATATGCTTTTGAGTTCTACAAGTTTGTTGAGTCTACCAATTTACTATCATTTTCTCTTGCATTATCAAAACTCACATGCAAGTCAATTCCAGAATCACTTAAATCTTCATAACATGTTCTTTGACTACGATCACTAAGATTGTAGGCAATCTTCTTTGCTGTTGTACCTGAAAGTTTGGATCATACAATATCAATTTTATGTCGGAATATTTGTGACAAAATATTATATAAGCTAGTGTAAAATATCATGTTTGTATAAAAAAATATTTCCACAAACATTCATTACCATTTTGAAACTGTAATAAGATTCTCTACATAACTGTGTGATGCAGTTATTGATTACGATTGTCTGATCAAAATCAGTTTTAGAGATTATTTAAAATCGATTTGGTTAATCTATAATATGAACCATTTGATCTTAAATTAATGGCCGAAAATATTTACTACTGCATGCAGTTGTTAAAACAAATTTGAATCCTTTGAAATTAGAGTTTAAATACAGCAAAATTCTTTGGTGTAGTAATTACTAAGAAACATCATCTTGCCTAATGAGGTCCCCACATAGTGTTTACCCGTAACTATAAACAACATTTTAAACAACATTCCCAGTGTGTGTATCTATAATTTTGAGTTGATTGCCATAGGACGATTCTTAGAAACAAGAAGGTCAATATCCATTTTGCAAACAACTCTCGAAGAATACTTCTCATTAATATAATATTTGACCCCAAGTGACACCTCCATTTTTTCATGTATCTTTCACAAAACAGTGTCAATATTATAAATATCATGTGAATAAACAAATATTAAAAACACAAATATAATCTAGTATTTGTTGCACATATCAAAAAAATAGCAATGAATACATAACAGTTTGCAACTTGACTCACAATATGAATCTGAACAGTTAAGCATTTGATTTACGAAATCTTTTTCATGAGCCTGTAAGCACTCCCACTGAACTATAAAATCATATGAAAAATAAAATTCAGTCATGTCAATGGGTTATCGTCATAAAAAAAAACGATGCGGGGTGATAAGTTTCAATATAATCAGATTTTTGTCGCCAATATCAAAATTACTTCAAATTGAGTTTGCAAATGTATAATCTGAGTCTGATTTCAAATTAACGTTTCATCGAGAATTCAAACTCTTTTTTTCAAACGATTCGTTAAGTTCATTAATTACTCGACTCTAATCCAAAAGACATTGATCATTATGTAGTCGCATGTTGTCAATACCACAAGAAGTATAAGTTTTCTTCAACCATCCTTTTTTGAGAGTTTGTTGGTTAAAACGTTCCAAATTGACAACATGTGACCAAATAGTTAATGAACCTTGGATTCAAATTCACTTATATAATTGAAGAAATTGTTTCACTTATATACTAACAAGGGATTAGAGTCAGGTAGTTAATGACCATAATAAGTCGTTTGAAAGAATATGAGTTTGAAGTGTCAATGAAATGTTAATTTGAAATCCGACTCAGATTATACATTTGCGAACTCTATTTGAAATAGTTTTGATATTGTTGGCAAAAATCTGATTATATTCAAACTTATCACCCCACATCTTTTTTTTTATGACCATATAACCATTGACATAGCTGAATTTTATTTTTCATATGATTTTTTAGCTCATTGGAAGTGCTTACATGTTCATGAAAAATATTTCATAAATCAAATGTTTAACTGTTCAGAATCATACTGTGAGCCAAATTGCAAATTGGTGTGTATTCATTGTTGTTTTTATGATATATACAACAAATATTAGATTATATTTGTGTTTTTAAGATTGTTTATTCACATGATATTTATAATTTGGACACTATGTCTTGTGAAAGAAACATGGAAAAATGGAGGTGTCACTTGGGGTCCAATATTATATCAATGAAAAGTATTCTTGGATGTTGTAATGTGGAGCTTTTGAGAAAATTATAGGCGCACACAAAAGCGTCAATGTTGTTTATAGTTGCGGGTAAGCACTATGCGGGGAACTTATTAAGTAAGATGATGTTTCTTAGTAACTACACCAATGAATTTTAATGTATTTTAACTCTAATTTCGAAGGATTCAAATTTGTTGTTACAATTGTATGATGCAGTAATATTTTCGCCCATTAATTTGAGATCAAATAGTTCATATTATACATTAACCAAATCAATTTTAAATAATCTATGCCATTGATTTTGATCAGACAATCGAAATGAATAACTGCATCACACAATTAATGGTAATGAATGTTTGTGCGGATGTTTCTTATACAAACATGACTTCTTAAACTAACTTATACAATATTTTGTCAAAAATATTTTGATTCCATAAAATTTATATTGTATGATCTAAACTTTTAGGGACAACACCAAATAAGATTGCTTACAATTTTAGGGATTGTAGTCAAAGAACATGTTACGAAGATTTAAGTAATTTTGAAATTGACTTGCATGTGAGTTTTGACAATGCAAGAGAAAATGATAATAAAGTGGTAGAGACAATAAATTTGCAGAACTCAAAAGTAGATTTAACTGTTGGCAATTGAAATTATGTGTTAACTCTAAAAGCAATGATGATCGTCAACAACACAACTTTGGTATATTAAAGAGCAATCAAGACTGAAATGGTGGAACCTAATACAAATTTGATAAAGACTGAAATGCTGAAACCTAATACAGATATGAGGAATACTAAAATGGTGGAATCTAATACAAATCTGAATGCAAGATCAGGATCAAAGTAACATACCAAGAACTCAGCACTAGCTGAGGAAAATGTTGTAGGAGGGAGTGGTGCTCAAAGTGAGATTCACATTGGTCAGGAAACACCAAAGAGAATCCCAAATACTCCCCGTCTTTAATCTGGAGCCGTGTCAGGAAGACATCTATATATAATAAATGGAAAGGGTCCTTATTACAAATGGTGAATGTGAGTCTAGATTTTGGTATTATGCATAGTTGTTACTGAACTATTTCTGTGTTTTTCTCTTCCCGTAGAGATTTGAAGTGTTTAATTTACTTGTTATGTTGTTACAAAAATAAACTTCTTCAGTTGTTAAATTATATACTTTGTTTGAGACTCATGTTTAATTATTTTGTTGAATTTAATAATTATGAACTATTTATATTGTTTATTAATAGCATTTTTCTTTTCTACTAAAAAATTAATGCACCAAAATTATACTTTTTCAGTGGTCACTGCTTAAACTTTAAAGAGGTCATAAAATCTATAAATGAGAAACGTAAAGCAAAGATCTGGTTCCAAAATTGGCGGTATGTTTGCTCATTTTCAAAAATTTATGAAATGGTTGAGATTTTATTATGCAGTTGATAATTACCGCGTCTGACAAATATGAAGTGAATCTTGAATATAAAAGCATTTGATTTTGATCAAGGTGAACTACAAACTCATTTATTTATACTTCACATTTATTTAAATATGAAATATGAAATGAATCTTGAATATGAAAAAATGACGATTCATCAATTATTTATACTTTTCAAATTTCTTCGACAACTACAAGAGCCCACAAACAACCAAGACACCTTGATGACTATGAGCAGTAACACGTCATTGATAAGAATGTAATAGAAGCTTCTATAGCTACACCTAGTAGTATTTTCCTTATTCTGCGGATCACCATCTGATTGTACTGATCCTTGCTATAAATCCATGTACTAATGATTGAGAAATTAAGAAGAAAGTTGCATTTCCATTCCTAGATAACTTTTATTTCCCTGTTCTGAATAGAATATAGATCATATCCCTAACAGTTTGGTGCTTTCATTGCTCCAACTCACCTCTTCCATGGCGAATCGACCCACAAACGCAGAACGTCTCGACGACCTCACCGTTAAGGTTGACGCCATCCTGGACCAACTTGCCACCCTCACCATTCCAACCCCACACCCCGAAGTAACCCCTCCACCACCACCACTACACACCACTCCCAACCACCCACGCATGAAGCTCGACGTACCCAAGTTCGACGGAACCGACCCTACCGGTTGGATTTTCAAGATCTCGCAGTTTTTCGACTACCATCAAACTCCGGAAGCGGACCGACTCACCGTCGCCTCCTTCTACATGGACGGTCCGGCCCTCGGTTGGTACCAATGGATGTACCGCAGCGGTCAAATCAACACCTGGTACGGTCTCCTTCAAGCTCTAGAAAACCGCTTCGCACCAACATTTTATGATGAACCAGCCAGTGCTCTCTTCAAGCTTACACAGCGTGGCTCGGTGAATTCTTACCTGGCCGAGTTTGAGAAGTTAGCAAATCGGATCGTTGGCCTTCAACCTCCCTTCTTCCTCAGCTGTTTTATTTCCGGTTTAATTCCGGAGATCCGCCGTGAAGTTCAAGCTCTTCGACCGATCTCTCTCTCTCACGCCACCGCCTTGGCTAAACTCCAGGAGGATAAAATTGAAGATCGCCGTCGTCACTATAAGGTAAAACCCTCTTCATCTTTACCTAACCCCCAAACTACCCACACCTCCATTACCCCTTCTCCGACTTTGGCCCTTCCTCCACCCACTACAACAAACCGACCCACATTTCGCCGCCTCACCCAAGAGGAAATGGCTATTCGCCGTGAAAAAATCTCTATTATAACTGTGAAGAAACTTTCTCCCCCCAACATCGCTGCAAAGCCCGTTTTCATTTATTTATCTCTGATGACCCATTACCCGACCCGGAAATTGATACCCTACCCGAATTTCCACCACCACCCGACCCATCTGAGGGACTAATCAGTCTCCATGCTCTGTCCGGCTGCTCCGCCGCTGCCACCATTCGCCTCACCGGTTACATTAATAATCATCCTGTTACCGTCTTAATTGATGGTGGAAGCACCCACAATTTTATCCAAGTTCGTATGGCTAAATTCCTAGAACTCCCTTCAATTCCAATGTCCCCTCTCAAAGTCATGGTTGGTAATGGCAGCCTCCTAGAATGTGTCACACTCTGTCCTGCTGTTAATCTCACAATCCAAACCACACCATTCACCCTCGATTTACATCCTTTACCTTTATGTGGTGCTGACATTGTCTTAGGCGCACCATGGTTGAAAACCATTGGCCCAGTACTCATGGATTACAATAATTTATCACTCTCCTTTACTCTTAACTCCCAGCCCATAACTTTCACTGCTGATCCACCATCCAAGCCAAATCCCATTTCGGCCCATCAGCTCAAACGTTGCCTCTCTACCAACTCAGCCTCTGAGTTATTTCATATCCAAGCTTTTCCCAATCCAACTTTCACTAACTCACATACACTTCCCCCTCACCTTCATAGTCAAATTGAACCACTACTACAAAAATTTCCCACCCTTTTTCAACCACCTACCTCTCTTCCCCCCCCTCCCCCCAACGCCCCATCGACCACCATATTCACCTTATTCCCAATTCCTCCCCTGTTAACATTCGACCTTACCGCTACCCTTATTCACAGAAAACTGAAATCGAAAAACAAATCCAAACCATGCTCAACTCTCACATCATACAACCCAGTACCAGCCCCTTCTCCTCTCCTGTCCTTTTGGTGAAAAAGAAAGACGGTAGTTGGCGTTTCTGTGTAGACTACCGCGGCCTCAATGCCATTACCATTAGGGATCGCTTTCCCATGCCCACCATCGATGAACTTCTCGACGAACTTGGTGGTGCTTCTTGGTTCACTAAATTAGACCTCATTCAAGGTTTTCATCAAATTCGTATGAACACATCCGACACACACAAAACAGCCTTCCGTACACATCAAGGCCACTACCAGTTCCGCGTTATGCCATTTGGTCTCTGTAACGCCCCCTCCACCTTTCAAGCTGCCATGAATAACCTCCTTCAACCCTTTCTCCGAAAATTTGTTGCCGTTTTCTTTGATGATATACTCATCTACAGCCCCTCCTTCCCTGAACACCTCAATCACCTTCACACCATCTTCAAATCACTCCTTGCTGGCTCCTTTTTCCTCAAACAATCCAAGTGTGTCTTTGCACAACGCAAACTTGAGTACTTAGGTCACATCGTTTCCCCTCAAGGTGTGCATCCTGACCCCAACAAAATCAAAGCTATGACTGATTGGCCGATACCTCAGAACCTCAAATCTCTTCGTGGTTTTCTTGGTTTAACCGGGTTTTATCGCAAATTCATTAAAAACTATGCCACCATTGCCTCCCCCCTCACAGCACTCCTTAAAAAAGATGCCTTCTGCTGGTCCCCTATAGCCCAAACAACTTTTGATTCCCTCAAAAAAGCTATGACTGAAGCCCCTACCCTGCAACTTCCTGATTTTCACAAACCTTTCACCCTTGAAACCGATGCTTCCGGTACCGCTATGGGTGCCGTACTCATGCAAGATTCCCACTCCATTGCATTCTTTAGCCAACCATTTTGCCCTCGCTTGCAGCGTTCCTCTACCTACATCCGTGAGCTTCATGCAATCACTACCGCCGTAAAAAAATGGCGCCAATACCTGCTCGGCCACCCTTTCACCATATTTACCGACCACCAATCCTTAAAGGAACTCCTCTCTCAAGTTATCCAAACTCCCGAACAACACATATACCTTGCCAAACTAATGGGATATGATTATACGATTCAGTTCAAATCCGGGAAATCTAATGTTGTCGTCGATGCACTTTCTCGCTGTTCCGATACACCATCAGGTACAATTCTTTCACTTACTGTGCCTAATTTTGTTTTTTTAGATCAACTCAAACAGGCTCTAGCATCCAGCACTCCATTCAAAGACTTGCTCCAGGCCATCACAGCAGCCCCTTCTTCTTTTCCGGATCACACTATTCAAAATGACCTTATTCTCTACAAGGGGCGTATTTGGATGGATCGGACTCTCCCTTTTTGCTCTACTTTACTCGAGGAATTTCACAGCTCCCCTATCGCCGGCCACATGGGTGTTTCCAAGACCTTAGCTCGACTTCAAGCAAATTTTTGGTGGGACAATATGAAAACCGATGTTCAAACTTTTGTGACGCAATGTTCTATATGCCAACAAGTGAAATATGACACCAAGAAACCTTCCGGATTACTCCAACCACTCCCCATTCCCAATGCCATATGGGAAGATTTGTCTCTTGATTTTGTTACCGGACTGCCTCCCTCTCATGGCTTCACTGTTATCTTGGTCATTGTTGATCGTTTATCTAAAGGTGTTCACCTGGCTGCCCTTCCCACTAGTTTCACTGCTCACAAAGTTGCCACTGTGTTCCTTGATATTGTGTGTAAGTTACATGGTTTTCCTCGCAGCCTAGTATCCGACCGTGACCGTGTTTTTATCAGCAGCTTCTGGCGCGAATTGTTCACTTTAAGTGGCACCAAACTTCGCATGAGCACGGCATATCACCCGGAAACCGATGGTCAAACCGAATCCTACAATCGCGTATTGGAACACTACCTCCGCTCCTTTGTCCATCACCAGCCCAATCTCTGGTCACAATTACTACCTCTTGCTGAATGGTCCTATAACACTTCTTTACACTCTGCTACCGGCCTCACCCCTTTCCAAATCACCTATGGCCGAGAACCACCTTCTATCCCTCATTACATCACTCACTCATCTTCCATTGAAGCTGTTGACTCCATTCTTTCCACCCGCCAGCAACTCATTACCAAGCTTCGCGCTACTCTCCTCAAAGCCCAGGCTCGCATGAAACACTTTGCTGATCGTAAGCGTCGCCCCATTACTTTTAATATTGACGATTACGTTTATGTTCGTCTCCGACCTTACCGACAGCAATCAGCAACCAATAGCCCTTACTCCAAACTCTCCAAACGATTCTATGGACCTTTTAAAGTTTTGGAACGCATTGGTAAGGTTGCCTATCGTCTGGATTTACCACCTTCTTCAAAGATCCATCCCGTCTTTCACTGCTCCAAGTTAAAGCTTCATCAAGGACCTCTCCCCTCCATCAATTCTCTCCCCCCTTCTTCAATCAACAATCAGCCCATCATGACTCCACTTGCTATTTTGGAAACTAAAATGGATCACTCCTCTGATCCCCCCACCAAGAAAGCACTCGTCCAATGGCTTGGCCTTCCCTTGGAGGAAACCAGTTGGGAAAATTGGGATGAACTCGTATCTACCTATCACCTTGAGGACAAGGTGACTTTCCAAGACCCAGGAGATGTTAGCAATGCTATTCACACCCCACTAAAGGACACAGATGCTGACCGAGGCCCAATCAGGCACTCTACAAGAGCCCACAAACAACCAAGACACCTTGATGACTATGAGCAGTAACACGTCATTGATAAGAATGTAATAGAAGCTTCTATAGCTACACCTAGTAGTATTTTCCTTATTCTGCGGATCACCATCTGATTGTACTGATCCTTGCTATAAATCCATGTACTAATGATTGAGAAATTAAGAAGAAAGTTGCATTTCCATTCCTAGATAACTTTTATTTCCCTGTTTTGAATAGAATATAGATCATATCCCTAACCGCTTTTTCATAGAAGTCCTTTAAATACCTGATTACTTTGATTATTTTTTTATTATTTCAGGCAAGACGTGATTAATTTGTAAAAACTTTTTTGTTTGTTTTGTTTTTAAGAATGTGTTCTTATTTAACTTATGAATAAGCTAAGAGTCGAGGGACTTTTGAAAAAGGTTGCATGTACATTGAGATGGGTTTGATATAAAAAAAAATTCTAATAATGTATAATTACATCTTATTAATATACACTAAGTTTTTATTCTATTATTAATCATAAAACGCTATGAAACTAGTTACATGCCTCTGACAAACCAAATAATCAATGAAAAAAATTCATAGCCCATACAACCAAAACAAATTAACTCAAAACTAGCATATCCCCGACCTGTAAAAAAGTAGGAAAAATTGACGATGTAACGAAATTACCATGACATCACAATCAAGAGTTTGTGCTGACAAAAAACCACCACCTGGTATGGTTGCTATATGCAACAAGCCAGTCAAGACTACAAGGAAACTAAAAAAAAAATTCAGATACTCCTTCTATACATATCAGCGTGGTGTGTCTGGTGTTTCAACGTATCAGTATGATTCAGAGGTTCTTACCAAGAAGCACAGCAGAAGACGAACATATTGCAAGACAGCCGGAGAAAAAGCACCTAACAGAACAGTTGCAACCTGCAACACTAAAACAAATGCTGAACCAGACCTTCTCAAAAGAAAGCAGCACATAAATGAGACCTTTGATTCCTCCACCACCCTCTCACAATTCAAAGTTCAAATTTTAATATAATAGCATTTCAATTCTCCAAATAGATGAGACAATAGTAAACCAAATAACACCTAATTTCTCGCGGACATTTCTTCCTCCAACACTAAGCGTTTAAATAGGCGTAAGTGTGCTAACCCTCGTTCCACGAAAACTTCCGAAACCCCTGGCCGCCACTTCAACAACTCGCTCCAACACACAAAACAAACAATACTGTTGAAAAATGCATGAGTTGTTGTTTCTAGACTACCACAACAACCAGCATAATATAATGACGAATTTAACTTGACCCCTCTTGAACCTACTTGAGTTGGTCTAATGGTATTGACTTGGAACCTGAGAGTGTGCTCCTCCTTAAAGTCTCAGGTTCAATTCTCCCTGGTGTCAATTTGGGACTTACCCCATTTTCAGCAATTAACTCATTCAATTGATGTAAAAACTAAAAATCAATAAATCATACTAAAACTCAACATCAATATTGTATTAGCCTCACAAAAACATTGGTTCAAATTGATAATAATTTGATTCAACAAAATAAACTTTTGTAACAAACAAAGTCTAATTTAATAAATGTATACACTATGGTCACTACTTTGCATAGTACCATCTCCACCACACATTCACCATATGTACTGATCAAACTTTCAAATCCACATCAACTAGTGGTCTTCTATATAAGTCTTTGTATAATCTTGTTGCATTAGGAAACATCAACATGTTACATGAGGATATTATTTTCTTCAATGATCCGATGTTAACCACATCAAAATCATACTTACCTTTCCACATTTCAATAAACTCCGGAGGGGATGGAATGATCAAGCTTTTAATTTCCAGGCCGCGTAGGAACTGCAACATGTAGTTATCATAATAGCGACTATGAGAATATTGTCTATAATAGAAAAGGAACTACAAAAGGAACATCAACCATGAATATTATTATCATGAGCACTATTTAAAAACTTGAACTGGCTTAGGCATAAATTTGATATACAATGAGAGAGATATTGGAAATTGTTAGCAACTTACCGATTCAATTTCTGCCATTAATAAACGACAGATTCCTTTTCCTTTGTGTGCCTCAACTGTTGCAATGAAAGACATTTCTGCAATCTCTCTCCCATTAAATCTATAGAACCATGATAACAATGTGCATTACAATTTGTCAACAAAACTATACCTCTGTATATAAAATATTAACCCTGGTTAAATAAATATCGACAAGTGGAAATAGGATATACTCATAGTCATCATATACCTAATAAGAGCTGTAGCAATGATCACGTCGTCTTCTTCGATCACAAATGTATGAAATCGGTTAAAATTAACCCTCATCCATTTGGACCTAAATAATCAAAGTTTAACATTAGAGAAAAAAATCATATTATAAAAAAAAGATTGAATTAGAGTAATGTATATTGTACCCTCATAGTGCTTACCCGCAACTATAAACGACATTTTGAACAATATCGATACCAGTGTGTGTGTCTATAATTTTCTCAAAAGCTCCACACATCAACACCCCAGCAAGTTCAACCTTTGAGTTGATTTCCAGGAGATTCTTAGAATCAAGGAGGTCATTATCCATTTTGCGGACTATTCTCCAAGAATACTTCTCATTAATATAATATTTGACCCCAAGTGACACCTCCATTTTTTCATGTATCTTTCACAAAACAGTGTCAAAAATATAAATATCATGTGAATAAAAAAAACATAAATATAATTGAGTATTTGCTGCACAAATCATAAAAACAATAACGAATACATACCAATTTGCAATTTGGCTCACAATATGATTTTACACAATTAAGCGTTTCAATTACGAAATCTTTTTCATTAGCCTGTAAGCACTCCCAATGAACTACAAAATCATATGAAAAAATCAAATAAAATTCAGCCAAGTGATTGGTTATGGTCGTAAAAAACAAAAGAGGTGGTCAGGAGTGATAAGTTTCAATACAATCATACTTTCACACAGTATAAAACTATTTTAAGTTGAGTCAGCAAATGTATAATCCGAATATGATTCCAAGTTAACGTTTCAATCAGACTTTAATTTGAGTCTAATCACTTGTTAGTATATGAGCGATTGTTTTTTTAATTTGAACCCAAGGTTCAACACATATTGTCAATTTGAAATGTTTTAACAAATAAAGAAAACTTACACTTTTTGTGGCATTGGCAACATGTGACTAAATACTCGTTAATATCTCCACAATATCTGCATATGCAATAAGGACATAATAATTTCGTAGAGGTATCACCCTGCAATATATACTATAAAAAAAATCATTAGTTACTCTATATTTATTTATGTGAAACTCCAAAAATACATCAATCTATGTTGCAAAACAAATTCTAAAAAAAAATAAAAAATTCAATTACCTGCTTATCAACACAAGAAGTATGATAAGTGGAAAGGCAGTTAGCACAACCGATAAATTCTCCTTCTCTTCCATCTCCACAAATCAAACAAATAGTATCGTGATTTCTTCTTGGTCTACGAGAATATGGGCGTCGTTTGCCATGATTTTCCCACTTTGGTAATACCTCTCTTCTTCGGGGAGGCATATTAGGTATTCTTCGCCTTCCTCTACCTCTTCCTCTTCCACAATCATCATTTCGTGACGCACTAATTGCTGGTAGAGCCAATACTACTTTATTGTGGTTCCTAAAATAGTTTGACATCTTGAATGGCAGTCACTGAAATAGTTGCGATAAAATTCTTAAGTAGTGTAAAACCATGGTTGTATAAGAAGTGAAGAACAATTGTAGTACATGCATTCATTACTCATGAAATTAAAATTTACTACAATTAAAAACGATCAAATGAGAAAAAAATGATCCATAAAAAAGAAAATCTAAGAAAAACATAGGACCAAATACATATATAAGCCAGCCAAATGATTTATAAGTCAAAAAATTCAAAATCAAATAGATCACAAAGGCAAGATCAATATCGAAACAAATCTTAAAATTTGTAAGTTAATCGGTAAAAAACTAATGTAAATATTAATTTTAAAAAATTGCAAAAATATAACATATAGTAATATACCGAAAATTAACATTACGGATTAACAATAATTGATTCTTTTTCAACTAGGTAGTCAAAATTTCACCTTTTAAGATGAATAACAGGGAAATCCTAAATTCGAATCCAGACCCTTGCATATTCCTATGTTCTTACCAATTGTGCTGTGCTCACGGGGAATAATGATTATGTTAAAAATGTATAAAATAGTAAAAAAAAAAAATATAGATTAAATTATACTAATAATTATTACTAAAAAATTAAATCAATATATAATAGATTAATGCAATATCTCGTTCATATAAAAAAATATGAAATTTGTGTATGCGGTTTGTTTCGGTTTAATTCGATTTTGAAAAGTGAATATGAAATCCAATATGATTTGAATAGTTTTAACAGAAGACGTCCAATAATATTTGGTTTGTGCAGTTTTTCATTCTTTTAAATATGAACATTCACACTGTCAGAACATTAGGGGTCATTGGATCAAGATCGGGCGGTCCTAATTTAATCTCAGTATTTTTTATTTTAAAAAAAATACATAGTTTCAGCGTCATCCAATCTTGATTGAATGACCACCAATGTTGTGATTGAACAAATTTGTGGGTGTATGCAATCAAAACCCATAATCATGAATCACATAATAAAAATATGACTTTGAGTAGAGCTGTCAAAACGGGCTATCCGGCTCGATTCTAATAATACATATTAAATTCAAATCATTCAAAACAAGTTACTTATATTTATTTTTTAAAACTTTTTTATTCTGATTTATTCGGGCTCGGACTACACGTGGCCCATTCGGGCTAGCCCATATTTTAAATGGGCTGGGCTAAAAAGTCCGGAAAAAATTTGGACTTGGCGGGTTGGCCCATTCGGGCAAGTTCATTTTGAAAGCTCTACATTTGAGTGAAGGGAGCTATACAAGGGGTGTTCATAGGTTCAAGTGACTCATTCAATCCGGTGACCCAATCCATTTCATCTTATATTTTACCTGAACTCATTCAAGTTCAGGTCAAATTTAAATTCATAGTGGTTTGGTTCTGGTATCGGATTTATGATTACAACTTTGTAAATCTGCGAACTCAACCCATGCAAAACAATTGTTAAATTTTTATTTTTTAATATAAAAGTTATGATTTTTATATATTAATCTTGAAGTGTTCTAAGTAAATTCAAGTGATATAGTTTTAAATAAAATGTAATTTAACAATTTTTATTTTGGGAAATTTATTAAAATTACGTTTAATGACCCGTTGACCCAGTCTAAATCTACTCGTTCATCATCGATCAAGTTGGTTTTGTTCAAAGTTGAAATAAAAAAATACATATTTTTTACCCAATTCAAATCAACTAAATTTGATGGGTTGGATAATGGGATTGTCTAAATTATATTAGAGCAATCTGCGAACACACCTAAAATCTACTTCTTTCTTATTTTTTTGTCAAGTAGTCTAGTGGCTAGAAAATCCACCTTTAAAGGTGAATAAGTGGAGTGTCCCGTGTTCGAACCCGGACTCCTGCACATATAGTGCGATATCCCTACCAACTGAGCTAAGTTCTCAGGAATACCTAAAATCTACTTTATTCATGTTAAATATGATTTATCCTAAAATAATTGATATAACCAACAAAAATACCAAATTGTATTGAAAAAATCTAGTAAAAACAAATAATATAAATAAGAGAACTGATAAACTCTTTCTGAAGAAGTCAAATGAAAAATAATAAAAAACCAATTAAATACAAGGTGTGCCTAAAAAAAAAGAAAATAATAGTGTTAAAAAAGACAAAATTCATTGACAAAAAAAGACAAAATTCCACTCATGACAGAAATACCAACAAAAACAAAATCAAGTTATCTCAACCCCGAAAAATGCTAAAGAATTTTATCACCAAAGATTCTAATCGAAACTAACACCCTTCTTCTTCACTTCATCCACCACCAAACATGAAATTTAACTTTATCAAGAAATGACTCTATCATCAACTCCATAAGACCAAACAACATGTTATTTCATTCCTTAGATAGAGTGAGTTTTTTTTTTCACCACCAGTTTAATCTGGTTCAGAGGTCAGTTCTGACATCAAATGGTTCCAGGCCCCTCCCGATCGTAGTTGCGGGGGGTCGAATCGTGGTCCTCCTTACCAAGTTCAGTGACAATCATCAATGAATCAAACTAACAATTGGTAGATAGAGTGAGATTTAGACTCAGTGACACCGAACCACTTTAAATTTGTGACTAAAGATAACCATAAAAATCGCAAGCAAAAAATAAATGATAGGAAGTTTCATATCTTCCACAACCCCTTGAACAAAGTAACGAGTCCAAATGGAACATGTCACAACTAGGGATGACAATGGGTATCCATGGATGCGGGTTTTATACTACCCAAATCTATACCCAAAACCACCATCCGAACTCAAACTCAAACCCAAAGGCTGATCGGATGGAAAATCAAAACTCACACCCACACTCAATAGGTTCGGATTTTTCCACCCAAACCCGCAACAAAAACACGCATAATTAATTAATTACTTGCCCATACTCAGTTCGAATTCTTTTTGATAAAATGCAAAATGTAGTATAGTAATTAAATTACATAGTTAAACATAGTTTGATATGTCTAACACTAATGTATTTTTAATTTAGCTTGTTAATGATATATTGATATGAGCTTAATAGATTAAATTTTATTTTTACTTTGTTATATTTTTTTACAATTAAGTACGATTTGAAAAGTTAGTTTATGTTATTGCAATCAAGTACCAATAACAATATCAAACACAAAAACAGAATTGTGTTTCTTAGTGTAAATTTTTTTTTTTTTGAAGAAGCTAAATTAGTGTAAATTAAGGCTAAATGAAAAACAAAGACAAGAAACAAAATGGTACTTTATTTATTTTGTGTTACCATAAAAGACCAAAGCTACAATGGAAATCGATAGAAGCAAATGAAGAAGGAAATCGACAGAAGAAATGGCTGACGCAAATAAGGAATGGCTGAAGCATCAACAAAAATGAAAATCAACCAAATTTCCATATTCAAATCAACCATATACCAAAACAAAAAAAGAAGAAAATCGACAGAAACATCACTGAAATAGGGGAAATAGAAGAACGAACTCGAAGCAGACTGTGAAGGAGGAGAATGATACCTGAAAAAAGGAGCGACAGCGGCGATTAGGGATGGCAGGAACTCGAAGCAGTGAGTGAATGAGTGAAGTGAAGGAAAACCCTAATGTATGTATGTATGTGTATATATATATATATAGCTGATGCTTCCATGGACGGGTTAGGCAAATGGTCCATGATGGACCACTACTTTTCACAATTTCTTTTTCAATCTTAACCATTGGATGAAAGGGGTGCATAGAGATCATCAAAGACTTCAAACACTAAATAAAATCTATTTTCTCTCTCTTTCACTTCTTTTACTTTTTTTTTTATGTAATTGAAATAAAACAAGAATTTCAATAAACTAACTAATAATAACTTATAATTTTAAATAAGTTAAATTACTAATACTTGGATTAACATTGTTTAATTAAATTAAGTAATAAATAATTTTTTTTTAAGTAGTGAATATGATGAGAACAATAATAAAAAACAAAGGAAAAAAAAATTAAGTAGTCTAGTGGCTATAAATTTCACTGTTAAGACGGATAAGTGAAATGACCGAGTTTCGAACTCTGGTCCCGCATATATAATACAATATCTCTACCAACTGAGTTAAGCTCACGAGACAAATAATAAGTAATTAAATAGAATATTCCATTACAATGTATTGTTTTGAAGAAAATGCCGAATTTTAAAGATCGATATGATTTTCATGAATGAAATAGTATGCATCAATATTTTTTCTTTATTAACTTTGACTGACAGGATTTTACATTAACTTAAATTATTTTTCTATGCTAATCTTTATTTGTTTTTGTTCTTCGTGATATTCTATGGGAGAAAAATTAAATTTAATGTGTAGAGCAACATATCCCGGGTTCGAACCCGGGCTCCTGCACATATAGTGCGATATCCCTACCAACTGAGCTAAGCTCACGGGGATAGAGCAACGATGTTCTAATATCAATATATGTTGAATGAGGGAATATGTTATGAGATAATAAATATCTCAATTGCTAAAAATAATTATAAATTTAAACCAAAATCCTATTAATGTAGATTAGTTTTTTGTTTTATTTTTAGTTCTTGGTGACCACTTTATGTTCATTTTAATGTCAATATTATGACTCTTGAACCGTTACATTGCCGTCAAACATTTATAAATGGCCCTAACTAGTTGAGATTGAACTGTTACATTGCCGACAAACGTTTTCTTTTTATGCGTATATTTTTATAATCTTCTTGTTTTTTATATATAAGTTGACATAATATTTTCTTTTTTCCCACGTATCTTCTTTTATTAGTTTTTCTTTTCAATGTTAAATGTTAGATTGAGTTACTATTTTTTTATGCGTATATTTTATCGTGATTTTGTTTCTATATTTTTATGAGTAGATTTATTATAACTAAAAATTATTTTCTTTTTTCCCTATTTTTATGACTATTTTTTATTCCCTAATCTTTAGAGGTAAAATTACATTTAGAAGTAGAAGATTTAAAACATTATTAAAATTGATGAGGATAAATTATATTTTTTAGCATTAGTGTATATTGTTAGTAGATAAAAAAAGTTTAGATTTCATCTCTCTTATTTTAAATTACATTGATCATGTTCCTGCATTAAAAGACATGCAATTTATTTGTTTTGATTGTCTGCCCAATTATACTTGAATATTAGAATAAATTATTGTGGCATTCATTTCCTTTTTAGTCATTTCAAAACCAATTATTATATTTTATATTATTGCGGTTACTTTTTTTAGTGTCATTGTGAAACATTGTTGTATTTTATTTTTAATTTAAGATTTAAAATTCATTTAATTTTTTTTTTTTGAAAAATAATTAAGATGAGAGAATAGTACCTGGTCCAAGGGGGTCCAGTTACTGTGCATAAGCCCAAACTTATGCACCGTGTATAAGCCCCAAGACAATTGCTTCATACACGCCCAACCATTGCTTCATACACCCCCACACTGCAAGGGTTTCATATTTCAGAATGATCTTTCACATTTCAGAATAATATAACGGTCATGACTTAAAATTTGAGGGAGCCAATGATGTGTTGCCACGTCATCGTCTTCAACCTCCACCTTCTTCTTCCTCATGAAGAAGATGAAGGAAAACCATGAAAGCTTCAAAAAAGCTTCACGGCTACAACAACAACAACACTATAGACAATTAAAGGAAAAAAAGAATAGGTTAAAGCAAACTGGGGAAAATGTAATGATACTTTGTGAAACCAAAATATGGGGACGATCTACTATAAATCCAGTTCAAATGTGAACTCTTTTTTTTTGTTACAATGTGAACTCACTATTATTAATAAATTTTAATAAAATGTTACTTTTGTGTTTCATTTTTTATCACCATAAAATTTATTTTTTATTAAAATGATAAACGTCACGTTTGAACCTTTATTTATATGTTTATATTAGACACACTTCAACATGTGAAGCATTAGATATTATGACTAAAGTAGTTATGATGGAAAAGATTAAAGGAATAGAACATTTTTAACGGTAACCCTTTCAAAAAAGGTACAATAGGTGCATGACATAACCACTATGTCTACTAATGGAAAAAACGAAGGAATGAATCAAGAGAAAGTATGCGTAAAAAGATTAATCTTTGGTAAAAAAATCTATAACAAAAAATCACATTCAAGTTATTGAAAGACACATACGACATAAACATAATTGATCACATTAGAATCACCGTCATGTTTATTTGCTCAATTCTCCATGAGACCAATAATTTTTTTACTTTTTTGCTGAAAATAATTTTAACCACCAAAATATAATAGGGTTAAATATGTTTTTAGTCCCTACATTTTGTGAAATTGTTAAGAATGGTCCCTACATTTTAAAAATGGTCAAAAAAAACCCTATAAATTTTCCGCTATCAAGATTAGTCCCTGCATTTATCCTTTAGGGACCATTCTTGACAATTTTGCGAAATGTAGGGACTAAAAACATTAAAAGGTAGGGACTATTCTTGACAATTTTCCAAAATGTAGGGACTAAAAATATTAAAAGGTAGGTATTAATCTTGACAATTTTGCAAAATGTAAGGACTATTTTCTACGGATTGGACTAATCTTGATAGTGCAAAATTTTATAGGGTTTTTTTTTACCATTTTTAAAATGTAGGGACCATTCTTAACAATTTCGCAAAATATAGGGACTAAAAACATATTTAACCCAATATAATAATATTAATTTTAAAAGAGATTACTAATATAAAAATGAAAAACCAGCCACAACTATTAGTAACACAATTAAGCACAATTTATAGAAAGAAATACAAATCTCATCTATAGAAGAAAAAAAATACACATAATTTTTATGGACAAATAATGAAAAAATACAACAATTAAAAAAACGGAAAATGTTATAGTCAATGATAAATTACCATTAACATATTATGGTGTTGCGGTGAAAGAGTTCAACAATTCCTGCAAAAGAAAGAAAAAAAATGAAATTAGAAAGAAAAAAAAAGAAGAGAAGAGGGATAGAAAATCATCAACACTTACATTAATTAAGAAGTATAGTGTATTGGGAATTAAGGAGACAAATTGCATATCAAATATGAAGGAGCCAATTATACTGTCAAAAAGGAAGGAGCCAATTATTAATTTTTTGTATTGGTCATTAATTAGTGAATCTAGTATTGATCTGTTTCCTAAATAAGTTGGTAATTAATGATCCATTTCTCTTTTTACAATTTAAAATATTTTGTTGACTTTTTAATTTAGAATTGTTGTGCATCATATCATTAAAAAACAAAAACTATTGTCCATCAAATGATTTTAATTTGATAAATATGGCGGTGCCATTTTGTTTATTTTCTGACAAATTATAGTGCCATATAATATTTGGTGATTTATTTTAGTAAAAATAATATAGGGTGCAGTGTTAGTTATATAAATGATAGTTTTTTAAATAAAATTGATAACAATTTCCAAAACAATAAATTTAATTATTTGGAAATATCAGGGGAGAATTTAAATTTTTTATTAGGTTTGTAAAAATCGAAACCAGTTTATTTGAAAAAATGGTAGAAGAATAAACACATGTAAATAATAATATTGTTTAAATTACTAACAAAAATATTGCTTAAATGTATTTAAATAATTCTATTGTCTTTTCAAAAAAACACTATTTTGTAGGATGAAATATTAATATTATAAAACTATTATGTTTACAATAGCATTTAATACAAAATGAATGAGAGAAGAGTACTTAGAGGAGAGAGAAAGACAAATAGTTTTGGCTTTTTAATATTAATAGATTTGTTTGATTATAAAATTAAAATAATAATAATTTTTGTTATTTTTTTTTACGACATATACTAAATTTTATTTAGTTATTAAATTTTTAACAAAATTTTAATTTTAAAGAAAGAAACAGGAGAGAGACGGGCGATAGAGAGGAGAGAGACTTGTTAGAAGAGCAATCAAGTATGGAGAGTGTATAGTATTGTTGTGGGGGAAAGATCAACCCAAAGGTAAATAATCATTGTGCATCATGGACCATATGCTCAACCGGTCCATATTAGAATTAGTCATATATATATATATACACACACCGGAGGTAATTAGGTAATTTAACATATATTCGGTTGGGTGTATTGATTTCGGATTTTGAGTGATCTCAAACTCACACATGTTGTATCGGGTGTCACCCGGACCAAAATCCAGTCAACTCGGATTTCGCCTGTTGACTTGGGTTTGAGTTCGGGTGGTTCTCGTGGGTTTGAGTTTTCCTGTCATCTGTAGTCACAACGAATCAAATTATATATCCTTGGTTGATAACATGTTATGAAGCAACTTCCAAACAAAAAGAGAGATTTACAATAGAGTTAATTTATTCAAAATGATGTCTTTATGCATCGAAGTAACCACCTGAATCGCATGTGTTAGGAAGTGATAGACTCCCTTCACAGAGAACGCTTTATATAGATCAAGATTCTACACCCATTTACTCGCTACATCGGCCATTTGCAAAAAAGAATTTTCAATACAGCACAACACTCACCACGCTCTTTTTCTTCGACCGGCTACTTTTTAATTATATTCTTATGACGGTGAAAATATCTTATGTGTGTGATTCCACTTTTCTGAAGACAATGTTGATTCTAGATATGTAAAACTTATTTTTACATGTTTGAATATTTTTAAGTAGAATTGATTGTTTTAATAGATAATTCTAAGAAAAAATATACATGTTTGTTTGTCAAAAAAAGTAGAATTGATTGTTTTAAGAGTTAATTCTAACTGAAAAATGAAATTTTGAACTTTTGTCTTTACGGTTGATTTTTGCCTCAATTTAACTATTCAATCCACTTTCATCTAAATATAAACAATTTTACATACATATCTTAGTTCATAATCAATTCATTAAGTCAAAATCAATTTTACACTATTGAGAGGTAAGTACTCGTAACATTGTAGAAGGAAAAACAATGTTTTATCGTACCATATAGCAATATTGTTTTAGGCTGCTAAGAAAAATTCTAAGCACTCAAACGAAAAATAAGAGATGTCGTGTGTTTAATGGTGTATTATCTAATACAGTTTTGTATTAAAAAAATACTATCGGGGTATTGAATATTCAGTCTCTTAAAATTAAAATGATATTATTTTCAACGTTCAAATTAAAAATAATTTTAGTCAATAGACCGAGCACAATTTTAAATATTGCGTCCATGTTATGGAAGTGGAAATGTTTTCTTTCTATGTACAAAAATTAAACATGTATTTTGCAATTACTTTATGGTTTTTACACAAGAATGTTGGCCAAGAACACCTTGTGAAGGTGCTAAACCAATTGTGAGATTGGCATTGTTATCTGATGGTAATCCTTCTGCTCTCTTTGTTAGAAATAATATAGAACTATTGGTGTAGTCTTTCCTAATAGCATGGACGTCTTTGGCCAAGGGCAAGGAGGGCCCTAGCCTAGGGCCTCCAAAAAATTGGGGCCTCATTTTTTATTTATTTAGGTAGTTATATTTAGGGAGTTTAATTAGTAATAAAAATGTCCAATAATAAAAACAAAAAAAGGTTAGAAGGGAGACTTTTTTAAGTAGCTAAAAGGTATTTTGATGATATTGGTTACAATTTGATATTTTTTTGTTAGTCTTAGTCACAAGGATGAATGACTACTTTATTGAAAATATTTATAATTTAAACATATTATGTTCTTTTAAAAAAAATAAATTATTAGGGGCCCATTTTTATTATTTGCTCGGGACCTCTAAATACTCGGGGACGGCCCTGCCTAATAGCTTAAGCTTTTGGGATAATCGGTTATTTGACATGGTATCAGAGTCTCTATGACTAAGTGGTCTAGAGTTCGATCCCCGCTCCCCTTACTTTCTAATTAAAAAAGTGGAATATGGTAGGTGGGTCAATGCATTATCCATGCTTCAAGCTCAAGTGCGCGTGAGGAGGCGTGTTAGAAATAATATAAAACCATTGATGTAGTCTTTCCTAACAGCTTAAGTTTTTGGGATAATCGGTTATTTGACACTCTTTTTCTTTACAAATGAAGATAAACCATTTTGACCAAGGATTAAGTGTTGCTAGAAAATAAGAGTTTGGTTAATGGAAAAATGGGTGTATTTGATTTAGCTTTAAAAAAAAGTGTTCTTTTTATTGTTTTTTAAAATTGATTTTTATGATAATTTGATTAAAAATAGTAAAGTTATTTCAAATTCATCTTTTTATGAATAAAAATAGTGATTTTGACATTCCATAATTTAAATATTCATGATAGAGATTTCAACTTAATAAAAATCACAATTTAAAAAAATGTATCTCTTAAAAATGACTTTTATGAGAATCTATTTAAAATAGTTTTTTTTATTAGAGATGTTTTTGAAATTTTATGATCCAAAAAAATTTGTAACTACATGATGATATACCTAAAGCGACATTTCATGAAAAACTATTAAAATCATTTTTTAAAAAAGACAAAACAAACTGGCCCAATGTCTCTTAGCCGTTTTGGAAATTGGATCATCTACGGCCACTGAGTGATACTGTTTGATCTTAGCCATTAATTTTTATTAAATATTAGTAGTCAATACTATAGTATTATTGATAGACGGTTTAGATCTACACATGACATAAAATTGGAGATGAAGGACAGGAGAGAATCTGGATCGGTCTTTTTGGCTTCTTTTTTTTTATTGGTTTGTTTATTAGAACAAATCATTTTTCCTTTTGGCATTGTTAATTGATATTTTGTGTTGATTCTTTTTGGTTGTACTCCATAACATTTCATTGTAACTTAGGCCCCATTTGTGAATTGTGATTGGATTCTATGCTTTTTATATTCAATAATCTTGTTTAGCTTAGTAAAATATATTTATGTATTAACTCAAATTTTCAATTTATTCACTCTTTATAATTCAAATTTATTGTTTTTATTTTATTCTTCGTCAACTTTTTATTCTTTACTTTCTCCATTCACTATTATAAACAAAAAAAAGAACTTTTTAAATTCATTGGAAACATAATATATTTGATTATAATAGTTAATACACTATTCTTTGATCTTTTGATGATTTCTTATTCCTCTACTTTTTGCATTAAAGTTTTTCAAATAGTTGTTGAGCTTGTTCAAAATCTCTAAATTTTTTGACAAATGCAACAAGGACTGAGTTTCAAGTAAGAACGGACTTAATTCTCATGCTCTCAACGGGTGATTGTGGTGCGATTTGGTTCGGTTTTGAATATATAAATCATCTTAATCGCGAGATTAAAATGCATGTGGTTTGATTTGATTTGGTTGATTTTTAAAAAATCATGCAATCCAAACCAAATCAACGTGGTTATGGTTATCTTCGATTTTTCAAAAGTCAATATAGAGAGCATAATTTATGTCACAAAGGAAACGGGAAAATTTTGGGTAAAGTAATTACTTTTAACTACTATACTTATTATAAAAGTTTCTGTTTGAATTCAAGGTAAGAATTTATAATAACGAGATTAAGGGAAAGTTCATAAGGGTGTTATACCTATACTCCCTCCTTCTTAATTATAACCAAACATCAACTTTTTAGATTCATCGAATAATTAATGTATTTAACTTATATTATTGACTAGATACATTAGATTTTGAATGAATCTATAAAGTACATTTTTATTTATAATTTTTATGATGAAATGAGTATTAATTTGTAGAATAAATTAAAAATACAACATTTTCTCTCTTTTTCCACTTATAGCACGAAATTTGAAACATACAAAAAAATATTAATAAAAGCAAAAAAAATGTATATTGTACATGTTGTATACATATTAGTTAGATAATTTTGTTTCACTAATATATTTGTTATACATATTTTTATTTGTGTTTGAATAATATTTTATTAAATCCCAAAGTTTTAACTTTCTTTTTTATAATAACCAAAGTTTTAACTTTACTTAGACCACCGGTTCTCAAAGTTAATAAATATTTCCAAAAAATATTATAAGCGGTTCTCTAATTTTATATATAAGTAAAATTTAACTTTTTATATAGTTTGAAAAAGTAATTTATATAGTTTATATTATTTATTAGATACGTCATTTTTTCAATGATTCTAATTTTTTTGCTTATATATGAAATCTGAGCAAGTAGTTAGTAGTAACATACGAATTTATATAAGACAATAAAATTTGATAAACTTATAAAAAGAATGTATTATTTTATTATTTTATTGTTAGAAGTGCGAAAATGCTTCTTCCGTTTCATATTATAAGCAAAAAAAATACACTTATTAAGGTACCGTTTGTCCTATTTTTTTCTCTTGTTTTTCCTTAGAAGTAAGAAGTTAGGTCAAACAACAATTTTTAAAAGTTCTAGTAAGAAAAAAGCAGCTTCTGTATTTTAAGATAAATTATAATATATTATCAAACATATCTTTTAACTCTATTAAAATAATAATAATAATAATAATAATGACTTTTAATTTTATTTTTTTTATAAAAAGTAAAATGCTAAACAACTTTTTTTAAAATAAGTTTTATAAGAAGATATAAAAAGACTTTTTTTTTTGTCTTAAATGAAATGGTAATCCACTGAAATTAAACTCACATATAATCCACTGAACCCGGGACACAACGTTCGGCCTAACAATTTTGGCATTTTTGCCAGTTGAGCTAGGACTTATGGGACATATAAAAAGAATTTTTATTAACTATTGATTATGAAAAAAAAAAAGAGAGAATAAATTAAATGCAGTTTGCATTTAATTTTATGAGAATAAATAAAAATAATTTTTTTTGAACCAAACAAACTTTTTGACTAAAAATAAGGATTCATTCATTCAAATTGAAAATACATAGATCATTACAAATTCAAGATTGCTAAAAACTGAAAAAGGTGAATCTACAAACAAACTTGCAGCACCTAAGTTAATAGCATACAACGGCATCATGAAATTGCCTACAAATATGACAAAATAAAAGTCACCGGAATCTTCATACTCTCGGATTTGCAACGTTGATGTTCAAGTCTTCAAAGTCTTCAGATCTGTAATGAGTTGATGTAGATATGCCAATTTAAATCAACGAAACACCGTTATGAAAAACCAACAAACGCCGCACAAGACGACCACAAACGCAATGCCGCACAATACGACTACAATCACAACGCCGCACAAGACGACGACAAACTTAAAAAACAAAAAAACGAAGAAGCAAATCTATGTGGATAATCACTTATTTAATTGAAAAGAAAAGGAAAAACAATTTAGATGGGTGATTTTGGATCAAAAATTGACCCTAAAACCACCCCTCCTTGGTGGAGGCACAAAAAGAATAAATTAGGGTTTAGGGGAGGGGGGAGGCGGCTGTTTGAGAGAAAAATTACAAGAGAATTGAACCAAACAAACTTAATTCCTATCATTAACTAATAAATGTTCAATACATAAGGGAATAATCTAAAATCTATGGAAACTAGCCCAAGAATTGGCGCCCAAGTTGGATAGCCTCTTTCATAGCATGTAATAGTGCCCAAGTTTCGCCTTCCAATATGAAATAAACAGGTTACTGCCATTAAGTCAAGCCAGCCACAAACTGCTCACTGATATCACGAAAACAAAGACTCATAGAAGTAACACTTGATCCAACTACAAACGCATCATCAACATTACATTTTATCCATCCAACACCTGGTTCCTCCCACTAAACCGGCTTATAAACCTCAATAGGAACAACATTATGACGCTGCAGCTGGTAGACGGTAAACCACTCATTCCAGACGGCGAACGACATTCTTCTAACTTGGTTTGGTGACTGAATATTGTCATTCCAGATTTTGTTGTTTCGGTTATGTCAAATGCACCAAAATAATGATGTGACCCTCTTTGTCGTTGCACTATCCTCATTTCTACACATTCCAAATACTCTGTCTACAACTGTCCTGTGTTGGTACGCCGCATTATGTAGTAACTGTGACAAACCTGCTGCCAACCAACACTCGCATGCTGCTACACATCGAAAAAACACATGAATATCATCATCTACCGCATTATCACACACGGGACAACTTAGTTCACAATCAACATAACGTTGTGTTGATCGAACCCGCGTCGGAAAACACCCCATACTCAACCTCCAACGTAAGTGACGTGCTTTGTGAGGATATTGAGTTTTCCAAATATCATTTCAATTACCCTCTACATGGTGCTTGTCGCTTCGAATAATGCTTCTCATGGCTAGGTTGTATCCGGATTTAACTGAATATCACCCATTCTTTTCCTCCTCCCAAACTACTTTATCCTCTGTAACCAAACTAATAAGAGGGGTTGCAATAATCTCTTCCACTATCGGTCCTATAAACAAGCTACGAATCTTTTCTATATCTCATGCTTTATAATTCTCAAGTAACATGTCTTTAACAAATAAATGATACACATCTTCCCTTGAGGTGAGGATACCCAGCGATCACCATTCATTCGCAGCCATGGATCATGAATAACACGGCTCTTGTCACCACTACCAATCCGCCACTAACACCCATGAAAAGGAATTTGTTTAGCCTTCCAAATACTACACAAAATTAGACGGTCCAATTGACCGGGTGAAAAAAAATGATTTTTTTCTTATAACTTAGAAACTTAAAAAAAAAAGTCCACAAATCCTAGCTAACAGAAATACCGAAATTGCTAGTGTCGGACGTCATGACTGAGGTTCGATCCCTGGTCAATTCATTTTGTGTGTGAGTTTTCAATGACTTTGTCATTTCGTCTATCAACAAAAAAAAAAACTTGAAAAATACACACAAAAAAATGGAGTATTTATTGAAATAGAAAATATGGGCCGCCAAATTGAGAGTAAAATGGATGGTGTGACCGTCGCCGGCAGGGAAGATGCAAAGAGATTCTTCGTTGCTGTTCACGTAGGCGCCGGTTACCACTCTCCTTCCAATCACAAATCTCTCCGATCCGCCATGAACCGAGCTTGTCACGCTGCCGCTTCTGTCCTTCAACGGGGATCAGGCCTCTGCATAGATGCTGTTGTCGCCGCTATTCAACTCTTAGAGGTATCAATTAACTCTGCATAATTATCATTTTACTGCTAACTAGTATTACTTTTAGTTTCATAATTATACATTGAGATAATCATGATTATATTGTCGGTGTAATAATCTTATGTTATGTCTAACTCCAGCTAACAATACAATAGGTTAGATGCCAATCATGACACATAGCCATAACTAAAGTTGCCTAGGACGGTACCGGTACCCGGTACGGATACATGTAAGCAGGGAAGGATCCAGAGACTAATCAAATGGGGGGCTGATCATTTTTTTATATGAAGATGGATCAAATTATACCAATATAAAACTATTTTACACTGATTAATTTATCGGAACTGGTTTACACTATGATTATCTACATACAAATTATAATCTATTAATAACAATTATATATAAAATAACAACTTTAAAGATGATATATACAACATTAGGGGTGGGAGGGAGGGGCCAGAGCCCACCCTTGCCACCCCTTGAATTCGTCCCTGCATGTACGGAATACGACATTTGTAGAAAAACTAAGGTTCGGGTACACTGTATAATATATCTTTTTTCATATAATTATATAAAAAAAGAGTGGCCTTTTGTTCAGGTTTATCGAGATAAAGACTAGCAAACCCCCCATGGTGTACCCCGCATGTACCTATATGAACTTTTTTTTTTTTAAATTGATACGGTTTCGGTGCGTACCATTCGTGTATCGGGTACGTACCGGTACCCGATACGTTTTCGGTACTCTACCTCAGATGGAGTATCCATGCTTCATAGGCCATAATTTAAAAAGAATTTAAGTGATTGAATGTAGCCACATATGCCTATGTAAGATACTGACATATGCCAATCGAAAGTGTTGGTTAGTGTTGGGAGTCAGAATCTTCGAACAATAAATAAAATCAACTCACAATAATAATTTATTATTAAATCTACAATTTTTACGAGGCAAAATTGCAACATTTCAAATTCTCATACAATTGCAATTTTTTACAAGAGCCAAAATTGCAAACCCTCGCAACAACAATTTTTGCACGGAAAATTGCAAACTCTCCTTTCAAGACTCACAACTACACAAACCCCAATACACTCAAAATATAGAGTTGTTGAGATCTATCAAGTGTGATATAAGTTTCATATCAGTTGAAAGAGTTGATATCAAAGTCACTTGTGTGGTTGTTCAAGTTCAATGTGTTGATCCAACCCATTAAGGCTCCCCCTCGTGGCCCAACAGTGGTATCAAAGCCATGGTTCGGCTTGGTGGGGGAGCGGAAGTGGCTCTTGGTATTGGATCAACTATAGGATGTGAGAAATCACATTTGGGCAGAGATTATTGTGTTTCAAGTGTGAGTGGTTAAGTCCTATATCGACTATGAATAAGAAGAATGTTGGATTTATAAGAGAGGTAACCCATTAACTATTAGCCTTAAGGTTTTGGCTGGAGATGTGGCGTTAATTGTGATCCCGGAGCATTTGACTTGATGTTTCTTCCGAGCTCCTCCGGATCCCCCAACGATAAGAAATAATGTGGCAGGGCTGTAAAAAGGATTTAATTGTATACGCTGCCGGTGTAATTTTTTTTGTACTCTATGATGCCACTTTTATAGATTAGTTTCTAAAATATCTATAAAAATATTTAATTGGCATGCTTTGATTGGATGCATATTTGTTAAAAAGTTTTACACTGTCAGTGCATAGAAATTGATCTCTATTTTTATTGTTATGATGATGCTTTGGTGAACTTTGAATTGATTCCTCTATCCTATTATAATAGTTTTATGTGGGCTTCTTTTGTTGAAGGATGATCCGTGCACAAATGCAGGGAGAGGCTCCAATTTGACAGAAAATGGTAGTGTGGAGTGTGATGCCAGTGTTATGGATGGAAAATCTGGAGCTTTTGGCGCTGTTGGTGCTGTGCCAGGTACTTACCTTAAGTTGACATTACATAATCTGGAAAAGTCTTCAGTTATGGAACATGGCCCTTAATCTTGTATCTAAAGATTTTACATGCTTATTAGTTAATGATACTGAATTGGTTTAGTTGTCATTATCTCGTTCTTTTTCACTTTCAAATTTTTTCCATCTTCACGAAAAATTTGTTGTATCTCGTCTTTCCCGTATTCAACCAAGTAGATGGCCTATTGCTTTCATTTTGCAATTTACTTTCATATTTCATTGTTTATTTGTCATGTTTCTATGTATTTATTCCATTAATTATAGACCAGGTGTACGAAATGCTATACAAATTGCTGCTGTATTGGCCAAAGAGCAAATGATGGGATCTCCATTGCTGGGTCGAATTCCTCCAATGTAATGACTACTCAACCTTTCGTTTTTTGTATCCAACTTATATTCGTTTTTTGTATGAACAATCTGTATTGATATGGGAATTTATCATATCTCTGCAGCTTCTTGGTGGGGGATGGGGCTCGTGAATGGGCGAAATCTAAGGATATTGCTTTGCCATCGAGTATAGCAGAGGCCAATAAGGTCATATTTTCAATCATGATTTAAATTTTGCGCAGGAACTTATTATTAAGTCATACCACTTCAAACTTACAACTTCGAGTATATATCATGACAGTGGCTGATCACAGAAAGGGCAAAAACACAATGGATGAAGTACAAATCTATGTTTGAAGCTGCTAGTTCAAAGACCGCAAACTCTCTTCCAGACAGCAATTCTTCTCCATGTCAATGTACTGAAATGCCAGGTATTTAAGAGCAAACTTCCGCCAAAGTTCCCATTCTTCGTGCTTCCAAACCCATGTCTGTCAACAACTAATTGTCGATATCTTGGACCTCTCCCTTTCCAAATAAACACTCAAATATTCTCAGATAACCAACTATGTCTTGCTCTTTCCCTATTTATTCTTTACTAAAAGCACACAATTTACAAACATGATTCATTAATTAATAAAAAAAATAACTGCCACTTAAAAACATAACTACTACAAAACTGACCAAAGTCAGTTTTCCTTAATGAGAGTTCTAACAAAAACTTAAACCAAATATTGCTATATTTTCAAAGACAGAATATATTTAAACCTTTTAACTACTTTGAAATGTAAGATTTTCCTCAGTCAATGTCATAAATGCATTTTGCACCAAAGTATATTGTTCCTCTCATGCTTAAGTGCTGGTGCTTGTCTGAAGAAAGGTAATTGAAAAACAAATTTTATAATTGTAATTCATGACAAGAAAAATAAAATGATCTTCATCAGCATCTTATTGTTTCCAAGCCTTAAACTGTTACATTAGCGTGACACCCCCTTATGAACTTTATGATGCCAAAGCCATGCCCCCTTATTATGCAGATAATGCTGTGGAAGATCAAGTAATGGATACCGTTGGGGTTATTTGTGTAGACAATGAGGGGAATGTAGCATCTGGAGCCTCTAGTGGTGGTATTGCTCTAAAGGTGCATAATGGTTTTCTTGGGTTGCTTTTCTTCTACTGCTCCCATTTGCATATTAAAGTGGAACGTGATTACTGATTACTCATAATTATTATATATACAAAATATTCAACAGGTTAGTGGACGAGTAGGGCTAGCGGCAATGTATGGTTCAGGTTGTTGGGCGTCGTCAAAAGGTCCCTTTGGGGCTCCATTCATGGCTGGCTGTTGTGTCTCTGGTGCAGGAGAGCACCTAATGAAAGGATTTGCAGCTAGGGAGTGCATTGTTTCAATGTCTATGTATGACTTTCTCACTTATAAATGATTTTCAATTTTCTTTGTCGTAATTTATTTTTTATGCTATAGCATTACTCCTATGCACTAGATTTTTCTGATATTCATTTTCCTTCAGCTCACAATCTGGTGCTGCTTCCGCTTGCACAAAAGTTTTATGCTCTGTTGCCGAGGATAGCAGTAGATGTGGTACTGATAGCAGCGCAGGGATATTGGTTGTGCAGTCAAATACATCTATTATAGTGAGTTTCTTCAACTTTTCCAGCCAATAGTTTTGGGAATATATTACTTAATCTCAGTTTCTCTAGGATCAAGGAAAACCAAGATTAAAAGCAGTAGAAATTGCAGCTGTATACACTTCCTTGTCTTTCGGAATAGGATATTTTGGAAGCTCTATGGAACGGCCCAAGGTAGCATAATCATGACTCTGATTTTCCATCATATGAAAAATTAATAATCAATATCATCACTATTGATGCTAATTATGAAATAAATCATCACATGGTTGTCCAAATAGTTCTTTTTTTGGTATAAACCCTCTGGTTCCCAGGGGAAGGTACCCCGGTACTCCAGAGTTCGCCGTGAGGTAAGTAAAGTTGGCCAAGAATTGTTCCCACACCATGAATCGAACTCGGGTTCTCCCAAACAATTCGCCCTAGGGGCAGCTCATTAACCAGTTGATTGAGCCAATATCTTGGTTTGTCCAAATAGCTTTGAAATACTTCTGTGCGGTGTTTAGGTTTATCAAAGATGTTTCTATTTTTTTTTTTATGGTTTATCAAAGATGTTTATAATTTAGCATGTGTACACTTCCGCATCTGGTTTAGGGTTTATTCAACATCTTGTTAATCTTTTACGTCCTCCAACCTGATTATCTTCTGCGCTAACTTTCTAAAAGCAATATTTTTACATTGTGGTATGTTCCAGGTATCGATCCTTAGGAGTACGAAACAAAGCAGGACTGCAGTAGATCAATTTGGGGCACGAATAGATCTTTCAAATGGATAATCGTTGTGAACACTGAAGATTTGATATGGATCTTTCAAATGGCTAATCTCTATGGCCTAAAGATCTATCACAGCTTGATTACATGATTTTTCCCGCAATTTGTTAGGTTGGGACATTTTCGTTAAACTAGAAATTCTTCCAATTTGTGGATTTTGAGCAGTATATTTATTTAATTTCTTTTTCTGGAGTCAAATTAGTGGGTATTAACTAAAGATTTCCTATGTACCAAAAAAAAACTAAAAATTTCCCAGAACTAAAAGAATCTCTGGAGGGGTCTTAATTAGGATCTTAATTGTGAAACAAAAACCAAATTATTGTGAGCTTTCTAAATAGTCCACATACAAGCTAGCTAGCTAAATCGCCATAACCATTTCCTTTCAAAACTTTTACCCCACCAATTAAACCACTAAAGACATTGGCATGATTGAACACATTATGAGGAAAAACAATGTAGAGACCCAACCATTTCAGTACATCAAACTAAATTGAACCAAAAATAGGGCAAATTATTAAAAAATAAATGTTCAACTGATTCATCTTCACCACATCCACCGACGCAAAAATAGGAGTTCAAATTAGCAATTCAACGACGTGCAACACCATAAAAAAAACCACATTATTCCTAAACCATGCACACTTCATGCCGAAAGGAATTTATATGCTCCTTTGACTATGTACTCATCAAAGTTTTCGTTTCACGGCACCTACCTATCAACTATATTATCATGCACAAAACTGTTGGCTAACAAAGAAGCACATTCCTAAACCAACTATCTCTCGCATTGGAACATCCTCCACAACAAACCGATCATTAAAAAATCCATGTAACACTCACTTCTTTGATATTAGATAAAATAAAAAGTCTACTAAAGAGACATACATATGCTATATCACGGTAGTGTTCTTTGGTGGGTACTATTTTATACTTTAAATTTAGATTGAAATATCCCTTATATTCCAAATTCATATATTGCTCTTTTTCTGTAAAAACATTTGAATAAGAAAATGCTACATATAAGAATTTGTTAACATACACCCACTTATTTTTTAAAATGATTATTTAAGCAAATTATGACTAAAAAAATGATTAAATATACTTGAAAGTGCATGTTGATAAAATACTGCAAAAACTAAATAGGTGTAAATATTAACGGTTTCTATGTTGTAAAAAAATAAATTGGTATACAAAAAAGTATGTTAGTAAGTGATACTCCCTCCGTCCTTGTTATAAGCCCCCATATGCATATTAAGAAAATTTGATAGTGTAATTAATATGTATTTCTTAGGTGTTATAATTACTAAATTGTCCTTGGTAAAAAGATATATTTGTAGTTGATTTTTCGGATTTTAATGTAAAGTAAGATTAGGAAAAATATTAAAAAATGTGTCTAGGATTTTGAAAAATGGCTTATATTTAGAGGCGAACTTTTTCTTTGAAAGAGTGCTTATAATTAGGAACGGATGAAGTAATAACAAAAAATGTGTAAACCTAAGCTAAATGTTGCTAAAATACTCCATAAAAACTAGTGGTATATTCTAACAAATTCCAGTATAAAAAAGAGAACAAATTAATTGGACCAAAAAAAAAAAGAAAAATTAATTAATGGTATAATTTTCTAGACAGATAGTTGTATTTGTTGCCTTTCACCTCATCAATATTAAGGCATTATTTGTATGTGGAGCGCAAACTCCTTAACAAAGCTATCCACTCGAAAAAAATATGGATTATTGAGTGTGTGTTACTATTGTTAGAGTGATTGCCAGAAAAAAAAAATGAAGCTTTAGCAGCAGCATTTTAACCAAGAGGTGTGTTTGTGTGTAAAAGTAGCTATTTAGCTAAAAATACCGAGTAGAAAACAACAACGTAAGCAAAGAGACAAATAACAACTTTCATTCGACTGAAAAACCAGTAGGTGGAAAGAAAACTATGCTTCGAAGAAGAAAATTGATAAAAACATTTCACACAATCATATGTTTGTGTAGTAGTATAAAAGGAGCAGAATGGCACCCTATGAACAATGTAATACAACCGTCATACTAAGGTTTTTAAATAGTAAATAAATCATCCCAAAGGAAACAGAAGGTCCAAGATTCAAATAACAAAAATAGGTACCTAGTAGACCTTCAAAAATACCATTGTTATTATAAAGAAAAGGGGCAAAACTCAAACGCGCCTGACATTTAAGTTGTTCTTGGGGTAGCCCATTCAACTTTCAGGATGAGACTGTCGTAGCCATATCCATTGAGTTTGTTAATAGCTCTCTGAGCATCTTCCCTGCTGACAAAGTTGACAAAGCCAAACCCCCTACTCATGCCAGTAATTTTATCATTAGCAACATAGACTCTGCTGATAGAACCAAAAGGACGGAATAGTTCATGCAAATCAGGCTCAGTTGTGTCCTCCGAGAGGTTGGTTACCCGCACAGAATTCTCATCATTCCTCTTCCTGTCTGACACACCAGTCTTACCTGCACCAGGTTGCATGCAAGGAGGTACATACCTACCAGTATTCGATGTTGCAGGCTTATCATTATCAACGAATACCTCAGATGGTTGTGAGAGATCCGATTTTGGATTTGGACACCTTGCAGTCCAATGGTCACCCTTCTTTCCACAATTCCTGCACTGCATAAGAACAGCACCTGTTGTAGCAAGTGGGTCAGCAGTTGCCACCTCCTTTTGGGAACCTGTTAAGAATTGCAGGTACAATGTTACCATTAATATCATGATATTTGACAGACTAATTGAAAAGAAAATTCATTAAGACACCTAAACTAAGCTCTTATTATCATATTCATCCCATGGTAATTCATCATCCAAAGTAAAAAATTTCAAGCAAACGATAGCAACATAAATGCAAAATAGACCACCGATACAAAAGGTATACAGGCATTCACATGAAATTGCCTGTATAAAATTGAGCATTGTTTCTTACACTGAATACCAATAAATTAACTACAAAAAACAACTCATAGTTTCAATTTAAGGTGCACAATTTATACTAAACCTCCATTAAGAGGAATTTAAAAAAACGTGAATGGGATCGCATCACCAATATGTGATCATAATTCTCCCCGATATATCGAGTATCAAGCAAACAACTTGCATTCTGCATTGTCAATATGCTTGATCATGATTCTCAGTAACATAGAGAATCAAGCAAGCAACCAACATTCAGTGTTGTCAATAGCAGACCACATAAAATAGCAGTTTGTTCAAATTCCACTTTGCCATCTTCGATCATCTACCAACGTTTTATACCAAATAGCATATTGTGAACAATAATACAACAATTTATTCAAATTCCGCTATACTATAACCTTTATTCAACAAAACCACCATCATTTAAAACCCTAATTCTTTCATATTTTAAAATATTGTTGTATAGTTTTCAATTTGCTACTATTTTGAAATCGAAATCAATCAAAAAATTCGTAATCTACATACAACAAATTTTAGGGTTTCAATACACAAACAAAAAACGAAACGAGAGAGAGAGAGTGAGAAATATATATACCAATTGGCTTAGGGCGCTCAAGAACGATCTCTTCAGTAGAAACCATAGTAAGACGACTACCAACATCTTCATGAACAGCATCACCAAACTTAGGCAAAGATCGACGTTCAACGGCGCGTTTACTAACACGCGCGTTAGCAATTTTGCGAGTGCGAGTAGTTGTTGTAATCTTAACCTGATTACCATCATCATCAAATTTGTGCTCAATCACTTTCTTGATTCCGTTTTCATCAGGTCCTATGACATGAATTGGCGGTAAAAGGAAATCGAGATTCTCTCCGTCGTCTTCTTCCAATTCTCCCCACATCACCTTCGTCTGTTCGATCTGGTTCACCATTGTTTCTTCTCTTTGGTTGTTGAGATAATTGCTTTGCGTGCGTTTGGAATGAATCGGAAACTCTCCGATTAGGTTTGATTTTGCGGTGGCGAAACGAAACAGAATTGTAACTTGCGGCGGTGAAATTTTTCGGTTAAAATATTATTGTGAAATTAAAGAGGGTAAACAGGGAAATATATAGGGTAAGGAATAAGGGAAGCGTATATTTGACACATTTATTATATAATTGTTTCTAACCGTTTGATAAAATTTCTAACGCGTTAATTGTTTTTAACCGTTCGATAAAACTAATTGTTGATAATTTTGTGTGAAATTGATTAAAGAAAATTAAGTCAGTTGATCTTTTATATTCGTCAAAAAAAAAAAAGTTGATCTTTTATGTATTGTTGATAATCTATTTTTTTTACACAATCTTTTGACACAATCTTTTTGGTCTATAATGACTTTTTTAGCTCATTAATTGATTTAAAAATCATTTTAATAGTTTGTAACAAGGCTTTTTTAGCTAAATAACTTCTTTTTTATAAAATCTAAGTTACCTTTTGTGAAAATTTTAGTCTTCTCTATTAAAAAAGTTTTTTCAAGCATGACATAATATAGGTTAGGTTGTGGGCACTATCGGTTTTTGAGTATTCTTATTATTATAGATGGCAAAAAAACTCATATCCGCATATATTTGTGGATAAAATTCGTCACGGACATGGAACGAATAGCTTAATAAATTATTTCTTCTTAGTAGGAAATAATTTTCACATATCATTTGGCTCATTTTTAAATTGTGGGGTTTAAAACCCCGCAAAAGGGAAAATTAGTAGGAATGACAATTTGACTCATACTCAGTGGGTACCCGCAGAAAATACCCACAACGGGTAGGGTAAAAACCCGCATTTTTGGTACGGGCACGGGTATGAGTAATTATCCACAAAAATGAGCGGATATGGGTGCGGGTACGGGTACCTTAGTACCCACCCCGCCCCATAACCATATAATATATATTTATTAATTTAATTTATATTATTATATAAAAGTATATGTATATTAGTTTTAAAAAATACAAACACTATTAAACTATTATCCATGTTTTTAATAAAAGTGTTTATTTATAACATAATCAAACACAATGTGAATATGTCAACAGATATATGAACTTTAACATGAGATTAGTAGTAGTTTTGTTTATAATTTCATAGATCGACATTAAAATCTTTGAATTTTATTAAAATAATATGATATTTTATAATTGATCGATTAATTTTTCGCAAAAGTGCGGGTAATGGGTACGGGTATGGGTACTTAGGTACCCACAGGGTATGGGTACGGGTGCAAAGTTTGTTACCCACGCGGGTATGGGGGCGGGTACAGGTATTTTTTCAAGCTGCGGGTATGGGGATGGGTACTATAGTACCCTACCCATTGCCATCCCTAAAAATTAGATTATTAAATTGCCCGGTTTAAGACCCCCGCAAAATTAACGAAGTGCTCCTTCAAAAATTCCTCTTTAACCAAAAAGTATATCGGTAACCAAAGTTACTTCAAAAGAGTTTGGGTAACCATTTTTCTTTAAATACCTGAACACTTTTTTCCAAAGTGTTCCGGTAAACAAAAAAAAAAAATACACACCTAAACACTTTTTTTCAAAGTGTTCCATTAACCAAAAAAAGTTTATACACCTGAATATATTTTTCCAAAATATTCTAGTAACAAAAATAATATTTAGAAAAAATAGTATAGTACAATGAGGGTAGAATGAGAATATTTTAAAATACGTAGGAAAGGGTTAAATGTTGGGGTAAAAAAAATCGAGAAAGAGGCAAACCCCTCTTTTGTACCCAAAAAAAAAAGTGACAGTATACGGTTATTTGACTATATTTTGCGGTTTAAACTGTATTGGGTCTATAAATTATGATACAAAACTTGTGATTAAAGATTAATAATTAATTGGGTAAATAGGGTTTTACCCCTGCAAAGTTGGCGAGTTTTAGATTACCCTCTTCACAAAAAAAATTAATCACAAGGGTAAAATCCTATTTACCCTAATTAATTTAAATTTAGAGGTTGCCAATCTGAGTAATTTCAATTGTGTGTTGCTTGTACCAAATGACTATTTTATACTATTAGTTTTGATATTTTTTTATATTATATTCTTTTGTATGAGTTGTTTTTTTTTTATTTTGTAAAACGGCATGAGTTGATTTTTATATTCAAATAAAGGATATTTTTGAATTGTGCAGAAAAAATAACAGTATGGAGAGTAGTATCGTTATTTTGGTGCATTTGGCATAACCAAAACGACAAGATCTTGAATTATAATATTCAATCACCAAGCCAAGTTGAAAGAATGTCGTTCACTGTATGGAATAAGTGGTTTACTGTCCACCAACTGTAGTATCATAATGTTGGTTATGTTGGGGAGCCTAGCCCGGTTCGGTGGGAGAAGCCAGGAGTGGGATGAATAAAATATTATGTTGATGCAGCATTTGTAGGTGGATCAATGTGACTTCTATGAGTCTTTGTTTTCGCAATACAAATGCGCAATTTTTGGCTGGCTTGACTCAATGGCAGCTGCATGTTTACTCCATAGTGGAAGGCGAAACATGTGCTCTATTACATGCTATGGAAGAGACTATTCATCGTGGATTTGAAAAAGTTCAATTTAAAAGTGATTCAAAGTTGTTGTTTGATGCTATCTATTCGAAAAGACTGGACAATTAAGAGTTTAATATAATTATTAATGACATTATTCTTCTTATGTCATATTCTCATGAAAACTTTGAGGTTAAATTTTTTAGGAGACAAGCGAATTCGGTTGCTCACACTCTTGCTAGGGAGGTCAAAGCTTAAGTTAGTTTCCATATTTGAGATTATTCCTTTATATATTGAACATTTATTAATTTATGATATGAATTAAGTTTGTTTGTTTAAAAAAAAATAATAAAGGATATTTTTTTAACTAAACTATTGCGATATGAAATATTCTAGATAACCAACATTCATTTAATAAAAAACAATTTATTTCTTTATTTGATACATCTCGTTATCATCCATTTATCATAGAATTTAATTTCATGGTAAATTTGGACGAATTAGAGAACAATGATTCCAAAGTTTTTCACCCCTACTTAATATTTCCTTTTCATTTTTCACAAACACTGGCAATTCAGCTAAATATCTTGTCATGTCAAAATGACAAGTTTTTCCAACATCATTCACAATGCTAGAACAACAATTATCACTAACAGTTTGATTTCCAATAACTACACCATTGAATATTTGTTTCCCACATTCTACAGGCTTTAATTTGCTTGCACAATCATTTAAATATTTCTCATATGATGACAATGGTTTTGGTGCATAAGAAGGTGATTGAGGAATTTCAGAACATAATGTTCTAGAAAACAAAGTAAAACTTATCATAATAGTCATAACCACGTAAAAAACATTGAATGATGCCATGGCCATTTAGAGAATGATAAGTCTTAAAGAATGGTTGCTTATGTGAATTGTTGATCAATTTAGTATTATTTATAATATATGATTTACTATCTTAACGTTAAAAAATATTTAATATTTTTTTCTAACTCTCTTAAAACGACATAAGTAAAGTTTGTTTTTAAGTTGTAATGTTCTGTAAAGAATGAGTTTTATTGTTGATTTTTCACATAACTTTTCATATTAAAATTTCATTTTGTAACTTGCAATAATATGTTACAAATGAAATACAGATATTTAATTTATTTTTTTAAAGTAAGACAGCTAATTTTTTTTTTTTATATTGAAGTAATAAAAAATTTACTTTGTTTATTGGGAGCCTAACTTAATTTAATCTATTCAAAATTATCCAGGTTTTAAACACTTTTTAAGTTTTTAATTAGGAAAATGCTAAACAGTTCCCCCGAGCACTAGTTAAGCATATACTAATAAGAAAACTTTATCTTGAAACTTGTGCATTTGAGGCCATCTTATACATGCTTAAAACATAATAGTATTGATTATTGAATGATTAAAATTACAGATAATTTGAATCAAGTTCACATCATACTTCACATGTCTGATAGTTCATGTGACTAATTAATTGATACATCTATTCAACATAATATAATGAAACATAGAAAGATAAATATATTTGATAAGTGCTTATCAGAGTACAGGTTTAAGATAGATCATGGTTCAACTAATCGATCATCATCGCTAGTTGCACTGCATGGTCAGCGAGTTGCCATAATCATGTAGTATACGACGAAAATTTGAGGCCATCTTATACATGCTTTCAAAAGCCAAAGAATATGATACAATATCAATGATTGTTACATACAACAGTGATATAATCCTTATCAGAAATCTGAGAAAGGATATGAATAATAATTTACAACAAGTGAAAAAAAATAACATACAGATTTTGCATCTCTGTACAATGTGAGTAAATAATTGAACATCTGATCTGCTATACAATTTCCCAATTATTTTTCTTAACTTCCCTGTTTTCTTTTGCCTTCTGCTATTCTGTACTATAAATGAGGTAATCTTCATGTCGACCCTTCAGGGATTTGGGTGTCATCAATTGAATCGGGAGATTGGGATTTGGGTTTGCTCATGATTCTGCTATATCCATATCCAAGAGAACTTCCACTTGTTTCAGATAGCTGAATAAAAAGACCAAAAGTAACAAAGATCCATTTAGATAACTGAACTATGTTTTATTAATACAAAGGTAGAGTATAAATACACGATTGAATATGTACTAGTATGTTATCATGCAATTTCCAATGACAGTCACAACAGTGTGCTTGTCTTGTGGGATTGGATGAGTTTATGGAACACGTACTTCTGTAAGCTCAGCCAGGTGACGGGATCTAAATTCATTAATTGTTGCCGCAATCTCGGATGCAGGAAGTTTAACCTGAAGAAAGAAATGATTAGATAACAGATCATTTATCTCAATGCTTCAGCATTGTGTCAGACTTTCATCAACTAGCAAAGTCAGACTTTCCAACAGTGTGTTTTTAATTAAGGCTTGCCCTTCATTTAAATCTGATTTTACTTTCACCTTTTACCATTTCAATTTTAACAAGAAAAGAAAAAAGCTAGTATCTTCAGTGAGATGTGCAGCTAATTTTACCATGCAATAAAAAGCAAAAATATGCTCATGCCATTTCTAAGAAAATTTGGCCAGAAACTTGAGTAAATCAATCAGACACTGCAGAGAAAATAAGCAACAGTTTGGCAACAGATATTGTGACCAAAAGTTTTAATCACGACGAATAATCATTTACTGGTGTTTGTCATCATAAGATAAGGGTATAACAAAATATTAAGACAAAAAATGCTCCTCCATTAGGTCAATATATCTGTTCCGGTAACAATATAATGTTACCTCAGAAAGCACTGCTGCTGCTAGTTGAAGACTTGGTTCCAAGGTCTCTGGGACAACCTGCAAATGCAGGCAACAGAAACACAAGACAAGATCTACAGTTAAGTATTCCAAGAATAGCCAAATAGGAATAGTTGAAATTTTTTTCCACAAGTTTCAAAACTACACGATAAGGCAATGATTACAGAAAAGATAGAAGAGGTATCAGATTATTACGGCAGTAGCTCCAGCTTTTTCTAAATTCAATCCGTGAGTAACATCATGAGCACGAACAAAAGTCTTCACATTTGGGAAGTGTTTGCTCAGAGCCCAAACCGTTCTATAGTTTGCACCAGGGGAATCTAGAGTTATTGCTGCAGCACTTGCCCTTCCAGCCCCAACTTTATGTAGGACCTTATCATCACACAACACAAAGCATGTCAAATAGTGAACATATACGCGAGCTCAATTATTTAAGTCATGTGAACTACCTCTCGACTACCAGCATCACCGAAGTACACAGGGAGATCCAAGGAGCGCCCAACTGCCACTCTATCACTGAGAACATCAGCAAATATTAAGGCAAGTTAGGACAAATACTGCCATTTCCGATTCAAAATTGCAGACATGATATATGGTAGACTGGTACTCCACTTCATGACTGGTACTATTGCCTCCAAGAATATCAGAAACTAACGCACAATCAAACAGAATAGCTAGGATCATCTTGGAGGCAATAGCTGGTAGTTCCATGCAGTAATGTTGTTTTCTTTTACAGCATAAATAAGATCCAAAAGAAACAATTTTATAAGTAAAGCAAATAGTTTCACTTAGATCAAGTTACCTTCGCACATCTAGCGCAACAAATGGAATAAGTCGCTCAGAAAGAAGTTGTGCAATGATCTGAGAATAATGAAAGCTAAATTTTAATGCTCAATTTGATTATTAAAACGAATAATAAAATATACCAGAAAAGAAGCAGCTCACCTGGCCAACTCGCCCAAATCCACAAATAATGATATGATCATGCAGATCATCTGTCTGAAAAAGATTTAAACCAAAACAATGTCAACCACTAATTTTTATGTCAAATCTAAATAAAAAATAACATAGTAAATCAATTGTTCTCATTGTATTCATTGTCTGCAACTACAAGGGTAGGAAGTATAGTATCACTAATATAGAATTTCCTAAAGTAAATTAAACTATACAATATAATAAATACAGTTAACTAATTCGAAAAAGTTAATCGTGTAAGATAGATCGTTGAGCTGTTCCAAATAATATATTTTCTGTTTCTCTGACTAAGATATTCTATCCAAAACACTAGTATCATCACAAAAATAAACACAAGGCAGTAACTGTAGGGTGATGGTGGTTAACCAACTGTGTATCAAAGTAACCTTAGCTTTTAAAAATATTCACTTAAATTACCCCCACCCCTTTCTCATTAATTATAATAAATGTAAAAAATTTAGTGCTTTTTCTTAATGTTGTCATTTGATTCTCAGTGGGACTCAAACAGTCAACGAGAATGACATAAATCTTTAGGTGATTTGTTTTCGGACAAATTTTATGGTGATTTGAATGAAGGAATAAAAATCTCACAAGCAAGAATTTCACTATTTTTCATTACTTTCTAAATGCTACACATCCGCATTTAAACCTCCTTGAAAGACATATTGCTATACTGTACTATTACTATAATGCAACACAACATACAATCTATTAAGCTGTAAGATAAAAAAATCACCAGCAAGAAAGTTAACAATGGGTGGTGCAAAAGTTGTAAATTTCACAACCATTTGCAATTAATAGAAGTCCCTGTCAGCCAATAATGAAAGTAATCTACCTCACTTTCTACAGGTAATAAGCTTCGAACATCATGTTGCTCAAAACGGGAAGCAATCAGCTGGCCTCCTTCACCCAACCATGGCGTAAGCGCCATAGAAATTCCCACAACAAGGAACAGCAAAGAGGACAACTGGGAAGACATTATACCCTACAAAAGTGTCAATTAGCAAAGATATTAGTTTTTAAAGCGGATTAATAGGACGAAGAAAATTCTTAACAGCAATCAGAAAATTGATCTCTGTTTCTGGTTTCTTCAATTTCCCTTTTTCCAAGATAAAAAAGAATTCATCAAGAGGAAGGAAATGATCCAGATTTATCCACTAACTATATTTTTTGGGGAAAGATGACATAGACATAAACCTCTATAATAATCTCAAGGGAAGAACACCAAGAAGCATATTGTTAGAATCTAACGCAAGCAGAATGACTTATTTCACGTGAATATAAAGATATATGGAAGATAATTATTTATTAACCAGACAGTCTTGGCATGAGAAATGGTTTTCAAGGACACAAACCTGATTAACAGCTTCACCAAAAGCCACAAATGCAAATTCTCCTCCAGGAGCAAGAAGAAGCCCAACTCTAATGGCAGATATGATTGAAATACCAAAAATTTTGCCAATCAAAGCAACCAAGAGGGTCTTGCCAAATATCAAGAGTCCCAGTGTCCCTATGATGACTGGAAAGTTTGAAAGAAGAAGTTTTGGATCAATTGACATTCCAACCTGAAAGTCACAGAAATTACTTTTCATTAATTACACATGCTGAGACTGACTTGTTCAAAAAATCAAAAACCTCAAATCAGCCATTCCTTTCTGTTGAAGATTCCTATAAAAGTTTTTTCTTCTTTTTAAAAAAATTTAAAAAAAGGCAAGATTCATATAAGAGTTATTTCAATAAAATTAATTAACTTTTGAATTTGAATATCAAGAACTCACCGTCATAAAGAAGAGGCCTAATAGAAGGCCACGATATGGAGCAATATCAGATTCAACCTGTAAGGAAAATTCAGTTTCTGCCAGTAGCAAACCAGCCAAAAATGCTCCCAAAGCCATGGACAGGCCTGCCTGTTTCAAATTTCAAATAAATTTGACATTTAAAAAAATGTAAAGGAGTCAGACTAACGCAAAACAGAAAAATTGTCACTTCATTGGTCACAAGAATAATTTAAGCAATATGCCTTCTAAAAATCCCAATCAAAGGAAAACAGGAAAAGCAGTGATCCAAACACCTACCCTGGCAGTGAGAAGGCTGGTCCCAAGAACAACAAAGAGTGTATTGGCAGAAAATATTTCTGCATTCTGATTATCTGCAATCTGCCTATATATAGGTCGAAGGAGCTGGACAAAAGAAGAGTGGGAAATCACATTCCAAAAGTCATGTCTGTGACAAAGTAACATCATAAGATGCCTTTAGAATAAATGCAAGGCCATCAAAATAGAGCTTATCCTTTGAAAAAAACTTATATTTTTCAGAATCAGGATTGATACACTAAATATTAAATATGTGAAATGCTTGCTACAATTAATTAACCCGACAATAGTATAATTGATAACTTATGTTGGAAAACAAAATTAATGATGAATTAAACAAAATACTCTTATAACGATTATTAAATATTTAAGTATATATATATATATATATATATTGACTAGAGAATGCAAATAAAGACCTCCAAGCAACACCTAGTGAATACAACTTACCAATCGTCCACCTGCAATTATGGCAGTGATGGAAACTGCAGCCTTAACAGCAGCCAGACCAAGAGCTTCAGCAATGGCTTGAAAGCCAACCTGAAAAAAACAGAGATTAATATTTTACAGGAAGATGATATTGGAAACAACTGAAGTATTGTAATGACAGTGATGGCCAAACATAAGGAAAAGTTGATGGCTTCCATTCAAGCACTTAACATGAGCCAACCTCAATTAAAAAAGAGTGAAATGTGTCTTGACCCTTTTAATACATATGTAAAAAAAAATAATCAAAGCTAAATTATCCAATCAAATGCAAGTTTTCTGAACAACATAGAACACCCTTGTTCTACACTTTCTCATGCTACACAGGAGTTCATACAACTTTAAGTAGCCACTTTCTAAACTTCATGAAAACGTATGATGAAGTATGTTAAACAAAAAGTGCTAGAAAGTGTTACCCCTCCTTTGGAAGAATTAGGTGAAATAAGAGGTATGAGTATTAGCAAGACAACAACGGCCAAATCCTGTGCATAAACAAAGAAGAAATAGTCAATTTCGGTAAAAATATTACAAAACCAAAGGCAGTTAAGAGCTGAAAAACAAATATTTTATCGTAGAGGGTGGAAACATATATGCTATCACGATTACATATTTTATCCACTGTAGGACATGGAGTTCAGTTCAAGTTATCCATAAGGGAAGGGCTGTATGGAATATTGATGCAAGATGTCTCACATAAGAGCAAGTTTAGTCAACTATATATTACAGAAAAATCCTTCAGTTTCTACTTTCTAGATAGATAGGTAAGGTACAAAGTAACCTGAAAAAGTAACACGGAAAATGTAGCTCGCCCATGTCGCGATGTGCTCTCGCTTCTCTCCTGTAATACCTGTAAAACAAGCTCACTTGAAATATTGCCACATGGAGGACTCAGCATACATGAACATAGAATTATAGAATTATAATATAGCTAAAGAGCGAAGTCTTGACTCCTACCCTAAATGTTTGTGACACGAGAGTATTTTGAAGGTTCACTTACATTATAGCTATAGAGTATAGACTTCAAGCTTTATCAAATAATGACAACCATAAATATATTTCAATTTTTTAACAGATGCATTCCAGAACAAAATCCTTTTACAATTAATCAATGCTTTTAAAAAAGGTAGATATCACAATCTCAAAACATACATTAAGCAGAGGCATAAAACTGGAACCGTTAAGCTGACTAGACTGTGTGAAGCGTGAACATATACCCTAGAGTGAGAATTTAAAAGCTAAAAGCTAACAGTACTCAGGATATTTACCTGCAAAACAACAGCAGTCGATGATAATGCCAGGCCATTCCCAATGACAATAGCAGCAGGGCCAGCTTGGCCACAAATATAATGAGCCACCAACCCAATAACTGCAGCAGTCAACAAAACCTGCATTTATTCATACACAGTAAGAATTGTTGCCTTGTAAGTTACTAGCATATAAATAGAATATGTGAGGTAAACAGGTGAATGATGAAGTTTCACAATCACCTGAGCAGAGCCTAATCCAAAGACATATTTCTTCATTGAACTAAGCCTTTCCACAGAGAGCTAGAAAAAAACAGTTCAAAGCTTCAGTTATTGTTTAGTAAGGAGATAATTAAAGTCATGGTACAACAAGATCTTATGTGAAGCTCAACCTCCAGACCAATATTAAATAATAGGAAAACAACTCCAAATTCGGCTATTGATTTTGTCCCGTGAACATTGCGAATGATGGAGAGTCCATAAGGCCCAATCAAGATTCCAGCAGCCAAGTAACCAAGAACAGGACTGCCTAAACATTATTGCAGATGAGGGACACATAATAAGTTAAACAATGTATGAATGTCAGACAATCAATTTTATCAGATTATGACTTTTAGAAAAATGTTTCACAAGCACGGAAGCATAAATTTGTTATTGGTTGGCTGCTTAGAATGATAGCAATACTTTACAATTTGAGTAACCAATTTTTTAATCATTATGGCTCCATTTATTGTCACAATCAAACTAACAAACAGTGAATAAGGAAGAGAAACGTGAGCTAAAAGAAGCAGCAGAGAAAATCTCTACATCAAAGCTTCGTATGTGCAATATATAAAGCTTACACCTCAAGTTCAAACTAAAGTAAATCATCTAGACAAACAACTTGGTCATACTTTGAAAGATTACGTTGAATCCAACATTTTGAATATGTGGCATCCGATTTACCTCCAGGAATTTTTTGAAATAGCGGGACAAATATAACACTTGCAAGTAATAGCCAGAGCATGTCAAGGAGGGAGGCTTCCTCATCATTCACCTATGATAAATACCAAGAAGAGTCAGATGAAACCTATTGAATTGAGCATGCAATTTAATGAGTAAAAATGAAGAAGATCCAACCTCTTGATCAGGTAGCGATGCAATAGCTTTCTTAATTCTATTGGGGAGTTCCTGAAGTTGTCTAACTAGAGGCTTTGCACTTGAGGAAACTTCTTCAACAGTGGTTGAAATGACTTCAGGCTGCTGAAGCAGCTGAGAACTCCTCTCTGCTCGGTTGGAATAGAAGGTGAACCTGAAATAAAAGTCCACAGCTTCTAGTAAAACAGAACAAAACCTTCATTAATCTTTTCATCTAATTAAGATACTGACAAAGCACAATATTGTCTAAGGACGGAACAACTTAAATAAAGGTAACTTATAGAAAAGCATAAATCCCATCCCCGTGGCGGAAATTTTTTCATAATCAGTTTTTAAGCTAACCAGTAAAGATCGCAGCTTCATACTTTTCTAGTGTGCTTACACAAAAAGCTGAAAAATGTCACCTTAATATTTCATATGTTTTACCCTTGTACATCATATATGCTAGGCCAGCCATATTGATTTATATATACTTCCAAACAAATTGTTTCTAAGATGGTCTAACAAAAGGTAATAGCAAGATAAAGAAATATCATACACACCCTGCTCCAATTAATAATAACCCAACAATCAGCTTGGGCAATTGATTCTGTGCAGATTCCACAAGACCATTGAAAACTGATGCTAGTGAGTAATCAATCTCATCTGTGCTAGAAGAGAAAAATGATGCAGGAAAAAATCGAGAAGATTTCTTCAATGATGTCTTGGGAGCAGATGGTGAATTATCTCTAGTCAAATCTTTCTGGTTTTCCTGTTTTTTTGTTTGAACTGCACTTTTTGACTTCTCTACTTCGGGTTCAGATTCTTTAGAAGAGTCTAAGCTTAACTGTCCATTATCAAGATCACTCGTATAATCAGATTGAGTTACGTCTTCCGAGATTTGGCTGGTTTTATTAGACTGTGTCTCTAATGATCCCGTGGCAAGCAAAGCCTCGTCATTACTTGATAACTCGAGCTCTCCTTTAACAGCAGCATCACCAGAAAATTGTTGAACCAAATTCTCCTCCTTAGGGAGGGCCACAACATCTGGTACTTGTAGAGTGTCAGTGGTATCGTCATTAATGCCAGTGACAGACTTGTTTGCTCTCTGAAATGCAATCTCTGCATCGTTAACACGTTTTGCAGCCTCTAGTTCAAAGGCAACAGCTTGCTCGGCCAAATGCATTATGTCTGTGACATCCTCCTCCGCTTTAACTGCAATCAACTGTGCTTTTTCAGCAATTTCATGCAATTTGTTCACTTCATTTTGCAACTCCTCTTTTTTACTTTGCAATCGCTTCAACTCAGCCTCACAACACGCTAAAATTGTCTGACATTCCTTGATATCTTCCTGAGCAACTATGCGTTCTTTCTCCTCTTGCACTATACCATTACCACCATCACTCTCGTTCGAACCTCGCACAGAACTATAATCTTCATTTGCAACCTCCAAAGATTCAACAGCTACTTGAAGCCTTGCCTCAGCTAAAGAAAGAGCCATTGTTGCATTTTGAACAGCTTCTTTAGCAATAAATTCTTGACAAACAATTTCCTGAACAACATCAAGCGTAGAATTAACATCATTCCAAGCTCTTGCTGCTTCATCCTGCAAAGATATCGCAGTCTCCGATATCTTCTTAACCTTTTCCTCAAACACAATACTATTCACTCTAGCAGCTTCTAATTCTTTCAAAGCCTTTTGCAACAATTCCTTCAATTCATCCACATTTTGTACCTCTACTTCTACTTGACCCCCAACTTCTCCAATCGGTTCACCCAATTCCGCACCGGAAATCGACCCCAAATCAGAATCCCCATTCAAACCTTTGAAATTATCAACACTCCTACCATTCCCATTATCATAATCAAACGAATCATTTCCCAGACACTTCAACCAAACCCCCCTATTTCCCCTAAAAAGTTTACTACTCCTACACAACAAATTCGACTTCAAATTCGAAACTCGAAACTCTCTTCCACAACAACCTTTCAAAATATTCTTTGAATTACAAACAAAACCACATCCAAAGCTTCTACGTCTAAACAAAACACAAGAATCCAAACCAGTCAAAGCTACTTTCGATTGTGGTAAGCTAAAAGCTATATCCATTTTTCTTCGAAATCAAAATACTCATACAGTAACAGAACCGTTTCTCAATGCATTTTCTGAAACAAATTGCAAAAATTAATCACAAAAAGTTTAACAAATTTATCACCTATCAAACACAGAGACTCCTAGATTAGGCATGTCAGGACACGTTCGGTGTCAGATACCAACATGACACCGACACATATCATTACATTGAATTATTTTATTTTCTCAAATTATTATCGGTATTAACGTGTTAGTGTCATGTCCGTGTGTGCCTCTGATTCAAAGTTTATCAGCATTAACTTTCATCACATTAAAATAACAGAAAATGCAACAAAATTAGAGAGAAAGAGAGAATCATGTTACCGAAGCTTCGAACACTGAAGAAAGTGGAAAATGAAGTTTTCAATTTTTCTGTATTTGGAAAGAGGGAAAATGAAATTTTCTCGGTGCGAGAAAATAATTCAGTTTTGCGTGTTTTTTTAAAACGGTTAGTGGCGACTGGCGAGAGTGAAAGGATATTGTTTACAAAGTTATATTTACAGTCGCGGATTCAGCGCGTGGAAAACAACGTCCAATAATAACGTACGTGTTCTAGTGTTTTTCTTCAACGACTATTTTAGCGCGTTAAATAGTTTTTTTAATCGCTTGTGTAATGAAAAGAGCTTATAGGAAATTTAAGCTTAACGGCAGTTTTGATAATTTGTGTTGGAGATGTATGGATGTAGAAAATGCTTAAAAAAAATATCCAAACACAAAATTGCCTATTTCTTTTTTAGACACTCAAGCACAAAATTTGTCTTTAATAATGTTTCTTTTGCTTATATTTTTGGTCTTGCTAAGAAGTGGTTTGGGGTCAATGGCAAAACCAAGAAAAATAGTTTGGGAGCCACGAATTTTTTTTAATATATAAATTAAATATAAAAATTATATTGAATATAAAAATATAAGTCGTATAAAGATATTAGGGGAGTATTTGACAATTCAAAAAGATAATAGGGGAGTATTTAACAATTCTAAATTTTAAACTTATAGTTTATAAGTTCATATTAAGAAATGAAAAACCTATTTAGTAAATTTTTTCATAAGCTTATAGCTTATTTATTCTAGTCTATAATTTTTTTTTTTGAATAAACTAGAGAATTACTAATAAAATAAGGACAGTCCGGGAGGCACTAGGTGTGCCTAACCCGAACTGAAAAGAGTATAATTACAATGACCAGACACCACGGTGCAAAGATGAAAAAAGAAATGTTACACAATTGCCTGACAACAAAGTAAAGGATTTTGACGCCAGAAAGAGTAATCAAAGTCAAATAAAACATAGCGTGACTTGAGCCACCAGAAAAAGTATTGCTTGGTCCTCTCTAGTAATGACGCAAGTGAATCGTTACCATCTTTGAAGATGCCCTTATTACGAGCATTCCAAATCACATAAATAGCCGCCACCCAAATTATAAGCAAGAGAACTGTAGAACGTCTGGAACCACCACCCAACCCGCAAAATTGGGCAGAATGATGAAGAGCATTACCTGATAAAGCCACTTGAGTGCCTAACCAGTTTGATAATAAATGCCATAGTTGCCCGTAGAAATCACACTGAAAGAAAAGATGGTCTGCTGTTTCCACACTACCACAGGAAGACACGCATGTTAACTCAGTAGCACCTAGAACACCACGCCGGTGAAGATTATCCTTGGTGGGTAACCTGTTAAGAAATAACCTCCACACAAAGAGATTAACCTTCAGAGGAACCGATTTCAACCAAAGAAATTTGTCAAATCCGGCATTCAGATTTTCATCAGTCGCCGTAAGGTAATCATATGCTGATTGTACCGAATACACATGGGATGAGTGTAACTTCCACACCCACCTGTCATGTTCATTATCCTGCAAAACAACGTTAGATAGACGCATGATACACTCCCTCACCAACTCCTCCTCCCAAGCTCTCAAACTCCTTCTCCACTTCCAAGCTTCACCATCGACCCCCCACCCTGCCTCCCACATATCGAAAATCGTAGCATTTTTATTTTCAGCTAAATCATACAGACGACTATACACCCTCTCCAACGGACCGTCCTCCAGCCAACAATCTGTCCAAAATAGAGTATTCCTACCATCCCCTATCTTCTTGACAATGTTATCCTCCAACCATCTATCATCCACAAGCCCCGTGCCCACCCGAATTTGATTTAAGTCTCGCCACCAAATGGAACCAACTCTCACCCCAAACCGAACTCGTCCCCCTTCCTGACCGTATTTAGCCTTCAGTACCAAACTCCATAGACTGTCACCCTCCTCCATCAACCTCCATACCCACTTACCTAATAAAGAAAAATTAAATTCCTTCAACCGCCTAACCCCCAACCCTCCATTCTCCTTCTTCATACAAATGGTATCCCATTTAATCCAGGGTAATTTTCTATGATCCTCACACCCACCCCAAAAAAAGTTACTGAAAATAGAGTCAAGGGAAGAAAGGATACCTGAGGGAACTCTGAAGAAGGAAAGATAGTAGACCGGAATGGAAGTCAGAATGGATTTCAATAAGATCAAGCGACCACCGAGAGACAAATGTTTACATTTCCACCCAGACAATCGTTTTCGGATTCTCTCTACCAACGAAGACCAAAATCGCAACTTCCGAGGATCGCCACCATAGGTAACCCCAGATAAAGGAAAGGCACGCACCCATGCTGGCAATTCATAACAACAGCCGCCTCACGTAACCAAGACTCATTAACATTTACACCAAATAACATGCTCTTGTGGAAGTTAACCTTTAAACCCGATAAGTGTTCAAAAAGAATCAGTACCGTTTTCATTGCTCTGACATTGGCCCAACTCTTGCTACCAATCAAAAGAGTATCATCCGCAAACTGTAGATGAGAGACAGTAACCGGCTGTGGCGTCAAACCAACACTATACGGAAAAAAAAACTGATTCGACACCATAGCATTCATCATAATATGTAGCCCTTCTGCCGCCAGCAAGAATAAAAAAGGGGATAGAGGGTCCCCTTGACGCAGGCCTCGCTGAAAACAAAACTCATCAGTCGGACAACCGTTGACCAGAACCGAAGCTGAAGCGGTCGAAACACATTCCATAATCCATCTACGCCATAAAATCGGGAAATTCATTTTCTTCATCACCTCATCCAGATACTCCCAGTCCACCGAATCATATGCTTTCTCGAAATCCACTTTGAACATAAGAAGTTCTTTCCTATTCCTTTTAGCATCATCTACCACTTCATTTGCAACCAAAATACCATCTAAAATTTGTCTGCCTTGAATAAATGCAGATTGATTTTGAGAAACAACACTAGCAATGACACTCCTCAGTCTGTTTGTCAGGACTTTAGACAATAATTTATAAACACTGTTGACTAATGCTATAGGTCTAAAATCAGCTACCCGTTGAGGGTTATCAACCTTCGGAATTAAAGCAATAAACGTGGAATTCAAACCTTTTGATAAAATCCCTTGACGATGAAACTCAGAAAAGAAATTAAGCAAGTCAATTTTCAATACCTCCCAAAAATCCTTGAAGAATCCTAGATTAACACCATCAGGACCTGGGCTCTTGAAGCTGTCACAATCCCAAATTGCTTTTTTAATTTCTTCCAGCAGAAAAGGTTTTGTAAGCTCTGCGCCCTCCTCCACAGATAAAGATTTGAAGCATAAACCACTGATATCAACATGGTTATTCCGAGTCCGCCGATAATGATTACTAAAATGATTAAATACAAGTTGACGCACATCCGAAACCTCCTCCACCAACCTCCCATCAACAACAAAGGAACCAATAGAATTGCGCCTCTTACGAGACTTCATTATTCCATGAAAGAATTTAGTATTTGCATCACCTTCCTTCAACCACTCAACTCGCGATTTCTGCCACTGCATGCTTGCCTGTAATTTAGATAAAGACATAATATCCACAGGTAACGAAATTAGTTCTGCCTCCTCCGCCTCGTCCAATCCCCTGATTTCACCTAAAGTATCAAGATCATCCAGTCTCTTTTTGGCCCCCTCAATACGGCTATCAATATTGGATGTGTGTGTCAAGTGCCAGTTTCGCAACTCAGCCTTAATCTTTTTCAATTTTTCTTTAAGAATATACCCACTCCAGCCAGAGAACCTCATAGAATTCCACTTATCTGTAACAAAATCCGAGTAACCGTCTATGTCTGACCAACATTTCATCATACGGAGAGGTCGAGGACCCCAATTCTGATCGTCAACAGGTAGAACTACGGGACAATGATCAGATACGGTCCTTGGTAAAGCTGTTTGGATACAATTCGGCATACATGAGACCCAATCATCAGAAAGAAAAAATCGATCCAGCCTACTCATAGCTCGACCATCACTACTGTACCACGTAAATTTTCTGCCACATAAAGGTAAATCAATAAGACTATTGGCATCAATAAACTGGTTAAACGCATTAGTCTCCTCAGAAAGAACCTCCAACATACGGACTCTACTCTTGCGTTCCTCAGAAGAACGAATCGCATTGAAATCACCAAGAACACACCAAGCGGTCTGCCCATGATGCTGCAGTACACCACTCAATTCTTGCCACAATCTGACTCTACCTACACTAGAACACGGAGCATAAACATTGGCGAGGCTGAATTCCACATTTTCCTTAATGAACCGACCGCGAATAATCAAACAATTCGTCAGGCATTGAGACGACCAAACAGACACCACACAAGGATCCCATATAGTCAAAATACCGCCAGAAGCCCCAATAGAGGGCAAAAAAGAATATTCCACCACCTCCGACCCCCATAGGAAACGCACCAACCCTTCCTCCACGTCCTCCAGCTTGCTCTCCTGGATACATAAGACATCAACCCGCCTCTCCGACACCATTCTCCTGATCTCTCTTCTCTTCTCTAATCCCCCCAAACCACGAATATTATACGACATAATCTTCATAATGAAACACCCACTCCTGCACACACCCTCACCACACCCTCACCCCTCCTACCCTGACTACTTCTTAGACCCTGCCCCCTTACCACTCCCACACCTCTTCGGACGAGCAATTGCCTGGAAACTATTAGAGCACTTCACCCCAATATTCTCTCCCATCTGTTGAACATCCTTCTGAACCTGTGACTCATCACCATGCAAAGCCATCCAATGATTCCAATCCTGTGAGTTTTTACCTGAACCATTCGACCCCGTACCAGCCGAAAGAGAAGTACAATTCTTACTCTGTGAGACCAGTTTCTTGTTGTGATCCTCCATGCTCTTGCGTTTAGCTTTTTTCAACGAGCGAATTAATTCCTGCCTGTCAGCTTCCGCCATACGAGCTAATTTCTTCAATCCATAAACTGAGGGAACTAGAATTTTCTTCTTAAGATGCCGCTTGCGTTTGGATTCAGAAGAACCCAACAGAGTATCTTGGTCATTAATAGGCTTACACGGTAATGTAGAAGCCTTCTTGCGCAAGGCTGACGCGTCCGTCGAGCGTAGAGACGAGGTCTGCTGTGTTGGTACCCCGTTATTACAATCATGCACAATCTCTTTACTCCACTGCTCATGTAGCTGTTGGACAAATTCTTCCACAAACGGTTCATCTGCCTGCATGTCTGAATGGTCCGAGAAGTGAGAGTTATTATCATCCTCCAACTCCCCTAGGCAAACATCATTAGCAAAACCATGTCCCCAATCTTCCACCAGCCGAATATAAATTTCTTTGTTGTCAATCAATACCTTAACAGTAGTATTAATTTCCTTCAAAGAAGATGTGGTGATAAGAATCCTAACAAAATCCATCCGGTCTTTATTGATGGTCACTTCGTCGATCATTAAAAGATTACCTTGAGTCTCTGCTAATTCTGCGAAGAAATTTGAATTCCATGCAACTATAGGCACTCCATAGCAACGAACCCAGGCACCACGCACACAGTTGATTTCGTCCTCCCTAGACCACGGTTTAAAATCAATAAAAAAATTATTAAGAAGATCATAGGCTGCTGGTAATATAGGTTCGGAGTTCCCCTTGCCGCTTGGATGTAGTAACACATTATCACCTCCCGACGTAATGATTCGAAACTCCATAAAACCTGCGTCCGAAAGAGCTTGTTGGATACCAACCACATTATAATCAGGTTTAAGTTTGGCGATGTAACATTGAGATGCCCAAAGTAAGTCCTCCTGAAGTGGTAAATACTTCCAACTAGTCACACCCTCCGATTCCTTCCTCTTCACAACGTTCTCCTTACTTCCCATCCCACTCTTATTTTCGACTAACATCTCTTGGCTCCTGCTCACCTCCTTCGCCCTCGCCTCCTCACTACGCACAACCTCCTCCTTCACCCTCTCCAACTCCCTCTTTCGGTCAACTCCCTCCACAGCTCCCTCCTTCCTACTCATAATAGCAACATCACACGCCTGTACTGTCCGCCCTTTCAACAAGTTATCACCATACTTATTATTGCTAAACCTGTCAAATCTAGCCAAATTTGCAAAAAGACGAACATCCCAAAAGTAAACATTGTTCAAAGCTTTTTTCAGTTTCAAAGTGTCCCTAACCTTAGCGAATTTAACAAAACCAAACCGTTTACCAAGCTTGTTTCTAAAACGTGAGACATAAATATCCTCCATGATGCCACATACTTCCAATCCCTTCTTGAGGTCCACAAATAGCAACTTTTCAGGAAAATTGGAAATATAAAAAGTCACCTGGTCTTTTGATATTGCACCATCAAGAACGCTACGATCCTGTCGAACCCCAACTTCAATACGATCAGTTTGCTTGGCATCTGTACTATGCGATGGTGATCGGATACGACGCCTGGTAATTGACCGCCCACGACGACGATGATCACACGAGTGATTGTAGCGATCGTATGCCCTAGCTGACTGCGAATCAAACCTTGCCTTAGAGTTACCGTAACGATAGCCGAATCCACTGGTCCTTGAATCCTGACGTCGATTAGGAGAGACGAAGCCAAAACGATTGTCATTCTCAGAAAAGAAACGCTGCCCTTGATCACTGTCCTGTCGAAATCCATTCCATTCATTCCGTTCCTGTCGCGAAGCCTTCCTCCTCCGATAGCTCACCTGAGTCCAATCCCCTTGATCCCCCCTATATCTGCCACCCTGGCGTTTGGCCCATCCCACCCGTGTGTTCTCTCATTCGGTAAGAAGTTCCGGCGAGAAGGTCCCCATGGAAGGAGGAAACCGTCGCCTCGCTCTCTCTGCCTCTCTCTCTCTCTCATAACTTTTTTAGTACTTGGCTACGGAATTTCTAGTCTATAATTTATTTTGATACGTTAATACATTTAGTTTATAACTTATTATTTTTTATTCTAATTTCCCCTATTATTTCACTTAAAAAAATTAAATATTAATAAACATATTTTTTATGTTATTTCATATTTATATATGCTAGTTCAATCGCTAATTTTCTGAAGTTGTAACTGTTTTGACGGTTTTGTCAGTTAATTAGATTGACGGTCGTAGGTTGTATGTTAGTTTGTTATCTATATAATGGTTGTTGTAATTGATTGTTTCAAGTGTGTAGTCAATAAAATTTTCTACTTCTTTCCCTAATCAATTCAAGTTCTATAAACTTTAGAAACAAGTTTTCCTCAAATTTTGATTAAAGTTCCAACGGAATTGGCATCAACAGTCTGATTCATTGATTCAAGATCGAAGAAAGATTGCTGCATCTGTGAAAGATGTTTGCAGCATCAAGCAATGGTGGATTCCCAGCTCATCTACTTATCTTCGGTGTAAAGAACTATGATCAATGGGTGGCAGAGATGAATGTGATATTCAGGTTTCAAGACGTGCTTGAAATCGTGAATAATGGAATTGCTGCACTGCCAAGAAATCCAACTGATGATCAAACTACTACGCACAAGGAATCAAAGAAGAAAGATGGTCAAGCTTTATTCATCATTCACCAATGTTTGGATGCATCTTTGAAAAGATTTTACGTTGTGAAAGTGCAAAAGAAGCATGGGATACTCTGGCAAGAAACTATGGAGGTGATGAGAAATTGAAAAAGGTTAGATTACAAGCATTGACAAGACAATATGAATGACTGCCAATGACAGAAACTGAGACCATTAGTTAATATTTTGTGAGGTTAACAAGCTTAACAAATCAGATGGTGAGGAATGGTGAAACCATCTTTGATTTGATGAAGATTGAGAAGGTGTTGAGAACATTAACTCCAAGATTTGATCATATTGTTGTGGCTAAAGAAGAATCAAAGAACCTTAATGAATTGAAGTTTGAAGAACCTCAAGCCTCACTTGAAGCTCGTGAATTGAGATTAACCGAGAGAAGCAAGAACAACGGTAAGCAAAGTGAAGATTCAAGTGATCAAGCTTTGCAAGCTCGGTACAACAAGAAGAGAAAATTTAAGAAAGGAAAGGGAAGGAACCAGAATTCAAATAATGAAAGCAATTGTGAGAATAAAGATTTCAATCAAGAAGAAAATAGCAATGGTCATGGTCAGAAGAAGAAATTCAAGAGATCGAATGCTATAATTGTTAGAAGTATGGTCATTTTGCAGCTGAGTTCAAATCAATGAAGGTGCCAAGAGAGAAAAATGATGAAGCCTGGTTTGATCATGACATTGCATGTGTTGATTTTTATATTTTTTTTAAGAGGCTAAATTAGAAATATATTGATAAGGGGAAAGAGTACAAGATGTACAAAGACCACTCCGAGAGAAATTAAACATAAACAAAAGCAGCACCATTAAAACAAGAAGAAAGAAACAAAATACAAACCAAGAAGGGGCCAAAAACAAAAACCTAAGGCCCCAAAAGAAAAAACAACAACTAACAAACTAAAACTCCACCAACCAAAACAAGCTAAAATTGACGCACATACAACAAGAAAAAGCCCCCAACAACAAACTACAGTACCATGCTTACACGAATAGCAGATCAGCACTGCAGAGACAAGAAGGCAAAAACCAGCAAAAACAAAAGCAATATGAACACACACTGATAGAAACAGAACAGAGAACACCGCTGCATACACAATATCGGTTCCAATAGCAGTCATACAACATATATTGGTTCATCATACCCATACTCAAAAACCATTGACACGACACAACTTTAATTTCTTCTACCAAAATGCTATAATCATCCGTTCTATCTTTGAAAATACCTTTGTTACGTCGTCGCCATAAACACCAAAGCACATCATTCCATATTGTTAAAGTACAAAAGCAAGTATTTTGCATATATCGTTCCACAGGGACTATTGTGATGTTAAGTGCGGGTTTTGTGATAATTTGTTTGTAAAACTTGTAAACATAAAAAGTGCAATAAAGGATGATCGAAGTTCAAGAGAAATTAGGTTGCCGGGATTAGACTTCACCAATTTATTTCTATGCATCATATTAATCCAAATATACATATAGTTTAGATATCAATCAATATTTTCACATATCGCTAGTCGGATGTTTCCGTGTCCAGATAACACCGAGAAATCTATTATTCCGATTAACTTCCGATGTCTCGGATCGTCAATCGATACAATATAGCATTAAGCTTCGACACTTTAAGTGAATATTGAATCCTAATTCTATGTCTAGAGTTTAGTATTCAATAAGTGATTTTCCTAGTTCTTTGATTCAAACAATATATGTCTATACCTATTCAAATCTTTAAATACACATGAAGTTCAAAGAGAATCACTCATATTGATGGATAATCTCAAACATATATATATATATATATATATATAGATCAAAATGAATACATAGTCATGAATAGGTTACATCTAATCCCAACAACAAGAGAAATTTAGCCACTCATGATCATGGTGAGCTTACAAAGATGAAGAGAAGAAGATTTAATGAACATAGCACTTGATTTCTCAAGTTTTGATGAATCCACCTTCAAAATCTCTTAGAAACCCTAGCTGCGTGTTTTCTCTTTGTTCTGCTCTCTTCCAAAAAGAATATCTATTTATATCAGATATATCCCAAAATTCTGTTTCTGAAGTCTATTTATATCATATATGAAATCACACGGTCGCTTAGCGAGCAAACATTTCTTCACAGGTGAGTTTGTTGACGCGTGTCCCACTGACCTCCTTCCGTCGCTTGGCGAGAGCTGGCGAGCTGCTCGCTGATGGTCGCTGATGGTCCATTTTGCTACTGACTTGGCTCGCTTCCTGGTCGCTACAATTCGCTTAGCGAGACCTAAATTTCACAAAATTTCTTTATATATCAGCATCACTCTCTTGGTTCACAACCTTGTATAAACAGTTGGGATTATGTCCAAAACACAAAATTTAATCATTTTAGCTAAAATACAAATATTTACAACATAATGGGGAATTTGATATGAATTACTTGCAAACTAAGTTAATAAATGCCTTGATTAAAATGTAATTTAACTACTTTTCGGCACTTATCAACTCTCCCCAACTTAGGACTTTGTTTGTCCTCAAACAAAAGTGAAATCAAAATATATAGACAAGCTAACAAATTTACCATCTCAAGAGTAGGTTTGTAATCAATCAAAATTAAAACACGACTTCCATTGGCATGAGCAAAGTATTAACAACTCAAGATCAACCTTCAAAATTTTCAAAGAAATAAAGCATGATCACATATCAACATCAGATTTTTCCTCATCTTTTTCCTGAAGCCGAATCCACCTAAATAATTCAGCATAGTGAACAGGTCCGGGGGTAAAATAAGAACGACCCTAAGTCAATTGAAGATATCATACCATACCCTTGCCGCGTAAGAATAGTGTAAAAAGAGATGTATTGAATCTTCAACCTACGCATCACAAAAAACACAGCCGCAGGACAGATCCGGCAACACCATTCCCCTGCGCAGAAGGTTTTTTCTTGTTGGGATCTTGTCGAGAAGAAGTTGCCACACAAATGCCGTAACTTTTGACAGAGCTCTACTCTTCCAAATTAATTTTAAAACATACCCCTTATTATGAGAATATGTGGTATTCGTAGAGAGCATATTCACAATGAAACGATGAGTAGAATTCACAGTGAAAATACTACCTTGTTGAGGCCTCCATTCCCATACATCTGCAGCAACCGATAACAATACGCCATTAATAAAAGCTAAAAGCACATCACGGAGAACCTCTTCCAAAACAAACAACCGACGACGCCAACTCAGATTACGATCCAAAGTACCTTCAACCCCTCCTAACACATTTCTAACAGTTGTCTCTTTCCGATCAGATATAGAAAAGAGCCGAGGATAGTTATCCTTCAATGACATATCACCCAACCAAGTTGAATACCAAAAACTCGTTATTTCACCATTTCCAAATTTCCGAACCATTTGTTGAGCAAACAAATTTATATTCAAATTTATACCCATGGAGCATATATCTCTCCACCAAGTTGAGGCATACCATGGAATCACCTCCACTCCCAAGAAAAGACTCGTAGTAGTAGCATCACCATATTTACTTCTAATCACATCTTTCCATAGGCCATCTTCACTCTCTAATAACCTCCACCTCCATTTTGTAAGGAGGTTAATATTGACTAATCTCACGTCTCGAACTCCTAGTCCGCCCACCTCTTTGGATTTGCAAACAAGGCTCCACTTAACCCAATTAATCTTCTTTGCTCTAGACGTTCCTCCCCAAAGAAATTCCCTTTGAATACGGCGCACTTTCTTCCACACTTGGGCCGACATTTTAAGATAAGAGAGATAAAACACCGGAATCGCATTAAGCACTGAACTGAGAAGCACACTATCGTGTAACGACCCGATTTGTTTCCCCTAAACTCACATATTTGTTTCCCCACGAACCCAACCTACTCCTAAGTGAGTCGTGTAACGACCCGACTTTCATTTATTCGTTATATTATATATATTTATTTATGTGTAAAATAGTTTATTACTATTCTTTTGTGGTGATTAATTAATTAGCGAGAGTATTAGTTAATTGAGCGAGTTTATGAGAGTTACGCGATTAGTGGGCTTTAGGCTATTGGGCTTGCTAGTAACCAAATGGGGAAGGCTATAAATACCCAATTTAGAAAGAGAAGTCACACTTTTGTGTTTGTTGGTGAGAACTAGAGAGAAGAAAGAGCATTGAGGAACTAGGGCAAAGTGATTCTTGATGATTCATCAAGCCAAATCCGAAAATCAAGAGCTAAGGTAAGAGAGATAGTTTTCATAATCGTGAGTGATCCGAGAAAGGGGAGAATGTTGATTTCTCCGAACCCAAACTTTCTCCACTCATTTTCGTGGGCTTTTTGGGATGATTTTTCTTAATGAAAATGAAAACTAATGTTCATAGTATGTTTAATATACTCTTAACATAATGTATGAACAAATTTGATGAATAAAAACGGGTATTTGTAGATGTTTGTTAAAATTTGTAAATGTTTATGAGTTTTTACAAATATGTCAAGATCCATGAAAAATAAGTGATTGTTGGTGTTAATAAGTTACTTTTAAGTGCTTTGGAACATGTATGAACATAACACATGCTTGGTATATTCTCTGGAACTGAAGATAAGTGATTTTGGGTCAAAATAAGTGATGATATAAAGTGGATTCTAAAATATGTATGACATGTGTTTGTCTTATACGATATGTGCTAGATTATCGTTATGAGAGAGTTGATTTGTCTACCTGTTATTTGTGAGTAGTAGTAGATAACTATATTATTTTCTTTAAGAATGAAGTGAGTAAATGCGTTATGGGAGTTTGACTCGAGTTAGATTATTTTGTTACATGAATATGCTTTCACGATTTTATGTAGATATTTGAGTATCGTGTTTTGGGTGTCTTACCCCGTGTATGCGACATACGTGTAAACGTTGTCAATACTGGTTTCTTCTTGGGAAGAACGAGTTTAGAAACCGATAGGAGTTTCAACTAGGCGTGAGCACTAGGAGTTTCGGTAGAGGAGTACAATGAGTTTGAGATAAGCGGGGGAGTAGGTTATATTCCTCCGAGATGCTTCGAACGTGAGAAGTGAAGATGTTCTTGAAGCGAAGTGTTCAAAATTTAGTGACGTTTGTTCGGAGCAAAATGAATTCGAGCAACAAGTTGTGGGAACGTCAGTGAGATTGATTAAATAAGAAGAAGAGTATTCGGAACGGTTGGAGATCGTGCGTGGTATTGAAGGTATGGAAATACTGTTTGTGTGGATCGAAGTTGAAGTACATGTTTGATCATAAGGAAATTGAATATTAAGTAGAGGAGGATGAATCTGAGAATAAACTCACAGCATCAGCGTTGATAGCATAAAACGGCATATTGCATAAGCCTACATATTTGACTATATTGAAGTGTTCGGAATATCCATGCAGCTGAATATGTAGCGTTGATGACAGAAAAGTCATTGATTGGATCTGCACTAGATCAAACTTAATCCTTTAACTTGAAACAAATGAACACCGCACCAAGACGGGACACCAATACTCCGCACTAAGACGGGACAATCAAAACAAACAACGTGATAAAATCACAAAAACAAACGAAAAAAATACTAAATATATGTGGAAATCACACTTACTCCTATTTAATATTAAAATAGAAAGAAAAACGATTTGAAGAGGTGATTTTAGACCTAAATTGACCCTAAATCACCTCTCTCTTGTAGATCAAGAAGAAGATAAAAAGTGGTGACGTACGGCTAGGGTTAGAAGAGGAGATTTTAAAAAAATGATATGAAATACTAAAGTCGAACGACATTTATTTAATATATGATCAATTTTTTACATGATACACTGTATGGCTATCATTCACTCATTTGTCACCAAATTTAAATTCAAGGTAAATTTGGACGAATTTGAGTGCAATATTGCCAAACTTTCTCACCCCTACTTAAAATTTCTTTTTTATTTTTTGCAAATGCTGGAGATTCTGATCTATATCTTGTCAAATCAAAATGGCAAGTTTTTCCAACATCATTCACAAGGCTATGACAACAATAATTGCTAACAGTTTTATTTCCAAAAACTATACTATCGAATATTTGTTTATCGCATTCTATAGGCTTAAACTTGCTTGCACAATTATTCAAATATATCTCATATGATGTCAATAGCTTTGGTGTATAAGAAGATGATTGAGGAATTTCAGAACACAATGAAGTTTTGAAAAATGAAGAAAAACTTATCATAATGGTCACAACAATTATGTAAAAGCCATTGAATGATGTCATGGCCATTTTGAGAATGATACTAATCAAAGTCTTGATGAAATATTACTTAGGTGATTGTTGATCAATATGGGATTATTTATAATGGATGATATATTATCTTAACGTTAATAAGTAGTTAATATATTGTTCTAACTCTCATAAGACGACATAATAAGATTTATTTTAAGTTCTATAGAAACTGAGTTTAATTTATTGTTGACTTATCCTACTATTTTTCATATTAAAATCTCATTTTGTAACTTGAAAAAATATATATGTTACTTTTTATATGGGAGAAATAACATTTTTCATATGCTACTTTTTTCGTACCATAATGTTATGGGAACATATTTTCATAGACAAAAATGCAACATTATTTCTCTTAACATTGTCCCCGAGGCACAAGATGATAGCACTAACCGCTTTATCATTCATCTATGTCTTCTCCGTGGCGGAGAGACTCTTCAGCATTTGCGCTTCCTCCTTCAAGGCTTCAACACACTTGTTATGGACTAAGATAACCCTCATCTTCACCTTCCACAACCCAAAGTCGTTACTACCGGTGAACTTCTCAATATCAATCTTCGAACCCATGGTACTTGATTATCGATTGATCCTTGCCTCACGGTGGACACCAATTGTTGTGAATTCGTTAATCAAAGTCACATCAATAAAGAAACTGATGTGTGGAGCAATTGAATCAAGCAACCAATAACGAAGAATATAGATATGATAATAATAATCCGAAGCAATTAAACAATTAAAAGAATATCACAAGGATGTTGTTTACCCAGTTCGGCTATAACAACATACTCTGCGGGAGAGAGCAGTCCCTCAGTTCCACTAGAATCAATAAGTAACTTTACACAAAGAAATTCCAATTGGGTTACAAGAATTAGCAAACCCTAACTTTACCCAAATCCCGAATCTTTTCCTGTGACCAAGAGACTCAATTGACCTAGATTACCAAGGACAATATACAATAACCTTTGCCTTTGTGTTGGCAAACCCTTATTCCCTCAATCTCTCATTTTTTCTATGAATAAAGTAATATAGAAAAATATATGCCAAAAAACTAGTAACAAATCTATTTTAAAATAAAACAAATCCAAGTCGAGTGTCCTCCAAGAAAAAAAAAATTCACAAAAAATCTCCAAACCGCCTAAGCTGTCCACGCGACGTGCCCTGCACCCTGCGCGTCGCGCAACCAACAGAGACAACCAGCATAAACACACACAACATTGCGCGTGGCGCGACCTGCGCGTCGCGCCAACAACAGAGAACCATCCAGGATTTTCCGACTTCTTATTATCGAGATTTCAAGACATATCCAACAATGAATTCTTTTTCAAAATATTTACCCATAAAGTCGGTATAAAACATTGAAGACACTTCAATTTTTCTATATATATTTTTTAGTTTAGTTAATTACTTATGATTATTCATTCCATCATGATTTTGTAGTTTTCAACCGTATTGGATCTATATTTATGATACCAAACTTATAAATAAATATTGATGATTAATATATTTTCATAGGGTTGCCAATATGAGAAATTTTATTTGTACATTGTATTTTATATTAGTTTTAATATTTTTTTAACTATTTTTTTTGCATGTGTTGATTTTTATATTAAATAAAAGATAATTTTTTTAGCTTGACGACTATAGTGATCATATTCATATGAAATATTCAAGATGAGCAAAATTTATTTAATATATGATAAAATTTTCAATTGATACATCGTGTGGCTATCATTCACTCATTTGAGTTCAAGGTAAAATTTGAGTGCAATATTGCCAAACTAACTCACCCCTACTTAAAATTTCAATTTTGTTTTTTGCAAAAGTTGGTGATTCTGCTCCATATCTTGTCATGTCAAAATGACAAGTGTTTCCAACATCATTCACAAGGCTATGACAACAACCATTACTAAGAATTCCTTTTCCAACAAATACAACTTCAAATATTTGTTTGCCACATTCAATAGGTTTTAATTTGCTTGAACAATTACTTAAATATTTCTCATATGATGACAATGGTCTTGGTGCAATAGAAGGTGGCTGAGGAATTTCAGAACACAAAGATGTTCTAAAATATAAAGAAAAACTTATCATAATGGTCACAACTACGTAAAAGCCATTGAATAATGTTGTGGCCATTTTGATAATTAATGATACTTTAATCAAAGTCTTGAAGAATTATTGCTTAGATGAAATTGTTGATCAATATATAGGATTATTTATAATAAATGATATGGTATCTTAACGTTAATAAGTATTTAATATATTTTTGTAACTCACATAAAACGACATAAGTAAGGTTTTTTTTTTTTTTTTTTGACTAAAAGTAAGGTTTGTTTTTAAGTTCTATAGAAACTGAGTTTTATTTTTATTTTTCTTTTTATAGAAGAAACTGAGTTTTATTGTTGACTTCTAGTACTACTTTTCATATTAAAATCCCATTTATAACTTGCATGCGAAAAATATATGTTACATTTTAAAAAAATGATATTTCAATTTTTAAAGTTAGACACCTAATTTTTTATATGAAAGAAATAAAATTTTTATTTTTTTATTGGTAGCCTAATTTAATTTAATCTACTTAGTAATTATTTAGGATTATTTTTTTTAATTAAATGGGTTCACGAGGTTATAAGGAAATTGTTTTGGATTTGGACGTCTAATTTGCACCATTGATAGCTCAAGTTTTTTGTGTGCTTACCTTACCTTGCACCTTATTTTGTATTCGATCAGTGATGTAATATGTTGTTTTCTCTTATTCTTTTTTATTTTTATAGATAGAGAAAATGATAAAGTTATTATAATCTCACACACATAAATGAGGAGTTATAGTTCGAACCTCAGTCAGGACGTCCGATATCTAACGATTTTGGCATTTTTTTATCGGTTGAGCTAGGATATTTAGTGTCTCTTCTCCTTTTTCTACACTTGTATTGATATTTTTCTAATGTGAAACAAATAATATATATATAATTATTAACTAGCTAGAATATAAGGAACGTGAGAAAAGTTTAAACCAATTTAAAATGATATCATTAATAAATTTTTAAGAGTTTTGATATAAAATTTAACAAAAAATCGTAAAAGCAATTAAATAAAGTTTTTTTGTTATATGAAAAATATATAATTATATATTAAAGAATAATATTTGTGTGTGTGTGAGCTATACAATGTTTGGTTTAATAGTGAGGAGTTTGATATTATGCATAAGATCTTAAGTTCGCTTGATCATCGTTGGCTCTATTGTAAAAAAAGAAGAATGATAAATAGTACAGTATAAAATATTTTTATTTTATTTTAGGTGCACAATGAAGCCAGTGAATTTTTGAGTCTTATATTTTATACATGTTACTCGAACTCTTTATTAGTGTCGTTTCTGTGATTTTGGTGGCCTATGGGCGAACATACAATTTGGTCTCTAACTAATAAATAGTAAAAATATTTTAATATCCAAATATTCATATACAAAGCAATTTTTACGAGCATTTTTAGATGCAAAGTCATAAATAATTGGGTTTACATCAATATATTCAATCATATTTTTCTCAATACATAAAATGGTTAGACCATTCACTATTTCTCATGATATTATTAATGATCTAAAGTAGTTTTTCAATAATTTTAACTTCCAAAAACTTCTTTCTGTAAATGTAGCAGTCTTGACATAGTTAAGAGAGTTCGATAAGCAATTGAAATATTTGGATAACAATATGCGGCTTTGACAACCTCGAGAATTTCAAACACATTTGGCGAAGACATTTACAACTCTTTCAATTCAGAAAACCGCACACCTTGAAGAAGAGTAAAAAAGATTGAAAAATCGCATACAAAAGAAAAATATGAGAGAAAACTGAAGATGACTATTGAGTTGCATATTTGCAAAGAGAAAACCAGAGGAAGACAATGGGTATGCATTGATACGAACGAAATTGCGAGAAGAAGAGAAGTACTTGCAGACATGCAACCAGGGCCGCCCCTGAGGGTGTGCAGGGTGCCCTAGCGCGCCGGGCCTCCAATTTTTAAGGGCCTCAAAAAATAATATTATATGTTCGTAGGTCGCTTTAAAAAAAAGATTATTCAAAAATATAAATAAAATATCTTAATATTATTTTAATCTACTTTTGTTGTCTCAATTTAAAGTTGTTAAGTGCATGTTTTAGGAAAAAGAAAAAAAAGGTTTGTCTTGACTTAAAGATAAACAGAAACTCGTGTATTATTGATAATTTAAAAGAGTACTATTTTTTTATAAAAAAAATTGTGTATTTTTTCAATTAAGGAATTCAATTTTAATATTCAGTACAGGGTCTCCAAATTGTCGGACCGGCACTGCATGCAACAATAAGAGAGTACATAGTACATAGGCATTTTGACAAGGAATTTTATACGAGTGAAGGATACGCATGCAAAAGAGAGAATTTGATCATGGGTACTTACACATTATTATATCAACTCATCAATTAACAACCAATCAACCATATCAAGTGTTTTATTGTATCAATTTTTTTATTTGATACTTGATGCATTGATCGTACGGCCATAGAGAGAATAAGAAGCGATAAACAAAATTAAGAATTTTGATATTTTTCTTTTGTTGGACTACCTAAGCTCATAAAAAAAATTATTTTGTAGCCTAAATTTTAAACTTGTTTTTTAGAAGCTAAAACGATTGCCCTTAGCACTAAACCTATCTCGTGGCTTCTCACACAAATTACATAGCATAGATACTCTGTTTTATTTGGATTGCATTGAATTGTTTTTCATGATTTACCAATAAAATCAGTATGAAACATCAAAGACACTTCAATTTGTGGTTTCAACCTTACTGGATCTATCTATGATACGAGACTTGTGACTTAACATTGATCATTAATTTAATTTCAGAAGGTTGTCAATCATCAATACAAGAAATTTCATTTGGAGTTTTACTTCTCACACCCCCGAGATACATGTGCGCCATCTGATATTTCGAATTTACCAAATAAAGTAGTAATTCAGTATAGCTATATTTACGGTGTGTGTGATTGATCGATAATATCACAACCGCTCCAGTGACAAATTAAAATATGATATAAGATAGTTGCCACATTTTTATAAGGTACAATAGTTAAAGTGTAAAAAGTGTAAAAATGTAAACTGAGTTCACACTATAAATAGTGAACTGGGTTTCAGTTCCCACTCTACATAACGAGTGACAATATTTTATACTCAACGTCAACGTCCGCTATGAATGAAAAAATCATGAAAAAAAAAGAGTTCACTTTCTAGATGGTAAACTGCAAACTTAGTTCGCTTTTCTAGATAACAAACAGTAATCTGAGTTCGCTTTCTAAATAGCAAACTACAAACTCAATTCACATTCTAGAATGCAAATTCTTTTTTCATATTTTTTTATTCTAGGGGGTGCAGACGTTGAGTTTGAGTGACAAATATTGTCACTCGCTACATAGAGTTCGAAAAAATACTCGCACCCTAGAAAGCAAGAGGATTAGTTTGGTTATTTCAAGGGATGCGAAAAGTAGATTTCTTTCATTTGTATGTTGTTCGTCTTATATTTTAGAATTAAAAAAAAAGTAAAATAGCCCATATTTCCCGTGTAAATGACATTGTTTACCACATTCGTGCAAGTTTTAATTTGCTTGCACAATCACTTAAAAATATGCGAATGATAACGAGTGTTTCTAGGATCCTCTTTAAGATCTTAAATAGTAAATTTATATAGAATTTTTATGTAAATTTGTAAAGTCAACGCATTTAATTAAAATTGTAGTATTTAACCATTTAAATAAAAAAAAAATTTAAATATAATACTTAAAGAGTACCCAAAAACACTCGTTAGGAAAACCCTAAAAATATTTCTCATATATGACGACAATGACATTGGTGCATTACAAAGTGACTGAGAAATTTCAAAACACAAAGATGTTAGAAACAAAATCATAATGGTCGCATCTATGTAAAAGCCATTGAATGATGTCATAACTATTTATATAATGATACTTAATCAAAGTCATCAAGAATATTTGCTTAGATTAATTGTTGATCAATATAGGGTTATTTATAATAAATGATATACTATCTTAACGTTAATAATTATTTAATAAATTGTTCTAACTCTAATAAAAGAACATAAGTAAAGTTTGTTTTTAATTAAGTTATATAGAAAGTGAGTTTTATTGTACTTGTGAAACTCACTTATTTAAGACATCACATATACATGAGTGAGAGTTGAAATTCTAGACACTTGTCCACCTTAATTAAGGGTGCATGGAAGAAAGTGGATTTTAATCTTGATTTCTCATATTAATTTTCATATTAAAATCTCATTTGGTAACTAGTAAAAATATTTATATTACATTTAAAAAATATATATTTCAATTTTTTAAAGACACATGAATTTTTATATGGACAAAATAACATTTTTACTTTGCACATTAATAACATTTTCATTACATATTTGCTAAAACATATCCTTGAACTAATTTGTGCAAAATGGGCACTTATTATCACTTTGTAGGATAAAATAAAAATTTGAATGAAAGAATATATTGTATTGCTCAAATAATTTGTTTGGAACTTACGATCACAAACAAACTCTGATGTTGTAGCTTACAAATTAAACCCAAAAAACAACTTTTGAACAAATAATTAAATTAACAGTAAACTTCAACTAAAAAAAAAACCTTGCTCCAAAACAATAGGAGGAAGGGTTTTTTTTTTTTTTTTTTATGTTATTTTTTTTTTTTACTGTTTCATTCAAGAGGTTTCTTCAGCTGGTTGGTCTTCTGGTGCTTCAGCTTCAGCTTCTGCTTGTGCTTCTGCCGGTGGTTGTGAAGGCTCTTCAACAACTTCAAGTGTTGTTTCAGAAATTGGAGAAGAACCATTCCTCTTGTGTGCAGATTTTAGTACATGGCTATAGTTACCTTTCTCCATGAAAAGTTGTGCAAAATGGACCCTGCAGTAGAGGACACCATCAAGAGCAGCATAGTTTGAGTGTGTGAGAGGGCACCCTGCATGAGCACACCTAAAGCAATTCTTGTGGTAGCATTCACCTTCCAGTGTCACCTAATTTTTAATAAAAAAAAAAAAGTGTTAGAATCGCGACCCTGATTCAAAACTAATTAGATACGAAAAATATAGTTCTCAACTTTGATGTTGAAAAACATTTGTTATAATTCCGCTATGAAATAATGCTATAGCACCACACTGGTAGCTATTTGACAATATTTTGTTTAAATAGCGTACCACAGAACAATAGCGGTTGGTCAAAATTATGCTATTTAACAATGTTGGTTAAAAACATAGTTTTAAATTGTGGCCATAGATAGGAGGCCTTTAATTGTGAGCATTTGACCGCAATTTTTCACAAAATTAAGGATTGCGACAAACCTTTTCCAGTGGGTAGACGGTTTTGGAGCAAGTCGCGCATTTGTCCAGGGTACCACTGAACATGGAAGATAGTCTACTTGGTGTCCTATTCTGTTGATGATCAATAAATTTGAAAAATTAGAAGGAGCATTAAATAACACTAATATATAAATTTGCATATTTGTATGTATAGATGCATACATGTATGCATATTCTATAAAAAAAAAATTATGAAATTCATCTCTAATATTTTAGTAACTATGTTAGAGACAAATTTCATAATTTTTTGTTCACTAATTTTCATTGCTGATTTAATTTTTTCAATTAGTGTCACTCAAATTATGGAACACTCTAATTGCTAAATCATAAAGATAGGATATGGAACATACCAGGTCATTTTGCTTGTCAGAATTCTTTGCTGTAATATTTCAAGTCAAGAAAAAAAAAAAGCTTAATTAGCCAAATGAAAAGAAAGTGACATGTGTATTTATTTATGCTTTGTAAGGTTGAATAAGGAATGGAAAAAAAAAATTGATTTGATCATACCGAAGTTCTTGCTAAAATTGCCAGATTCCTTGAAAAGCTGTTCAAAATGTGTCTTGCAATAGAGAATTCCATCCATGGAAGAGTATGTGCTCATCTGGATCAACATTTAATTAGTAATTTTATGCATGTCACTTTTATTATGTATTCAAAATGTTTTTGAAACAATTATGCTTTCTAAATTAATGTTTGCATTGAGCTTTATCCAGCTTTCAAGCACATGATTTGACAGGATCACTGAGACCCTTCATAGAAGGTGGATAGTTATCGTCCGCTATGATGCTGAGTCTGGATTTTATTTGGTTGTAAGGGTTGGGATACCCTTTATATTCCCCTTAATAAATAATTTTGCATATAAAAAAAAATGTAATAAAGGACTAAAAAAATTTGTATGAATATAATATTATTGTTTTATATGTGGTATAGGGGGTGTATATAGTAAAAAATACAAAAACATTAAAAGAAACATATGAAGAATATTAGAGAAACATACCGTAAGACATCCATTGCAATGACTACATTTGAAGCAAGTTTTATGATATGGTATATTTTCAAGAGTTAACAAATCAACCACATAAACAGTCTTGTCACATGCCTTGCATTTGTCAAGAGTTCCAGTGAAAGACATGTTTTCTTCCCCTTAATTAAATTTTCCTCACAAGATATATAATCTTTGTTTCTTGTGTTTATGATCCTTTTAAGGAACTTTTTTTTGCCTTTGAATGTCTGAGGATCAAAGATAAAAATTTCAATGAGAGTACAAACCTCAGACAAATGGGGGGATTTGAAACAAAGTCTTGTGTTTGTTTGATCAAAAGTAACTTAATTAGATCAACTTATAATAGAGTAGATATTGTCAAGTAAATGGTTGAGAGAAGTGAGTGGAGACCCAAAAATAATTTCAAGCAAAAATGGAATTTTTTTTATTGTGATTTGTGGATATAATTTATTTGATTTGAGTGAAAACAGGTTGTTTGTTTGATTATTTCAATGAAGGATATTTTGGGATGTATGTGACAAAAATAACTAATTCCAACTTTTTCTTTTTTTGTCATTTGCTATTTTGGCAAAAAAAAAAGGTTAATGGTAGTAGTTTTAGCTTGATTTCATAATTTACATGTTAAAAGTTAATGTTTTTCAGCTTATATTTTCTCACCATGATTAGTAGTCATTATTTTTTATGAAAAGATTAATTCATCCTTTTTTTTTTGCTAAAAAAAATATTCATCCTTTTTAGAATTTTATAATTTTAGAGATTGTATTCTAACATGTTTTAGTTTTCTGTAATTCTATAAATAGACAAATCTATAGAAACATTATGCCTCAACCTTGAGCAAAAAATAGTTCGTCCATTCTGGCTCTGTGGCCCCTTATTTAAGGATGTTTTGAGAAATCAAAATTGGAAATAAAAGCAAAAGTTTTAAGTAAAAAAATAATTTTTAATTTTTTTTAAATTTCAAGACATTGAATATATACTTTTAAGATTATATTACTATTTTTGTTTCTTTAACAATTCTCTGGGAGTACTGTTATGCATTTTCTTTTTATTACCGTGATGTGGGTTGGTAAATGAAGACCCGAAATATATTAGGTTTAGGTCAAACTTATAGTCCAATCAGACAACAAGGTAAAAAAAAAATGGAAGGAAAGAGATTTGAAAGATAACAACCCATGTAAAATATTGACATACTAAAGGTGAATTTGATCTACTGACAACTATAATTATACTATTGTTTAATTTTAAAATTGTTCCTGTGATTGGACAAACTGTGGGTTAAGGGACGGAATAGAAACTGAAATTATTGTCTCCATTAAACCACAAGATAACTTTTTTTTTTGACAAGATAACTCATAAGTTGTCTAAAGTACTAAAATGTTGGATTTAAAATGTGAGTAGTTAAGTTCCACATTAATTATGAGAACTCACACTTAGGTAAAAGATTATTGGAATTCAAGTATAAATGGTTATATTTCACATCCACTATATAAAAAAGGAAAATAATGTTGAATACATTGAACAATTTGTGTTATTATGTTGTGTAGTAGATAACTTTTGCAAATAAAAAAGTACCCTAAATATATTACATAGTAATTATTTGATAAATATATTGTGCCCTATATTTTTTTGTCAAGAAAAAGTATTGCGCCTAGATTTAATATATTATAATTACAATAGATAATTGTTATTATTGGTCGTAAGATACTAAACAACACAATGGATTATTTCACACACCTTAACTATATAATATGAAAGTTTATGGTAGTTCTACTTCAAAATACTTCTTTTTCAGCATGTGCATGGTAGTTCCAAGCTTCAAAACATTCTTTTTCATTCAAACTTGGCCATGTTTATTGCTCATTTCTTATTTCATTTCCATAATCACCATGGTACAAGGTGAAACTCATTAAAATATTGCTATAATCATGGAGGCAACACAACCTGTTGGCACAATATGAGATCCGAAATGGTCTTTCCATGCCGATCAATTCTTCGCGAACAGTTGACACCACCGTCTAGGATGTTCCTGACAACAATATTCAATGATTGGATTCCCTTAACTTCATATATCTCCACTTTAACATTTTCACTGACCCATTTATCTCTTTGATCACTTGCAACTAAATCAGAAGAAGGGGACAAATCCAGAAGAGGTGAAACCACTGATTTAATCCATTGAGATGTGATAATTGGTTTCAACCTCTCAATATCAGGAGGAAAATGTGGGATGAGAGAAAAATTTATGTCATTTCCTTTATCTCCAGCTCTGCTATGTGCTACATTGTAAAGTGGAATCTTCTGACCTGATGGAGCAGGAGTGCTACTTCTACAAGGGGAAACAAATTCCGCGGAGGATTTATCAGTTTGGGCTTGTGACTTTGGTTGCAATGTCAGTATGTGCTTCGGATTGTATTTGTATTCATGATCAACTGCTTCATTTGACTTCCTTTTTGCGGTTCTCTTCAATCCGATACGCCAGAAAACATCTTCACGCTTAACCTGAAGAAGAAGCTAGCTATCATGAATCTAACTGCACCGTAATGAAACCTAAACAAACTTTGCATGTCAAGAAATCACATGTTTCATTGATTGTTTAAGTTAATTATCAGATTTCGGCAGTTCAGAACAATATTTCTAATATAGACCGAACAACTTGTTCAACCTGAGAACCAGCGAGTTTGCTAGTTGGTTTGATTTCAGTTGTACCGCAATCTGGTTGAACCAAATTGAATCAGGTGAACTGGTTAAACCACAGTTTGGTTCAACTGGTTAAACTTGTGATTGAACCGATTAAACCATGACTCAAAGGTCTTACCGATTCGATTTGTAATCCGGTTTTTAACATATTGGTTCAGAAGTATCATTTCACTTTCACTACAATCAAACACTATGTGACTCATTGAGTTCCAATTTCTCATTCTCTATCGCATAATGTAGATGCAACAACAAACACCAAACATTAGTTTTACTGAAAATTTGTTTTACTGAAAATATATATATACCATTAACGAAAATATTGCTCTAAATTGTTTTACTGAAAATTTGGATTTTGATATAGCTCAATGGACTAAATTGATCCAAGTGGTAAAGTATTAGTCCAAATGCATGCATATGCTCAAGTATGAGAAAGGCCAAGAGAGGAAGGAGAAGAAGAGAGTACCAAATGCTTTTCTAGAAGAATCTCTTTCTTATATCCGGTACTGCATTCAAACCAAAAAATATATCATTAAGTAACATTCTGCACGAGTAATACAGAGCTTCAAATATTACAATATCTACAATAGCAATATGCATATAATAGTGCAACATAACTTGCCGTGCAAAGTTCAACAACCCGGTTTCAATTTTTTGTTGCAACACTTTTTGCAATTGCAGTTTCCAAAGAAATTATTATCAATTTTATTATGAATAACACTTGAAGTGAAACTTTCACGAACATTTACATTCAAATACCCAGCGCAGAATCTGATAATCCAAAGCAATGTGGAAATCTAGCCCTATATTACGTGAAAACTCAACTAAACTTAGCCCTTTAGATCTTAAGTTTCACCCTGACTTATTCCATGCTTCGAGAATTGGTTCCTGCCTCTTTTTTCTGCTGACTGAGCAGGCAAAAAATTTCAGGTCAGTACTTGGCATTCACAAGTTAGGACTTTCTTGTTCGTTTTTAATTAATTGGTTTAAATGGTGAATTAATAGTAAAACAAGTTTAATATTAAAATATTGAATCAACTACCATGTGGATGCAACACCATTTAAAAAGTCCGCGCGTTAAGTACTGACCTTAATTTCCATCTAATCATTCAGCAGGGGAAAAAAAGTAGGGACCAATTCTCAAAACGTGAAATAAGTAGAGGACAAAACTTAGATGACGAGAGTTTTGTAGGGACGAAAAATATATTTAACTCTAGATTAATGATTTCACTGACAATGATCAAATTGGATGAACATCAATTGCCGATTCAAAACATATCAACTATAACAACTGACCATTATGATTTTAATCAAAAACACTTTCATAACTATATTTAGAAGGACATTGACCTGATACCACCACCACCAGCTGGTCCATTTGTATACAATGCTGTAAATTCTCTAGTAAAGTGGACAGCATGTTCCTTCTGCTCAAAAAGTCCATCCATGCGTAACCTAATATCGTCACTAGTCCTATGTGGTGAAGCATTTCCATTGCTGCTAGCAGCTTTGAGGCTATCATACCCAATTACATACGAAAGTATATGGTGATTAAGACCGGGAAATATTTCTTCCATCCATAATCTAACCTAATAAAGCATATGAATAACATGTTAATTGGTAATAAGGCGGATTTGTGTAGTCTTATCAAGCATTAGAAACATATAAATTTTAGAAAATAAAAACGAAGCAGGAACATAAGGATATAAAGTTTACCAGATATTCAGCTGCTTTAGCACGTTCAACGCATTCATAGCCTCCATAAGATATCTCTCCCCATCCTTTCCATCCACAGTCCTGTAGAAATATTCAGAGGAAATGGACTAAGGCATATACAATGATATCAATCTTAAATAGAAATGCAATGTGGGAATAATAAGAGCTGTGTTATTTTGACACAAATTTGAGTACAAATTTCGACAACAATTTGAATGGTTACCGAAGTTCAAATATGTGATTAAGTATGTTAAGTGAATGGTTAATGAATATAAGAAGGTGCTGCAACTCATTAACCATCCACTGAGTGTAATTAAACGTCATTAATCACAATTTTCAGGTGTATATGAATACAAATCGTGTTTATCATGTTTATTTATCACCTGAAAAATCATGTATATTTGGATACAATTTGGATGGTTAATGGATATTAGTATATTTGAACACCTGAAAGTCGTGGATAATGATGTCCAAAATCATCGTTAATTACGTTCAGCGGATGGTTAATGACTTTCTACACCTTGACATATTCATTAATCATTCAGTGAACATAATTAACCACATTTGAATTGTGTTAACAATCAAAATTGTGTCAAATATCATTTGTGTAAAAGAGAAAGTACTAGATGATACAGACAACTAGATAGTTGCATTCTGAAGAGAATGATTAAAAAATGTACCTTTGGAACCAACTGCAAAAGTTTATCAGGTACTGATATAGTAGATGGTTTTGCCCCAAGGCAAAGAACTCTACAGCTTGACAAAGGAAGGAAGGAAACATCCTGAAAGTCGATAACCTGTTATTATAGAACACAATGAGTTTTTTTTTTTATTTGTATATTTTACCCTTTGGTCATAAATCATCGATGTCTGTTGCCTCGTAACAAACATCTTACTTACTACATCAGGAGTCACATAAGCACTGGGGTCTCCAATCTCATAGAGTAATTGTTCAGCACATGTATTGAAATTCAAAACTCCACCACTAGCTTCAGCCTTTGCTACACAAACTTGTCCATCGAAACGGACTTCAGCATAAGGAAGTGATAAATCCAGTAGTTGCTGGAAGGACATATCTCGGTACTTGTCTCCTAAAGTAAAGAAGATGAGGCTTAAAGTGTCATCATTGCTTTCGCGTGACGTATATTATTACAACTCAAACCATATGCAATATTAACAGACCTGGATGCATGAAATATCCCCCTGTGAGTTGACAACCACATTCTAGAAGATGGCCAGCCAGAGATCCTTGAGCTAGATGCTCTAACTCATCCCAGTTCCAACCTAGTTCATAAACCTACATGTATATCAACATATGATTATTCACAACTTTTTCCAACCGATAATCTAGCTGCAGAGAACTAAAATAAACACTGCACGTCTTATGATCCTATATTTTCCAGAATGATCTAAGATATTTGACATGCTCCACAGAAGATGTCTAAAAATTCTCTGAATGAAATCTTAATATTTTACAGATGAAAACTCAATTATGTTACTTAAAAAAGCAAGCAAAATACGGAAAATATGAAGTAAAGAGCATATCAGATTTCATACCATAGGTGCTAAGAATAAAGCGGCATCTGCAATTCTTGATGTAATTATTACATTTGGTTGGTACTTTTCAAGGCAGTGAACAATAGGAGCAGCTCCCAAGTAGGTGCTGATACCCTTCGCATATTATAGCCAAATTTCATATCCAGCTTAATGAAAAAATAAAGTAGAGAAAGCATACATGAATAACAAAATTTGATCAGATTTTGCATAGTTTCATTGACAGATAAACAAAAGTGGAATAGAATGATTCATTGACTTGGTTTGATAAGTAAACCCGAATGTTGCCCTAAAATTCAACAACTTAAAGAAAATTACTAGAGACATAAAAATAGATTCTTACACCCTCCATGATATAACTTTGTGTATGTGAAAATCCTGAACCTGAAAAACGCATGTGTGTGTATATATTTAAGTAGCTGAACTTAGCAGGATAGAACAATCAACACATCAACAATTTAAGACAAGCACCATGCAGAGAGCTAAAGACAGTAAAAACAAAAATTACAAAAAAAAAAAAAAGGACTTTGTAACAGAAAGCGAAAACAAATTTCAGAAACAAGTAAATAGAATATGACATTAGTTTGTATACAGACCCCCCTTATACCCAAAACAATTGAAACATTGTCTTAGAATTAGGTTCAACCCGACAAAATCGGCTTGTAAGGCAAGGATGTCTTCCACGTATAAACTCATTTTCAAGTCATAGCTCATAATGTGAAACTTTTACTGAATAGCTCATTTTCAAGGTAAGGATGCATTGCTTTAAAATTTTCAAGTCAAGTCATAGCTCATTTTCAAGTCATAGCTCATTTGATAATAAAAAGGTCAAACGAAAGTTCATAGGGAAATCTAAATACCTAAGTTTGCAATAGACACCTCATGAGCAACAGCGACAGAAACATCCAGCCCCATTGTGGTAGCTATTTCCAAGACCTTCTGTTGAGCACCCAGTGGATCCACTTTAAGTAACGAAGAATGAATGAAGTTAGAAAACAAATGCGAGAAAGCATATAGTCCATCAATTTATACCAAACTCATTACAAAAAGCGCCACTGAACTTATAATATCTTTCGATGATATCAACAATTATTACATGATCCATTAAATTCAGCATTAAAAATTCTTACTAGCACCCATATTGGTGATTATGCAAGTTCCTCTTTGTAAAGCCAGAGGCAGCAGCATATTCATCCAGCTTGAAACTGCAAAACAAAAAATTTACAGCAATCAGAAAAAAAAATTTAAGCAAGCAATCAGAATCTTAAGATGAGAAAAAGTGCACGATATAACTGTAACAACAGAAGGTCTTGCATAAAAGGCTGGCACCAAGTATATGATAGCAGAAAATAGTGATTTGTTCTGCAATAGCCACTATTTGATAAAACTTTGTACTAAATCGCGTATCTCAGAACAATGGCAGTTTGTTAAAATTTCGCTACAATCGGAAAGGAATAAATATGACATCGAACAATCGAAAACATATTGAAGTAAAAAATAAAAATTAATTTGTTTGAATATTAAACACCTACTCTGAGAATCATAACCATCACCACCAGAGGACATGATTTGATAGCGATCGGCTAGAGTGCGCTCCGCCAGGCATTCAAGAACCAGATAATTTAGTTCCTGGACTCTTTGCAGCAACTTAAGAGCAGCCAGAGGCCTGTCACCACCAAATCCTGCTCCACAGCCAATGTAAACCTTATCCCTTCGCCTTTTGGGACTACTTCTCTGTAATGTAATATCAACGTAGTTGGTATAAAGGCTGCATTTTGAAGACATCAATTAGAAAGATAACAAAAGGTAGGGAACAGTAAGTTCACCAGCTTGATCAAACAATTATGAATCTCTTCTCCGTCCTGAGGTTCCATCGCTTTAACTTCCATTGCCGCCCTGCTATTAAAAGAATGAGAAGATGAAAAAATAGAATACACAAACTGTCCAAATATTTTGATTAGAAATAAACTAGATTAAGGCAAAGCAAAACAAAAGTGCAGGTGTCCCCTGCTCCTAATAAATTCCCCCTCCTCTTAACAAATTAACTGCTAACATTTTCCAATAAAAAAAAATGTGCATGTTATTATGCATCAAAAACATAAGTTCCCTAAAACATCACTAAACATTTGCCGACTTCAATCCTCTATAGAAGAATGCCATGCACTCTCTGAAGCACACATATACTCCTCAAATTAGGCATGTCTCAATGTCCGGTATCCGGTATGTGCAGTGTCCGACACCAGCCGACACATATGATTACACTGAATTATATCATTTTCTCAAATTATTATCAGTGTCAACGTGTTAGTGTTTGTGTCATGTCCGGGTTTGTGTCTGTGTTTCATAGCATACACTATTTATCCAACCAACTTTAATCCTCTGCAGCCACTCCAGCCAAACATCGACCATTGGATTAGCCTAATAACAATTAGATTAATTTAACAGTTGAGGTTTGGCTGGAGAGAGCACAGACTACAGAGTATCCATGGCAATCAACTCCTTGAAGACCACATGAAGGAAACAGTTTTTGAAAACCCCCTTTTGGTTTTTCTTTCTTTATTTTCTGAAAATGATTGAACTATAATATCAAACCAAATCAAATTGACACACACACACACACACAAACACAATACATCAAATTAAGATTTTATTTCAACCTTCATAAAAACAATAATGCACTCATGTCCCACTACCCAAAACTGCATAAAGAATCAAAATTGAACAGAACCCATTAATCAAAACTAAAAATTATATATATTCACTATATAATAATAATTAGAGTAAGTTGATAATAGCAAAATGGGGTATCCCAAATTCAGATAAAATCATCAGCCATAAGGTCAGAAACAGTTACCTAGATGATCATTAAGCAATTTTAAGTTCACACAAAGCAAAACTAACATAAATCAGAATGATAATTATGAGATTATGGAAAGTACTACCTTGATCTTGGTGGCACCCACTTTAGCTTTTATCCTTAATCCCTTTCTAGAATCACCTTTCTTTCTTAACTTAACTAGTCAATAGTCAAAGGTTGTGTAGTTGTTCTATTTCTCACAACTTAGCATGGATTAATCGACTGAAAAATCTAATTATTTGATACTATTTTGATTCATATAATGTCAAAATTTTATGGAAAAACAAATCTAAAATTGATAGAGATAGGTAAGTATTGGAAAATAGTTTTTGGGATAAATATTTCTGTCATGATAAAATAAGAATTTAATTCATATACATTTTTTATGTAAAATTATCTTATACATGTTGTCAATTCGATTAACTCACACCAATACCTTTGATGTGTGTGGAGCAATTCGATTAAAGCAATCAAATAATTGAGAATGACAATAATAATAATCAACACGAATAACCGCGAAAAACATAAAGAACACGAGATATTGTTTACCCAGTTCGGTGTTAATGAACCTACTCTGGGGAGAGGGCAACCCTCTCTGTTCCACTATCAATAGAATACTTGATTGCAATGAAATCCCAATTGGGTTACAAGAATTAGACAATTCCTTAATTCTACCCAAATCCCGAATTTCTTCCCGTGACCAAGAAATTCAATCAAGAAGTGTTTCCAAAGGTGATAGAATGTTTCTCCAACCCTAGAGTCTTCCCAAGATGTTATTCTATTAACCTAGTCTTTTGTTGGCCTTAGAAACCCTAAAAACACACCCTGTTATTTCAGAAATCGCATAACAACAATATATAGGTGTGCTCCTGCGCCCCGCGCCAACCACCAGAAGCAAGCAGCCAAAATTGGCAAAGCAGTCGCGCGCCTCTGGCACCTCAAGCCCAATTTTCTACTTCTTCATCCAATTTCAAGGCAAACTTCAACAATCTCCACCTTGCCTTCAAATTGATGTTGATGCTAACTTCCCACCAACCACCATGCCGCTTCCACATGATTAACACCACACCTCCTCGGCCCCCGGAGTCTACCTCTCCGTACTCCCGAAAAGCTTGTCTTCCATTGCCGTTGGATTTTTAGGACAATCCGCAAGTTACACCGTACCATCTTCAGCCCCCGGAGTAGCTAAGTCCGTCCTCCTGAAGAAACGTTTGCTCCCAACTATCATCGGATTTTTAGATAGTCCAACAATCTTCACCGTACCCTCTTCGAACCCCGGAATGTCTCCCGTACTCTCGAAGAATTTGCTTGCCTCTCAACTTAACCTTGGAATTTCAGGTAAGTTCCACAAGCCACTCACAAGGTCTCCATAGCTATACACTTCTTTGGTCCAACAATACCACTCTCCTCCCTATCTCCTAGATAGCCAAGAGTTATTGTTGATTGTTTGTCTTCCTCTAGTCACACTAGTAACAAACTCCACCTGAAATCGAGATTCCTCCACCAAAGACTCAAACCGATATTTCCACTATGACTCTCACCTTGTAACTCAATATTTTTCCACTACTTTGAAACACACTTCAACTCATGTCACCCACAAGTTTCACCCGAAGTTTCACAACCTTGTCATATCATGAGAATTTTCACTAGTAACGAAATGTATGACCACATTAAGGTTATGAATATATCGCACATCATGTAAAAGAATCTCATCATACCTTGAACCTTTACAAGCTTTCCCGTCTTCAAGATGAATAACTCCACCTTCAACTAGCTCTAGGGCTTCAAAATATTCATTCTTCAAACACATGTGACAGGACCATCCAAAATCCACAACTCAAAGCTCCACTGATTCCCAACTTCCACTAGCATCTTCACATCTCATAATAACGTTGTTGTTTCAGTAGTAACCCGAGTATTATTCCACCGCCTCTCCAGGCCGAGCCTGAGTATTCTTATCACCGCCTCTCCAGGCTGATGCTGAGTATTATTCCACCGCCTCTCCAGGCCGAACAATCATCTATGGTTCCAAGCTTGTGACTATGAATGCCCCCGCACTCTCATAGCCTTCCTCATAAGCTTCATCACCAACGACAATCTGAGCTGACGAATTACCACCGCCCCCTCTCCGAGGACAGTCCTTCTTGAAGTGACCAGGTTCTTGGCAATAGTGACATTTGAACTTGCCACCACCCTCACCCGTTGCCTTAGACTTGGACCAATTCTTCTTCCCCTTCCATCTTCCGTCGTTCTCGCTTTCACCCCTCGCCACACTCAAACCTTCTCCACTATCATCAACTCTCAAGTCTCTCAACTTTGTCAACTCCTTAGTTCTCAAAGCCGATTGAACCTCATCCAGAGTGATGGTGCCTTCCTTGCCATAGAGCAATGCATCCTTAAGGTTTTCAAGAGATTTGGGTAAAGCACACAACAAATGAAAAGCTTGGTCCTCATCTTCTATCTTCACATCAATGTTCGCCAAGTCATCAATTATCTTATTGAACTCCGTTAGTTGTTCCACCACAGACTTGTTCTCAACCATACGAAAGAAGTACAACTGTTGCTTCAATAACTGTTTCTGTGCCAGGGACTTTGTCATGTATAACTTATCAAGTTTGGCCCACATACTAGCTGCACTTTTCTCTTTGGCCACTTCCCTCAGCACCTTGTCCGCAAGACACAAGATAATGACACTCCTTGCTTTTCCATCCATCTCTGCCTTCTCATCGTCTGAGAGATTAGTCGGCATACCCGCCACTCCTTTCAACGCCTCATTGCACTTCTGTTGAGTTAGTATTGCCCTAACCTCCACCTTCCACAACCCGAAGTCGTTACAACCGGTGAACTTCTCAATCTCCCACTTAGAACCCATGATACTTTAATCGTTTGATCCTTGCCCCATGGTGGGCGCCAATTGTTGTGAATTCGATTAACTCACACCAATACCTTTGATGTGTGTGGAGCAATTCGATTAAAGCAATCAAATAATTGAGAATGACAATAATAATAATCAACACGAATAACCGCGAAAAACGTAAAGAACACGAGATATTGTTTACCCAGTTCGGTGTTAATGAACCTACTCTAGGGGGAGGGCAACCCTCTCCGTTCCACTATCAATAGAATACTTGATTACAATGAAATCCCAATTGGGTTACAAGAATTAGACAATTCCCTAATTCTACCCAAGTCCCGAATTTCTTCCCGTGACCAAGAAATTCAATCAAGAAGTGTTTCCAAAGGTGATAGAATGTTTCTCCAACCCTAGAGTCTTCCCAAGATGTTACTCTATTAACCCTAGTCTTTTGTTGGCCTTAGAAACCCTAAAAACACACCCTGTTATTTCAGAAATCGCAAAACAACAATATATAGGCGCGCTCCTGCGCCCTGCGCCAACCACCAGAAGCAAACAGCCAAAATTGGCACAGCAGCCACGCCCCGCGCAGGAGAGCCGCGCCCCGCGCAGCCTCTGACAGCTCAAGCCCAATTTTCTACTTCTTCATCCAATTTCAAGGCAAACTCCAACAATACATGTATCCAATAATATATTAGATGCATGTGTTTTAAAACATGTATCACATTCATTAAACGATGTGACAATATATTATTAGATGCATGTGTAAAATACTTTTACATTGACACTGCACAACGATTAAACTTATAAATTAAAATCATAATAAAATAAATAAAAGTTCTGATTATTTTTAATCATAGATTATCATTACTCTTTTGTACCAAAAAAAAATTATTATTACTCTTTAGTTTATTCTTCAATGTGTAACACCATCATCACTATCAAACATGCTATTTAATCTTGGAGCAATTGTATATACATTAATCAGACTACATAGAAGAATATGAATTTAAATTTCTACTAAAAAAATAGTAAAAGCTATGCTAATATTGTCCAAAAATAAACAAAACTATGCCTATACTATTGTCCCTTCTTTTATCTGCCAATATTCATCTTCCCAAATTTCTACCTGCTTTGTTGAATTTGCTTTTCTCTCTAAAAATTCTTGTAAACTTAAAGGATCATATGGAGGAGGAATAGTGCATGGATTTGAATCACTTGGAACCTTCACCATTGATTCTTCCATGAACATTCTTTTGTTACCATTTACAGCACATTCCATTAATTTTTCAGGACAAAATTCCACGGCTCGTCGCGGTATACTTGGTTTGAACTTCAAAAGTTTTGCATATTCATTTAGTAAATGAAACATGTAATTGTATACATTGTTCATGTCTAAATCCTCTTGTATAAATTTGCTACCAGCCTCTCCAATTTCTTGTGCCTATTACATGATTTTAGAAAATGTAAGAAATCATGCAACAAAATTTTCTTATGGAAAATAAAATCATAGTTCTTTCTAGCTCATTTGAATGTGTTAAAATAAAGAATTTTTAGTACCTTATGAGTGTGATTGTTGCCCCATTCCACAGCAAATTTAAGAGATGTGCATTTACTATTGTCTCTAATAGGCCAATAGTGTTGTAATGGCACCATGCCTCTTATGAAAAAATCATGGTAATTTGATCTTACAAATAATGTCATGGAATCACATGCCAAAATGTATTTCTCACTAACTGACCAAGCCCATCCTTCTATGTATATCTTGTACCTATACCAAGTCAAAAACACATGTATTATTTTATGTTGGATCCAGATAGATTTAGTAGAAGAGAGGTGACTGCATTGCCGTAGGTCATATTTGGACTGTTTGATTAAGATCAGAAAGTCTATATTTTTAGTTTGAATTTTATATTTAAAAACAATTCAAATCTTATCTTAAAATTTGGACCGTCTGATATCAATTGGACAGTTCAAATGCCTACAAATTAGTTATATAGTTAAATTTATTCATGTACCTATGAGTGCATTGATCTCCTAAGCTAGATTTCTTGTAACCTTGATTGGATTCTTGTACCCAGTCCTGTGATTCCAAATAAAAACAATATATTAGTTTGCCTATGATGAGAATTTTAGGGAAAATTTATGCAAAATTGATGGAAAAAAAAATACCTGTATGTATAGGAGAGTATTCCAATCATTTTCTAATGTAACATTGCATTGTAGAAGGTTTTCCCTAGTTGGAGCAACATAAGGGTTACCCTTCCAATAAGCATAAGGTATTCTATCCTTCCAATTGGTCTTTTTGTTACCTTCTTTTATATCTTTTAGGGTATTTTCCCATGGCTTTATATTTGTCTCTGCCCTGTTATTATATAAGCAAAGAATGTTAAGAGTAGAAGTTGAATAATAGCTAGATTGATTGAAAAGGGTATTGATAAAACTTTAGAATTTTGTGGAACTTAATTGGGAGTATCCTCAATGGGCCAAAAAGATATTATGAAATGAAAACATATATCAATGGACCAAAAAATATAATGACAAAATAAATAAGTTCATTGACCTTATATATGTTTAAAAAAACTTATAAAGACCTACAAAGATAAATATTAATTTAACAAACTATAATTTTTTTTCATAGGTTACTTCTACAAAAAATAAAATAAAATATATAATCACATTTAAATTGCGTTAGATAATATTTTTCCATCCCAAAATATAAGACCTATCGAAAAATCACGAAGATTAAGAAAGTTGATTGTAATATTAAAGATCGATCCCTGACTTTATTAATATGTCAAATTAGTCTCTGTATGTTAGAAGTCTCACATTGGCTAGAGGTATGGCAAAGATAGCCTTTATAATACAGTGCAAAACTCAACTCTCAAGCTAGCTTTTTTGGTTGAGTATAGGTCTCTCAAATTCTAATATGGTATCAGAGTCTATCCTAGATTCATTTGTTGTGGAGACCTTCCATATTTGGGCCACCCATTGTTGTTGATTCCACGCACCAAGCCCAATAGTGCTAGGCGTGATGGGGTGTGTTAGAAGTCCTACATTGACTAGAGATATGGCAAAGATAGTCTTTATAATATAGTGCAAACCTCAACTCTCAAGCTAACTTTTGTGGTTGAGTATAGACCTCTCAAATTCTAATACTGTATTTAGTCACTTACTAATAATTTATTATCAATTTGGTCTCTAACTTTATTCACCTACTACTATCAATTTAGTCTCTAGCATACTTTCAGAATGATTGATATAAATAAAATTTAACATAGTGAGATATTTTTTGAAATATTCATAAAATCACTTACCTATTTAAGAGTGCGTAAAAAGTCAAGGCCTAATTTAGTAATTTCCTCCTATATAAAAGATTATTACTAACTTTGTTAATTCTGTTATGATGATTTAGTCAATACAGTTCTATTACATAGAGACAAATAAGGATATAAATAGAAAGGAAGAAAAGAGCTTATATTTAGCACTTACCATCCCCAAAATGACCAATCTGGAAAAACAATATCCAAGCTCCTTTGATCTGAACAATATCTAAACAATGGTGGTGGTTTAGCATTTGGGCCATGAAACATATCCAAAGGAACAACAGGCTTATCTTCACAATCAAACATAAGTTCCAAATCAGGCAATTTCCCAGGATACAACCTTAACATTTGCAAAATACCCCACAAAGTAAAAAAATCTCTTGTTTGAATTGATTTTCTATACTTTTCCACATACACTTTCCCTTTCACAATCACAAGTTTGAAATTTGCTGTCCTTTTTGCCCTTTCCAACATGTCCTTTGTGATCCCTTTTTCTTTCCATGGTTTTAGATCTTCATGGATCCATCTAAAGTATGAAGGACAAATATTGCTATTTTGATTTGTTGGGTTATGTTTTGTAGGGTAATCTTTTGGACATGTTTTTTTGAAAGATTTCCCTTTTATGCATCCAAGAAGATAATCTTCTTGGTTGCGGAGTCTATCTTTGTGGAAGAATGGCATCGAAACGCCTGCAAATACATACTTCAAAAATAATTCTAATATCAGATTCTGGTGAACTAGAAAATCGTAACATTTATATAAAATAAAAAAATTAATATTATTAGATTAGTTCCTTCCTAAATCAATTTTATGTCACAACATTGATTTATGCTAAAAATTCTAATAATCTAATTTGATGTCAAGAATGTTAACATAATGATGAAGAGGTAGTAATTCTAGTTTGAAACAACAAATTATGAAAATAAAAAAGTGACATAACATTCTAAAAAGGGTAATTTCTATTTTAAAGTGTCTTTGGTCATGCTTAACATAATTAAACTGAGTCTAAAATTTGTTAAATATACATAACATGATGTTTTAAGTTTTAAAACTATTATTACAATATAACAATGGAAACAAAATGGAAAAAATGAATAAACAATATACTTTATTATGCAGAAGTGACTCACAGTCCAAACAGCAAAAGCACAAAAAGAAGCCATTACTAAGCATGAAACTTTAGCTTTCTTGGAGAACATAAACCGCTTCTGTTGTTGATTAGAACCGCCATAGAAGAGTTTCTGATATGTCTTGTTCATGCTTGAAGTTGAACCAAGTTAAAAACAGAGTGTGTTTCAGGGGATAGAGGAGTTATGGATTTGGAAAATGAACATGGTCCTTGTTTTGAGTCTTTTGGTGTGTAGCTAGTTTATTTTTAGAAAATCTATGTTTATTTTTTTTTTTGAGAATCTATGTTTATTGAATCTATGAATATTAAATTTTCTTCAACAGTTATTTTAATGTATTATATATTATATGCTAAAAATAATTGGGTCATGTTAACATGTGCCCCGAGGGTACATGATAAACTATCTAAAAGTACAGATTTTGCATTTAATAATACAAGACATTTAATGTTTAAGTAGTTGATGAATACACAAGATGTAATAAATTTTTACCACATTTGTATTCTTAACATCTACCCTTAAGGGCACATGTTAATATTCTCCAAAATAATTATATGTAGGAACTACGAAGTATTAACCGTAGTTAGTGATAACTATGTTGTGGCAAGTATGAGATAATTTAAGTCTCACATTATTTTATATTTTTTGATAAAAGTCTCACATTATTTTAAAAAGTGTGAAATGACGCATATATTTATAATACTTTAACGTTTTGAGTAAAAGTGTGGTGTATAACTCTCTTAAATATTTGTTTTTAAGTTTAATGTGGATGATTTTCTGGTTATCCATCGTAACTAAATAAAGTATCAAAGTTAATGATTTAACGAAAGATTCGACCGACTCCTTGTATCGAAACTATTCGGACAGTCTCTCCTTCTATCTAGAATTTATTTATACAAGTAGTTATGAATCGAAGATATGGTCATCTTTTGAAGCCGAAGGTGGTGTATTTTATTTTATATTAATTGATGTAATATCTTTATTGGTGATGTGATCTACAGCTGGACCACTAGGTAATTTTATATATATGTATAATCATATAGTTGGAGTTTTATATTAAAAAAACCTGTGTAGTAGCTCCACTTGTCACTAGAAAATCTCTGTCACTGTATTGAATATTGACCAAGGGTTGAGAAATTTACACTATCATTCATTTGTGGAGAGAATGAAGTGTTAGAGGGATTTAGATCAGGTGGTTTGACCCACCATTAGTTCTAGCCGTCACCATTTTTTTCTTCTTAATTTATTAGAGATGGATGATTTTAGGTCAATTTTTGTCTAAAATCATCTCTTCAAATTTTTAAATTATTTTTTCTTTCTCATTATAAGTGATAGTGTGATTTTCACATATTTGTTTGTTTTGATTTTCCGTCTTGGTACGGTGTATTTTGTTGTACCATCTTTGTGTGAAGTATTGTGTTGTCCTGTCTTTTTACGGAGTATTTTGTTGTCTTGTATATGTGTGGTGTTCAATTATTTTAGGTTGAAGGATTAATTTCATCTAGTGTAGATCCAATTAATGTCGACTTTGGTGTCATCAACGCTACAGATCCAGAGGCATGGACATTCCGGACACTTCAAATTCAATATAGTCATATTTGTAGGTTTATGCTATTAACGTGGATAATGTGAGTTTGTTTGTAGATTTATCTTTTTTGTTTCTAATGAATTTGAATTTGTATTTCATCGATGTTTATATCAATTTGAATGAATGGATATCCTTTATTTTTTAGTAAAAAAAAACTTTCAATGCATTTTTTTTTATAAATTTAAAATAGTGGGTTTTAATTATAAAAGAAAAATAGTGTGTTTAAAAAAAATTAATCCTATGGTCATTATTATACAAATATATTAAACATTCGATGAATTAAAAAATAAAGAAAATTATAATAAAAACTAGAGGAACTATTTGATCTTGTTGAACAGTATAGATATTTTTAATAACAACAATATTTATATTGGTTTTAATAACATTTTTTTATATATAGTATTTAATAACATATGGTTTGACATTTATGTACCCCCCACCACTTTAGAAAAATTGGTGTCAAATTACAGTTAAGACAATGTCTTATATTATGAATGTGAACAATTTTTTCCTATCGAAATTCAAATTATAGTTCGTCACAGATAACAATTTCTTCTGTTAGATTTAGTTGAACTATTGTTGGTATTGAGAAATTAAAGAGTCTAAATAAGATAATTTAGGATGGTATAAATATTAAATAAATAATTATTTTCTTTAAAGTGAGATGAAATTATATTAGAGATAATATTTGAGTGTGTTATATTCTCATATTACTTTTTATCAAATACTTGTATTGTTAGTCCACAAATCCTATCTCAAATAATGGTAGAAATACCGAAATTGTTAGTGTCGGACGCCATGACCAGAGTTCGATCCCTGGTTCATCCACTTTGTGTGTGTGAGTTTCCAATGGCTTTGTCATTTTGTCTACCAACAAAAAAAAATACTTGTATTGTTAAAATTTTATTGGAATGGTATATTTTAACTTATCTCAATAACATACTTAAATAACATTATTATTGTCATAATTCAATAACATGTATTTTTTTTCTAACTGACTTATCATGCCCTTTGAATATATTTAGGCTTAATTGGTCTACAGGTCCCTTAAAGACATTTAAAGTTCCACTTTGGTCCCTTAAAGAAAAAAAGGTCCGAATTGGTCCCTTATTGATATCTCCGTTACACATGTTAGTCCTTTCCGTCCATTTTTTCCAGATTCTGTTAAAAACTGCACAGTGGCACTGTGCTTGCTACGTGGCATCCATTACATGGCAATTCATTTAAAAAAAAATTTTTTAAAAATAAAAACACTAAAGTTAAAAAAAGTTAAAATAAGAAAAATAAATAACAGAGGGGGTAAATAATTCAAAGGGGAAAGGAACGAAAGGAACGAAGCATCCATTAGGGTTCTTCTTCTTCATCGCACGAAAGGAACGAAGTTCACGAACTGGAAAGGAACGAAGCAACAACGAAGGCGAATCGAAAGAAAAACGACGAATCGAAGGCAAATCGAAGTATAAACTGCACATCCAGGTTTGACAATCGATATCTTGTTATGCTATGTTCTGTGTTTTTGTGTTTGTAGTAAAATGATTTAGGGTTTTTGTGTTTTCTGTTGTTTTAGATTCTACTTATAAATTTCTTTTCTTTTGTTGTCTTCTTGTTGTTACTAGTTTGGTTATGGTTTTAGTGAACTTTGTTGTTATTCCCCCTGTTTATATGAGTTTGCATCTTTTAGTGAACTTTGTTGTTATTCCCCCTGCTTATTGTGATTGTTATTTTATTAGGTGTGGTGTGTATTAAACAATGGTTGATAGATTGGAGGTGGTGGTACATCATGGGGGTGGGTTTGAAGAGTTTGATCATGATGGTTATGTTGGAGCGGAGGATACATGGTTTGTTGATGAAGACTATTTTTCGTATTTTGAATTTGTTGGAGACATTAAGGAGAAATTGAAATACCCAAGTGTAGACACTATGTGGTTTTATGACCCCCAAAACGTAGATGAGTTGGTTTTATTGGAGGATGATATGAGTGCAAATAGAATGAGAAACATAGCTAAAATGGATGAAAGAGTCCATCTGTATCTTATGCATCCAATGGCTGAGCCCGATATAATTGAAGTTGGGCTTATTGAGGGATTAAATGATAATGGGCCTAATGAGGTAGTAAATGAAAATGGGCCTAATGTGGATGATGTGGGAGTAACTGAATATGGCTCTACTGATGATGTGGGATTAAATGATAATGGGCCTACTGAGGTAGTAAATGATAATGGGCCTACTGAGGGAGATAAAGTTGGGCCTACTGCTGAAGTGATTAATGACAAAGAGGGAGAAGAACAAACTGATAAAGGGAAAGGTGTGAGTATTGATGAAGTTGATTATGATGAATACAGTGATGATGAAGACAGTGATGATAGTGCTCTAGGAATACATTTTGATGATGAGGAGGATGATTGTATGCTTGAAGATAACTTTGAGAATGAAGGTGGTGATGCTGTTGTGGATCAAACTGTGGTGGACGAAAATGTTGTTGATGAAACTGTGACCAAGGACAAGGGTAAGAAAGTCACAAAAGAAGGTAGTGTTAGCCAAACAACAAGCAAGAAGGGAAGACCAAAACAGAAGACTAAGAACCCCAATATAGTGTTAACCCCTGTTGTTGAAGGTGAACAAGGTGATGAGTTATTTGAACAACAAGATGTTGGGAAAATTAACAAAGGGAAAGGTAAAGCCATAGCTGGAGGATTGAGTGATATTGATGATTATAATAGTGATGAGTTGGATAGTGGAACTGACAGCAGTAGTGAGACTGAAGATGATGAACAAAGTAATGTCAAAAAGTCCAAACTTCCAACCTTTAAGATGCCAACATCAATGAGAGATTACAAGTGGGAGTCTGGAATGTACTTTGCTTGTAAGCAAGAGTTTCAGGAAGCAATAAGATGTTATGCAATCCATTCTAATAGAGGAGGTATTAAATATAAGAAGAATGACAAACAAAGAATAAGGTTGATTTGTAAAAGTGGTTGTCCATGGTCTGCTTATTGTTCATATATTCCAGGGCAAGTAACTTGGCAATTGAGGAATGTTAAAGATGAGCATTTGTGCAATAGGGATCCTAAGGTGAAGTTACTTAGTTCTAATTGGTTAGGGGAAAAATTACACAAGAAGGTTAAAGAGAATCCCAATTTGAAATTGGTTGATATTATTGAGAGAACACAACAAAAATGGAATTTAAAGATTGGCAAGACCAAAGCAGCTAGAGCTAGGAGTCTGGCTTTTGATATAGTGGATGGGTCATTTAGAGAACAATACACTAGGTTTTATGACTATGCCCATGAATTAATAAGAACTAATCGTGGTTCAACAGTTATAGTCACCACGACACCATTCCAAGGTGATGAGGATGATATAGAACATCCTGAAAGGCCTTTGTGTCCACATTTCCAAAGGGCTTACATTTGTTTTAAGGGATGCAAGGAAAGTTTTTTAAAGTGTAGGCTAATAATTGGCTTAGATGGGGCATTTCTTAAAGGATATTATGGTGGTCAGATACTAGCTGCAATTGGAAGAGACCCTAATGATCAAATGCTGCCCATTGCATTTGCTATGGTAGAGGGTGAAACAAAAGAGACTTGGAAATGGTTTTTGGAGCTGTTAACCAATGATTTAGGAGGCACAAGATCTTGCTCTTTAATCACTTTCATAAGTGACCAACAAAAGGTGAGTACATAAACACTTTCATATTGATTGTCTTGGTGTTATTTAATTTTTTATTATTTGAAACAATTGCTTCTGTCTATGTTGTGTTGTAGGGACTACTTCCAGCAATGGATGAGTTACTTCCAGGTGTTGCTCACAGATTTTGTGTCAGACATTTGTACAACAATTTCAGAAAGAAATTCCCTGGAAAAAAATTAAAGGACTTGATGTGGAAGGCTGCAAATGCAACTTATGTTAATGCATGGCATAGGCATATGCAAGAGATCAAAACTATAAATGGTGAGGCTTTCAAACATTTAATCAAAATACCACCAAGACATTGGAGCAAATCATATTTCACACCTGAGCCAAAATGTGACACCTTGGTTAACAACATGTCTGAGGCATTCAACTCAGTCATAGTTGGTGCTAGAGCCAAGCCCATAGTGACAATGATTGAAGAGATTAGAGTGTATCTGATGGAGAGATGGGAGAAAAGTAGACAAAAAATTGGGAGATATGCTGAAAGCATTCTACCAAACATAAAAAAGAAGCTTGAAAGAGAGGCATCATTCAGCAACCAATGGATGGTTAGGTATAATTTTTTATACATGTTACTTATAATTTACTAGGTTACTTATTTGTTTGCCATTTATAGTTTACTAGGTTACTTATAGTTTACTAGGTTACTTATTTGTTTGTCATTTATAGTTTACTATGTTACTTATAGTTTACATGTTACTTATAATTGTTGATGACTTATAGTTAATTATAATGTTTGGTTAGGCCTGCTGGTTATGAATTATTTGAAGTTAGAAACATTTCAGCTACTGGTGACCATTTGTCTGTTAGTCTTGGAACTAGGGAATGCTCTTGTAGAAAATGGATGTTGACAGGCTTACCTTGTAGACATGCAATAGCTTGTATGAGAGAAATTGAAACTGATCCAGGTGAATATGTACCTAACTATTACAGAAAAGAGACATATGAAGCTTGTTATCAGCCCATTATCTACCCAACAAATGGTCAAAATTTATGGGACAAAACTGAATTCACTAACCTTCAACCACCACCCATAAAAAGGCAACCTGGAAGACCAAAAAAGAAAAGAAACAAGGAAGCTCATGAATTGAAAAAGGATGATGGAAATATGAAGAGAGCTTATCATGGAATTGTTTGTGGTAGGTGTAAACAACCTGGTCACAACAAGCAAACTTGTAAACAACCACCTCCTGCTACAACACAAGCTGGTGCATCACAAGCACCTCCTGCTACAACACAACCACCTCCTGCTACAACACAACCTGGTGCATCAGCTGCAACTGCTACTACAACACAAGCTGGTGCATCACAAGCACCTCCTGCAACACAATCTTCTCATGCACCACAAGTATCAACACAAGCCCATGCATCAAGCCAAGGTAAGACTGCTTCAAAAAAAAGTAAGAACAAAGATCAAACCAAGCCTGCAACTGCTGCTTCAACACAACCAAATGTAGCAGGCCAAGCCAATACTGCTTCAAAAAGAAGTAAGAACAAAGATCAAGCCAAGCCTGCAACTGCTGCTTCAACACAACCAAATGCAGCAGGCCAAGCCAATACTGATTCAAAAAAAAGGAAGAAGAAAGAACAACCAAAGCCTGCAGCATCCCAGCCACTATTCACCACCAACAAAAGACAGAAATTGCCATTCAAGAAAGGAGGTCAAGCTTCAACACAACCAACACCAAAAAATTAAAGTTTTATGTATTGCAGAACCTACTTTATAATGGTCTGAATATTTTGCAAGGTTATTGAGAACCTATGGTCTGAATATGTTATAATGTATTTGCAGAACCTACTTTAAGTTTTATATTGTTAGCTAAAATGATGTAATTGAGAACCTATGGTCTCAATCTTTTGCAAGGTTATAATGTATTTGAGAACCTATTATATATGGTCTCGATCTTTTGATTAAGATTTATGATGTATCTGAATGTATATGAATGTATATGAGAACCTTAGTATATATGGTCTCGATCTTTTGATTAAGATTTATGATGTATTTGAGAACCAAATTAATATAATTGAAAAGTTTTGGTCTCAATATTTGGTTCCTTAATCTTTTGTGCAAAAGTCATAACTAAACCATGTAATTGGCATATAATGTTGCCAAAGTAAAAGCATGTCATAAATATGCAAAATTAGGCTTGTTGCATACATTTACTAACAATAATTAGGCCTGCTGCATAAATTAACAAGACAGAAATTAGCTCTACTGCATAAATTATGCCAAACCAGAAATTAGGCCTGCTGCATGAACCAGAAATAACATTGACAATATTAACTAACAACAATTTCATTCATTGAGTCAATAAAATTGACAAATTACATTACATTATGCATCAACCAAAATGACATAAACTACTAATGATAGTTTGGACATAACTCCATTACAACAACATGACATAAATTACTTCATAAACTACCTCAAATACATAGATGGGTTGGAAATAAATCTACCACTATACAATATAATGGTCACTAAGACCAAGTTAATTCCAAAACAAATACACCCAAAACCAGTAGAAATCTTTAGCCATTTTTGAGTTATGACCAATTCATTTTTTAGCATACAAACTTCATTCTTCAACTTTCCATTTTTCTTCTTTTGCCTTGCAATCTTCAAATCACGTTCATCAACGATATCATCATCAAGCCACTTAAAGAATCCACAACCTGCATCACCGTTTGGTCTCCAATTTCTACATCCCCAAATTTTTCCCCCAAAATTAACACTTGACCTGTCACCCACAGTTCGTAATATCACAAGTTCATCACATTTGCAGTGTTGTGGTCGTCTCCTAATGGCTGAACTTATAGATCCAGAGTTCCCAATCGAACTTCTTCCACTTGATTCTATGTTTCTGCGATTTTCAAACCCAGACGAGCTATCACCGGTGCTTGCCATTTTTGTTGTTTGTTGTTTTCGATTTGTGAATAGATGAGAGAAGAAGTATAAGAAGATGAAGAAGAAGCAGGCGAATAAGATGAAGAGTTTGATGTTTTCAATTTGTTCATTCGTGCAAACCCTAACCCATATATTTACCTCCTCTGTTTTTTTATTTTTTTTTATTTTAATTAAAATTTTAACTTCAGTGTTTTTATTTTAAAAAAAAAATTTAAATGAATTGCCATGGAATGGATGCCACGTAGCAAGCCACAGTGCCACGTGTGCAGTTTTTAACAGAATCTGGAAAAAATGGACGGAAAGGACTAACATGTGTAACGGAGATATCAATAAGGGACCAATTCGGACCTTTTTTTCTTTAAGGGACCAAAGTGGAACTTTAAATGTCTTTAAGGGACCTGTAGACCAATTAAGCCAATATATTTATTTTTTTGACAAGCAAAAATGAGATATATATTAATCAAACAAGTAACCTCCTCAGCACAAGATGTACCAATAAAGACTACAAGAGTTATACAAGAGAGTCACGACAAAAAAAATAAAAGATGAAAGGATCAGTCAATGCCCAGGCATAAGCACTGACTCGTCCACCAACTGTGATAATTCGAAACTAGTGAACTATTTGTTGCCTTCAACCACCAGAAAGAATGAAGTTTGACTTGTCTAATAGCTGCGGTAAGGACTTTGCCGAGTTTCAAAACAACCTATGATTTCTTTCAGTTCATATCGTCCATACACAAACAAATCAAATAAGCTGCAAGAAAGACCGACATGCTCGGGTGCCAACTAATGATATGAATGAGACCCAAGAAGCCCAAAAGTATAGTAGGCCCAAACGCACTATGGGCCCGTTTGTTCTGGATTATTTTGAAAATATATTTTGTAGTGTTAAAAAAATTTGTATAAAAAAAATTTAGAAATTTTTTTTTTATAAAAGCTTCAAATGAAAATTTTGTTTGAATAGTTATTCTTAAAATGTTATTTTAGGTATTTCATCATTTTATTGAAGAAAAAAATTGGATATCAAAAATTTTAAAAAAATCACTTTTTTTGAAGCTATTTCAAATAGATTTTCATAAAAATCATTTTTGAAATACAACTTTTTATAAAAATTGAGATTTTGACTATTTTTTGTTCTTCAATAATGTACGTCTATGTTATATGATGTCAAAATTAGTGTTTGAATTTAGAAAAATCGAATATAAAAAAACTTGTAATATTTTGAAAAACGGTTTCATAAAATCTATTTTCAAAAATACAAAGAAAAAATCTATTTTTTTAAAGCTGAAACAAAATTAATCTCTTTTTCTTATCTTTATTCTTGAGGAGGTTTCTCTGTTCTATAACAGAGAATTCCCTTTGTTATCATTTTGGTGCTCTCATTGAGAGATCTCTCCTCTCGTGAGTCCAAATGGTAGCTGAAACCCGCAACAACGTTTCTTCAGCTTCCAATCCACCGACTTCATCCACCAATCCACCTATTAATCAACCCGATCGTATGGAGGATTTCGCTCAACAGTTAGCTCAGATCAAGGCGACATTACGAACTACGTTAGTAGAATTTTCTACTCGCGTTTCATCTCTTGAACGCCATTCACCGGAATCCGTTAACATCATACAACCAACACAAGCAGCGAACAGCAACTCGGCACCGCCCCGATTGAAGTTGGATGTACCCAGATATGATGGTACTGACACCCATGGTTGGATCTTCAAGATCACACAATTTTTTGAGCATCATCGAACACCAGGAGGAAAGAATCACTGTCGCATCTTTTTATCTTGACGGAGCCGCTTTGGGATGGTATCAATGGATGTACCGGAGCAGAATGAACGTTTCATGGGCACAATTCCTTATGGCTTTGGAACTCCATTTTGCTCCGACGGCATATGACGATCCGAAGGGTAAGCTTTTTAAATTGACCCAATCGTCTTCTGTAGCTGCTTATTTGTCTGAATTTGAATCTTTGGCTAATCGAACTGTGGGACTTTCTCAAATGGATCTTTTGAGTTGTTTTATTTCGGGGTTGAAACCGGAGGTACTAGCTCAATAACCCACCTCCTTAAATCAAGCCTCTGGGTTGGCTAGGTTATAGGAAGAGAAGATCAATGATTTACTCAGGCTTAGTCGCAGCCGACCCACCAAATCATGGGGATCATCTAAGCCGCCCACAACTCCTCCCAAATCCTCTACAGATGCACATGTTGCTCCTCTCCTACCAACACCAATATCTAAACCCAGATTCCGTCAATTAACAGCAGCGGAAATGAATGAACGTAGAGTAAAGGGGATTTGTTTCAATTGTGATGAGAGGTTCTCCAGAAATCATAGATGTAAAGCGCGTTTTTTGTTGTTAATTGCTGATGAAGATGAGGTTTCATACCTAGGTCAACAAGAGGTGTTTGACGAAGTGGAGTCAGCATTGACTGCAATAAACCCATGAGAAGCTGACCCAGCCCAATTGAGATTTCATGCTCTATCGGGTATCCAGACCGCCCAAACTATTCGGGTCTTGGGTCAAATTGATTCCAACCCGGTCCAGGTATTGGTAGATGGGGGCAGTACTCTAAATTTCATCCAATACCGGGTAGCTCAGTCTTTGGGCCTTCAGTCCAACCCATCTCCTTCATTAAAGGTATTGGTGGGAAATGGAGAAGAACTTTCGAGTAATCAAGTCTATCAAGGGGTGCAGTTAGCCATTCAAGGCCATATGTTTGAAGTGGATCTATATGTCTTGGGTCTTAGCGGTCCAGATGTGGTGTTGGGGACACCTTGGCTCAAACAACTTAGTCCAGTTCTCATGGATTACAATTCCTTAACCCTACAGTTCAAAAAACAATCCAAATCTATCACACTAAAAGGAGAAATATAGCCAATTCCTTCAAACATCTCATATCACCAACTTAAAAAAATCATTCAATCTGTGCCCATGACCCAATTATACTCCCTCCATGTCAACTGTTCACTTCTTCCAAATAAACCTCCCTCCCCAACCCTCACACACCCAAATCTGAGAGTACAAAGCCTTCTCCAACATTACTCTTCTATTTTCGAGGAACCCTTTCACCTGCCACCTACACGTTTTACAGATCACTCTATCCCTTTACCCTCATCTGTCGTTCCGGTTAGTGTGCGTCTATACCGTTATCCTCATGCCCAAAAGATGGAGATAGAAGCTCAGGTCACCAAACATTTGGCTAATGGGTGGATTACTCCGAGTGATAGTCCTTTCTTTTCACCTGTATTATTACTCAAAAAGAAGGATGGAAGTTGCCGAATGTGCGTAGATTATCGGGCTCTCAATGCGCTCACTATCAAAGATAGCTTTCCTTTACCCACTATCGATGAGTTGCTGGATGAACTAGGTAAGGCACAAGTTTTCTCTAAACTTGATTTAACTTCTGGATTCCATCAGATTAGACTGCAGCCTCAAGATTGTCATAAAACAGTCTTTCGTACTCACGATGGTCACTATGAGTATCAGATCATGCCATTTGAGCTGTGTAATGCGTCGGCGACGTTTCAAGCGACAATGAATGATATTTTTCATCCCCTTCTTCGCCGATTTGTGATCATGTTCTTCGATGATATATTAATCTATAGTCTGGATGAGGATTCTCACTTAAATCACCTTGCTGAGGTTTTTTCTATATTTTCTGCGCACCAATTTTTCCTCAAGCCGTCCAAATGCTCGTTTGTTCAGCTTTAGGTTGATTACTTGGGACATGTGGTGACTAAGGGTAGGGTTACACCTGATCCTACTAAGGTACAAGCTGTTCTGGATTGGCCTGCCCCTAAGAATTTGAAAGCATTGTGTGGTTTCTTAGGATTGTCAGGATTTTATCGAAAATTCATCCGAAATTATGCATCCATAGCCTTACCATTAACGAGTCTTCTTAAAAAGGATGCATTCAAATGGTCAACAGAGGCAGAGGCTTCACTTAATCAATTGAAACAAGCTTTGGTGACAACTCCTATGCTAGCTCTGCCAATTTTCATAGAACAATTTATAGTGCAGATCGATGTATCCGGTACTGCCATAGGTGCGGTTCTACTGCAACAAGGCCATCCTGTAGCCTTCTTTAGTAAAGCTTTTTGTCCCAAGTTAGCACGTTCTTCTACTTATGTGCGTGAACTCCATGCTATTACAAGTGCGGTGAAGTGTTGGCGGCAATATTTATTGGGCGTGTTTTTCATTATTCAGACTGGCCATAAGAGTTTGCGTTAGCTACTTACTCAAGTTATTTAGACGCCTGAGCAGCAGCATTATTTGTCAAAACTCCTTGGATCTCACTATGAAATTCAATATAAACCTGGAACTTCGAATATAGTGGCAGATTCATTATCTAGTGTGGAAACAAATTTTGCCTCCTTCAGTGTACTTTGTGTACCACAATTTTTATTTCTTGATGAGCTGAAGCAGGAATTGGTTGTTGATCCTGCATTTCAGTCCTTGGTGGAGAAATATCATGCTGATCCACAGTCCTTACCAGATTTTAGGCTAATTGATGGGCTGTTAATTCACAAGGGGCGCATCTGGCTTAGCCCTCACTCACGCTCCAAACAATTATTATTCAAAGAATTCCATGAGATGTTGGTTGGGGGTCATGCTAGGATAGTAAAAACATTGAAACATCTATCTACTAATTTCTATTGGGATAATATGAGGCAAGAAGTTCAGAATTTCATTCGTCAATGTTCGGTGTGTCAAGTAACTAAATATCATACAAGGAAGCCTAATGGATTGCTTCAGCCCTTGACGATTCCTTCTCAAGTTTGGGAAGATGTTTCCATGGATTTTGTTACCGGCCTTCCTCCATCCCTTGGGTTTACTGTGTTGTTAGTGGTGGTGGATCGATTTTCTAAAGGAATTCACTTGGGAGCTCTTCCTACAAGTTTTACGGCTTATAAAGTTGTTAACCTCTTCATCTCTATGGTTTGTAAACATCATGGAATTCCTAGGAGCATTGTCTCAGATCGTGATCCCATATTTATCAGTCGCATTTGGTCAGAGTTATTTAAACACAGTGGCACCATCTTGAGGATGAGTTCGTCGTATCACCCTCAAACGAACGGTCAAACGGAAGTGATGAATCGCACTATTGAGCAGTATTTTCGTGCCTTTGCTCATAATAGGCCTTCCATTTGGGCTCGTTTATTATCATGGGCTGAATATCACTATAATACCTCCACTCATTCTGCATCTGGCCTTACTCCTTTCGAGGTGATTTATGGTAAACCCCCACCTGTGATTCCCAATTACATACCAGGTTCTTCCTCTGTAGATGCTAGTGATGATGTTCTTACTTCTAGAGATGAAACATTAGCTCTGTTACGCAAGAAATTGATTAAGGCCCAGATGACTATGAAGGCACAAGCTGACAAACACCGTCGTGATACACCCTTTGCTGTTGGATCTTGGGTTTATGTGAAGCTTCAGCCTTATCGACAAACATCTCTTGCTGGTGTTCGTTATCACAAACTCTCGAAACGTTTCTATGCCCCTTATATGATCACAACTCATATTGGACCGGTGGCATATAAGCTAGCTTTAGCTCCTCATTCCAAAATTCATAATGTGTTCCACTGTTCTGAATTGAAGCCTCATATTGGAGAACCTCCGTCTGACCCTGATCAACTTCCTATGGAGTCTATTGACAACCATCCCTTGATTTCACCTTTGGCTGTTGTTGGTCACAGAGAAGTGAACATAGATGGTACGATGACTCACCAAGTGTTAGTGCAGTGGCAAGGTTTATTTCCAGATGACATGACTTGGGAGAATTGGGAGGATTTGCGCAATGCCTACAACCTTGAGGACAAGGTTGGTTTTGAAGAAGTGGGTGTTGATATGAATGAGACCCAAGAAGCCCAAAATTAAAGTATAGCAGGCCCAAACGCACTATATTAGCCCCAAAGAAACTTGATGACTTTGTGTTGAATAACTATGGGCTAGCACCAATTCCTTGATGATGTCATGATTGAGAATATGGGATATTGTTTGGGTGATTCTAGAAACAATATTTATTGAGTATGGGCTGGCACCAATTCCTTAATGTTTATTGAGTATGAGAAACAATATTCAATATTCACCGTAGTCATTTGAATTTTACGAAACTCGAAAAATTAATTTTTCTACAGATTTTCGCAAAAGATATCTAATTTACCTATAAAAAAATCCCCGCAAAAAGAAGGATATTGGTAGAAAAAGGATATTCATTCATCTCTACGATTTTTTTCGACCTAAACCAAAATTCAATCACTTCATTTCTCATATATTCTAACACACAAAGGCAGCTCTATAGATTTGTTTGAGCATTTAGGATTAGGGTCTCCTAGTCCTTGATATGAGACCACTTATAAATTATAATGGTGTGTGTAACCCATTATGAGTGTTTACGGTCTCACATGATAATTAGGTTGCAGAAGTTTTAATATTTCTCACATTTGAAATAATTGACTTCAAATTAAGTAGGAGGCTTAAATATAATTCACATTATTTAGGTTGCAAAAGTTCTAATATTTCTCACATTTGAAATTCAAAAATGAAAAAGAAAAATAAGCCTCCTCCTAATAAAATCCTTATAATGTGACTTAATTATAATGGGGATTTCATTTTATTTTTTTTCTTTTTATTTTTTAAATAATTGACTTCAAATTATTTAGGATAAAAGCATTAATCAAGTAACCTTGAAACCTTTGCAGATACATTAGTGATGCTTTAGAAAAACAATAATGTGAATTGCTGTTAAATATGAATATATGAGTATAAAAGAAAATAGCAACCATGTTTTTTCCCCTCAATTTGTAAGGGAGAGGTGGTTCTGAAAAAGATTGAGAAATATATATTAATACAAAAAGATCAACTAAAAAAAAAGTAACAACTAAGCTAAAAGTTCATCTTCCCAAACTTTTTGTTCATTATTTTTATAATATTCATCTTCCCAAATTTCAACTTGTCTTGTTGAATTAGCTTTTCTCTCTAAAAGTTCTTGTAAAGTTAAAGGATCATATGGAGGAGGAATAGTGCATGGATTTGAATCACTAGGAAACTTCACCATTGACTCTTCCATGAACTTCCTTTGTGTACCATTTACATCACATGCCATTGTTTCAGAACAAAATTCCACAGCTCCTTCAGGTATAGTTGGTTTGAATTTCAACAGTTTTGCATATTCATTTAGTAAATGAAACATGTAATTGTATACATTGTTCATGTCTAAATCCTCTTGTATGAATTTGCTAGCTGCCTCTCCCATTGCTTGTGCCTAGAATGTAAATTTTAGGAAATGTAAGACATAGTGTTGTAAAAATCAATCTCATCTGGATGCACCGTTTCAGACGGAGAAAAACACAAACCCCTAGAACGGTGCATCTAGAGAAAAAGCCATGTTTTTTTCTTGACCGGAATGGTGCATCTGGTCGGAACTGGTTAGAACATGACTTTTATACAAGTTTTATGACTTTTAGAACATGGCTTTTTTCTTTATAAATGGTTAGAACATCTAAAAGTAGCTCTAGCTCATAAAATAAAGTCATGATCCTTGCTGTATATTATTGCACGATTTATACATGTTTTATGTAAACGCCCAAACATACTTCATAATTTTGTCACGTCTGTTTTATCATGTAATTGTTTTTGTAATTATGCATCAAGATAATGAAATATGATTGGACCTATGCGTAAAAAAATGAGACATTACATATTATAGAGAGAGAGAGAGATTTACCTTATCAGCATGTTTGTTGCCCCATTCAACAGCAAACTTAAGAGAGGTGCATTTACTATTGTCTCTAATAGGCCAATAGTGTTGTAATGGATCCATGCCTCTGATGAAAAAATCATAGAAATTTGGCCTAACATATAATGTCATGGAATCACAAGCCAATATGTATTTTTCACTAACAGACCAAGCCCATCCTTCTATGTATATCTTATACCTGTGACAAGCCAACAATGCACATAACATTAAGTCAAAAAATGTAAACAAATGTATGTAAAAAATCTCTCTTAAACCCCCGTAAAAGGATATCGATTCCGTGATGTCAAATAGTAAGTGCAGGTGAATTTCAACTATTAGATCAGATCAATAATGCACTGACTATGTGACTGCACCAATTTCTAACTGTATGGAATCCTGGCTCCTGATCCCCCACAAACCTCCTAAACGTTTGTTGAAAATTTAAAAAAAAAATAAAAAATCAATTTTGAATTTGTTGTGGCAAATTTAAAATTCCACTTTGTCAGAACACATTTTATATTCCGACAAACTTGAATTGAATTTATTGAAATTCCGGCGAATTCAAAATTCAACTTTCATGAAACACATTTCTAACAAACTCAAAATTCTACTTTTCCAAAACATATTTTATTCCAACAAACTTGATACCTATGAGTGCATTGGTTCCCTAAGCTGGATTTCTTGTAACCTTCAGTGGATTCTTTCACCCAATCCTGTGACACAAACATATAAACAATGAATTAATTAATTAATCTTCCTTTAATTTAAATTATTGAAAAAACTTGTTGCAAAATTGATTAAAACTAAAGAAATACTTGTATATATAGGCGAGTGTTCCAATCTTTTTCTGATGTAACATTGCATTGAAGAAGATTTTGCCTAGTTGAAGCAACATGAGGGTTACCCTTCCAATAAGCATAAGGGACTCTATCCTTCCAATTGGTCTTTTTGTTACCTTCTTTTATATCTTTTAGGGTCTCTTTCCATGGCTTTATATTTGTCTCTGCCCTGTTATAAGTAAAAATGTTTGATTAGGTAGATGGAAAAATATATTGTGCACATTTTCTAAGCTTATGTGTACAATTTAAACCATTTATAAAGAAAATTTATGTTGGAACAAAGTTTGTTAACATTATATGATGAGTTTATGAGAAAGGTGTAAAGTGTCTATAAATTTGTGCTCATAAAAAAAAGTGTCTATAATTTTGTTGAATTAAATGCAATTTTGATCTTCTATAAATTTGTTGGGACTTGGTAGTAAGTCTCGTGGAGAGAAACTCTTACCTAGGCATACACCCAACACTTCTAACGAGGTAGAAAGAGAAAATAATTAAATAATATATATTTTTATGTGTGCGTTTAAATAATGCATGTGTCTAAATAATTGTGTTAATGTAAGAATTATTCACTTGTTTTTTTGACTAAAGAGTTATTCACTTGTTAGAAGACTTAAAATTGGATAAACCAATATAGTGTGGCACAAGTGGTAGATACTTGGACCCATTAACCATTTGGTTCTGGGTTCGATCACCGGTTAGTGCGTATCGAGAAGCATTTATTGGGAGAGGTCAACCCCTTAAATGGATCTCAGTTACCTTGGAGGATTAGTCTCTGCAGTTGTGCGTGGAGGATACCTTTCATTTTTAAAAAAATGGATAATTTAAAATTTAGAAATTAAAGTTGGCCGCTGAAATTGTGGATTGACCATAATAGATATCAAAAATTCATTTTGGCCAAATTTGTTTAAATGCCACCATTACTTCTTTTTTGACTAAAAATGCCACCATTACTTGGCAAGTGGCAACTAAAGAAATTTGCAATCAAGAGACCCTAAGATTAGGATAGTGGAACTTGGAAGTATATACTCCATATAAATTTATTCAAATACCGTCATCACTTAAACATAAACACTATTTTTATATAGAGATTAATTTTAATGTAAGGTTGATAGTATAGAAATAATTTATATTGTCAATAAATCACAATCAATTATGTGTGTGATTTTAGAAATGTATATGATTAAAGTAAAAAAAAAAAATTGATTTAACGATTATAATTGATTGACGGTGTAATTTTACGCATATGATGTAAATGAAATAAGACAAGTAAAGGAAGAAGTGAAGTTAATTTAGCACTTACCATCCCCAAAAGGACCAATCAGGAAACACAATATCTAAGCTCCATTGATCAGAACAATATCTAAACAAAGGTGGTGGAGAAGCATTTGGGCCTTGAAAATTATCCAAATGAATAACAGGCCTATCTTCACAATCAAACATAAGTTCCAAATCAGGCAACTTTCCAGGATACAACCTCAATAATTGCAATATACCCCACAATGTAAATACATCTCTTGTTTGAATTGATTTCATATACTTTTCCACATACAATTTTCCATCCAGAATCACAACCTTAAAATTTGCTGTTCTTTTTGCTCCTTCCAACATTTCTCTTGTGACCCCTTTTTCTTTCCATGGTTTTAGATCTTCATGGATCCATCTAAAATATGAGGGACAAATATTGCTAATTTGATTTGTTGGGTTATGTGTTGTAGGGTAGTCTCTTGGACATGTTTGTGTCTCATTGTTTTCTCTTTTAGTGCATCTAAGTGGAAATTCTTGTTGTTTGTATTTGTTTTGATAAGTCCCTGCAATTATGTACTTTAATAAACAAAAAATTTAATATTAGTTTCTTGTTAAATTAATAGGCTCAATCTTTGGTCCTCCTAGAAAAATTATATTTGTATGTGAACACTCCGGTAGATATTATGTATCAGAATTATCAATTTTAACGGTAATATCGATACATATTCAAATAAGATGTGTACCAAAAAATTTAACATCAATAAAAACGTATGTGTGAGATGCAATTAGACCCCAAACACATAGTTTAGTTTTTTTTACTTTTAATTTAAAAAAACAATAGGCTCATACACAACATGGGTGCACAAATCAAGTCTAGAATTTTGTTTTCCAATACCGCATGCTTAACATATTTAAATTGATTATAATATAAAAAAAATATTTAAATTGATTATAAATATATTCTATCCTTTTATCAATTTATTTGAGTTTCCTACTTTTTTTTTACACACTCAAAGTATTATATATTTTTCTTTCTCCTTTGCCGGTTTTAATAATGGACCTCCTATTATTAAAAAAAAAACAAAAATTATGGACCTCCTATTTCTTTAACACTATAGTCTATATAGCTCAAACCAATTGGAAAAAATAAATCATCATGATTTCTAGGAAAAAGAGACACCTTAGTGATATTTTCACCAGAGAGATAAATAAAATGTAACTAAAAATATAACTAAAAATAGTTTCAACATATTTTTTTTAACAAGTAGTTTCAACATATTATAACTAATGCTCATGAACAATTTGAGATCAGCTATGTTCTACCATGGTATTCATGATGCATCAATATATAACACAATTGATAAGGAGAAAAAATTATCAATAGAAAAAATGAAACCCGTTCTTAATTTATGCGACTTCAATATTTAGCGACGGAAAAATTAAAGATAAGAATATCGAATTGGTCTCTAATTCCGTCGCTAAATATTCAAAATATTTTTCTTTCAAAAATATAAAGAAAACTATAACTATGCATAATAACTCACAGTATTCCAAGCTGCAAAATCACAAAAAGTGGCTACAAAGCAAAACAGGGCAACCACAGTGGTTGTAGTAATTGCTGTAACCTTAGCCTTCTTGGAGAACAAACACCTCTTCTGATGATTAGAACCGCCGCCGCTGCCGAAAAGTTTTAGATATGTTTCGTTGTCTTTGTTCATGTTTGAATTGAATCAAGCTTCTCAAACTCTTGTGTGTGATGAGGAAATTATGCACACATAAGAATCTCAAAAACTATATAAGAAAAATGGTGTTGAAAGGGGGAGATATTCTATGGATGTAAAATGAACATGGTCTTTGAATTCTATTAATCTTAGTTTTAAGTCTAAGTTTGTTTGGGTGAGTCTAGCATAGAGGTGACTAATTAAAATATATAATGTTCCACGTATAAAATATAAAGACTTGTCCACGTTTGTGCCCTTTATTTACTCCTCAAATTGTGTTAACAGTTTTTAAACGTTTACAAAAAGAGCATACAAACAAATAAGACTCGAAAGCTCAAAATGGGTATATACTTGATTTGAGTCCAATCTCATATACAATAATACTCTCGTAGGGTATCCGTAACGATAGTTCATTTGATAGGAACATTACGTAATATGTAGCGATTGAGATTTCGATCTTTGGTACAGTCACTTATTTATATATTTACTTATTTTTTGTGTGCATAAATCAGGTATGATCCACGTGCAACTATAAATACTAATTTCTTGAGTCTTATGGAATCCAAATAGGCGACAATTTCTCTCTAAAAAATTTAACGTTGATGCATGCCAAAACCAGATATCAAATCCAGTACTTTGATTAAGCTAAAACAGATAGTACTTAATTTGATTAAGCTAAAAGAGATAGAATCACTTATTTATTTTACAAGTGAAATTTTAGCTATTAGGATATATAAAAAAATACTCTTGCATTATTGTATTAAAAAAATGTGACTGATTCATATAAAAAATTGAAATATTTTTAAAAAGAATTGTTCAGTTATACGTGGACTTTGTTTCCTTTGTAATCAATTAATTAGGCACTATATTATGTTGCGTGGACGGAAAGGTACCAAAATATAGACTAAAATTTTCAGTATTAATTTACATACTACTGGCTAGTCAATTACTTCAAATATAGGCCAAAATTATTAAGCAAACTATATTATAATATGTAAAATTATTATTAGGTTAAGATTCACCTAGCTAGTCTAGCTAAATATATAGTCAGATATCCATGTGCTTAATTGCTTCTTTTAGGTTTTCTTTTGCATGATATACATTTAAGTATGTTTATGTTAACTTTGAACTAGTTTTGTGATCAAGGATCTTTATAGTGAAAAATATATAAAAAAAATAAGCCAAAAGAGAAGTAAAATAAAAACTTGATTTGTGGTTGAAGCTCCTCTAAGAAATCTTTCCCTATTTTCCTTGCGATTCCAGCTTTTGATATGATTTATTTTGCTGTACTAGATGACTTTGAGTGTACCAAAATTAATTGGAGCTTTATGTGTTTGATTTATTGTTTATATTTAAATGAATGATGTGTAGGAAATATAGGATGGTCTATTTTTATTAAATACATATAACAAAATTGAAGATATATATCTATAATTTTGACTTTTGAAATTCAAACTAAGTTTTCTTACAAATTTATTTTGAAAAAATAATCCAAATAGATATTTCATGAGGAGATAGGTCATCTTGTGGTGATGTGTGCTTGGTTTATCGAAATTGGTGTGTCTATTTTGTTTTTTTCTGGTGTTTTTTTGGTGTGTTTATTTTTTTCCGGTTGTCTGTGTCTTTTCTTGTTTGTGTGTTGGGTTTCGGGTTGTCTATACTTATGGTACCCTTTTGTACTTTGAATTTTTTGTTGCCCTTTTCGTGTGTGAGAGAACTTGCCTCTGTACTTCTGATCATCTATACAATTCCGCTCTCTGTTTTCTTTGTCGTGATTTTTGCAGACAATTACAAGGTAACATCCACATTTATGTTCTCTGCTTCCTTGTGGATGTTACTTTGTAATTACCTATGTCTGCAACTGTAGATGAGCAGGACTGGAGAGACAAGTTCTTCAACTTCTCGATTTCTCGTCGTCGAAGAATTGGAAGAGACACGATGGTTGTGTTAGTGGCAGTGAAAAGAGACAGAGAGGATCTGTGTGGTTGGGTGTGTAGAACCAAGATTGCCAAGCAAGTTGGAAGAATTAGAAGAGAGAGGATGGCGTGTTCGGTAGCGTCAGGATTACAGAGAATGAGAAGAGACACCGAAGAAAATGTTGAAGAAGAAAGTGAATGTAAATAAAAAAAACTCATGTGACTCTCCTTTAAAATTAAAATCTAACCTAACCATTCATTTAATCTAATCTAACACACACACTATAATATTTAAAATATTAAAATTATAATGACAATATACATAGTTGTAATGGTCATACTCACTTTTATGATATAAATAATGATTTACTTGATATCATTTTTATTAAAACAACTGAAAAAAAATATGTAACTTGTTTTGAAGTAATATCAATCATGTCATTGTTTTAATCGTAAAATTAATAAGTCGTAAGTTTTTACTTCTAAAAATATTGTCGACATTCATTAAAACTTTTAAAATTTTAAACATTAATCTACCATGGATCACTTAAAAATTAGATGGGCCACTTATAAATAAATGTAGTAAAATGTAACACTAGATATTTTTAAGAAATTGAGCAATGAAAAATAGCTCACCATTATTTTGCAAAAAAAAGTAGCACACAATTAATTATTCTTAGAAGGTCAATAAAGGGTAATTAAAGAGATGTGAGAAAGAAGACTTATCAAACCTTGTTTCATTGTGCCTAAAGGTTAGGTCCATAGCATTTTGAGCACACATTTCTCTTTTGTTTATCCGATAAATTTGGTTAACTCCTTAATTCAAAGTCAACAAAGTTGCAAATTGATTTTGGAATTGAAGGAGTGTTGGTTAGCAACAAACTCTCTTTTATTTTTTGAACAAAACAAACTCTCTTTTAATAATTAATAAAATTAGTATGAATCCTATTAAATTATGTGAATTCATATAAATTTAGTGAAACACATGAATTTTAACTGATAAAAAATATTGGATTGTATTTGGTAAACATAATTCAATTAGCAATATTGATATTAGTATACTAGCACTTTCATGTGGATCAAAATTCGAAATTTTACAATAATTATATATGTATATGTAAATTTTATGTGGTGTAAAAAAAGAGTGTCAAAAAGTGTAGTTAGCACATTATTCATTGGAACTAATATAATGTTGACGTGTTCAACTCATTTATAAATTAGTTTAAAATAGGCAACATAAATTGGTTTAAGTTCGTTACGAGTTAATTCATATTACCCAAAAATGATAACTTATAATTCTACAATATTTCTCAGCATACTTTGAACCCTGAGACTTTTTGTGACTGTAGTGAATCTCTGATATTCAATTCATGTAAACTTTTATTAACAAAATAAAATTAGAAAATAAAATTGGTATAAAAGTCATCGAATGAAATGACTATTTTATATTAGCTTTTATATTTTCTATATCATATATTTTTTTATCTATGGGTTTATTTTTATATCTGAATAAAGACAATGAATCCAAACTTTCTCACTCCGATCTAAAATTTCCTTTTTGTTTTTAGCAAACTTCGGCAGTTGGACCACATATCTTGTCAGGTCAGAATAACAAGATTTTCCAACATCATGCACAAGACTTTGACAACAATAATAACTAACATATGAATTTCCATCAAATACACTGTTGAATATTTCTTTACCACATTGTGCAGGTTTTAATTTACTTGCACAATTAGTTAAATATTTCTCATATGAAGACAATGGCCTTGGTGAAAGATTAATATCAGCTGAAGGGCCTTCAGAAGGTGGCTGAGGAATTTCAGAACACAAAGATGCTTTGAAAAATAAAACAAAACTAATCATAATGGCCAAAACAACATAAAAGCCATTAAATGTTGTCATGGCCATTTAGAGAATGATAGTTTAATCGAAGTCTTGAAGAATATTTTCTTAGGTGAATGATGATCAATATAATATTATTTATAATATATGATATACGATCATAACATTAAACAATATTTAATGTATTGTTTTAACTCTCAAAAAACGACATAAGTAAGTTTGTTTTATAACTTTTTCTAGAAACTCAGTTTTGTTGTTGATTTCTCATATAACTTTTCATATTAAAATCTCATTTTGTAACTTGCAAAAATTTATGTTACATTTTTAATAAAAAAATGTATTTTGATTTCTTTAAAATGAGACAAATAATTTTTTGTAGAAGTTCCAAAATAAAAGATGTAAATAGTATAAGATAAAGAAATAAAGATTATTAACTATTTTATGACAAAAAATTAATTCTTATTTGTACAGATGAATTATAACCCCGAACTAAATCAATTCCCACCAAAAAAGGATGTTCTGCGTTGCGCAACTTTTGGATGGCACATTCAACTACCATGTGTCGAGGCTACGAACAAAGATGTTGAGAAATTGGAGAAATATTTGAAGAATGAGGCAGAGGCATTACTACAAGACCGAGTTCCACATTGGCTGGCGCTTTGGGCTACATAAAGAAGATCGAGTCCCACTTCTCCGAACTCTTTTTCCTCCTTTTTTTAAAAACTGACAAACGAGAGATTATCAAATCATAAACCCTCCCGAAGTCCCCTTCCCTCAAAAACCATGATCTCAAACAAAGCTTAAATGTATTATTATTTTGAAATGGGGAATTTCTCGTAGTCCAAGGGTTTCACGAACCAGTTGCTAAAAGGTGGCTTCCCTTTAAAAAGTTTAGAAGCTAAATGATATTCTTCAGCTCCATCCTGCAAAGGATTCATCATGCCAAAAGGTGAAAAGGTGAAGACCAAAAACATTCATCCCCTCTGTATATAGGGACGACATAAACTAAACTATTATCACATGAAATACCTTAAGTTCCCGGTATGTAACCTCGTTGTCCAAGGACCTTGCCAAGCACTCTTTTCTCAATGACAAGAAAACCTCCAACAGTCTCTTTCTGAAAAGCAATTACAGCAAGTGAGTGTTTGACAAGAAAAATATCTACTAGGAGCCTGTTTCGATAGAGGCTTATTTGAACTTTTCTACTGGCATAAGCACTTGTGATGTTATTTCAGAGAACTTGTGGAAACAGTTTATGACATAACCTATTTCAGCTTAATTCCACAAGCTCTTAGCAATAGCATATGAAAACAGCTTTCAAGCTTATACGAGAACAGTTCAACTGTATTTTATCTTTTGTTATAAAAATAACTTATATGATAAACGTTTATGCTATAAGTGCTTGATTGAGCTATTTTTATCCACCAGGTCTAGGTCTAAGTACAAATTGACCGCTTACTTGCATAAAGACGACTCCGATGATGGATAGAGTGCCCCTTTTGCAGATGTACCTTGCTTTCTTCCAGTAGTTCCAAGGGTGACTTCATGTAAACCACATTCATTCCAACATATAGAATACCTGCAAATTTTAAGCATTCAGCTAAATGCGACAAAAACCATACAGTAATATCAACTTTTTTATTTTAGTCAAAAAAATATATATATCAACTTTTTATGCATGTACCCGCATGTCAAAGTGTTAGCAGAACTCTCAGATTGCTGAAAATCCTTTGGTGGTGCCGGGGCAGCGAAAAATAATGGCTATATATGAAATGAAAACCACATAAAAATCAGCGTCCAACAATTCATTCTTTATCTCAGTCACAGATAAACTTAATGTTCCACAGACCTGGTTCACTAGAAATGGAGATGTTAGCTCATTCTTCAAGTGTCGAATACGATCATACAATGCACTTTTCAAGTTATCCTCGAGATTAAAATTTTCAGGACTGATATGTGGCAGACCAACAGTAATTGACGAAAGATATACAGGTTGGAGAAAGTACGAAAGCAAAGCTCCTGGTATAACATGAACCGGGTTACTATATTTAACCAAAAACCGTAATCGACCACACTAATTTAATTCACATTTGAATCAACATATAGCCATTACTAGATCAAGACAAAGCTCTAATTCATGTTTGCAAATATGACTATTTCTCAAACTTCACATCTATGTTTATATCTATACTACAAACATTTATGAAAAAGTAATATAACAATGAATAAGCTTCGTAATAATCAAATCAACATGTCTCAGAATGATATACAACCATAAATATAGTTCATACAAAATCCTACATTCAAGCAAACACCAATATGATCCTAAGTGACGATAGTGTTTGATGTGCCGTATTTATACAGTTACTTTATATCAGCAACCTCATTTTAAGAATATCTAACCTTGAACACCAACGACATTCCAACGAGCTATTTTGTCAGAACAACTAACTGACAGGGTTGTATCACCACGACCAGGCTTCCGCTGGACCATCCCTATTTGTTTATGATTATTAACTGTATAAAACAATAGTTAACCTTCTCATTAAAAATATCCATTGAATATTACATTTGAAAAATGCACTGTGGCATCAAATTTAATACGAATTATAATCAAAAAGCATTTGTTGAATAATAACAGGGAAAGAGAAACAGCAAAAATGATTGCTATTAAGAAAGTTCTGAGGTATTTAAATATTGGTTTAATTGTACGTTTAGTCCCTGTATTATATCTAATGTGTAGTTTTCATCTACAAAATAAATTTTAAGCAAATTTGATGTTTCAATCTTTTAATTGTAACATCTATGTCTGGATCACTTTTATTCTACTCAAATTCCAATTTTCTACTTTAAATCGATTAAATAGTTTCGCACCTTCTACAGCTCAAAACTCGATCATCGATCAAAGCATAACATTTGACTCTAAATGAAAATTTTTCCAAATGTACTCCTCTTCAAACCCTATGATTATATCCTTCAAATTCCTTCAAAACCCTAAACATTTTTGAATAAAAATGAGAAATGAAGGGTTCTAGCCTACGTGGAAGAAATTTGATGATAGGACAAGATTAACTAAATTTTAAAAATAGACGTATTTGATTGGACCAAAAATTTGAGGGACAAAAATTGCACATAGTCTAAAAGGAACCAAAGGTACAATTAACTAATTAAATGTTAAATATTTTCTTAATATCATCTATCTAAGCTTTCTCTTGGACTTAATCATGTTATACATAAAATGTAGCTTACTTAATGATGAATGCGAACCATTTTCTCCTAAAGGCACACTTTCCGAAGGAGTGACAAGCGAGCTCAATGAAGCATCTCCACCTGCAAAATGCAACACAAAAATAACCTTACCCTTGAACCTAACTCAGATAGTAACAAACAAAAGAAGGATTTTGATGACTAATTGACTAATTGACTAGAGAAAGAAAAGAGGGGGGAAGTGATGAACTAGATTACATGGTAACTGTGATATGTACATATGTAATTTCCAACCACTTCTCAAGGTATATTTCCGCTTGTCAAGACATCCTTGGTCTAACTCGAGTACTAAGTTGTCATCATCAACTTTGAACCGTTTGCATCCATTACTAGGTGCAGACTTGCTATTAGTTTCAGAAAGATATTGAATCTGTGTATAGAAGAACCTGGTGTAAATAGAAACAAATGAAATAATATCTTCTCACAGTGCAAGATGTTATGTTAATCGGCAACCATAATTTTAGAGAAAAAATAAAAAAGGTTTGCAAGTGTGTTATCGGCTGCAAAACCAAGTAGTTTGACGTCTTCACAACCGCGATCTATGAGGCAAGGACACTCCTCGAATTAGGCATGTCTCGGTGTCAGACACCGACACATGATTACATTGAATGATGTAACTTTCTCAAATTATTATCGGCGTTGAAGTGTCAGTGTCAGTGTCCGTGTTTGTGCTTCATAGACTGCGAATGAAGCTACATCAGTTGCATTTGACACATTAACCATGATTCTCTTCAATATGAATAATTGCTAAGCAAACACGATTGAATACCTTGTTGAAAACAATGAATAGTACACTACCTAATTTGTTAAAAAAAATATCGAAAAGTGCAATATAAAGTATGTATATATCTATGTAGCACCGACATTTCAGTTTGAAGGCATGTCCAACACATGTGGATGCATTCAATTATTCCATTTTCTTAATTTATTATTGGTGCTGACATGTTAGTGTTTGTATCGTATTTAGTATCTATATCGAATTTGGTGTCAATGTCTATGTAAATGATTCATAGGTATATATGAATATGATACACAAATAAGTCTATACTATAATACTATCAATATTCAACAGAGTAAGATAAAACATTAAAAAATTAAACAGAACAATAGGAAGAAAAAAATGAAAAGAAATGTAAGAAACCTGATCAAAGCTCTTCTAGCTATAACTTCAGCATGAGAATCATGAACAATATCACCATAAGGACGCAAAAGAGAACGTCCAATACATTTTGTTCCAGTTCCAAGTGCAACAACCTTCAACTCTAAAACCCCAAATAAAAAATTGATTAAAAATTGAAAATTGGTAAATGGGTATTGAATAAAAAAGTGAAAAAGTAAGAAAAGAGTACCATTGGAAGGAGAAGAGAGAAGAAAAGCAGCCAAAACAGTGACTTCACGACCTTGAGGTTTGCCTTTCTTTGGAAGAGAATTGTATAAAGAAATAACCTTTTCTGATACCTTTTTCCCCAAACTGTTTTCCTCAGAAGAAGCCATAGAAATGGCTTGGCAGTTGGGAAGTGCAGTTGTAGAATAGTGAAGATGGTGAGCGCCAGAATCTCTGAGAGGTCAGTGGTGGTGACTACTCTATAGACTGGGCTTTCACTAGAGACCCAAAATTAATAGTTTTGGAGGATTTCATTTTTAGTCTTTGAAGATTTTTTTTTACACTTTTTAGTCTCTAAACTTTTGTTTGTCACTATTTTTAGTCTCTACTTTTTAATCAATCGTGCATATCATGTTTAGTACATTATATGAATACCTCTTACAAAATTTTAAATTTTTTTAACAAGAGATGAATTAAATATGAATTTTTTAGTTTTTTGCACAAAAATTCATAAATAATTCATCTTATGTTAAAAAATTATAAATTTTTATCGGAGATGTTCTTATAATTTTATAAACATAAATACAAAGAATCGTTAAAAAATGTAAAAGTATACAAGAGTTTGATTAAAAGTAAGGACTAAAAACACTAACTGACAAAACTTCAGAGACTAAAAAGTGTGAAAAAAATCTTCAAGGACTAAAAATGAATTTCTGCGAAATTATAGGACCAAAAACATATTTAACCCAAATTAATAAACTTCCATTAGAGGCCCAAAATCTCAGAGAGGTCAATGGCGACTAGTGACTACTCTAGGCTGTTGCAGAGGCTGATAGGATTCGCCTCTCTTGGCTTTGTGTTTGGCCTCACACTCTCGCCTAGCAGGCGGTGGTAGAGGGTCTATTCATCCTAATGTGATTCAAATATTTTGTTCATCATTTTGATTGACGCATTGATCGAATATATGTTAGAAAATATAGCCTATACACTCGGTTCAAATTCTAGAAACTAAAATCATGAGGAACAAATTTTGAGTTTTAGAATTCCAGCAGCACCAACAATCTAGAAAGAAAGAAAAGAAAAATACATTCAAACAACCAAGATTTGAGCAAATGTGAGTTAATCTTTTGTTTACACGACAAGATGAATTCGATCCCCGTGTTTGCCATAAATTTCAAAGTAAAATTCGTCCTAATAATATGAACCTTTGGAATGTTTCAAAGTAAAATTTATTGGCCGCAAGCCAAGGCAACTATTGTCTCTATCAATCACACATTTCTCATAAAAAAAATTTAAGCAAAATGAATCCATTGATTCATTGCATTTTATTCCAAGATAATGTAATGCTAATATCATATCATATATATATATAATCTAATGGTAAAAAAAATGCAAAGGAGCTGTGAGGAGGGAATAATATCAGGGTTTGGTCAACTGACAAGAAAATGACACTTTGTATAGTATTCTTATTCTTATTCATACATTTACACATCAAGAAAAGAACAATACATTTGTTTTGTCTTCTAACTAATACAAACAACTTTATATTCATTAATGGGAACATATAATATGGTTGAACTATTCTTCAAATAGTGATTTGAGATTATAAGGGCCACTTATACTCAGATTTCCACTCCACATAAATTGGGAAATAATCCTACTAGCACTTTCAGTAGGATGAACAGCATCAAAGAACACATATTCAGAAGGATTCTTACACAATTCATAATCTTTCACTTCTCTTTTACCTCCACAACTGTAATATCCTTTATAAGGGCCACTTCCACAGCATGCCACCCCTCCTTCTTTTAAACCTTTTCACCATCAAATCAAACACAAATATATTTTTTTTAACAAGAATTAAGCCAATAATATCACAACTATAAACAACTTAAAATCAAATTAAAAAACTAATACAAGGTTTAAAATACAATTATAAGTTCAATAATTTTTTTAATGAATACTCTATACTACAAAATTCACCATTGAAGCATATGAGTTAACAAAATTTTATACCGTTGGTTGCTATTCACACCCCTTCCCTTCATGTATTGCTCACGCTAGCAAAAAATACAACCGAAAGATATCTCCTAGTAAAATTTACTGAAAGATATCTTTTGATAGATGGGGAGTTTCTATTCAATTTAAGGGAAGTAAAGAGCAGCTGTGTTTTATATTTGGTACATAATGAGCGAACACATCAAACTTTGTTTATGCATGTCTAATATAAAAATAACCGAACTATTTTAAAAATTAGACTAAATTGTACTTTGGACCCCTAACTTTCACAAACTTACGATTTTAGCCCCTAACTTTTATAATAACACTTTCGAGCTTTGTCCCCTTTTGCAAAAAGCTAGCCCCCACCGATTTTGATCAAGTGACGCACATGTGGAGAATGACCTCACATGTCACATCATCATGTCTTACCACATGGACAACAACACACATATCACATCAGCATATGTGACAATACATGATGACATGGCACGTGAGTCGTTGTCCATGTGTGCTTGACATGGTCAAAACAAGTGGGAGTCGGCCTTTTGCAAAATGGGCTAAAGTTAGGAAGCAAAAAAATGCAATTTAGGATAAATTTATTTTTTTTGGACAAGTAATCTAGTGGCTAGAAATTCCACTTATAAGGTGGATAAGTGGGAGAATCGAGGTTCGAACTTCAACCCTTTACATATATAATGTAATGTCTTTACTAACTGGACTAAGCTTACGGGGCAGGCTAAAAATTATTTAATATGCCATTAAAGTATGTTGAGATTAATGTGTTATATACATAAGATTAATATGAAATTTTATACATATAATCCATTTGAGGGTAGATAAGTCAATTTTGTGATGCATATATATTAGTAAATGAGGAGTGTTATACGCTCTTTTCGACATTTTTTTTAATCGATTGAAATTAATGTGAGTCCTGACTTTAAAAATATGTCTCACATAAAGTGATAAGACCTACCGAAATTTCACCCGATTAAAGAGTGATGGTTAGAGAAAGTGTTCAAAAAGAGTGTTGTTAATACTTTAGAAGTGCTGGTAATACTTTAAGACTCTTTTTGAACACTATTGTTACACTATACATGGCATGACTTACCAAATTTGGAAGGGTTGTTTATGACTTCAAAGGAGACATCAAAGAAATTGAAATATGAATATTTGAATCCTTTGATATGTTTCCTTAACTTCTCAAGTTCCACAAAAAGCACATTATTATGCACTTTGGCAAGTGCTGAATACTCTTCAATGCAAGAGCCTGATTTAGTTCCATTTACAAAAGCCTTGATGGTTGGAAAACAACCCATAGATGGTTGGTTAAGAATACCAAATTTCCTCCCTCCTAGATCATATATTCCCTGGTTAAGAAATTTAGAACATGTTTGGATAAGCTTAATTAAGTAATAGTATAAGCGCTTAAAATATAAGTTCATATATTTCAAAGCTTATAAATATAAGCTGAAAACAACTTATAGACATATCGTATATATATATATAAAAAAAAAAACTTATAGACATGTCGAATGTTGTTTCATAAACTGTTTTCATAGACTATTATTGAGAGCTTATGAAAATAAGCTGAAAAACAATTTATAGACATGTCATGGCTATTTTCATAAGCTATAATAATGAGAAATTGAAAACAACTTATAGACGTGTCATAAACTGTTTCCGTAAGATGTCTCAAACAGTCTCACAAATACTTATGTCAATAGATAAGTTCAAATAAGTGAACTTTGATATTGAAAAATGCAGAAGAAAAGTAAGATTGAGACATACTTTGATCACAGTTGTAAGATTACCAACTACCATGGATGCATATTTTTCATGAGTGTATAAGCTGGAATTTTCTTGAAAATAATCATTGCCTCCAATGTTAATCAAGTAAACAGCTTTGGATAGCAGATTTGTGGTTTCTTTATCTCCATGTCTATGCCTCAATATCTTCTTCACATTCTTGAAATAAGTCAATTGAGTCTTGAGATCTATCACCTGAAAATATATCAAAATCTCATTTCATCAATCTCACTTAATGCCCATTTGAATTAGCTTATTTTTTAGCTTATGCAAATAGTAACAGCAACAAAATTAGCAACATAAAACTAACCAGTCCTTGATTGGTTTCTACTAAAGCCCCAGCTCCAGCTGATGCAAAATTGATTCCATTGACATATTGTTGATTACCAGGAAATAGATAAGGTTGAATCAATGGCAACTTAGCATACTCAGCTGCAACAAAAGTAGTAATGATCAGATTGTTAGTTGGTACATGTAAGTTGAAAAGCATCAAGTAACTAATTAACAAATAATACTAATTTAGATAAACAACTTAGTTAAACATGCATAGTATATATATAGATGTTTATCGGTCACCATGATTTTAGTTCAGTAGGTAGGAATTATATGCAGGGGTCAGGATTCGAATATCAGACACTTCACTTATTTATCTTAAGAGTGAAATTTTAATCAATAGACTATTTAACAAATAAGTCGATTCAAGTATAAACATATTCTTACCTATGAAATCTGGAATCACACGTCCATTAGAGAATCTACCGGTTGGAAAGTTGAAGAAGGTTTCACCATATGGTGAATAATTTGCTTGATTATCAGCAGTAGTATTGATGTAATTATTGTTTCCAACATCAAATAATGAATCTCCAAATACAAATAATGCAACATGTTCTTTTGGGAAACATATATTACCAAGGCACTTTGTTGGAATTATAATACCATAACTTAGGAAGAAAATTAGGAAACAAAAATGTAATATTTTGCTTGCCATCAAAGTATAATTTCTTAATTTTTAGATTATCCTTCTACTTCTTAACAGGATATATAATCATATAATTAAGATAACAATATATATAACCATCAAAGTACACTTGGAATTAGTATGACTATGAGGATTGAATATTTCCTCTAATTAATGTATGTAAATATTCAATGTCTTCGTCACTAAGAAAATGCCTAGGAATTGTGTAAAAAGTCTAACTAAAAATAATTAAAATTTATATTGGAAATTTTGTTGTGATTGTTATGAAACTTAAAAAAACGCCAGCAAGGGCACAAATATTATAGTGCTTACTCCTCTAAAATGAGTGATTTACTTTAGATTATAAACTATATAAAATAAATAATATCAACTGTTAATTAATAAATCAATGATAAATATTTTAAATGCATCATAATAAATTATGGAATTGTTACGAACTTATGAACACAACCAAATTCATTTTTTCACTTTACACTTAACTCTGGATGATACAAAACCAAATATTATATATGCGTCTCATTACTCACTTGATATTACCATTTTTTAAATATTATATATCTTTAGAATATTGTTAATGAAAGCCGCTAGATTTGGTCTAGTGGTGAAAAATTTAAGAAATATGTACGCTAGCTAGAAGTTTCGGGTTCGATCCTCAGCTCCTTTGTAACAAAAAAAAAAAAAATATTGTTAATGAAAATTTCCATGAAACAGACTGAACCTTTTGACTTCCTAATTCCTATCTTTCAAGCCAACTTATTTTGAAGCTCTTTTTTATTGATAACGAAAATGTTGACAAGTATTTTAATAACTTGCGGTGTAAGCAAAACATGGGTTGTTATTTTGTTTTTTTTTATTTGATTTTTAAAACATAGGATTCGCCACTCTCAACTTTATGATGGCCTCACACTCCCGCTTAATAGAGGCAATGGTTGACGGCTACGTTGTCTAGGTACGGGTACGGTTATGGGTACCGATACGGAGTACGACATTTTTAGAAAAACTAATATATCTATATGAACATAAATTAAGATACGAATATGTACTCGGTACTAATACGGGTACGTACCCGGTACCGGTATTTTTCCTCAAATAGAGTACCCGTGCATCATAGGTTGAGGGTCTATTCCTCCTACTGCGAATTTGCGATCCAATACTTTGTTCATTATTTTTGAAACATTGATAGAATATATGTTAGAAAACAAAGCAGAAACACTATGTTCGAATTTTAGAATATGAAATTATGATGAATAAATTTTAAATTCTAGAATTCGAGCAGCACCAATAGTTCAGAAAAGAAAAAAAATGGATTTTGCATTATGTGCGGTCACTAACATTATACGGTCTAAAATTTAAAAATTGAAACTTCACATTTTATAAAAATAAAATATCCCTTTATTATGGACCATTCGATCAAGATCAGACGAACAAGAAGTTGTGACTGCACGATTACACGCATTCAATGATGACCGCACATAATCCAAAAAAAATGCAAAAAAACCAAGATTTGAGCAAATGTGTGCTAACATCTTGTTTGTTCACCAAAATGAACTTGATCACCATATTTTCGGATAAAGAAAACAATTCTGACTTTGATATTTTGAAAATCCTAGCAAAGTCTCTCTCGTAAAAATATATTTTAGTCCCTGAAAGAAAGTGTGAAGTCCGATGTGGCAAAATTACTTCTGAGATGACATAAATTTCGTAGACAAATGAGTAATGGTGAATTGACATTGATGTGAGATCAACGTGCATTGTGACATGTCTTGTTAACATATCGGTAGAAGTTTGGATGAACCAATTTGAGTGAAACTTTACAATTTTGGTGATGTATTTGTCAATTCGTAAAAATGAACAACTATTTTGATTTGTTATGCTTATAATTTTAGGATGTATTTTATTTTCTTATTGTGTACAAAATAATTATTTTCTTATAAATAAATAAATAAAACCTCTCTTTTACCTAGTTTTTCTTTGAAACAATGTAATCCATGATTTGTTGAGCAACAAAAATTTGGGTTCTTGTTCTGATTTACCCCCTTGTTATTTTTAAGGATTTTTTCTCCCTTGTTATTCTAAATAAATATATGACAGTTTAGAATGCTTCAAAAGTCAAACATTTTGGCCACAAGGCAACTGTTGTCTCTATCAATCATTAACTTCTCATAGCATATAAAAAAAATGCAAAGGAGTTGTGAGGAGAGGATAATATGAGGGTTTGGCATGTTGAATGTATGATTATGTTGTTAAAGTTTGTTTGAAATTCCATATTGCTTAAATTTTCGGAATATAAAGTGTATAAACATGTGAGGGTAACCTCACCCTTTGAGCTAACTTTTGGGGTTGAGATCCAAAGATATTTAATATGGTCAACGGACAAGCAAATGAAATGACATTTTGTATATAGTATTCTTATTCATACATTTACACATCAACAAAACAAAAATACATTTGTTTTGTTTTCTAACTAATACCAACAACTTTATTCATTATTATTTTTACAATGTGAACATATATATGGTTGAACTATTCTTCAAATAGTGATTTGAGATTGTAAGGGCCACTGATACTTTGATTTCCACTCCACATAAATTGGGAAAAAATCCTACTTGCACTTTCAGTTGGATGAACAGAATCAAAGAACACATATTCAGAAGGATTCTTACACAATTCATAATCTTTCACTTCTCTTTTACCTCCGCAACTAAAATATCCTTTGTATGGGCCACTTCCACAGCATGCCACTCCTCCTTCTTTCAAACCTTTTCATCATCAAAGTCACAAATATTAGAACTATACACACATTAGAAGATCAAATTACACAGGTATAACATTTAAAATATAATTAAAATTAGACGGCTAATTAACGGTAGTTACTGCATGCATGCAGTAAATGCGTTTAATCCAAATCATATATATATATGAGGAGGGATCCGTTGACTCTAAAAGTAAGTCTTCATTGACTTACTCCACTTAATAACTCGATATCGGCATTATATGTCTTCAATCCAACCGTTCAATTCAAAGATCTCATTGAGTAGATCAATTCCACACAATTTTAGAAAAAATCAAAATCGTTTGATACTTTTTCTGATAACTTCAATTGAACGTACGAAAAACTTTTAAAAAACTGTTGAATTTCAATAGTCTAAATACATAACTACAATTTTTGAATTGGCTAAATTGCACTTTTAGCCCCTTAAGTTTCAGAAAGTTGCGATTTTGGTCCCCTATATTTCAAAATAGCACTTTTGGCCCCCTAAATTTCAAGAAGTTGCAATTTTGGCCCTCTATATTTCAAAGTAGCACTTTTGGCTCCCTAAGTTTCAGAAAGTTGCAATTTTGGCCCCCTATGTTTCAAAATAGCATTTTTGGCCCCTTATGTTTACCCCCTTTTGCAAAAGGCAAAATAAATTGCAGAGACAAAATAACATAATTAAAATGATATAACAAGTCAAACGTATTACATATAAGAAATTACATTCAAAATGGAAGTTCAATACACTTTTCTAAATCAAAATGACATAACAAAAAGCACAAAGGGTTTTTGGATTTGGGATTAGGTTTTTTTTTTACGTATAGTGAGAAAAAAAATGTTGATGTGGCAGCTGAGTCGCTTAAGTGACTTGCCACATTAACTTTGACTCGATCAAAATTGACCTTTTGCAAAAGGGGTAAAGATGGGGCCAAAAGTGCTATTTTGAAACATAGGTGGCCAAAATCGCAACTACTGAAACTTAGGGGGCCAAAATTGCTATTTTGAAACATAGGGGGCCAAAATCGCAACTTTTTGAAATTTAGGGGGTCATAAGTGCTATTTTGAAACATAAGGGGCCAAAATTGCAAGTTTCTGAAACTTAGGGGCCCAAAAGTGCAATTTAGCCTTTTGAATTTTTATAAAAATTTGTGGAGTTGATCTACTCAATAAAATCTTTGAATTGAACGGTTGGATTGAAGAAATATCATGCCGATATCGAGTTATTAAGCGGAGTAAGTCAATGGAGACTTACTCCTAGAGTCAACGGATCCCTCCTATATATATATATATATATATATATCTAATTTTTTTAAGAAGCTAAATTAGTCCGCTCAATTTGACACTATAGAGAATCGAACTTGGGACCTTAATTAAGGAGAAGCACACTCCCAGATCCCAAGTCAATATCATCCGACCAACTCAAGTAATTTATATATTGAGTTAAAAACTGTTGAACGGTGTAACAGTACTGAATTTAAATATATGACATGACCTACCAAATTTGGAAGGGTTGTTTATGGCTTCAAAGGAAACATCAAAGAAATTGAAATATGAATATTTAAATCCCTTGATTTGTTTATTTAATTTCTGAAGTTCCACAGAAAGCATAGTGTTATGCACTTGGGCAATTGGTGAAAACTCTTCAATGCAAGAACCTAATTTAGTTCCATTTACATAAGCCTTGATGATTGGAAAACAACCCATAGATGGTTGGTTAAGAATCCCAAATTTCCTCCCTCCTAGATCCCATATTCCCTGGTTAAGAAATTTAGAAGAATTAAGTTATTGTCGATTTAAATATAATTATTTTTTACATCATTAATGTTAGTTACATTTTAAATAAAAGATGACACTTTTAAAAAAATTGTATATATTTTTTTGATAAAAACATATTATTTTAACTAAATTTATTTCATCTTCAAAGGGTCTCTTTGTCGAATTTACCCGAGACCTCCAAATACTCGGTGACGGTCCTGAAAAACATTTTATGAGTAGTTTTCATAATTTATAATGAGAGCTTATGAAAATAAAATAACTTAATAGACATATCATAAGCTATTTGAGTAAACTCTATTAGTCCCACGAATATTTATATTAGTGCATAAGTTTAAATAAGTAAGCTCTTAAACCAAATTAAATTGATATTGAAAAATGCACAGTTGTAAGAAAAGTAAGATTGACATACTTTGATCACAGTTGTAAGATTACCAACAACCATGGATACATATTTTTGGTGAGTGTATAAGCTGGAATTTTCTTGCATATAATCATTGAATCCAATGTTAATCAAGTAAACAGCTTTGGATAGCAGATTTGTGGTTTCTTTACCTCCATGTCTCTGCCTCAATATCTTCTTCACATTCTTGAAATAAGTCAATTGAGTCTTTAGACCTATCACCTGGAAATATCAAAATCTAATCTCATCAAACTCACTTAAACACAAATGACATATATAATAATTAAAAAAAAATTATGAAATAGTCCCTACGTACCAAAAATATAAGCAAAAATGAGTTAACAAAAATTGATGTAGAGCAAATACATTAAGGCCCGTTTGGCCCGACTTATTTTCTACTTTTCTAATTCTCTTTAAACGAAATAGATAAGTAAAAAATCATGTTTGACCCTATTTCTCCTTGCTTTCTACTTTTTTACTTTATTTCCCTATTTCTTTTACGTAAAAATAGGATCAAAAACAATTTTTTACTTCTCTATTTTGTTTAAAAAGAAGTAGAAAAGTAGAAAATAAACCAGGTCAAACAGGACCTTACAATAAACTTAAAAAGTGCAATTTTATTTATAAAGTATTAAATAATTATATATAAGCATAAAACAGACCAGTCCTTGATTGGTTTCTACTAAAGCCCCAGCTCCACCAGATGCAAAATTGATTCCATTAAAATATTGTTGATTACCAGGAAATAGATAAGGTTGAAGTAAGGGCAACTTAGCATACTCAGCTGCAACAAAAGCAGTAATTTGATCAGGTTGTTAATTAGTTGGTAAATGTAAGTTGAAAACATTAAAGTAAAAAAATTAACAAATACAATACTGATATATACGGCCATACGGGCACTGTTTAGATAAACAACTTAGTTAAACATGCATAGACAACATAGTATATAAATGCTTATCGATGACCATGAGTTTAACTCAGTTCGTAGGTATTAAGATTTGAATCTCAGACATTTCACTTGTTTACCTTAAAAGTCAAATTCTAACCAATATATTACTTAACAAAAAAAAAATATAAATGCTTATCATCGGTGGCAGAACTAGGGTTATTTCTCTGGGTGGTCGTGTTTGTAATATATATATATTCACAATTATATAAAATTCATCACTAATTGTTATTTTAATATGGGTCATGCTAACCTCAAGGGTACTTGTTAAACATACTAACAAAATAAACAAATATCAATCGTTAGTTGGTTCAATGGTGATCGGAGCTGAACTTCGTAGGGAGGACCACGGTTCGATTCCTGTAACTGTGATCGGAAGGGGGCTGAAACCATTTGATGCTAGAACTTACCCCCAAACCAAATTAAACTGGTGGTGAAAGCTGGAAAAAAAAGAAAAAGGAGGGCTTGCTAAAGCCCATAGGCCTGTGTAGACGTGAGGAATGTATTCTTTTTTCTTTCTCAGTCGAGGTGACTTACAATATTTTAGTTTTTTTTTTTTGAAAAGCTAACACGCAACAAGTGAACATCATTACCACCATCATACAATTGACTAATAAACTATATATTACCTAGGTACGTGTACGGTAAATGATACATGTACAGGTATGGGGTAGACATTTTTATAAAATATGTGGCACCGGTACTTTAATTATAGATATATCTGGTATACGTCTCCATTTTAGGAGTACCCATACTTCATATGATAAACAACCGCTAAATAAACTCAAAACAACTTATAAACATGTCATCAATTACTTCCATAACATCTTCCAAACAATTTTATAATTAATTATGTCAACATACAAATTTAAAATAAGTCAGTTCAAATTATACATGTATTCTTACCTATAAAATCAGGAATCACACGGCCATTAGAGAATCTACCAGTTGGAAAATTGAAGAAGGTTTCACCATATGGTGAGTAATTTGCCCGACTATCAGTAGTAGCATTGATATAATTATTGTTTCCAACATCAAATAATGAATCTCCAAATACAAATAATGCAACATGTTCTTTTGGTAAACATATATTACCAAGAGACTTTGTTGGAATTATAATACCATAACTTAGGAAGAAAATTAGGAAACAAAAATGTAACATTTTGCTGGCCATCAAAGTATAATTTTTTAATCCTTAGCTAATTCTTTTAATTTTATCAGAATATATAATCATAGCATATAACTATATATAACAAATGGAATTAGTATGAGGTTTGAATATTTCCTAGCTCGAATAATGCATGTAACTTTCCAATGTCTTAATTGATCACAACAAATAGCCTAGGAATATCATGCATCTTAGAATAATGTTAATGAAGATTTCCTTGAAAAAGACTGAACCTTTTGACTTCCTATCTTTCAAGCCAACTTAATTTGAAGCTCTTTTTTTATTGATAACGAAAATGTTGACAAGTATATATTTTTAATAACTTGTGGTGTAAGCAAAACATATGTTGTTATTTGGTTTTTTTTTATTTGATTTTTAAAATATAGATTGTAATAATTTGAAAATGAGTTGAATGTAAAGTAATTTATCAGTTAAAAGTTTCAAATTTGAACCTCAAGTTAGAATAACATTGTGTATGTGCTTGTTTTTTTTAGAAAATCATGGGGTGGTGATTTGTAATGGGCGGTAGAGATCACTTCTTTCCTTTCTTGTTTTGATTTATTCGTAAACATAAGCATTTCCCTTTCATTTTTATTATAAAATTTCTAAGAAATTGCGCAGCATGTTTTAAGGAAAATGCCCATAACCAACACTAACAGGATAGTCTACAATATCAATATGTTAAAGATGACACATCCAATCCAAGTTGATTATATAAAGAATATTGGTTGCGTATATAGTAAAGTAGTGTCCGGACCCGTGCCCAAGGACGGGTAAAAAAGTGACTACAAAAATTTACATTTTAATATTTTAAATTTTATAATTATCACGTACAAAAAATTATAAATTATAAATTGCACTAATATGCTTAATAAGTCATACCAAATATTTTTATCTTTAAAAATGTGTCTAACAAATTCTGCTACGTGAAAAATTAAAATGCGAATAATCAATAATGACTAAAAATTCAAAAAATAATAATAATTTAGGCTCAAAAAATCGTTTTTTTTAAAGGGGGCCTAGATTTTACTTTTACAAAAATATGAAGACCGAATATACATTTAATCTTATTTTAATTATAAAAACAACTTAATATAATTCAAATTTTTTGCGCACATAAAATAAAGTAAAGTAGTTATATGCGAAGATCATTTTTTTCCTCCAAAGCTTTTAACTTTATGCATTTAATTTAAAGTAAAGTAGTTACATTCACACAACTAAGTCAATTAGTTACATGCAAAGATCATCTTTTTCTTCTTGTTAGTCTGTCACAATTCGGTTCCTACTTTATCCTTACTCAATCATCGAAAGCGCCGGACACTTCCTCTTTTTGTACTCGATGTGACCTCCAAGAAGCGACTTTCCTCCATTGTGTTTGGGACTATAAATTCTCTCGAAACCATTGGCACCACATTCCAACAGCCCGACTTTCTTCTCTTTAGTTGACACACATGATTGGCTCAAGGTCGGCTCCATGGGTGTCCCCCAAACTAATTCCTTCTCGGCTAGTGTCTGGTGGACATGGAGACATCATAATTTAATGTGTTTAAACAGTGAATCTTTGTCCCTAAACCGGCTAACCTTTAACATCTAGAATTGGTCGAGATTTTCACATTGTCTTTCTCCTCTAATCTCGTTGGTACCTCGGTTGATAGGTTCATCAAATGGAACAATGAAAACTTCTCTTGTGTGATCCTCAACATTGACGGTAGTTGTTTAGGTTCCCCGATTAGAGCTAGTTATAAGGCTCTTATCATAAACAATTTAGGTTTTTACTTATCATGCTTTTCAGCTGGCTTCATTCGTGAGTCGTCTGACATGATGCTATAAGAACTTTATGTCTTTTATAGAGGTTTCACATTGGCCAAAAACTTAGCTATTAAAGAGCTTTTTAGTTACTCCAACTTATTACTCTACATAAAATATGAATAAATTGCGATTATCTATAAAATATGAAATAAATAAACTGTGGTGGTTAGAAGAAGAAAAAAAATGAAAAATATGAATAACTTGTGATTACCTATTGAATCAACAAAGAAGTTATCTTATAAATATTTTTTTTTAATTTGAATGTTAATGTTCAATATAAGTATAATATCACAAAAAAAATATAATTCAAGATAAACCTTTTTATGGTGATTATAATGCAAAACTTAAAATCATGAAATAAATCAAATGAAATTGATTCGGTGGTAAGATTAAATATTGGCCTTGGTAGTGGAGTTTAGGTAAAAAAATTGAGCTATTTCCATTTATATGAATGTCTTACGAATCCAATAGATTGTATTTACATAAAAATGTGTGTTAATAATATAAATGTTAACTAAAAGCAATATGTGTGAAAAAAAAACTAAAGGCAAGAGATTGAGAATTGCCATAACTAAAGGCAATTAAATGACACATATGAAACCACATCCGATTGACCATTGAAATTCTGGCACGCGAGGGACCAATGTGGTGCACGATGTTGCAACACTGGTCCTCCTGGACACACAATAATAAAACGACAGAATAAAACAAGTTATTGTTAATCCAGTTCGGTGCAACTCACCTACTCTGGGGGATACCAATCCAGGAAGGAAATCCACTATGGTAAAGTAGTTCAAAGCTCTCCGCAAACGTCCCGTTTACAGCTTATCACCTAGCAACTACCCGTATAGATTTCTACTCAAGAACGTCCTAAGTATGAGACCCCTCTCACTTCCCCTCAACCACACAACCTGTGGATTTTTAATTTTGTTCTAAAAACTAATCACACTTTGTGCTTAAAAGCTTAAGAGTGAACAATTTATTCTTAATCAAGTATCAATCGTGATACTCAAAAGAAACACAAGGATTCAACTAAATCCTAGGCCTAAAACTTCTCAATCGCTCTATAGCGTCTGTATCTTCAATGGTTTCAGGTATTCTTCAACGAATGAAGCTTGCTTCTTTATATAGAGTCTTGAATCTTCTTGGCTTCATGAAGGATAGGACCGGTTGTTGCAAACTAATCTTTGATTTAAATCCGTTTGCCTAAACAGATAATTTGTTACACAAACAATTAATATTTGTTTGTTTTATCTTTTTAAATCTTCCGCTTTAGATCAACGATCCTCTTTGACCAAACAAATAATATTGATTTGTTTTTATCTTTTACCAAACAAATAATATTTGATTTGTTTTTATCCTTTTAAAACTCCAGCTATAGATCTTCAATCTTCAGCTAACAAACTTGTTCCTTGTTGAATAAGGAAGCGCAAGTTTGTTTCTTCAATCCTTCAAACATATCCGCGAGTTATATCAAGATAAGGATAAAGCGCGTTATCAGGCCGTGGTTCCCAATGTTACTGCATTGGAACCAACATTTGGCCTCATGCTTATTTTACCAAAAATGAAGTCAATCTTCAAAACTCAACAATCTCCCCCTTTGGCAAATTTTTGGGCTAAAATAATCTAGCGCCTAGCCACTTGTTATGGGAAGATAAACTCATCAGAGGCCTGCAGCGGATTCTTGTAGTCTTGGCCTCACACACACATGAGAGAAATAAACTCTCATAAATCAATCTCTTAGGAAGAAATAAACTTCCTCAGACTAAGAACATAAGTTCTCTCAGAGATCAATCAAGGAAAAATAAATTCCTTTATCAGTTGAGAAAAATAAATTCTCTTAGTGAAGTTTAAAGTCACATTGCAGGATGTGGTGACATTTGACTTCACATTCAGTATGCATCTTTATAACCAGTTTGAGAAAAATAAATTCTCACACATATGCATACACATCAGATATATATATATATATATATATATATATATATATATATATATATATATTCTACTCCTCCTGTGTTGCTGCTCAGTCATGCATATATATCTTCACTCCCCCTAAATATCAGATCAGATACTTTAGGTATATAAACGACCGCACATAAATATACTACTCATATCTGCCTTATCAGAGTAATATTGGTCTTCATGTGGTTTCAGAGCTGATCAGAGCTGCTTTCATATGTCATGTTTCATAGCTGATCAGAGCTGACCAGATGTGCAACACATTGTGCCCACCATTCATATCAGACCAAAAAAGCTAGGATGTTACTCCCTCTTTTTAAGCATAAAATTTTGACAAATAAAGTCAAATATCCTGCATAGTTAGAATTAACCAGATAATAGCAGTAGATAGCAAAATGCATATTACAGACCATTTACCACAGATAGTGCATCAAATCCAGGGTGTAGCCCACAAACAGTACATAAAAAAGGTCTGTAAAAATCCAGGGAGAGTCTTCAAAAGCCTTCACTGTCAATTTCCACCACTGTATCAGTGTCATTCTCCTCTTCCTGATCAGTGTCTTCATCATTGCCAGCATTTAAATCAGCTTCAATATCCTCCTCAGCTTGACTTTCCTCAAGTTCTAGTGCCTCAATGACAGCATCTAGCTTGGACCTGTTTTCTTTCAGCTGGGCAATCATCTGCTTCCTAGTCATCTTCCATGTCTCAACAGTAGTCTTGGATGTCCCAACATCAGCTACCACATTCAATCCCTCCAGCATCTTTGCACTGATGATGAGAGGAGAGTTCCTCTTGCAGGCAATGTCATCTCTAATGAACTCAGGGTGTTGGTTCAAGATTATACCACATATCAAACTAGGAAAAGGGATAGGCCACTTGGCAGCAAAGATATTGAACTCATGTGACTAATGAGTTTCCTCTATGATGAATCGTTCGAAAGAACATGGGTTCGATTCTTAGTAGAAATAATTCTTGGTCAGATTTTACTTACCTCGCGGCCAAAGTCTGGATTATTCGATTTCCTTGTTTCCTTATAACATAGTATATATTTACCAAACAATTAATTTTAGATATTTTATTTATATATATTTTGTAACACAAAAATTAATATTTCATTTTGAACAAAATTTATGGTTCAAAAGTGAATTCTTAAAATAGGTGAAGGTTTATTAAAAACTAATTCTAGGGTGTTAATAGAGATGGATCCAATGCAATCAAACTGAATACAATCAACATATTCAGACCATTCAATTAAGATTGAACGGTTAAGATTTTAAGTTCAAATTCTTGGTAATTTTAAATATAAATAAAGTTTAAAATCTAAATTATTTGATCTTAATCGAATGATTTAATTGTGGCCAACTCCAAGATAGTCGGAGATAGCCTACCGAACTCAAACTTGTTTGGTTTTAATAGTTTGCCCATCCTATTTTTATTTATTTTTCTTCTTTTTACATTGTCAAAAACAAATTGATGTCATTTTCTTAGAGGATATATCGCAACCATTGGTAGGTTAAATTTCAATATCTAAACAATATCCATGGAAATTGTGTCCCCCATTTTTTTATATCATGTTATTTAGATGTTTGATTTATGCCCACTCACTTCATGTTAAAGTGAAGCAGTGTTATGACACTGTTGTTATCACTATTATTATAAGTTCATGCGACTTTGTAACAATTTGTTCAATTGAAATGATGAATATATTTCTCATAAGTCATAATATTTGGATTGTAAGAGAATGTAATTCCGTGTCAAAAAAAAAATGTAATTCTAATAATCTGAAATTTTATTAGAAGGTAAGTAAATTTGATAAAAAAATTTAATAGTAAATTCTTAGTAGTAGTACGTTATTTATTACTCCATCCTCCTTTTTATTTGTCGTTTTAGAAAATTTACTACAAATTAATAAAGTGTATTTTTGCACCTTATCTTCCTATTATACCCTAATTTTATTTTATTTTTTGGAATATATTATGTACAAAAAAATAGGAACAAAACAAAAACAAACAAAAAAATAGGAACAAAACAAAAACAATAAAAAGATTATATGAAAAAGTTTAGTAAAAAAAAGATACAATAAAAAAATTATATAAAATTTAGTCCATAAAAAAAATAGGAAGAAGGGTATGATAGACAAGATATAACCTTAAACTATCAAAACGACAAATAATTTGAAATAAATATTTTTTTTCTAAAACGACAAATAAAAAGAAACGAAGGGAGTACTTTAGTTTTTTTTTTTTTTTTGACTTAAAAAGTTCATTAACTAGTTAACTACGCACTTCGTTCCATTTTATAAGAGCTACTTTGACTAAATGACATTATTCATTTATCTTGTTTTGACCATATTTTTTTAATAATATATATATATAGAAGTAAATATTACTAGCATATAAGATCTTGTTTGAAAACTATTTTTTAAAAATTAAGCATCCATCAAACTCAATGAATGGTATGCAATTTAGGAAACGTTATTCACGACCTTCAAGACATATATAAATTCTCCATTACCAAGCTACGACCATATATATAATTTTTGTAACGGCCAAGTAATTAAGCATACAATGTTATGTCACTCAGTAAACGACAAAAATAAACATTTTTGTAATAAATAATCATTAAAACGGCAACAATGTAATTTGTTACAAAATTAAAAGATTTTTTTAATTAATTGATTCTATATATATATATATATATATATATATATATATATATATATATATATATATATATATATATATATAAAATAATTACACATTAACAAAAGGTAGACGTGCAATAAGTGATTAGCAATTTATTAAGAACGTTAAAAGATCAATTTAAAACTTAAAAAACTAAAATACAAATTTATTAAAAGCGTTAAATTTAAAGGATATCTAGATGCATTTCATCTAAATAAAATTTTGATCTTCTCTCAATCTTCTCTCTCATAGCAATGGGTAGCCTTGTACAAACTAATTTATAAAATAATTCAACATGATAGATCTCAACACTTACCACAAAGTTTCTATAATTTGAATCAATAAAAATAAAAAACAGTAAATAAAAAATCAAATGATGAGACGACTAACCTGTCCTTAGAGTCCCAACCAGAGTAACTAGCAACATCTCTTAAAGCTTCTCTCCATCTTTTAACTTTCATTCTATCTCTTCTGAATTTTTGTTGATGTTTTTTAAAAGCTTTAGCAAAGCTTCCTCTCTGATGCCTGGCATCAGAAGGATCAACACCATAGAAGATTGGAAAAACAGGTTGACCAAAACTTTTGTTGCACTCAACAATCTTTTGTAGCTCATCTAAACACCATGTTGAGTTAGCATAGTTTGGTGAGAGAACTATGATAGCAAACATAGATTCTTCAATGGCTTTATTGAGTTTATTTGATATCTTTTCTCCCCTCTCAAGATCATAATCATCCTTAAATGTTTTTGTAACAGCCGAACTCTAATTAATAGAAGTGGTCTTAATTAGAAATCTTTTTGTTATTTTGTGAAAAGATACGAACTTGAGTAGTAAGTGAATTAATTGGATGATAATGGCACACTTGCAATTGGTGAAAGATTGAGAAGGACAAAGTGGTAAAAGATCATTGTTATGCTTATAAGACCTACTCACAACACTTAGATTCATTTTACCCATTCATCAGCAAACACACTCCTTCACCTCTATTCTTCTTTCACGCCAAAACAGCAGCAAACAACATTCATGGTTCAACTTCACTTCCTCTTCTAAAATTCTCTCACAAATCACTCAAGAAAACACATGCAATTGAAGAACTCTATTCCTTAGGTTATGTTCTTCATAGTGATTGCATGAGAGTTTTAAGGATCAAAGAAACCATGGGTTGATCAGTGGAGCAATTTGGAATTTAGTTGTGAAAACCCGTATTCTGGATAGGGTCTCACTAAAAAGTTTCATAATATTTGGATAAGAATTGTGGTCTGTGCGAATTTTCGAAGTTAAGGGAATAACTCAGGATTTCTGCAGAATTGATGTTTGACAGTGCTGCACTAAAATGGTATGAACTCCCTCTCTATAACTTCAAATTGAACGAGGCTGATTTCATTGGAAAGCTAACTCAATTCTCGATTTTGTGGTTTTGGTTTCGTTGTAATTGGATGAGAAATGAGGTCGCTAGGATTTTCTGAAGTTGGACGTATAAAGCAGAATTATGCAGAAAATCTGAATTGGAGTTCGAAGTATTCTAATTGCAAATTCCACTGTTCGACGAGCTCTAGAGATGGCGATGGAATTGATCAAGCGTCTATCTCAGGTGGGTTCTTAGGATTTAGAATAGTTAGAATTTCCCCAATAATCGAACATTGCATGATAACATAGGTTTAGGGAAATTGAATTGTGTATGAGAGGAGTTTAATACCCAAAACTCTTCTCCATTTTAATTGTTATTATACTTATATTGTTGATGGCTGGATTGGATATGGAAACTTTGATTTGAAATTTCTAGTTTTTCCACTGATTTTGCAGAACAGGGCTAAAATCCTGTGATACTCGCTAAGCGAGCTCTAGCGAACGGGCAACCATGAGTTGCAGGTTTTGGTCGCTGGCTGGCCAGAACCTTCTGACTCTGGTCGCTAGCAGTCGCTAGCACTCGCTGGGCGACCATGATAGAATTTAGCCAACTGTTTTGGCGTTTGAAACTCAATACTGTTTTTAAAATTGCTATCCTTCCAGGTTTATTTTCCATTGACATTATGAGGTTCTAATAATCGAAATGTTAATTGCACGGTTTAGGATTATCACAAAATAACTTAGGTTATGTGATAGGATAGTCCCCCGGGATTTGGGATATATTGGTAGTTGTTAACACATTAGAATTATGTGTAGTATCAGTCCATAGAGATGTGTGGTTGTTTGACACCACCAAAGGGATTCAAGGAATCCATAGTTATGTGTGGTTGCTTGGCACCACCAAAGGGATTCGAGGAATCCAAAGCGATAAGATATTAATAATATTGATTGTGATGCCATAGTTATTCCGTACCATAGTGCTTATGTCCACGACGATTGGTGCGGAAAAGCGTAAGGCTTTCTGAGACCGGCTCACCTCAGACCGTCCTTGCATAGCTAAAATGAACTCAGATAATATTTGTGTTACACCATATAAACTGTTTATATATGAATACATGTATGGCGCTTAGATTGCGTGAGGACTGATTACAGGTTTCCCCCGGTGTAGTCACCACTAGGTGGGTAGTAGAACTCACGAGGCTTAGTAGTCTCACCCCCCCCCATTCTTCATCATTTTAGATTACAGGTTTCGCATTTGTCGCGGAGCTGAAGCGTAAAGATTCGGAATACATGGATTACATTGAGGAGCTGACAAAGAGTTAATCTTATTTTTATTATAAGATTCAGTTATGTTAGTTTAGTAGTTAGCTCGGTATGTATTATTCAGCGGATTTTTATAATCCGAGTATGTATTGAATCTTTATGTAACGTAAAATTTTATTGTGTCCCGATCCACTTATGTACACTCTTATTGATATTCTAGATAAATTGATATGGGGTGTTATAGTTTTGATACCTCTTCTTTCCAATGAAGCAAAAAGATGGTCAGTGAAACCTCGGCGAGTATCTTCACCTCTAAAACTCAAGAAAACATGGTTAGTCCAACTTGAGGTTTGGATTGAAGGAGAACAAGAATTAGAAGATGAAGAGGCTTCATCATCTATGAAGGTATATGCCATTCAATTATGAATTATCCTTAAGGTTTTTGTGCCAATGCAATTCAAGATTCATGTAGATTTAAGGAAATGATAAAGTGGACTACACAAGTGTAAACAAAGTCTTAAGTCTAGCCGGAAATATCATAGAAATTCTGTATCTAATTATAAATCATTTAACTTATTTTTAAACCAAGATTGTTGTAGATATAAAGAAATAAAGAAAGGATAAAGTTGACTACACAAGTGTGAACAAAGTCTCAAGTCTAGCAGGAAAGATCATAGAAATTTGGTTTCTTTCAAATTCTCACCTACTTACTTGTTCATTAAATAAATAAGAGCTCTCTCAGTCACATGTTGCTGGTTTATTCTTGAGCTATCAGAGTCAAATACTCGAGAGAGCCCTTTAGGCTCCTTTTCACATCTATCCTCTCATCAACAATTTCTTCTTCATGTGATGTGGCATCAAACTTCTTCTTTTCCCCTTTGATAGTCACTGGATCAGTACAAACACTACACCAACCCCATGGCTCCGAATACTGCATCTTAGCAGAAAGTCCTTTACTCTCAGCAATTGTTGTGGAAAGTGTGAGTGTTAAGTCTCACATTGCTTAAAATAGTGGAGGTTGAACACTTTATAAGTTAGAGGACCCATAAACCTAACACCTTAAGGTTTTGGGTAAGAGTGTGATGTCCAACTCACTTGTAGAGTTGTTCTTGAACCCAATGTGGATGATCCCCCTGACTGCCCCCTCGTGATGACCCAACAGTGGTATCAGAGCTCTTGGTTAAGGGCAATTTTACTTGTTTGAGCGATGGAGTCAAATACAAATATGAAGATGGTATTGTTGAGTGGTTCTAATTACCATTTGTGGAAGGGCAAGATGAAAGACTTGTTATTTGTGAAGAAATTGCACTTACCGGTATTTAGTTCCACAAAGTCGAATTCTATGTCTGATGAAGAATGGGAGTTTGAACACTTACAGGTATGTGGTTTTATTCGGCAATACGTTGAAGATAATATTTATAACCATATTGCTAATGAGACACATGCAAAAACTTTGTGGGAGAAGTTAGGGTCCTTGTATGCCTCTAAATCAGGGAATAATAAATTGTTCTTGTTGAATAGCTTCATAAGTTTGAAGTATAAGGAGGGGACTTCTATTTCAGATCACTTGAGTGAATTTCAGGGGCTCCTTGATCAGATGTCAGGAATGGGTATTAAATTTGAAGATGAACTTTTGGGACTATTTCTATTGCTATCTTTACCAGAGTCTTGGGAGACGTTTCGGGTTTCTATTACAAGTTCTGCTCCTAAAGGTGTTGTTTCTTTGGAAACGGCTAAGGGTGGTATTCTTAATGAGGAGATGAGAAGGAAGGCACAAGCTAGGTACTTCATCTCAATCTGAGGTACTTGTCACTGAAAATAGGGGAGAAGTCAGAAGAAAGAACCGAAAGGTGGTAGAGAGAATAGCAGAAGCAAGTCCAAAGGGCGATACAAGAATATGGAGTGTAATTATTGTCATAAATCAGGGCACATACAAAAGTACTGTTATCAATGGAGAAAAGATAACAAAGGCAAGAAGGGTAAGCAGAAACAAAGAGATCATGAAGATCATGATGATGATCGTGTTACTACTGCTATCAATGATGATCTTCTTATTCTCCGTGATCACGAGTCCATTAATCTTGTATCAGATGAGAACATGTGGATTGTTGACAGCATGTGGATTGTTGACAGTGGTGCTACATTGCATGTTACACCGAGGAAGGAGTTCTTCACATCTTATACTTCCGGTGACTTTGGAGGGTTGAAGATGGGTAATGATGGTGTAGCTAAGGTAATTGGTGTTGGTGATATTTGCTTGCAAACCAACATGGGAATGCAATTGTTGCTTAGAGATGTCAAACATGCTCCAGATGTCCGTTTTAATTTGATCTCTGTGCATTTGCTTGATGATTGTGGTTATGATAATCACTTTGGTTCTGGAAAGTGGAAACTCAGTAAAGGTAACTTGGTTGTGGCTAGAGGGGAGAAAAATTCTAAACTATATTGGACAAAAGCTTTGATTGCCAGAGACAGTGTGAATGCTATCGACATGAAAGCATCTTTGTGGCACCGAAGGCTCAGTCATATTAGTGAAAAGGGGCTGAATGTTTTAGCCAAAAAGGATGTGCTTCCAGGATTAAAGAATGCATATTTGGAGAAGTGTTCTCATTGCATGACTGGTAAACAGACTAGAGTATCTTTCAAGAAGCATCCTCCCTCAAGAAAGTCAGAGTTGCTTCAATTGGTGCATTCTGATGTTTGTGGTCCATTAAAGGTAAAATCTTTTAGTGGTGCACTTTATTTTGTTACTTTTATTGATGATTGTTCCAGGAAACTATGGGTATATGCTATAAAGACAAAAGACCAAGTTTGTTGGAGAAATTCAAAGAATTCCATGCTTTGGTTGAGAGGCAATCAAGTAAGAAGCTGAAATGTGTTCGTTCTGATAATGGTGGTGAGTATTGTGGTCCCTTTGATGTCTATTGCAAGCAGCAGGATATTGCACATGAAAAGACTCCTCCTAAAACTCCTCAGTTGAATGGTTTAGCAGAGAGGATGAATCGAGCACTTGTTGAGAGAGTTAGATGTATGCTCTCAGAAGCTAAGTTGCCTCAACATTATTGGGGTGAAGCACTGTACACGGCGGTGCATGTTATTAATCTCACTCCTACTGTTGTTTTGAACAGTGAAGTTCCAGACAAAATTTGGTTTGGTAAGAATGTCAAGTATGATCATTTGAGAGTCTTTGGTTGTAAGGCTTTTGTGCATGTTCCAAAGGATGAAAGATCCAAGTTGGATGCAAAGTCAAAACAATGTATCTTCATCGGCTATGGGCAGGATGAGTTTGGTTACAAGTTTTATGATCCTTTAGGGAAGAAACTTATCAGAAGCCGCGATGTTGTGTTCATGGAAGACCAAACTATTGAAGACATTGATAAGGTGGAGAAGACTACACCCAAGAAAGATGTTAGTTTGTCTAATATTGATCCAGTTCGGTTGCTTGTTCATAATATGGATACTATTGGTGGTGATGTTCAGAATGGTGAGCCACATGAGTATGTTGATGATCAACAACTTGGAGAAGAGATATATATTCCAGCTAATAATGATGAGGAAAATGATATGTCACAGGATGAGAATCTTGGTGAAGCTCCAGAATCATCTCAAGTTCAACTTAGGAGGTCCAACAGACAGAGACAACCTTCTACAAGGTATAATTCTGATGAGTATGTGACTTTGACTGATGAGGGTGAACCTGAGTATTTTCAAGAAGCCATGGAAAGTGATGAAAATCAAAAGTGGTTGGATGCAATAAATGATGAGATGAAATCCTTGCATGATAATCAGACTTATGATTTAGTGAAGTTGCCTAAAGGCAAAAGGGCTTTGGAAAATAGGTGGATATATAGAGTCAAACATGAGAGTAACTCAGAGTCTCCAAGGTATAAAGTCAGATTGGTGGTGAAAGGTTTCCGTCAAAGAAAGGGTGTTGATTTTAATGAGATTTTCTCACCTGTTGTGAAGATGTCATCAATTAGAACCGTGTTGGGTTTGGCTGCTACTCTTGATTTAGAGGTTGAGCAAATGGATGTGAAAACGGCTTTCCTTCATGGTGATTTGGAGGAAGAGATCTACATGAAGCAACCCGATGGTTTTCAAGTCAAAGGCAAAGAAGACTATGTGTGTAGATTGAGAAAGAGCCTATATGGGTTGAAGCAAGCTCCAAGGCAGTGGTACAAGAAGTTTGAGTCTGTTATGTCTGAACAAGGATACAAGAAGACTACTTCATATCATTGCGTCTTTGTTAGAAAATTTTCTAACGATGACTTCATTATCCTGTTGTTATATGTTGATGATATGCTTATTGTAGGGAAAAATATTTCTAACATTGACAGGTTAAAGAAGCAGTTGGGCGAGTCATTTGCCATGAAAGACATGGGAGCAGCTAAACAGATTTTTGGCATAAGAATCATGCGTGACAGAAAGGAGAAGAAACTTTGGATGTCACAAGAACACTATATCAAAAGAGTGTTGCAGAGATTCCAGATGGAAAATTCTAAGGCGGTAAGCACTCCTCTTGCTACTCATTTCAAGTTGAGTTTGAAACAAAGTCCTTCAAATGAAGATGAAACATTTGATATGAAACGTGTTCCTTATGCGTCTGCTGTGGGTAGTTTGATGTATGCAATGGTGTGTACAAGACCAGATATAGCACATGTTGTTGGTACAGTTAGTAGATTTTTGTCAAATCCAGGTAGAGAGCATTGGAATGCTGTAAAATGGGTTTTAAGGTATCTTCGTGGTACTACTTGTATGAGACTTTGCTTTGGGGGAGATAAGCCTACTTTGGAAGGGTACTCTGACTCAGATATGGCTGGAGACATTGATTCTAGGAAGTCTACTTCGGGCTACATGATTAAGTTTGCAGGGGGAGCTGTAGCTTGGCAGTCCAGATTGCAAAAGTGTGTAGCACTGTCTACTACAGAGGCAGAGTTCATTGTCATTACCGAAGCATGCAAAGAATTGTTATGGTTGAAGAAATTCTTGCAGGAGCTTGGTTTTGTTCAAGACAAATATGTGTTATTTGTTGATAGCCAAAGTGCTATTCATCTTGGTAAGAATCCGACTTTTCATAATAGGTCCAAACATATTGATGTGAGGTATCATTGGATACGTGATGTTTTGGATGCTAAGTTGTTGGAACTAGCTAAGGTTCATACGGATGATAATGGTTCAGATATGATGACCAAGGCATTACCAAGGGGAAAATTTGAAGCATGTTGTGATATCGCCGGTTTGGCGATTTCCTCCACATAGTTGTGAGGGGGAGATTTGTTGGGTTTTGGGCTCCCTTCCTATGTGGAGGAAAGTCCAATTTTATTAGCCCATTATGTCTCACTTATATAAGTGGAGAGTGGTCATACTAGGGTTATCAAGAGAGTAAATCAAGAGAGTAAATTTTGTGAGAGAATAACCTTCAAAAAGAGAGAAAAGATGAGAGAAACCAATTCCCGTTTTTGACACAGCAGTCTCACTAAAACTGAAATTCCCGATTCGTTAACCGTTGGAATTGGCTCAAATTTGGAGGGCATATTCGCAGCTTCAGGGGCTACACTTTCACCGTTCGGATCGTCGAAATCAAGTCTGGATCGTGAGATATTTTAATCGCAGTGCATCAGGATTTTTGGGGAGTTTTTCATCTTCTAGTTCTTGTTTTGAAAGCTTTTGTGCTTTGTTGTGTAATTGGTTGTTAGCACTTGTTTTGTGCATCACTTTGAGACTCTTTTTTGTACCCATATTTGATTATAGTGGAGCTAATTCTTTGGTCTGGACGACCCGTGGTTTTTTACTCTCACATCGAGGGTTTTCCACGTTAAAATTCCGGTGTCTTTATTTTGCTTTATTGTCTGCCATATTATTTGTTGTTGATCCTCAAGGTTCTTACAAGTTTGGGGAATTTTATTTCCGCTGCGTATTGCTCGTTATTATTATTATTGTGCTAATTCCCCATCAGAGTGGTATCAGAGCCGATGGTTCGACAAAATGTTCGACCGGCTCCTTGTATCGAAAGTCTTCATGACAAAGGTGGTCAGGCGGCGTGTCCCGTGTGCAGTGTGACAACGGCGGTACATGTGTAGTGTATCTGAAAAAGCTTCCGCTTGAGGGGGAGCATATCCTGGTATGAATGGACTCACACTTGAGGGGGAGATTGTTGTGGCAAGTGTGAGTGTTAAGTCCCATATTGCTTAAAATAGTGGAGGTTGAACACTTTATAAGTTAGAGGACCCATAAACCTAACACCTTAAGGTTTTGGGTAAGAGTGTGGTGTCCAACTCACTTGTAGAATTGTTCTTGAACCCAATGTGGATGATCCCCTGACTGCCCCCTCGTGATGACCCAACAGCAATGTTATGTAGTCTTTGTCTAATGGTCTTCCGACCAAAGAGGACAGCTTGGCCAACAAGGAACCATTGCTACAACATTGAATCCTGTAGTGACCTACCAAAGAGATGAACCAACTCTGAAAAAAGAAGTGCAGCATCAGGTCTACCCAGTAACCTATTGAGAAGTATTTGAATGAAATTGTTCTCATCCTCAGAAGTAGCAGCTTTCTGCGGACTAGGTGAGGACAATTGTACAGCATCAGATAAAGGCGCGTCATGTGCCTCCAGTTTTTCAAGGGCTTGTTCATTTAAAATCAGCCTGAGGGAAACCCACTGCCAGCGAAATTTGGCAGGCTGCCAGGTACCCAAAATATGCACAAGGAAACACGGCCCACATCAAATGTCACTACTGCCCTCAAACAAAGATACTCTCAGGGAAGAGTTAGAGCAAAAACCATTCTCAATTGTCTAGTTCTAAATTGATTCAGTACATTTTATTTTATTTTGTTCTCGCATTTATATCCATTTAGAAGTGACTTTAACTTACTAGGTGTTGGCTAAGTGCTTTTCGCAATAGGCACGAAACGTTGCTCATATAGTGCTTTTTGTTTTGTTGAACACTCAACCCAACATTTATCATTGAAAATATTTTTAAAGTTTTTCTTTAAGCAAAATAAAAACACAGTTAAAAATACTTAAAAGCTCGTATTTAAGTACACCACATGATAACAAAAAAAAAAAAAAGTCAATGTTTCATACTTTCAAAGTGGTACAAATCTCATATAAGTCCTGACTAAAATAAAGTTATTGGAGTAACACCAAAGTTGTCCAGCAGCTGGTTCTTGATCTAACCGATCATTTCCTCGACGACTGATTAAAGCTCCCCTGTACATGTTACAAGTGTAGAAATAAATAAAGACACATAGATAGAGGTGAGTACATCATAAATCACTGAAAACAGGTTAAAAACAAACTCATCAGTCAATACCATATAGCATCACCAAAAACTCAAATCACTACTATAATACTACGGCATTAGAAGTGAGTGATGATATCAACAGGTAAATCATAATAAATGCACTCTACTTTGTATGCATGTGATACCAAAATTCAATATATAATGCTTGATTTTGGTGAATGACATAGATTACACTCACAACTAATTTGATATTGTTGGGTTGTTGATTATTATGGTAGTCATGTGTTGCAATTCTACATCCTCCTCAAGGCCTCTACCTTCCTAATTCAACTGTGCTTCACTCTCATACACATACATTCCCAATGATCATATATAAATTAGAAACAATTTATAGTGAATACCATCCATCCTCGTCTCACTCAAGCTACAATGTTGCCTCACAAATAGGATATACACCAAGCACCATCACTTGGCTTAGGTCACTCAATTCAAAACCATTAGTTACTACTTAGTAGTTAGTACTTACCAATGCATATAACTAACCATTCTAAACCATGGATGGACATGTGTTAGTTAAATCTCATAACCCTCTCAATCACAATAAGAATATTAGACTCAATCAAACCTTAAGTAAAGATGGTTTAAAATCAGTACAATTTTTTTAAATTACACAATTTTATTTTTTATTACACAAACTCATGTAAAAGATTCTTTTAATTTTTTTTATTTTTTTATAATAAAAATCAGTACTTTATTTTAAACAAAAAAAAATTGTATATTAATTAATAGTTTTTTTTTAATAATAAATATCAGTACTTTTTTTTGCAACAACAAACAACAATGTGTTCAATCTTGTTGTAACACTCTCTCTCTCTCTTTCTCAGATAAAATTTTGATTTTTATGCTTCCCTCTCCTCTCTCTCTCTCTCTCTCTCTCTCTCTCAACCCTAGCCGCCGGCCATACCCAAAACAACCATCTCTTAAAGCTTTTTTCCCCTCTCCTTGTTATTTAATTTGATCCATATTCTTTCTGCTTCCGTTCTTTTGATAAAATTACTCAAAAAGTTTGATTTTTATGCTTCAGCGACATACTCAACACAACCATATCCCTCTCCTTAGATCGTGTTGGATATACAATTTGATCCACATTCCTGCTTAAATTTTGGATCTTCCGTTCTTTTGATCCAAAGGTTTGATTTTTATGCTTCTCCGTCGCACAACCATATATCTCTATGTTAGTTTTTTATCCCTCTCCTTAGATCTGTTTGTTTATGTAATTAAATCTATATTTCTGCTTAAAATTTTGATCTTTATCTTTCTCTTCATTGATAAAATTACTTCAAAATTTTGATTTTTAAGCTTATGTGGCTATGTCGAAATTTCTTAGAATTTTGATCTTATGTTTAAGGGTTTTGTTGAAATTACTGAAAGTTTTGATATTTTTGTTGAAATTCCTTTGTTTTTGTTAAAATTGCTTAACTTATGATTGAAATTCCTTCAAATTTTGATGATTCTGTGTTGTTCAAAGCAATGGAATGCTAAAGTTTTTATTTTTCAATACTTGTCATTATGATTCAAACTGAAGATCTTATTTAAGTTTTTGTTGGTTTGTTTTTCTAACTGAGTCATTAGACAGCAAGAGGTTTTCTAATTGATTCTCTCTATCAAATGTTGTAGCTTACTGTGTTATATTAATTTGTTATAATGACATCCACTTACTGTGTTTTTAATGGTTTAGGTCTAAATTTGTTGATCACCCAGAGGAGTAATGGTGACAAGCTTTCCGAAGTGAAAGCTCAGATTATAGAGGTCAAAGGAGTTATGATGGAATTAGGAATTCCTCTTCCAACTCGTCCCGGAATGGGCGTTATGGCAAAGAACAAGAAGAACACACAAGGAGGAATTTGTCCAATAGTAACAAATGGTGCCTCCATAGGTTGACAGAATGTATTGAGAAGGTACTTGCATACTTATCATTTTCCCTCCTCTGTTCTGAATGAAAATGCTTCTTGTAACATCCCAATTTTTTTCTTTCTAAAACTACTCAATAAGACTAAACGACGAGTTCCAAAAGAGTTCGTCAAAGCAAAATGAAAAAGAAATTGCATCAACACCCAAGGTAATGAATGACAAATCGAGTTTAAGTCCAAAAATCCAAAAGTTACCTAAACCAAATAACAATGTAAGTCTCCCAACAAAATGAAATAAAGTGGCATATGCTCCAATGACAGAAAATTATTGAACTGAAGTTTGTAACATAAACAAAATCCTAAAGCTGATCAAATCTAAGAATACTTCATCACTGACACCATCATCATCTCTGTCCAGAATGTCACTCCAAGTCCTCGCAGGGTTACCATCCCGGGTAGGCGAAATTGGGTCATCATCTGTTCCAAAAGTAAGGGTCATTCCATCTAACAGGCATAATATATATATATATATATATATATATACACATGCTATGAGTGAACAGGACCCAGAAAAAGAACTCCAAAAACTCAAATTTCTTTTAAGATGAACAAATCTTGATTCTAGCTTTCTGGTATCATCAAATGGCTTTCTACCTAACACCAAAAACCTGGTTTTTTTAATTAATTCCCGATAGCACTACTCTAATTTAATACAAGGATAATATTTGTCTAAAAAAAAGGTTTACCAAACACCTACAAACTTTTCATAAACCTAATTTGTTTTCTAGTTATAAATTGACATTAAGCTAAGTCAGCTCACTTTGAGTCCCACTTAGCAACCATAAGTTGCAATATTTTTACCTATGTATGACTGACTCCCAAACATGCTAGTCAAGACTTTATTTGATATTATCACATCTAATATCCTAAGGATAACACACGTCCTAACTTCTATATATTTACCTCCTTATCTACACCTCATGTCATATTGGATCCATCTCATTATAATTACCATCATACTTCACACATGTATTACTAAATACAACATCAGCACATATTATCCAATATTAAATTTATTTAATATTTCTTAGACTAATTTTTTCTATCATAGTCTCACTAAATTGACCACTCACAAAAATTAAATCGAAATATGGGATTCTAATTAATTAATTTTGAGGATGTTACACTTCTCATTATTGTGTGTTTTTTAATCCTTGTTATAACGACATCCATTTATTG